>CM045742.1:14570000-14657500 GCA_024760905.1 Plotosus lineatus
GTATGGATTCTCATCTCAGCCGCTTCGTACTCAGCTGCGAATCAATCCAGTGAGAGCCTGAGGTCCTTGATTGATTATGCCAAAAGGACATCATCTGCAAAAAGCAGATAAAAGATTCTACGGCCACCAAACCAAAACCCCTTAACGCCTTTTATGCACCTAAAAATTCTATCCATAAATATTATGAAGAGAACTGATGACAAAGGGTAACCTTGGCAGAGTCCAGCTACCCCTGGAAAAAAACTTGACATGTTACCAATGCAGACAAAGCTCTGGCTGGCCTGGAGTATCGATTTTGGTATACAGTACCTTATTCCCGGAGCACTCCCCACAAGATAGGCCGAGGGACAAAAGCCTTCTCCAACTCCACAAAGCACATGTGGATAGGGTGGGGGAAATCACATGCCCCCTCCATGATCCTGAAGAGTGTGCTGGGCTGGTTGGTTCCTCCTGAATCCAGGTTTCAACTATTGCCGGATAGTTATCGGATCCTCTTCTTCAGTACTCATAAATAGGCTTTCCTAGGTAGGTTAAGGAGTGTGATTCCATAATAGCTGGAACACACATTCTGGTACCCCTTTTTAAAAGGGGAACTACCACCCCGGTTTGCCAATCCAGAGGTATAGGCCCTGAAGATTAAGCAATGTACAGAGACATGCTAACCAACACAGGCATGCAGCATCCAAAGCCTTAAAGGTATTCAGTGCAGCTCTTGTTCACCCTGAAGCCTGGCCTCCAAAGAGCTGTTTAACTACCTCGGTAACCGTTGCCCCAGTGATGGGAAGATATCCTAATACATCAAGGCTCTTCTTCTTCTCCAGAGAGCATGTTGGTGGGCCCATTTTCACTGTGCTCTTCTTCTTCTCCAGAGGGCATGTTGGTGGGCCCATTTTCACTGTAAACAATGTTTGTGGAGTGCTGCTTCCCCCTTCTAAGGTGTCAGATAGTGGTCCAGAACCTTTTCAAAGTCAACCGATAGTCTATTTTCTGGCTGTCACCAAACTCCCACACACAAGATGTTGCATCGGCAATAACCCAGGCTACAGGACATCTGGCTCATCAGTACATGGCCACTGCCTCAGGAGTCCCACAGGCAAAAATGACCCGATTGACACTCTTCTTTAGCTTGACAGCCCCCTTCACCACAGGCCACAGGTATCCATCACCTGGTTTGGAGGTTCCCCTATGACAGCCACTGATAACCCTCTAGCCACAGCTCTGGGCTGCTTCCTCAATAATGAAGACATGAAACATAGCCCATGCAGACTCCATGTCTCCAGCCTCTACTGAGATGTGGTTGTAGCTCTGCCAGAGGTTGGAGTTAAAGACTCTTCTGACAGTAGACCTTGCCAAATGTTCCCAGGAGACTAACTATATGCTTGGATCGCCCAGGTCTGGAGCCATTCCCCCACCATCGGCGCTAGCTCACTACTAGGTGGTGATCGGTTGACAACTCAGCTCCTCTCTTCACCCAAGTGTCCAAAATATGTTTCCATAATCCCGATGACACAACTGCAAAGTTAATCATCAAACTGTGGTATAACGTGTCCTGGTGCCAGGGGCACTTATTGTCACCTGTATGGCCGAATATGGTGCTTGTTATGGCCAAACCATGATGAGCACAGCTGTTCAAAAACAAGAAAACAACATTTGGGTTCAGATCAGAGAGGCCATACCTACCGATCACACTCTTCCAGGTTGAACTGTCATTGCCCACATGGATATTAAAGTCTCCCAGGGCGATGAGGGAGTCCCTATGGAGAGCACCCTCTAACATACCCTCTAGGGACTCCTCCTAGGGTATTTTGAAATGTCATTTGGTGCATAAGCACAAACAATAGTCAGGACCGGTCCCCTCACCTGGAGGGGGAGGAAGGCTACCCTTTCATCAACTGGGGAGAACCATAACATGTGGGGACCGAGATGGAGGGCAACAAGGATGTCACACCAGTTTGTCACCTCTCCCCATCAGAAACTTCAGAATGAAACAACGTCTAGCCCTTCTTAAAATGAGTGGTTCCAGAGCAGAGACTGTGTGTCACTGTGAGCTTGACTATATCCACTTGGTATCTCTCAATCTGATGCACCAGCTCTGGCTCCTTCCCTGCCAGAGAGTTGACATCCCATCTCTCAAGAGCCAGAGTCAGTGAACCAGGGAAAGTCTGGCAGAACCCATGGCTTCGGCTGCCATTTGGCTCACACTATACCTGACTTCTGTAGCCTCTCTCACAGGTGGTGGGTCCATGGAAGGAGCCATGTCTCCTTTTCAGGCTGGTCCCACCTGGGCTCCATGAAGCCCAACAGAAGCCATATAAGCCCAACCATCAGGCACTCACCTAGAAACTTCTCCCCCAGGACTGGCTCTCCGAGGGGACCCAAATAACCTGCATCTGGGCAAAGGAAACTTTGCACCATGTTTGCCCTTGGTGACCCTAGCGGGGGAATAATGTCACAGACAACATAGCTCCCAGGATCATTAAAACACGCAAATTCCTCAATCATGATAAGGTGGCAATTCAAGTAGGGGCAATGGTTAAACATTTATATTTCTAAATTTGATAAGTAAAAAATAAACACAGTGGCACGGTGGTTAGCATGCCCACCTCAGAACAAGGAGGCCTGGGTTTGATTCATGGGCTCAGGTGTTTCTGTGTGGTGTATGCCTGTTCTCATTGTGCTTGCGTGGTTTCCTTTGGGTACTCCGGTTTCCTTCCACAGTCCAAAAACATGCATATTTTTTTATACATTTTTGAATGACTCATAAGTAGGCTAATTTCCTGTTCCAGATTGCTCCTAGGTGTGAGTGTGGATGGCTGTGTGAGTGTTGTCCCTGTGATGGCCTGGTGAGCTGTCCAAGGTGTACCTCGCCCTCAAGTGGGCTGAGATGCTCACCATCCTCAGGTAAGGTAAGGTAAGTCTGTTGGGTTTTACACCCGAGCCTAGTGGCTCATCAGGCCGGTGCTTATCCCCTGTTTCCGTAGCGTGAAGCGACCAGGAGTTCAACTCCTCCTGAATGGGACGCTAGTCCATCGCAGGTTATCTTCCCAGTATATTTTTACTGGTACCCATTTATACTGCTGAGTGAACAGAGGCACACTTGTGGTTGAGACCTTGCCCAGGGGTCTTAGCACAGTGAGTGTCTTAGTGGGATTTGAACTCACAACCTCCCAATCATGAGCCCAGCACTCTAACCACTACACCACCAGGCCCACTACTCACCATCCTCACCACGACACAAATTAGAAGTCAGCAGCTTAGAAAATGAATTACCCATTTCTGACTTTCGTAAAGAGTAGGCTGCAAAGCCGTCAGCGTGTTTCTGTACCTTGCTAAAGTGTCAGGAAGGGCATCCGACGTAAAACCTCTGCCAAATCAAATGTGAAAATCAAATGATTCGCTGTGGCGACTCCCGAGAAAAGGGAAAAAGCCGAAAGGAAGGAAGGAAAGAAAATGAATTAATAAATTAATGAAAGACAAAATAATTTTAATATTTACGACTATTCTAAATTACAAATGAATTAATTAATAAAATGTATGTTTTACGAAAGAGAATACGTATGTTAGAATAACTATGAAAGTATGCAGTGGCCAAGATAATTAAATGCTAAAGAAACTAGAATTATAAACAGTGTTGTAAAGTATTTCAGGCGAAAGTGCGTGCACCACCACCCTCCACACTTTTCCACCCTCCACTTAAAAAAAAAAAAACATCATCATCATCAAAACAACAGTGTAATATGGATAGAATTTTTTTACCTACTTATTTGATAATACAGTAGGTCCTCATTATTCGCGGGGGTTTGCTTCCGGCCCCTCCGGTGAATGAAGATAATCCACGAGTTCTGTACTCGGAAGTAAAACATTACATGTGCGAATGATCAACTGGAAGTAAAATACTATGTATCTATAAAATATGCTTCTTAAACAAATTCTATAGACAGTCTTACACATTAAGAGTGTATTAATGTAGTAAAATGTAGTAATGATTAAGAAAAACTTGTGTGCGTGTATATATATATATATATATATATATATATATATATATATATATATATATATATATATATATATATATATATATATAGGGCACATGAACTGAGTATAACCTTTTTCATTAAACATACAAACATACAGCACTGTAGTTTTCAAAAATGCCCACTAGAGGGAGGTATTGCATTATATTTACTTTGCATTGCATTATATCAGGGATCGGCAACTTTCACCTCTCTGGTGCAGCTCCGTGGCTTTTCAAAATAATTTTGTACTTTACGGTCTCTCACCTGAATAACGGGAGAATCTGCCTAAGGCAGAGTCCTGCAACGTTCGGTTACCCACAGGTACCCAGTGGATACTCTTCCAAAAATGCTCTTTTAAGGTTGAAAATTACATAGATGAAAATTAACAGTCAGTTAACGGATGTGGGTGGATATTTATTTGGTGTGGGTGGGGTGATTTTGTGTGTGTGTGTTCTTGTGGACATGCCTATCATTATATTAATCAGCTACATTGAGAGTCTCAGTGTTTTTGATCTGCAATGTTGGTGGATTTCCAAATTCTTGTGCTCATGGCAAGGAGTGTTCTCACCATCAGCAGCATGGCAAGTGAGAGATTTTTTCCACTGTCGGGGTTTGTAATTGTAAAAGGAACAGAAATCACAGCTAAAGTAAGAGACGGTGAAATTTGTTTATACACAGCAATCTCCGAATTAAAATAAAAATTAAAATAAAAGACTGGGTCTGGTTCAGTCTCCACTCTGAGAATGGGTCGGCCAGTGAAGTATTAAGCGTTACTATTATTTAAAAGAATGTTGAGCAGGCTCCTTCTTAAAATAAGTCTTCATATACTTTTCTGTGTTGCTGTCGTTTTTGGAAATTAAAACAATGACAAAACAACATTAATATAATGAATAAAGAAAAAGAAAATCCCACGAATGGATAGTGAGGTAGACTACCCCAACTCATTAACACATCTGACTGCACCTCATCCCACGCTTCATGGGCTAGATATTCTTTTTCTTTCTAAAAATACAAGAAGTACTCAAACACATTCATTCCTTTTCTGAACCACTTAATCCTAATTAGGTACATTGTGGGGAGGCTGACAATTTTTTTTAAATCTAAATGTTTTTGTTGCAAGCAGAATTGTAATTTAATTGTCTCTGCAATCGTTTAAATCAGTGCAACACATTGTTGTTTTATATTAACATTAAGGAAAAAGGGAAAAACATTATATGCAGTGCTATTTGATGTCAAAAAAAGAATTTGGGCTCCCAGTGTTTTCTTTAATGTGGAAAACAGGTCCAAATGACTCTTTGAATGGCAAAGGTTGCTGACCCCTGAACTAGAAGTATCCAGAATACTAAGGCAGGTTCCATTCTGATGATGACCTTGTTTCATACAACATTCACCTTCTTAGCACTTCTGCAGCAAAAGATTTTCCTTCCTGAATCATATCAAGCAGTTCTTCTTTTTCATGCAGCGTCATTACCTTTTTCTGGCGCTTTGGCGCCTTACCAGAAGCCTGAGGAGGTGTGCAGCGTTTTGGTGGCATGACGGAGCTTAACTGTAATTAAAAACACACATACACACTAAAAAAACACATGCACAAAGTGTGCACGAATGAGGAAAAAAGGGGTGTTACATCATCTCAACCAATCAGCAGGAGGGAGAACAGCTATTGGCTGAATTTGAATCACGTGACAGTTGCTCGGCAATCCGCGAATATGCGAATAAGCAAGTACAAAACTGCGAATAGTCAAGTGCCTTCTGTATATATTTTCATGTGAACATGGTATTATTAACCTGTCACGATATCACAGTGGCTCAGTGGTTAATACTTCCACCTCACAGTAAGCAGGTCCTGGGTACGAGCTCTGAGGTGCATTTCTCGGACATTTATTCCCCAGCATGCAAATATGAGTGTTTTTTGTGCATGTGTGTTGGTCCTGCAATGGTCTAGCAAACTCTTTACTGTGTAACCCTCACCTGGAGTCGAAATGATTGGCTCGAGTCACCCTGTGACTCTAATAAAGGAAAGAAATGAAATGAAATTAGTGGTAATTTTAAACATATTCTCAAAGGATAATTTTTCTGACTAGATTTGAGAACTCAGGCACCAGCTTCCATCGTGGCTCTGATTGATAAGCTGTAAAGATAATTGATGAATGGAGGAAAGAATTGGGTAATGAAAACAAAATCACTGTATATGATCTATTTGTCATAACTCTAAAGGGAGAAAGTGTGGATTGAGTTCTTTGCAATATCGATAGATATTTTAGTTCACAAGGAATTTATAAACCAAAATAGAAGTTCAAATTAGAATTAAACACACTGATTAAAGTTACTGTTCCCTTGTTTAGAGCTGATACTTCACTGTGTTATCTTCACTATAATTTAGTTTGACAAGATAATTTTCTGAAACTTCTTTCAAATGCTAGCCAGAGCAGCAGGATAGACTAAATAGAATTTTCTTCAAAATGTAAACCTTTTGTTTTCAGTACTTCCGACTTCTGAGCATAGTTATTCTTATCAACCCATAACACTTTGTCCCATGTTTGAACTTTCTCCCTTTTTCTCTCCTTCATCCCATATTCTTCAGAGAAATGTTTTGTATATTTTTTTAGGTAGTGTTATGACAAGCATTTTCCATACCATTAATCTTTGTGTCATTCTAAGCTGACCCTCATTATTACATACAGCATAAAATTAACTGGTAGAAAGAACAAGAGTCTCAATTTAATTACCTAATTTCTGTGTTAAGATTTTCTGCTATATAACATACCATAGAACACGAGGTGATCTAATATACGGTAAAGTAAAGTCTGTTGGGTTTTTACACCCAAGCCTCATGGCTCATGGCTCATCAGGCCGGTGCTTATCCCCGGTTTACATAGTGTGAAGCAACCAGGAGTTCAACTCCCCCTGGATGGGACACTAGTCCATCGCAGGTTACCTTCCCAGTATATTTTTACTGGTACCCATTTATACTGCTGGGTGAAGAGAGGCGCACTTGTGGTTGAGACCTTGCCCAGGGGTCTTAGCCCAGTGAGGGATTTGAACTCACAACCTCCCAATCATGAGCGTAGCACCCTAACCACTACGCCACCAGCTCCACATCTAATATATATATCATATTATATAAATAAAATGCTTTTACCCCTCCTTGAATCGCCACCTTATCATGGTGGAGGGGTTTGTTTGGCCTATTGATCCAGGGAACTAAGTTATCCGGGTTAATATGCTCCTGGTATGCTCCGGTTGCTCCCAGGCAAAACATGTTCTAGATGAAGGTCCAGACTAAGTGCTGTTCAGAAGACTCCTGTGGAAAATAAAACAGTAAGACCATAAAAGTGCACTTATATACAATTCGTATGTGAAAGTAAATCGGAACGCACCGGAACCCCGTGCCCTCTTCTCCTGGAGTGCACAGAAATACCTAGGAAAAGCAACTTTCACCCATGCATACATTTCCCTTTCTTTGTTTGCCTTCTGTAATAGGTTGAACTGTGTTTTAATGCACTGGACGAACACTATAATTTGTAGGCTGCAGTACTTGCTTACTGTGATAGGTCGCAACTTGTAGTAACTTTATTTTTTTGCAGACAACAGGGTAGTCTTTTTTTCAAAATAAACAAAACAAAATTACCAAGTAATACATCGTGAGGTTTCACGCAACATGAAATACTATCTGTCTCTCTGTCATGCGAGCAGCACCACTCGCTTCTGCAAACAAACCCACAGGCCTCAATACTTTCTTTTAATTGGATAGTTGGTTGCCCGGGTGATTGAAGAACAGCCCCCTACCCACCCCGGCATTGCTGGGGGTCAGTTGGAGGTCAAGTGCATGCTTTTGATCGAATCGGGATTCATACACAGCCTAACTCACTTGAAGGTCAAAAAATGCATTTTATGTTTAAAATAAAGAGTGATTATGAGGAAGTTGAGGCACAGAAAGCGTAAAGTGTAAAGGGAGTACATAGAGCAGGGAGGCTATGTGTGATAAGTGGAGTAAGACAGACATTACTAGTTCATTTTCATCCTCCTTTGAAATAATTAATCTGAATTAATTTAGTTTCAATTTTATTACAGTTATTATAGTATTTTGTTTCTGAAAACATATTGTATATGATTTCTTTTTTATTATAAATGTGTATTGATGTTGATTGCTAAGAGAATGTAAAAATAAGAATGCAGACAGTAATGCAGATTGTTGTCTATGATGGTTAATTGTTTGCTGATCTGATGGTATTGCTTTGGTGGTGCAGCAAGGGGGTCGCATGCCTCTTTCTCAATCAGTACAGACGAGTGAAGACAAGAGACGTTTAAGTTTTTTTTTAACCTTATCCCATTACTATCCCCCCTTGTTTAAGGTAATTATCATATGCAAGGCACTGTAAAATTATTTTCATGTGTCAATAATATTCTTGTTGTTTAACAGTGGTTCCATGTGGAGAAAGAGGGAACACTTTATTAAGTTTAAAAGCAAGTTATTGCTAAATCAGACAGTGGATTAGCTGCAGCTAAAGACTGTTGGAGTCCTGTAATGTTGAGAGTTGCACTGTAAGGTGTGTGTGTGTGTATCATTGTACGAACTTAGTTCTTAATCCGTCCCCCCATCCCCTATGTATGCAGTAGACTAGAGATGGGCCATGAATGACTGATAATGTTACTAGACCAGAACACAATAGTAAGTTGTATGCATGTTTTGTCCACAGTTACTATGGCCAGGACTTCTGAAAACACTTTCATTATGTTATGTTGAGGCTTTTATGGTCTGTGTTCTCGGGGACTTTGAATGTCTGTTTTCTCCCCAGCGGTGCAGGCTTCGGATGAGGGACGTGGCTGACGTACTCGGGCTGATTGCAGCAGTGCACATCTGATTTCAGTCCCCAATATACTCCCTATAAAGACAAGCTGCACATTCACCTCGGTGCCAAAAGATTGTCCAACACCATGCAGTCAATACCCTGTGTGTCTCTCTGGCCCCTGGTTACAGCTGAGCTCAGCCAGTTTTCCGTGCCAGTCACCAGTGGTTATTATTTGTTATTTCCTCTCAGTCACCACCAGTATTTGTGTTGTCTCCTGTCTTCAGTGTTGCCCTTGAGTAAGTGAAGTGTTCCTGTTACACTATACACCATCTCCGGGTCCTGACTACATTCTGGAGTGAAAGCAAAAAACCTTATGCTCCGTCATGTTCTTGAATACTGAGGTTATGTTCTGTGTTCCTGTTAATGTTTTTCTCAATGAAAGTTTACCAACCTGAGTTAGATTGTGTTTTTATTATGTGCAAGTCTGAGTGATGGTATATGAGCCTTTATTTATTCATGTATTTATTTGTTTGTTCATTAATTTTTGCCTCCCCATCATGATACAAATCAACGGTACATAACAGCTTGATGATGCAAAAAAAAACCCAATACATAACTCCGGGCACTCGGGTTTCCACCCCTAGTCCAAAGATATATACATTAGACTAACTGGAATTTCCAAATTGCTCCTTAGTGTGTGTGTGTGTGTGTGTGTGGGGGGGATATATATGATTATCATGTCACTTACTGCTCATAGTAAATAATGTACTAGGTTGCATTATGAGCGGAAGGACCGACATGTTTTCTTTTTTCTTCTTTGTCTTTTTGTGGCTGTTGGCAGTATTGTAGCAGTAGAAAAGGCCACAATATTATCAGTCAAAACTGATTACAATTACAATTCTTTGTCTTCAGTGAAACTAGAATGAAAACAAATGAGCACATCTGCCACATTACATCAGATGAATGCCAGAATATATTTGATCAAGTCCTTATTCGAGTTACAGAAATATTCATCAACAGTAAGCAAAGGGAATTTGTGCATGTGGAAAGCAGTCTTGTGGTGTGAGCATCAACTATGCAAAAGGAAAATTAAATGGGGTAATTTTCATGCCAGTACTGTGGCGTAGTTATTATTACATTCGCCTCAAAGCAAGCAGGTTCAAATTACATTCTCAGCAAAAGTTGTATCTGTGTGTAGTTTACATGTTCTTCCTATGCTTCTGGGGGGTTCCTTGGGGTACTCAAGTATCATCACACAGTCCAAAGACATGAACATTAAGTTAATTGGCTGTTTCTAATTGCTCATAGGTATTGTATTGGATTTATATAGCCCTCCATCCACACTGAATAGCATGCCCAAAGCACTCCCCAGCACCCCACTGTGCAGTGCCAGTTATTGCTTTGTTCTATCTTTTTGATGCTGAGCGCCAAGCAGGAAGCAACAACTCACAAATTTTAACATCTTATGGTATGACGCGGCCGGATTCAAACTCCGACCTTCCGGAGGATAAAGCAGACTGTTACGTATGCCTAATGGATTCTATCAGACGAGCCCCTACTTGTTACGGAGAGGAAAATTCAGAGGATTGAAATTGCCCCGTGAAACCAGCAAAGCACGACAGACCACGACATAAACTATGTACAATTTAATACTATATAATTTAATTACAGGTGTCTGAGAACATGGAAAGTATCCAGACACACATAAACTGGCATCTGTTTGCCTCAATGTGATGGCTCTGTTCTTCGCATTTGAAGATAGTGAAGAGTTATTTCTCCTTGCCTGCGATGAGTATTTTTTGTATACCGAGAGACAGTTCGCTCTGGCTGATCCCTGCTCTCTAGGCCTAGGTTCCATCCACGGTGGCTCAGCTGGCTAAGACGGCTGTGGTGGTTCCTAGACTGACAGAAACAGGCTGACGGCTTTGCAGCCTACTCTTTACGAAAGTCAGCAATGGTTCTTTTACATGCCTCTCACCATAGACAGTGAGAGACATGGCCGGCCTTTGATAATGTGGATGGAGTGTTTGCGTAGGACCCAAGGATGTAGGAGACCAAAGGAAGGTTCAACGATTTATTAAACATCAAGCACAGAAATTCACTAGAATACGCAGATAGAGAGAACTGGTCGAGCACGGAGCACAAACCAGGGATCAGAGAGAAATGTCGAGGAACAGAGTCACTGGAACCAATTTTCTGACAGCGGAGGGGAGCCTGCCGCTCCCTTTTATCACTGGCTGCCGCTGATTACAGATTAGGACCAGGTGCGCTCAGCTCGGAAACTCCTCTATCGGCAACCACCACGCCCCTCACCAGCGCCTGCAATGAATTAAGGCAGCGTTAGTTCATCAGCCAGCACAGACCATGACAGTACCTCCCCCCTTTAAGGGGCGCCACCTGGCGCCCGACCAGGCTTGTCCAAGAACTGGGGATAGAATTCATCCAATAGGTACGGGTCCAGGATTAGGGAGCGTGGAATCCATGACCGCTCTTCGGGACCATACCCCTCGCAGTCCACTAAATACTGGAAGCCTCGGCTTCCTACATCGATCCGGTTAACCGTGTACGCGGGATGTCTGTCAATCAGTCGGGGGGAGGGGACTTTCTACCACCAGCTTAATTAGGGAGACATGAAAAACTGGGTGTACCTTGAGTGAGGGTGGGAGTCTCAGTCGCACGGCGCTGGAGTTTATGATTTCCTCAAATCACATAGGGCCCAATGTATTGGGGAGATAGGCGGGAGGTGACACAGCACAGGGAGGACCCGAGACTTTGGTTCACACGTTCTGCCTGCCCGTTCGACTGAGGGTGGTAACCCGAGGTCAAGCTGCAGGAGACCCCCAAGGTGTCGCAGAACGCCTTCCAAACTATGGATGCAAACTGGGGGTCCCGGTCTGACACAGTGTCCTGGGGAATACCATGGAGGCGGAAGACGTGTTGGATCAGAAGACCCGCTGTTTCCATTGTCGAGGGGAGTTTGGGTAGGGCAACGAAATGGACTGCCTTGGAGAACCGGTCCACTACTGTCAGGATGACAGTGTTGCCCTCGGACGGGGACAATCCGGTGATGAAATCCACCACAATGTGCGACCAGGGGCGATGGGAAATGGGTAAGGGTTGGAGGAGACCCGTGGGTGCACTATGGGAGGACTTGCTCCAGGCACAGGTAACGCAAGCTCCCACAAACTCCCTGGTGTCGGCTGCCATCGTTGGCCACCAGAAGCGTTGACGGAGCAGGAAGAGGGTTCGGTGGGCAGGCTAACTTTGGGGAGTGAGCCCACTGGAGTGCTGGGGTTCTGGCCGGCGGGGGAACATATAGTCGACCTTGGGGGCACCCGACGGGCTCTGGCTCCCCCTGATGAACTAGTCGCTCTACCTCCCATTGGGCTGCTCCGAGTATACAAGAGGAGGGCAGGATGGTTTCCACAGCCGCGTCTTCACCCGAGGAGAACTGCTTGGAGAGAGCATCTGGCTTAGTGTTCCGGGAGCCTGGTCTGTATGTCAGTGTGAAGTTGAATCGCCCCAAGTAGAGTGACCATCGTGCCTGACGGGAGTTCAACCTCTTGGCCGTACGGAGGTAGGACAGGTTCTTATGGTCGGTCCAGACCACGAAAGGGTGAGCCACTCCTTCCAGCCAGTGCCTCCACTCCTGGAGCACTAAGACAACTGCCAGCAGCTTGCAATTCTCCACATCATAATTCTGTTCCACCGGGGACATGCGACGGGAGAAGAAGGCCCATGGGTGGAGCTTCTGGTCTGTGGGGGACCGTTGGGAGAGGACCACCCCCACCCCTGAGTCCGAGGCATCGACTTCCACCACACACTGCAGCGAGGGGTCCGGGTGGATCAGTACGGGGGCGTGGACGAATTTAGTCTTCAGCTTGTCAAACGCCACCTGGGCACTTGGGGACCACTGGAACGGGGTCTTGGGTGACATCAACAGTGTGAGAGGGGCTGCTAGGCAGCTGTAGTCCCGCACGAACTGGCGGTAGAAGTTCGCGAACCCCAGGAACCTCTGCAGCTGTTTCCACGTCCCTGGAGTCGGCCACTCAGCCACTGCCTTCACTTTTGCCGGATCTGGTCCTATCTGCCCCTTCTCCACGATGAACCCTAGGAACGAGACTAAGGGGACATGGAACTCGCACTTTTCTGCCTTCAAGAACAATCTGTTCTCCAGGAGCCTCTTAATACCATCCTCACGTGGCGGAGATGTTTGTCTTGGTCCCTACAGAAGATCAGAATGTCTTCTAGGTATACATATACAAAGTGGTTCAGCATGTCCCTAAGCAAGTCGTTGACCAGAGCTTGGAAGACCGTTGGGGCATTGGTTAGTCCGAACAGCATGACCAGGTATTCGAAGTGCCCCAGTGGTGTGTTGAAGGCCGTCTTCCACTCGTCCCCCTCCCGAATTTGGACTAAGTGGTGGGCATTTCTCAGGTCCAGCTTGGAAACAACGGTGGCATCGTGGAGAGGGGTGAAGGCTGAGTCGATTAGGGGAGGGGGTACTTATTTTTCACAGTGATCTGGTTCAGGCCCGTGTAATCAATGCAGGGTCTCAGGGTCTTGTCTTTGTTTTTGACAAAGAAGAAGCCGGCACCTACCGAGGAAGATGAGAGTCGAATGAGACCTGCAGCCAGCGACTCATTGATGTATGCCTCCATGGCATCTTTCTCCGGCTTAGAGGGGTTGTAGAGTCGCTGGGAAGGGACCATGGAACCTGGGAGTAGGTTGATGGCACAGTCGTAGGGTCTATGAGGAGTTAAGGAGCGAGCCCGGTCCTTGCTGAAAACCTCTTGCAGGTCATGATATTCTTTGGGCAGGTCAGCTAAGTCCAGATCCTCCAGGTCGACGGGGTTCGTGAAGCTTGGGAGGGGACGACCGCCATTAGGCAGTGCTGCAGACAGTAGTCGCTCCAGCCCGGTATGGTGAGGGTGCGCCAGTCTATGTGGGGATTATGGGTCTGCAACCAGGGCCATCCCAACACTAAGGGAGAGAGAGGCAGGGAGAACAAACAGTTCAAGATATTCTTGGTAGTTATCTGACAACGTGAGTTTAACTGGCCTGATCTTGTGCATGACGCGGGCGAAGCGTCAGCCATCGATGGCCACCACCTCCTTGGGGGTATTGAGTTCCTCCATGGGGAGGGCGTGGAGCTCAACCATCACCGGATCGATAAAGTTAGCCTCAGCGCCTGAGTCAATGAATACATCTACAGGATGAGAGTGTTGTGCGAAGTGTAGTGTACCTTGAACTCGTAGGCGCTTTCCGGGTGTCATGGAGGATCCTCTCGTCGCTGTCGGGGCACTGGGCGAGGTAATGGCCCTTCTCGGCATAGTAGATGCAGAGGCCGTCGGCCAGCCGCCGGTGCCTCTCTTCAGCTGTCAGTCGGGTCAGTTCACCTGCATGGGTTCTGGGTCATCATTCTCCCTCAGAGGGGGAAGTGGCGACGGGGTTCGAGGTGGGGTCCACCTCCGGGATCTATCCCTCTCTTTCAGCCGGTTGTTCAGGCTCGTGGACAAGACGATTAATCCCGCCAGCGTGGTCGTCTCGTCAGAGGCCGTGAGCTCATCTTTCAGTCGTTCGTTGAGCACCTGCAGGAAGGCCCCCCTAAGCGCGAGGTCGTTCCAGCCGCTCTGGATGGTGAGAATCCGAAATCGGATGGCGTACTTTGCCACCGACTGTGCGCCTTGCCGGATTCGTAGGAGCTGGGAGCTCGCCTCCTCCCCTTTCGCCGGATGATCGAACACCTTCATTTCTTGCATGAACCGTTCGGCCTCTGGGAGCAGAATTCCGGGGTGTGGGTAGTGACTGCCAGCGCTGAGGATTGCTCCGTCAGTAAGCTCATGATGAAGGCGGTTTTTGCTTGATCTGTGGCATATGTGAGCTGCTGGCTGAAGACGAGCGAGTGCTGGTGGAGGAACTGTGCGGAGCCGATCGTGCCCGAATACCTGGCTGGCGGTTCTCGGTGCGCGGGGAGTATCACTGGAGCCGCTGCCGAAACGGAGGGTGAAGGGTGAGAAGGGTGAGGGGGCGGGGTCGTGGCAGCGAGGTGAGTGGCGACGGCGTCCATACTTCCGCCAAGCTGCGCCAAGCTGGTGGTGATGTTCTGGAGGGTATCCACCATTTGGTGCAGGGTGGAGTCCTGTCGTCCCAACAGGGCTCCCTGGTCGGATAAGGCCTGCCGGAGCTGAGCGGTCTCCGCTGGGTTCATGTTCAGGTCAGAAGATTCTGTTGTAGAAGGAGTGTTTGCGTAGGACCCAAGGATGCAGGAGACCGAAGGAAGGTTCAACGATTTATTAAACATGAAGCACAGTAATTCACTAGAATACGCAAATAGAGAGAACTGATCGAGCACGGCGCATGAACCAGGGATCAGATAGAACCGTCGAGGAACAGAGTCACTGGAACCAATCTGACAACGGAGGGGAGCATGCCGCTCCCTTTTATCGCTGGCTGCCGCTGATTGCAGATTAGGACCAGGTGCACTCCGCTCGGAAACTCCTCTATCGGCAACCGCCACGCCCCTCACCAGCGCCTGCAATGAATTAAGGCAGCGTTAGTTTGACCATGACAGATAACCCAGACAGATAACCCCATGACAGACCATGACAGATAGCCCAGTTGGCTGCACTGGGGGAGGGGGGGCAGTAACAACCCTGTGGGGACTCGAATCCCCAACCTTAGGATCAGCGATCCTGCGCCCTAACCACTAGACCACCACTGCCCTTGTTTGCCTCAATAACTGTAAAGAAACTGTAGGAAATTACTGACAAGACAGGCATTTATTTCTACCTTTCTCTTTGTCCAGTTACTGACGTTAAACCCCATTCAATACATAGAGTTAATTATTATATAAAGGCTGTTCTGTGACAAAAGCAGTAGTCATGCAGAATTCATTAAAAAAGTCTATTTTCAAAGTACTGTAATGGTTATATTTCCCCCACGAGATTATTGATGAATGAAGTATTGCATCAGAGATGTCAGAGCCTGTAAAAGCTGTTGACTTTTTGCTATTTTATTGATGATCAGGTTATTTAAAGCTGGCTGTAGTTAAAGACATAATTATTTCTGTGCACGTAAAAAAATGCAATTTTTCTTGCCACTCAATAATAAATAAGGAAATTTGAAAATAACCCTAAAAGCAAAAACCAAAATTAAGACAAAAGATTTCAGAAAGAGTAGCTGCATGGTCGTCAGCATATTTCTGCCCCATGCGAAAGGGTTGTGTCAGGAAGGGCATCTGACGTAAAAATCTATACCAAATCAAACATGCGAATCAGATGATTCACTGTGGCGACCCCTGAAAAAAAGGGGGAAAAGCCGAAAGGAAAAGAAGAAGAGGTTTAATAATGATAGGTAATAATAATAATAATGCACCATCTATTGTAGTTCTGATTAGCGTTTAATATAAATTTATCTTAAAATCATGTGGCATATGTGAGTGGGCTTGGCACATTCCACAGAGACTGCACATTTGGCTGTCACAGAGAAGCTACGCACTGCAAGATCAGCCAAGATGTCATCAGTCCTCATTGTTCTTGACCTTTCAACAACATTTTATATTGTCCACCACTATACTCTCTTGTTCATCCTCAGGAGTCAAGCTTTATTTGTGGTTCAGCACGGCAATGGTTTGCTTCCTACCTCTATGGTCACTCATATCATCTTACTTGGATGGGATCAACATCTTCTGCATGCCGACTTTACACTGGTGTTCCCCAGGGCTCAGTTCTTGGTTCACTTCTGTGTCCCTCCGCGATGTCTTATCCTCACATGAGTTCTCATACCATTGCTATGCAGCTGACACTCCCCAGATTAGGGGTGCCCAATACATCGATTGCAATCTACCAGTCGATCACAATGGTAGTATGGGTAGATCACATGGCATTAAAACGTAGCCATCCTCACCATGAAGTTTGTCATTGATTGACTGTCAGTCTGACCAATCTGACCATTTCTGACACAGGTATCACTGCGCATGTACACTTAACGGTGAGTTCTAGCAAACTAGTGAGTTAGCCTCCAATTGATATCTTCTCAATTTAAAGGTATAAAAATGAGTGGAGGAGCTTCCATATGGAATAGAAGATGGACTTTTTTTAATATGTAATTTTCAAAGTGCATTTGCCTTGTCTGCGATCGCTGTACCGAAAAAGGAAAATGTGGAGTGGTAATTTCGGACCGTCCATAAAAATTATGATGCTGACCTCCCTCCAAAAATCGAACTGAGGAGAAAGGTGAAGGAACTAAAATCTCAATTGTGCAGACAGCAGTCATTTTTCTCACAGCTAACTTCAAAAGCAAAGGCAGCCACCAGAGTTTTGTTCTGGGTGAGTCACTTAATCATTAAGAACAAGAAATCCTTCCAGGCTGGAGAGATGGAAAAAGAGGCATTTGTTGAAGCAGCTGACTTCCAACTTCTAAGACTTTAAAAACAAAGAAGAAATAATATCTTTGACCAGAGCTCACCAGCTATCAAGAACTACAGTTACACGGTACAGTGAAGTCATGGCCAAGGATTTGACTGAACAACTTTGGAAAGATATAGTGAGTGCTTCTCACTGCGACTGGATGAGTCTACAGATGTGACACAATCCAGTTGTGAATTTTTTTTTCAGATGGTGCTTAATGTATGACCGCAGAAGAGAAGCTGTTAACAGTCCTCCCCATGAAAGAACACATGTGATAAGGGGACGTATTTCAGTCTTTTAAAAAACTTTATTGAGAACACTCTGCTCCCCCTGAGCAAATTGGTGTCCATCACCAGGGAGGGAGAGCCTGCGAAGGTTGGCCACTCAAATGGGGTTATTGCCGAGTACAGGGAGGATGATGCTTTATCGACCTTCCTTAATTACCACTACATAATACACCAACAAACATTAGGCGCAAAAAAATTAAACATGAAAGAAATAGTGGATGCGGCTACAAAGATCGATTGTTCTATTCGCGCCAGATCTCATCAAAGATTGCTATTCCGTGCACATCTGGATAACGCTGACAGTGACCACTCTGAGTTATTACTGCACAATGATGTCAGGTTTTTTAGTCAAGGGATATTCCTGCAAAGATTTGGAGACCTCTGTCTGGAGATGAAGGTTTTTCTGTGAAGTAAAACATGCAGAATATAACCAACTAAATGACTTTAATCTATAGCTGCAAGAACAAAACAAAACCGTGATCAATGTGATAAGCTCAGTTAACGCTTTCACACGAAAAAATGCAACATTTCTCCTCAAAGCTCTGGTGCCTTAACGTGGCCAATTTCAATAATCTTGCATGGAAGTAGAGTTTACAAGTGTACACCACACAAAACAGATTGACAATTGTCTGTCAGAGTTTGACAAATGCCTTGCTTTTGACTTGAAAAGTGTGTACACCCTTGCTCAAGACTGTTCAAGTAAGACCTAAAACTGCATCTGGTGATGAGGCCTTGGGCAGGAATTCCATGGTTTTGAAGAGAATGTCACTACCCCTCAGTCATTATTATTCTGGGATACTCTTGGGTGTACAATCCATAAGCGACCTGTATCAGAACTATGATTCCATTACCACTGTAGAATGGATTCTTGTTAGAATCATGTGGATAGGGACAGGCTCCTGAGTAATGCTCACTCCTGCCATTGTGGTCAGAACCTTAGATGAAACAGATGGGATTAAAGCCCATGAGAAATCTCTAGTCCTAGATGTAGCAGAGGTACATCATGGGTGCAACCTCATCTTCTTCCGGTGTTTTGACTACATCTTGTTCTGGATGTAGAAAGTTGGATGGTAAAGTTTGGTCTGGTTTGTGCACTCAGTACTATTTACACACACACAATGCTGAATAGAATGCACTTCAGAAATCACAGACCGTGTTACTGAATATGTGGCACTGGCACAAGTGATACTACCATGTAAGGGTCAACTGACTCATCATCACCTCCTGGCAATGCTGACAAATGAATGACACCAGCTTCTTTATAATGTGTCACCAACTAAGGTAGGTAAAAAATATTTGCAGACTGCCAGACTATCATCTGCCAAAGCAACTGCACTTCTCACAGCTGTGTGTTGGTGGTAGACCAATTGGCACCCCCAAAGAAGAGACCTCATAAAGTCTTCTTTGTTGAAATGTGAAATCGACCTCAGTGAGTGGAATAATCTAGCAGCCGAATGTCTGACTTGGAAGAGCAAAATTAAACAAGGTGTGCATACATCAATTTAAGACTTGGGGCAAGACTTGCTGAGGAAGCTGAGAGCTGAAATTGCAGAATTTCAGAGGAAGATTGCCAAGAAAATGTCCAGTGGCCATGGGTGATGTTCTGACAGTGCTTATCCATTCAAACAATATACTCATTTGCAAGTGACAGCAACTGCAACAACCCTTTCTCAGAGTGGTCATTCAACAACTACCAGTCCGAAAGCAATGTGTATAATAGTCTGGGAGGTCAAGAAGGATCCTTGGGAAACTTCTAAGGTACCAAACACCTCTCTCAGACTAGCTATTGATAATGTTTTTAAATCCATCACCAAGAGAAAACTGAAGAAAAGTGCTGTGTATGGCAAGGTTTCAAGGAGAAAGCCAATACTTAACAAATATATTGTTGTTTCCCTTCTCAGTTTGGACAAGCCAGTTATTGGAAATATTTTGTGGATTGATTATACAAAATGGAGATTTTTGGTTTGAATTATAAGTTTTATGTCTTGAGAAAGAGAGTCATTTCAATATAAACTTTATTCAACTTGTGAAATATGGTGATGGTATCATGTTTCGGGACTGTTTTTCTGCACTGCGCCAGGACAGTATGTCATCATTACTGAAATAATGAATATTGAATAACACTGAAGCACATTCTAAGAAAATGTGATCTCCCATGCTCTAGAAAATTGGATTAAGTTTTGAATAAGATGAGAGACTTGCTAGGTGATGCAAGATCAAAATATACCACAGTATGGGTTCATTTTACATTTTTGCTTAACCAGTTTTAAGCTCTAACTTAAAACTGACCAAAATTCGACTTACTAGGTTGTTGTTTTTTTCCAGGTCTGTCTGTGAACTGAATCTCTAGAGAAAGTGGGTTGTTCAGCAAGACAATAACTTAAAATACATATGTCCAAATAATTTAGTAAATTGATTAATTAAACAATAATAAATGTTTTGGAAAGGCCATCAACACCTCAACGTTGTAACTGTTTTGTAACTGAGAGCACTGTATCTGCACTGAGGTGGGAGTAGAGACAACTTAGTGATAGTGGGCTTGAACCCTCAGCCTTCTGATCAGTAGGCCAGCACCCTCCCACCAATGCCCCATAAGTTACAGTCATTATTTTTATTTTATTTTAATTTCAGAATTAATTATAATAAAACTAATATGACATGTTTTAAATGTTGCTTTGATATCATGGACCAAATAATAATCAATGCATTTTTTTTCATAACTTGCCTTTTTTCAGCATTTCTACTCAAACTCTATTCTCTGACTCTCGATGTTTCTCTCACAATATTTGAAGAGTTTGAGTTAAAAAAAAAAAATGGATAAGTGCAATTGTTTTAATTATGAGAAGATCAACTTTTTCAGTATCTTTATTTTAAAGCTTATAAAAAGTTTTTTAAAAGCGTCTTGAAAGAAAAACTTTTTTAACGTGACTGAAGAAGGTTTTTTTTATAACTCTACTTCAAAATTTTCTCATAATTAGAACTTTTTTGTGTTATACTTTTATTTTGTTTGTATATTTTGATCACGGTTTACAGGTTTATTACAATTAATTCTTATTCCTGCTATGTTTAAAAATACATAATAGTTAGATCATTGTCCTGTCCTTGTCTGCAAATAACATGGTTTCCCATGATTCCCCCGTGCCTGGAAATATGGATTCCAAGGACTGCACACTCCCACTCATTGCCCTGTTCCTCATCACTCAGAGTTTCAGCTGTTTCTAATTTACTTAGTATAGTGGTTGTTTAATTTCCTGGTTGTCTTCTGTTTGTCTTTGCAAAGTAATATCTATGGTTTAATAATGTGCATGCCAAGTTTGTCATCAGAGTTAGTCTGTCCCTTTTCCTGATTCTGCCAAGCTCTCTGTATATATTTTAATTTTAGTTGTACTTTTATTGTTGAACCTTAACTTTGCATGTTAATTCTGGTTTTGTCCTCCATGATCTTTGAATCTAAACTCTAACTCATGCATCCTATGTCATGTGACCCTTTCTTTCATAATAAATATATGAGAGTTAGAAATTGTACTTTAACTTGGATTTTCCTGACATTCCTGATATTTGGCATGAGATGCAAAGGAAACACACCTGCAGATAGTCACACTGATTTACACTGCTTTTGATTGAAAACGGCAGTGTTGACAGTGGAATGTCAAATAGCATCGCATTTTTTCCTTAAGTTGTCACTACTGCTTAATCAAAATGGCATAACTTTAAACATTTAGACACTGAAAATAAAATATCCAATAGACTTTTCATTTTAAACGTTTGGCAGCTATTGAACAGTGTTTATTGTTGTTGTTGTTGTTGTTGTCATTAAAATACAACTGTGAATGGGTTTCAACCTAATATGAAGTATGTTTAACATGAGACTCATCAGGAAGTGCAGTAGGCTGCATGTTTGAATTTGCATGTTTTTATAATGGTGTGGATGGGAAGAGAAATGGAGTAGGAGTCATCTTGAAGGAGGGGTTTGTCAGGAATGTTCTAGAAGTGAAAAGAGTGTCAGACAGAGTGATGAGTCTCAAGTTAGAAATTGAAGGCGTGATGGTCAATGTTGTTAGTGCTTATGCCCCACAGGCAGGATGTAAGCTAGAAGAGAAGGAGAGATTCTGGAGTGAGTTAGATGAAGTGATGCAGAGTACCCCCAGAGGTGAAAGAGTGGTCATTGGAGCAGACTTCAATGGACATGTTGGTGCAGGCAACAGAGGGGACGAGGAAGTGATGGGCAGGTGTGGTATCCAGGACAGGAACACAGAAGGACAGATGTTGATCGATTTTGCAAAAGGATGGAAATGGCTGTGGTGAATACTTTCTTCAAGAAGAAACAGAAGCATAGGGTGACTTATGAAAGCGGAGGTAAGAGCACACAGGTAGACTACATCTTGTGTAGGCGATGTAATTTGAAGGAAGTCAGTGACTGCAAAGTAGTAGTGGGTGAGAGTGTTGCCAAACAGCATAGGATGGTGGTGTGCAGGATGACACTGATGGTGAGAAAGGTGAAAAAGGCAAAGGCAGAGCAGAAGACAAAGTGGTGGAAGCTGAAAAGGAAGAGTGTCGTGTTGTCTTCAAGGAGGAGTTGAAACAGGCTTTGGGTAGTCAGGAAGTGCTTCCAGAGGACTGGACAACCACAGCCAATGTGATCAGGGAGACCGGTAGGAGAGTACTTGGTGTGTCCTCTGGAAGGAAAGTAGATAAGGAGACTTGGTGGTGGAATGAGGAAGTGCAGGAGTGTGTACAAAAGAAGAGGTTAGCCAAGAAGAAGTGGGACATTGAGAGGACCGAAGAGAGTAAACAGGAGTACAGGGAGACACAGCGTAAGGCGAAGGTAGCGGTGTCAAAGGCCAAACAGAGGGTGTATGATGACTTGTATGATAGGTTGAACAGTAAGGAGGGAGAAAATGATCTATACAGGTTAGCCCAGCAGAGAAATAGAGATGGGAAAGACGTGCAGCAAGTTAGAGTGATAAAGGACAGAGAGGGAAATGTATTGACTGATGACAGAAGTGTGCTGGGAAGATGGAAAGAGTACTTTGAAGAGCTGATGAATGAGGAAAATGAGAGAGAAAAAAGGGTAGAAGGGGTGACCGTTGAGGAGCAGGAAGTAGCAAAGATTAGTAAGGGAGAAGTGAGGAGGGCATTGAAGAGGATGAAGAATGGAAAGGCAGTTGGCCCTGATGACATACCAGTTGAGGTATGGAAGTGTCTAGGGAGGTAGCAGTAGATTTTCTGACAAGAATATTCAACAAGGTTTTAGAAAGTGAGCAGATGCCAGAGGAATGGAGGAGAAGTGTGCTTGTGCCCATTTTTAAGAACAAGGGCGATGTACAGAGTTGTGGCAACTACAGAGGGATAAAGTTGATGAGCCATACAATGAAGCTATGGGAAAGAATAGTGGAAGCAAGACTAAGGGCAGAGGTCAGCATTTGTGAACAACAGTTTGGTTTCATGCCCAGAAAGAGCACCACAGATGCAGTGTTTGCTTTGAGGATGTTAATAGAGAAGTACAGAGAAGGTCAGAAGGAGCTGCATTGTGCCTTTGTGGATCTGGAGAAAGCATATGACAGGGTGCCGAGAGAAGAACTGTGGTATTGTATGAGGAAGTCTGGAGTGGCAGAGAAGTATGTTAGAGTGGTGCAGGACATGTATGATAGATGTAAGACAGTGGTGAGGTGTGCTGTCGGTGTGACAGAAGAGTTCAAGGTGGAGGTGGGACTGCATCAAGGGTCAGCTCTCAGCCCCTTCTTGTTTGCTATGGTGATGGACAGGCTAACAGATGAGGTTAGACAAGAATCTCCATGGACTATGATGTTTGCAGATGACATAGTGATCTGTAGTGAGAGCAGAGACCGAGTGGAGGAAAATCTAGAGAGGTGGAGGTATGCCCTGGAAAGGAGGGGATTGAAGGTTAGCCTCAGTAAGACAGAATACATGTGTGTGAACGACAAGGACCCAAGAGGAACTTTGAGGTTACAGGGGCAGAGATAAAGAAGGTGGAGGATTTTAAGTACTTAGGCTCAACAATCCAGAGCAATGGAGAGTGTGGAAAAGAGGTGAAGAAGCGCGTGCAGGCAGGTTGGAATGGATGGAGAAAAGTGTCCGGTGTGATGTGTGATAGGAGAGTATCGGCAAGAATGAAGGGAAAAGTGTACAAGACGGTGATGAGGCCAGCAATGTTGTATGGTTTAGAGACAGTGGCCCTGGGGAAAAGACAGGAGTCAGAGTTGGAGGTAGCAGAGATGAAAATGTTGAGGTTCTCTTTGGGAGTAACGAGGATGGATAGGATCAGAAATGAGTACATCAGAGGGACAGCACATGTTAGATGTTTTGGAGACAAAGTCAGAGAGGCTAGATTGAGATGGTTTGGACATGTACAGAGGAGGGATAGTGAGTATATTGGTCGTAGGATGCTGAGGTTGGAACTACCAGGCAAAAGGCCCAGAGGAAGACCAAAGAGAAGATTTATGGATGCGGTGAAGGCGGACATGAAGGTCGTTGGAGTAAGAGTAGAAGATGCAGAGGATAGGGAGAGATGGAGGCAGATCATTTGCTGTGGCGACCCCTGAAGGGAACAGCCGAAAGGAAAAGAAGAAGAAGAAGCATGTTTGAATTTGCATATTTTGAAAAAGTAATAAAGTCTGGAATCTACATGTATAATTTAAAGTTTTTTTTTTTGATAAAATGTTTCATATGACTCTCCTTTTTTCTTTTGCCTTAGAAATGTTAACCACCTAGTTTCCAGGCTAAGTTGCTAAAAATCTTCAATCTAAAATGCCTCAACTATTCCACATGTCGTCCCCTATGGAGCAGAGCAGCTCTCTCTCGCCCTCTCTCTCTCTCTCTCTCTCTCTCTATATATATATATATATATGTGTGTGTGTTCAGTTCATTTTCTGTAACCGCTTAATCCTAATTAGGGTTGCAGGGAGGCTGGCACCGAGCCCAGCCAACTTCGGGTGATGGCAGAGTACACCCTGGACAGCTTGCCAGGCCATCGCAGGGTGGAAACACGCCGACGGCTTTGCAGCCTACTCTTGTCAAAAGTCAGCAATGGTCCTTTTACATGCCTTACACCATAGACAGTGAGAGACCTGGCCAGCCTTTGACAAACCCAGTTAGCTGCACTGGGGAGGACAGTGACAACCTTGTTGAAAGTGGAACTCGAACCCCCAACCTTTGGATCAGCAATCCAGCACCCTATACCACGAGACCACCACTGCCCCTGTGTGTGTGTGTTCAAAATTTTTATTTTTTATTTTTTTCATTTTGCTGTCTACAACGGGTCTGGTGCAGCGTTCACCTAGAGCCCACCCCAAGGGACAAGGATGAAAGCCTTCTCTAAATCCACAAATAACTTGTAGACAGATTGGGAAAACTCCCAAGTCCCCTCCAGGATCATGTCAGGAGTGTCCAAACTATGGCCCATGGGTCAGCTGCGGCCCCGGCCCAGTTTATATTGGCCCGCAGCAAATTATGAAAATATAATTGAATATGGCTCGCACAAAGTATAACTGAATATGGCAAGAAGCTTGAGCTCAACTCTGTTGCACTTCTCAGGTTCAACAAAAGATGGAGCCAGTCACATAAACGGTGCTTCTCCACTTAATATAATTACACAATTAAGATGAACCGCAAGTCAGCAGAAAATGGCGGCACGAAAGAAGCGCAAAATAGAAAGTGAGTGTATAAGATTTCAAACACGGTGTGAAAATTAATATTTCTTCACAGAAATCAACAGAACGTGTGTCTGTTTGACTTGCAATGAAGCTGTTGCTGTGATGAAAGAGTATACAGTGATCCTTTGCTACTTCGTGCTTCAGTTTCTATGACTTCAGTGCATAGTGGGTTTTTCAAAAATATTCATCAAAAAATAAGGAAATTAAGGAAAACTAGGGGGAAAACTTAAGGAAAATGCAGCAACACAATGCCAATTATGCAAAAAGAAAAAACAAACAAACAAAAAAAAAACAAAAAACAACCCAAACCCCCCCAACAAAACTTCTTACATTTTTATGTGAGGTGTGCATCTGTATGTGTGTGTATTTATATTGTATTTACATCTTATGCATTATTTTTGAATGTTTAATTGTTATTATAAGCATTTATAGCGTTGAATATGTATTTGTTGATATTATTGATGTTCGCAGGGGAGTCTTGATCCCCAATAACCATGAAAAGAGAGGGATCCCTGTAATCCCTGTAGGCACTATGTGACAAAACATAAGAACTACTCACCGTACACTGGTGCTAAACAAACACAGAAAGCGGTTCAGAAAATGAACGAACAAAACACATTAAACCGCCACAACAGAAAGCTATGAAGTCTCTTAACTTATTGCCCAGCAAGGCAAACCGTTTACAGATGGTGATTTCATAAAGCAGTGCCTCGTCAAAGACACAGGAATAATGTTCCTGGAAAAAGTGCAGGATTTCAACAACATGAGTTTATCCAGAAATACAGTGGCACAGAAAATCGAGGACGTGTCAGCTAACTTGAAACTTCAGTCGAGAGACAAAGCTTGTGCTTTTGATTGATACTCAATAACATGTGATGAGAACACAGATGCCACATACACCGCACAGCTGTGAATTTATTTGCAGGGAGTACTGTAGATGATAATTTTTGCTATACAGAGGAGCTGCTTGATATGATGAACCGAAAAGGCACAGCCATGAATAAAGAGATTTTTGAAGCTGTGTCAGAGGCAGTTGAAAGGATCGGGCTTAAATGGCACAAACTATGTGGAGTAACAACGGATGGCACTCTGGTTATGACGGGTGAGCGCAGAGGATGCAGCATCAATGCTGTGCGCCAACATAAAAGAGAGCGGAGGTGAGGCTGTTAGAATCCACTGTATAATCACCAAGAAGCTCTGTGTGCCAAGAGTGTCCAGCTGGAAGATGTGATGAACACTGTTGTAAAAGCTGTCAAGGTAATTCGAGCGAGAGCACTGTACCACAGAGAATTTCAAGCTTTCCTATTCGATGTGGATGCCGAACATGGGGACGTCCTCTACCAGTTTGATGTGCATTGGCTCAGCCGCGGCTCTGTGCTGCAGCGGTTTTATTTGCTGAGATCAGAAATTGACCAGTTTTTGAAAGAGAAGGGCTGACCCCTTCATGAACTGAGAGACCCTCTTTGGCTGGCAGACCAGGTATTTTTAGTTGATCTTACTCATCATTTGAATACACTGAACAACAGCGTGCAAGGGAAAGAACAACTGGGGCCACACCTGTATGCGCACGTGAAAGCTTTCTGTGTAAAGCTCCACCTGTCTCACACACAACTACAAAGCTTCAATGCCACACACTTCCCCATGCTGTCTGAAATCAAGTCAGCTTTTCCAAAGGCCAACCTTTCTGCTAAAAAGGAGAAATATGTGTCTGTGATTACATCTCTTGTGACAGAATTCAACCAGCATTTTCCAAGATTTTTCTGTCATTAAAAAACGAATCAAGCTGTTCTCAACTCCCTTCCTTGTGGATGCAGAAGAAGTGGAAGAGAGTCTGCAGTTAGAACTGATTGAAATGCAGTGTGATGATTCACTGAAAAGTCAACATCAGCTTCTCTCCCTCCCTGACTTCTATCGGAGTTTGGATAATGCCAAGTTTCCTCTGATGAGACGCCACGCAAAAAGAATAATGAGCCTGTTCGGCTTCACATACATATGTGACCAAACATTTTCTCTGTTAAATCAGAACAAAAACAGACTGAGAACAAGAATGACTGATAGCCATCTCTGTGAAGTCCTTCGTGTCTCAACCACCAAACTTTGTCCTGACATGTCAGCCATCATTCAATCCAAAGAACATCATCACTGCTCCCACTGAGTGTAATGTTCTTCACATTATAGGTGACTTAGAAATTGACACAGTATTCATGTGTCGATGTGTTGATATGTGCAGCCCGGCCCTTTGTTTATTTTTCTGTATTTGACTCTGATTAAAAAAACTTTCAATACCCCTGGTGTAGAATTGATAAAGTTAGTCAAGCATGCTGCGGCCAAGATGAAAACCAAAAAAAAAAAAAAAATCCGCCCTCAAGTGAGGATTTAGAGAAGGCTTTCAGCAGTGTTCCTTGAGCTAGCTTGAGGGGTATGCTTCAGGAATATGGTGTACTGGATCTGTTGTAGAAGGCAAAATTAGAAGAAACACAACAAAAAAATGGGAAAAATGGTGGAATGTACCCTCCTGATCTGGAATGAGGTCCTGCCCCAAGTGGAGGAGTTAAAGTATTTTGGGTTATTGTTCATGAGTGAGGGAAAGAAGGACTGCAAGATTAACAGGCGGATTGGCACGGTGGCGTAGTGGTTAGCACGTCCGCCTCACAGCAAGAAGGCCCGGGTTCGATTCCCGGCCTGGGCGTTTCTGTGTGGAGTTTGCATGTTCTCCCCGTGCTTGTGCGGGTTTCCTCCGGGTGCTCCGGTTTCCCCCGCAATCCAAAGACGTGCACTGTAGGTTAATTGGCCGTTCTAAATTGACTGTAGTTTCTCTCCTGCAGCGGCACTGGAACCCAGTCGTATCGGCACTTGCCTTTCCATTGGATCCTTCCGGTGGCGCTGAGACAGGGGGGGACTTGCTGCTTGGGTAACAGCCTGTCCCTCATTACTCCCTACCCAGGCTCTGTGCACTGGGGAGTATCACCAGTCGGGATACTGGCCAGAGCGCAGCCATAGTCCTTCGGGACTGACGGAGGCCTACGCTGCTGTAAAGCAGAGCTTGAAGAGGTGAAGATGAAGCTGAGCCGGAAACTAAAGCTCACATTTTTTCAGTCCATTTATGTTCCTACCCTCAGTTATGGCCACAAGCTTTGGGTAGTGCCCAAAAAAATGAGATTGCGAGAATGAGAATGAGATTGAAGTGCCTTCGCACAACAGAGAGGTTCTCTCTCAGAGATAGAGTGAGATGAATTCGGAAACTTCGTGAAATTTCATCAGCATGTCTTTTATTCGTGCTGATGGAATGATGGTTGCCTCCTCCTCGACCTCCTCCTCACTGAATTCCTCGTGCATTGCTGAGCATTGCATCACCTCCAGCTCCTTCGGCTCCTCTGTTGAGAGTTCTTCCTGGTGCTCCGCGACCAACTCGTCAATGTCCTCCTCTTTGACCTCCAGCCCCATGGCCTTTCCAAGCGACACAATTCCGTCCACCTCAGGCTGAGGTTCAGGTTGAGGCTTTCCCTCCACCTCGAAGTCTCTCTGAGCAATGGCATGCGGCCACAGCTTTGTCCAAGTCGCATTAAGGGTACGTCTGTTCACCTTCTGCCAAGCCATGTCAATCAACTTCAAGCTCACAACAATGTCGAACTGGTCATTCACGAAGTATAAGCTGGGTATTTTCCGTAATGTCAAAAAACCTCTTAAAAAGAAATTTTGTGTAAAAATTTTTGAAATTTGAAATGACTTTCTGGCCCATGGGCTGCAGGAGAGGGGTGGTGTTTGGAAGAAGGTACAGTACCTTGATGAAAGAGACTCCTTCAGGATATCATCTTCGAGGCCAGGTGGGTAGGCAGGGGCATTGTCAAGAATCAGCAGACACTTGAGGGGGAGGTTGTTCTCTTCGAAGGAACTTGTTCATGGAAGGGCCAAACACCAAGTTCACCCACTCAAAAAAAAAGTCAGGTGACCCAGGTCTTGGCATTAGCCCTCCACATGACATTCAGTTTCTATTTCAGGAATTTGTGAGCTTTTGAAGGCTCGTGGATTTTCCGAGTGGTACACTAACAGGGGCTTAATCTTGCAATCTCCACTGGCATTACAACAGAGTGCAAGAGTAAAGCGGTCCTTCATAGGCTTGTGGCCTGGCATTTTCCTCTCCTCAGCTGTGATGAAGGTGCAGTGAGGCATCTTCTTCCAGAAGAGTCCAGTCTCGTTGCAATTAACCCTTTACGCCCTATGTTGATTAATTCATCACACAAGAATTAAGAGCCTAAAAATTGAATTTATATCACTACAGGCATCTGGGGAACAACTGTGATGAATGTGGTACATTTCCTGTTGAAGGAGATTGGTATTGCATCATCTTCCCCCCCCCCCCCCCCCCCCGCTTTTTTCAGTTAGGTTTGAGACATTGTGAGTGAGTGATGTCTGTGAGTCATCGTTTAAACTGTCAGTACTAAAAACACAATGGATCAAATACCAGGTGAGATTCATGCACATAAAAAATTGTCATTGAAGAATAATGTTAGTTATGTAATTTTATGAGGTAGAAATAGTTTGAGTTAATTAAAAAAAACCCACATTTTATATGAGTGACGTTTTTGTCACATCAGGGGTATAAACAAGCTTGGCTGTCAACAGTGATTACTTACAACATAGTTTACAAATAGTAGAATTCCTGCAAAAAATAGTGTTTTTAAACCAATATGCTTATAATTTTTATGGAAACTCAATACGAGCATCAATTATAACCATTAATGTTTTCTGTGAGGAATATCTTGGTACTATTTAACGATTCAAAGTGAGTCATCATGAGGTAAAGTCTGACCCAATTTCGTCATTTAGAAAACATAATCGTTAAGTCAATCTGACTGGTGAATGTCTCTCATTATTCAATTTTACTGCCGGTATATCAATCAATGGACTATGATGTTTGCAGATGACATCGTGATCTGTAGTGAGAGCAGAGACCAAGTGGAGGAAAATCTAGAGAGGTGGAGGTATGCCCTGGAAAGGAGGGGAATGAAGGTTAGTCTCAGTAAGACAGAATGCATGTGTGTGAATGAGAAGGACCCAGGAGGAACGGTGATGTTACAGGGAGCAGAGATAACGAAGGTGGAGGATTTTAAGTACTTAGGCTCAACAATCCAGAGCAATGGAGAGTGTGGAAAAGAGGTGAAGAAGCGCGTGCAGGCAGGTTAGAATGGATGGAGAAAAGTGTCCGGTGTGATGTGTGATAGGAGAGTATCGGCAAGAATGAAGGGAAAAGTGTACAAGACGGTGATTAGGCCAGCAATGTTGTATGGTTTAGAGACAGTGGCCCTGGGGAAAAGACAGGAGTCAGAGTTGGAGGTAGCAGAGATGAAAATGTTGAGGTTCTCTTTGGGAGTAACAAGGATGGATAGGATCAGAAATGAGTACATCAGAGGGACAGCACATGTTAGATGTTTTGGCGACAAAGTCAGAGAGGCTAGATTGAGATGGTTTGGTCATGTTCAGAGGAGGGATAGTGAGTATATTGGTCGTAGGATGCTGAGGTTGGAACTACCAGGCAAAAGGCCCAGAGGAAGACCAAAGAGAAGATTTATGGATGCGGTGAAGGCGGACATGAAGGTCGTTGGAGTAAGAGTAGAAGATGCAGAGGATAGGGAGAGATGGAGGCAGATCATTTGCTGTGGCGACCCCTGAAGGGAACAGCCGAAAGGAAAAGAAGACTGCCGCTATATCAATCGCCCCCAGAACTTTTTATGGCAGGAAAAACATCAGTGTCGAAACAGCTGAGCTGGCCACTTGTGATGATAATGACGAATCTGAGACAGAAATGGATTATGATGACGAGGTGGCTGATCCCACCTTCATCCCTGATGATGTGAATATGGAAAAGGAAATAGATCTAGATGAGAGACTCCTCCAAATGATGTCAATGTCACCATTGAGCTCGATGGAGATTCAGCCGTGATCATAGATGAACACACCCTAATGCCAACTGCAGATGATTCTAGTGCAAGCAGGGCAACAAGACGAAATCTCACTCGACAGTGGTCAGTACTTCAAAATGACAATCCTTCATTTACAGTGCCCTTCCTTGGTCCTGATGAACCTTGTCCTGAAATTCTCTCTTCAGTCGTGGAATATTTTGTTGTGGATGTGTCAGACCATCACGATTACCTGGATTATCAAAGGATATGAAATGTCAAAAGGCAATAACAAAAAAAAAGGACGAGGTGCAATTGAAGCTGCTAAAATAGAGAATGAGAACTCAGAAGCAGTATACATATGTAAAATGGTACAACAATAGAGTCGTGAACATGTTATTATCTACATTCGCAAACATCGACCCTGTTACTACAGTACATTGCCTTGATTCCAAAACAAAGAAGATAGTTGAAGTTGATTGTCCTTATATCATGAAGCAGTACATAAATCAATGGGAGGCGTAGATCTAGCCGATCAGCTCATCTCGCTTTATAGGAATCCCATCAGATCTAAGAAATATTATATGAAATAGTTTTCCTGTCATTGAGCTGTTGAAGGCTGGTACAGTGTGCGGGAAGAAGAGGGGAAGACCTGCTTCTAGCACAGAGCCAAGCAAACCTCCTAAAAGGGGCTGTCATCGTCCTTCAGTTGCCGTTCAAAAAGACGGTGTTGGGCATCTTCTACGAATTACAGGAAAAAAGGCAAAGATGAAAAAAAGAAAACTGTTCCAGAAGAACAAATGTTCAATGCAAAAAATGCAACGTGAGCCTGCACCTGAACAGCAAATCCAACTGCTTTGAAGCTTCCCATGAGTAGTTGCAGGCTAAAGTAGCGCAGAACCGTGAACAGCCTAATTTTCATACCAAAGGATTTTTATAAGTTTTTTTATTTCAGCGTGATCCATTTTATTTTACATACATTTATAAGTACCATTTGTACCAGTATTTCTATGCCAAAATATTCTTATAAGGCTCGTTTTATACCGTTACTTTTGTAAAAGAGATTTTTTTCAAGGTTTGTGATATATTGTGAGATGTTATTGATAATGCAATAAAGGATATGTGATAAAAAAAATCTTTTACTTTTCACTTTACAAAATTTGCACGTTTCCTACGGATGTGTCGAGTTCGTCACCCTTTATTATTACTATTTATTCAATCTTTCCAACCGGATGTGACTAATTAGTCACGTATTATTATTTTTTATACTAAATGCAAAATTCATGTTTTCAGTACATATTATCTTTAACTAGCTTACCTAAGTCCCAAAAAAATTGTGAATTATTTTTGTTTTTACCACTAGAAAATAATTCAGGATGTAAATGGTTAAAAACTTGCTGCAGAATGTACCCATCTTCCACGACAAGTTGTTCGAATTTTTTTTATAAATTCTTCTGCTGCCTTCTGTCTGAACTCGATGCCTCGACATACCGTACAACAGAGTGGATCCCAGTCCTCCTCTTAAATTTCTCGAACCACCCACATAATGCTTTAAAGTCCAGGGGTAGTTGGTCTGAAGAACCCTCAGCCCCACCCTCGTGAAGGTGAGGGTGCTTTTTCCGAAATAATCACCTCCGTCACTGTATCTCCAGCAATTTCTTTCTCCTTTATCCAAAGGAGTAATAGTCTCTCTATCTCGTCGTTCAGTGGTGACCTCTTTCTTGATATCACAGAGAGGCCTTTCGAAGGGGTTGTCGCTTTTAAGACCTCCTTCTGCTTCAATATCGTTCCGATAGTAGGGGGGGTTTCGGCCATACTCCTTTGCCATTTCACTCAACCGCATCCCACTTTCATATTTTTTTATCATCTCCTGTTTCACTTCTATTGATAACGGAGCCCGCTTCTTCTTTTCAGTTTCACCGGGAATCACTTTCTTGGGGCCCATGATGAATAACGAAAAATAACACTGCAATGACCACACTCAAAAAACTCACAAAACTCACGAACCAACAGTACAACTGTCCTTTACACATGTTAGAACTCAGTGACGAATAATGGGTTGAAGGCACATGAAAAGGATTATGGGTATTATGGAGATTCAGCTTCCTCCTAGCCAATGGGGGGTTCAGCGGTGCAGGGTGTAGGAAGACAGCCAGTGGGAGAGAAACTCACGCATTGTTTGAATGTTTGAATGGCGGGTTTTGTAACATGAATTTGTTTCATATCCAGAGACGGAAATTTTAGGTAAATACGTTTTGTAACCTGGATTTATCGTTTGTTGGGTTTTTCTTAAGGTTAGTTGTATATATATATATATATAAATATGAGAGTGAGATTTGTTCTTATTATAAAACAGATCTTGAAATAAGACCATCATTAATCCTTACACTAGACATAAATTGCATTTTTTTTCAGCAGTTCATGGAATGGATTAACACTGTTTGTGAGATTCGGTTCAGGTCATTTTCTGTAACCACTTAATCCTAATTCGGATCGCGGGGAGGCTGGCGCCCATCCCAGCTGACTCTGGGCGAGGGCAGAGTACACCCTGGACAGCTCGCCAGGCCATCACAGGGCGGAAACAAGCTGACGGCTATGTAGCTACTCTTGTCGAAAGTCGGCAATGGTTCTTTTACATTAATTTCTCACCATAGACAGTGAGAGACATGGCCGGCCTTTGATAACCCAGTTCGCTGCACTGGGGAGACAGTGACAAAACCTTGTGGAGAGTGGGACTCGAACCCCTGACCTTTAGATCAGTGATCCAGCGCCCCTTACCACTAGGCTACCACTGCCCGCTGCTTGTGAGATTATAATACTTATACCACAAAATAGCGGTCTTGTATACTTTTGAGCTACATTTGCAGCAGATGCGGTTGCCTCACAGTAGCTTTTGCATTTGTGTGCTAAATGTTTTCAGAAGGCAAATGTGAAGGTTCACTAAACCACAGGGGAATATTTCACAATTAATGATTTAACTTTTTACTTGGCAAAAAAAGTCGAGGTAGTAAATCCAGTAAATGTGCGTCAGCAATGTAGAGAACTCAGACTGAACTCATGGAACACTGGCATTGCAACTGAATTATTTCAGCTGTAAGTATTTAGAAAGTATTGCTCTTTTTGACAAACACATCATATCTCACAGCCTTCGGTCTTCACTGTTCACCTTTTTGTTCTTCATCTGTCTCCTTTTTATAGATCTACATCATTACTCCTTAGCTTTTTCCCCTATTCTTCCTTAATTTCCTGATTTTTTAATTCGATGAATATTAAAAAAAAAAAAAAAAAAACTCGATGCACTGAAGCCGCACGAATTGAAAGGTGAAGTAGCAAAGGATCCATCTATTTTGCTTGAGGCCTTTTGCCTCGATTAGCTCAAATAATTAACATGGCGCTGTTTCAACAAACTGAAGCAACATCACAATTTATTTTCGTCCAGAGTTGGGTTAATTTTTCACCAAAATCTTAAATTAATAATGGGGAAAATCAACCCAATCCATAAAGTCGTCTCAGCACGTTCCAAAAGCACGGTTGAAGTCAGGACTTTATGGTGCCAGTTCATGTGTAAATACGATTCTTCATGGTCCCTCAACCGCGCTTTCACTATTTAATTTCCAATTTTATATATGTGCCAGTGATGGGATAACTTTATCCTAAACGGAAATAGGTGTAAACAGATATAAGTGTCATTAAACTCTTAAGTGATCAGAAGGAAAATAAAAATAAATTAATCGCAAAGCCCCCCAAAAAAAAAAAAAAAAAAAAAAAAAAAAAAAAAAAACACAAAAGGTTGATTAGAAAAAGGCAGTGAATAATGGACATTTCAGCACTGAATCATGTTAGGGAATAATAAGGTCTTTAGGGCTCCCAGTAAAAAGATGACATGCTACACATAGCCCTCTGGGGAGCCTGTTGGTTGACGGTGCTAGACAGGTCAGTTCAGACTTGTTTACCTAAAATCTCTGTAGCTGCAGTTATAATGCACAGTTCAGTAAGAGTTCAGTGAACCAAAATGTGTCCCAGAAGTGGCCGCAGATTTTGAGTCTGATGAGCGGGTATGCTCATTGAATATAAGGCATCTGTTGAAGTGTTACGCCACATTTGTTCATCTGAATCCACTTCAAGGTAAAGAAGCACTTCACCTCTCAACTCTTTTTACCTATTTAACTCCCTCACATGTTACCAGCTTTAAAATCTTTCCAAAAGAAACTATGAGCAGCACTGTGCTTGACTACACCAGGTCCATGAGAACTTTTATTATCATTCTCTTATATTGTTTGAGTTATGTTAACTCGTATGATCATATATAGATTATAACATTATTATGGGACAATGGGTATAGAATGGAGACTCTTGTGCATCATGAACCCTGAACAGTGAGCTCTCTACACCATCTCTGCACTTTATTTGATAAAGAGCACCATGACATCACCACTCCTGTTGGGTTCACCCAATGATACGAGCTTGGTATCATCACAGGGAGAATTATAAGCTTGTTTACGAGCTCTGTTTAGACAGAGTTCACTTTTAGCAGCACTTTACTCTGTACTGTACATTTACAGCATTTGGCAAACGCTGTTATCAAGAGCATGTAATTAGAGTCTGCTGGGAACGTTTGGCGGAGTCTCCTGTCAAAGAGGCCTTTAACTCCCACCTCCGGCAGAGTTACAACCACATCCCGAAGGAGGACGAAGTGACATGGAATCCGAATGGGCCATGTTTCGTACCTCCAATTGCTGAGGCGGCAGCCCATAGCTGTGGTCGGAAGGTCATCGGTGCATGTTGTGAGGGTAACCCCCAAACCCGGTGGTGGCCACCCATGGTAAAGGGGACCGTCCAGCTGAAAAAGGAAGCCTATCGGGTCTTGCTGCCCCCACGACCCGACCCTGAAAGAAGCGGAAGAAGATGATGATAACGATGAAGATGATATTATCCAGAGTGACTTGCAATTATCTTTTTTTTTTATACATCTGAGCAATTGAGGGTTAAACAGTGATGATTGTGGGGAACTGAACACAGTTTTTTCGACTGATTTATTTATTTTTATTAAAATTTAACTTGACATAATTTAGTAGGAGGGCAGTGGTGGTCTAGTGGTATAAGGTGCCGGATCGCTGATCCAAAGGTTGGGGGTTCGAGTCCTACTCTCCACAAGGTTGTCACTGTCCTCCCCAGTGCAGCTAACTGGGTTATCAAAGGCCGGCCATGTCTCTCACTGTCTATGGTGTGAGGCATGTAAAAGAACCATTGCTGACTTTCGACAAGAGTAGGCTGCAAAGCCGTCAGCGTGTTTCCGCCCTGCGATGGCCTGGCGAGCTGTCCAGGGTGTACTCTGCCCTCGCCCTGAGTTGGCTGGGATGGGCACCAGCCTCCCCGTGACCCTAATTAGGATGAAGCGGTTACAGAAATGATAATTTAGTAGGAAGAGATGTTAACAAAACCCTGTGCTCCAGTTACTTCTCAACTAATTTTATCTACATTTTATCTTGCTCTGAATAAACACATAAATATAAACTCAAAGGAAATGCTGACCGTTTTCAGAAACATTGTCCTAGGAATCACGCATCAGATCATTACCCGAATAAAATTTCAATGTCATCATTGAAATGCAGGATATTTACTCATGAACGCTATAATCTGTTCAGTAGTTTTGACATAAACAAAAGGACAATGCAGTAGTGATGCATAGATAAGGCCAGCAAGTTAATCAGGGTTAAGGCTACTAGCACTTAGCAGTCATAAACACAGATAAGCATACAGAGCCATACCATGAGAGAATACTCACCCTCTTTACAGAGTGCGCCAATCTGATCAAGAGCACTCAATGCAGGTTGACATAGGTCCTCTGATAGGTGTCTTTGAACTGCCAAGAGGAATACAGTGGTACCTCACCTTACGAAAGTCTCACCAAACGAAAAATTCAGGTTACGAAAAGCATTTCCCCAAAAATTTTTGTCTCAGGATATGAAACAAGTTCACATTCCGAAAGCACCATTCAAACATTAAAACACGGCATTCAAACAATGCACGAACTGCTCTCCCATCAATGACGTTCAAACATCCCGCCCCGCTGACCTCCCATTGGCTAACAACTGAGCTGTCGTTCATGTCGCCTTCACTCGGGCGCCATCTTGGACAGGTCCACCTGACGCCATCTTGGACAGGGATCCCATTGCCTAGGAGGAATAATGCATCTACCTCCCATTGCCTATTATAGAGCTGAATCCACCATGATGCTTTTCGTATAAAGGACAGAGTTACTGTTGTTTTATGCTTTATTTCTTGAGTCAGGCTTTTAACCTTCCATAAACATTTGTAAGATCTCTGCTAAGAAGACATGGTCAACATGCACGCACACACACACACACACACACAGTATTGGGAACCTTGGCACGAATCATGCATTTTACATGTAAAATGCGGTTCAACTTATGAAAAATGCAGGTTAGGAAAAAAGCTCTGGTTGATTAATTTCGTAAGATGAGGTACCACTGTACTGAAAATAATCCCCATGGTAGGGCAACTGATGCTGCAGAGAAATGTCAAGTGAGCTGGAGAACTCCTGTAAGGTATCTTCATCAACATAGCTGCTATGCTCTATACGTATATCTATTTGTAAACCTTTTTAAAAATAATATTTTCTTTTTACTTTTGAAGTATCTCTGTATTATCTGTGTAATTGGGGTGCACTGACATAGTGGACAATGGGGTGTGGGGAATCTTTTCTACTTAGTAGAAGGAATTTGGCTCCATGACAAAGATTCATTGAAGGTTATAGAAAGTTTAAAGAGGGTCCACCCTTAAACCAGTGGAAACAACATGGATCTGAAGATCAAAGTGCTGCCCTTCAGAAGCATGAGGAGAAGGGAGTGGAATTGGAGCTTGAAGTGCTAGAGGATACCAGTCGCTTCTTTATTGCTTCACAATGTGGCTGTTCATTCTATTTGCCTTGGCATAATGGCTTTGCTGCATTGGCTATACAGTACGTCTTTGTTGTGGTATTATGATTTTGTTGTATCTGACCATGGTCTTGTTCATGCTTGCACCTAATTAGGCTATTCTCATGACTGAAAATATTTGAACATATTAGACTGTCATTGTTGTTTTTCTGGAACATATGTACAGTACGAGCTTATGGATAAAGTTGGGTAAAACACTTCTTGTTTTTTTCTCTTGTTGGTTCACTGTAGCCATTATCATCTCCCTGAACTTGAACTTGGGTTGATTATGAATCGCAGGAGTAAATTCCTTCTTTTGTCGTACTAATTCTCTCTCTCTCTCTCGCCCACTCTCTCTAATATATATATATATATATATATATATATATATATATATAGGCGGCACGGTGGCGTAGTGGTTAGCACTTCCGCCTCACAGCAAGGAGGCCCGGGTTCGATTCCCGGCCTGGGTGTTTCTGTGTGGAGTTTGCATGTTCTCCCCGTGCTTGTGCGGGTTTCCTCCGGGTGCTCCGGTTTCCTCCCACAATCCAAAGACGTGCACTGTAGGTTAATTGGCCGTTCTAAATTGACCGTAGATTCTCTCCTGCAACGGTACCGGAACCCAGTTGTATCGGCACTTGCCTTTCCATTGGATCCTTCCGGTGGCGCCGAGACGGGGGACTTGCTGCCTGGGTAACAGCCTGTCCCTCATCACTCCCTACCCGGGCTCTGCGCACTGGGGAGTATCACCAGCCGGGATACCAGCCAGAGCGCAGCCATAGTCCTTCGGGTCTGACGGAGGCCTACCATATATATATATATATATATATATATATATATATATTGTCCCGGGTACGACATTAAACTGTGACTGCAGTTGGTAAGAGAGATAGCACCATACCCCTGCAAGGACCCTTGGCTAAGGATCAGTGCCGAAAAGATCAAGCTGATGACAAATAATCCAAGATCAATCAAGAGGAAAATCACAGCCAGCAAACAAGAGCTTGAGATGGTAACCCAGTTCAAATATCTTGCCACCATCCAGGGATCTAAAGTGGAGATTACAGCAAGGTCAGTTCAGACGATGGGAGCAATGACAAAGCTGAAGCCTATATGTAGAGACAGGAACATTTGTCACTACTCAGAAGTAAGATTGCTTAAGACGCTAGTTCTGTCCATCTTCTTATATGCTTGTGAATCGTGGACTCTGACTGCAGATCTGCAGAGGAAGATCCAGGCAGTAGAAATGAGGTGCCTCAGAAGACTACTCGGCATCACATACACAGATCACATATCTAACACCGAAGTGCGCAGGAAGATCTCACAACACATGGACCATTATGAAGATCTCTTGACCACTGTAAAGAAAAAGAAATTGAGGTGGTACGGTCATGTAACAAGTTCTAGCGGGCTATCAAAGATGATCCTCCAAGGCACAGTCCAAGGGAAGAGGAAACGAGGCAGACAAAAAAAAGAAGTGGGCGGACAACATTGAAGAGTGGACAGGGAAGAGCATTTCAGAGATCCAGGCCCTCGCCTACGACCGACCTAGATGGAGAGCACTGGTGCGCAGTTCAACCATGAGGTGCCCCTATGACCCAGGAGGGTTAATGGATTCGTGATCATTTTATATATATATATATATATATATATATATATATATATATATGTATAGTATAATATACAACATGACAAAGCAGGTATTATAATATTGCTGTTAAGAAATCTTAGGATTATTCCAGCTGTTCATCAAGTTTAATGCATGAACTTATTGAACTTGATAAAAGTTCTACTTGAGGAGTTGCTGATGTGAAACCCATTCATATAGTGCAGCCATGTGAATTCACCTGTGTGTCTACTTTCACAGGTTTTGATTTGCTAGTAGCTGTCCAGTTATGGCTTTAGACATGTAATGCTGACTGAGCTGTTAAAATTATTCATTCATTTTCAGAACCACTTAATCCTAATTAGGGTCGCGGGGAGGCTGGCATCCATCTCAGCTGACTCGGAGCGAGGACAGAGCACACTCTAGACAGCTCGCCAGGCCATCGCAGGGCAGAAACACACTGACAGCTCTGCTGCTACTCTTGTCGAAAGTCAGCAATGGTTCTTTTACATGAACCTCCCACCATAGACAGTGAGAGACATGGTTGGCTTTTCCCAATTCAGTTAGCTGCACTGGGGGGGGCAGTGACAACCCATTGAAAGTGAGGCTTGAACCCCCAACCTTGTGATCATTGATCCAGCACCATTTACCTCCAGGAAAAGACTGCATCGCCTGTTAAAATTATTGCAAGCATTGAAGTTCAGCTCTTATACTGTAAAACGAACAAACAAATTAACAATAGAACCAATCATATGATTTCAGAGTTGTGCAGCGACCTTTTGTAATCATTGCAGATGTGCAAATGTACATTACATTCTTGAATCACATTAATCAAACGTAATCATAATTCCTCAAATATGTCTAATTTTTGAGTCAGAGTCTACAAACTGGAGATGAGTGTTAGTACCAAGGACCAGCACATCACCAAGTCTGCCAAGCACTTCATTATCAAGTTTATGTCCATCTTCTTTTTTTTATTGTACAAACACACTAAAATTATTTATTTATTTATTTATTTTAGATCGAAAAACAGCTGATGTTGAACATTTTTTGTCCAGGCATTATATTTACTGCAGTCTTTTTTCTTCCTTTTTTCTATTTGTGATAATCTGCTAGAGAGAAATAGTACCATTTTAAGTTTAAGGTTGAAATCACAAAACATTATATGAAGAAACTGTTAGAATTAGGGTACAATGTATAAATATCAAAATTCATGTTTTCATATGTACTTACAGTTGTATATATTTATATGTATTATATATTTTACTGTATATTATATCATTGGAATAATTTGGAGTAACTGCTTGAGACATGAAATTAAGTCATGCTTGGTTTACTAAGCTAAAAGAATATGCATCTGCTTGTCTTTAATATCTTTAATTTCTACTTTTAATGACTTTTTGAAAGAGTTCCATCATCCTCAAAAGAAATAATTTATCTGCCTAGTGCATTGTTCCTCCAGATGTAAAACAGATTATTACTTGGATATCAATCCAGAACTTCAGGATGGAGATTTCTGGTCTGAGGCAATGCATTATTTTTTGCAATAAAATTAAAACACTGAAATCCTTTTATCTTAAGATTTATATGCTTGTATTATATAAGCACCAATTTAAAGAATTAATTAAAATTTTGAATTTTGGAAACAATTTACAACTCAAGTGTGATTCTTACAGCACAGTTTGTGAGCTGCGTGCGTCATTCATGCCACCCATAATCAGCACTGAGTGTAAAATGAAATCATTGAAATCTTGAGTTTATTATGGCGTATTATTTTCTACTAATTTATGCAAAAAGCTTGTGAATAAGCAATTCTGCAAAATGCATTTCCATAATAAAGCAGAGCCAGAGACTTCCATCTCATAGATAGTGTGCTAAGTGAAGTGAACTGCAGTGAATTTGTTTGTATTTTTTTTCATCTGTGTATATAATTTAATGAGTATTTTCCAGATTGGCTAGAAATAAGAATATGACGGTGGGCAGTGTTTCTCAAATAGTGGGACGTGCCTCCCAAGGGGGGTACAGTGTGATGCCGGGGAAGCATGTATGACCCTGGCGAACATGCTTTTCTGGAATAGTGTATGAGAATTAAGTGTAATTGCACCTCCACTCCAGTAGTTGGCAGTGGCGCTTTGATTGTCGCACTACACTGTAGTGGTTTTTTGCACAACCAAATGATATGAAGTTCAGTTCATTTTCTGTAACCGCTTCATCCTAATTAGGGTCACGGGGAGGCTGGTGCCCATCCCAGCCAACTCAGGGCGAGGGCAGAGTACACCCTGGACAGCTCGCCAGGCCATCGCAGGGCAGAAACATGCTGACGGCTTTGCAGCCTACTCTTGTCAAAAGTCAGCAATGGTTCTTTTACATGGCTCACACCATAGACAGTGAGAGACATGGCCGGCTTTTGATAACCCAGTTAGCTGCACTGGGGGGGGGGCAGTGACAACCTTGTGGAGAGTGGGACTCGAACCCCCAACCTTTGGATCAGCGATCCGGCGCCTTATACCACTAGACCACCACTGCCCCCATGAACAACCCCTCAAGAAACAACACGGAAAATTTTCTAACAGGAACGAAGACAAAGGTGGAGAGAGACGGAGGTATTAATACATAAATAAGTTGAGTGAGTTTAAATAAGGATGTTTTGTTTTTTTTTTTATTTCAGGCAGATTGGTGCACTTTAAAACTTTTCTGTTACAGATTAAAAAACAATATTAATGAAGTTTTTCTTTATTGTAAGTTGAGCTATATTTCTTTCTTTTTTTTTTTTATTTTAATGTTAAAGCTCGCGAGGTGGTGGTGGTGGGGGGGCGTGAGATCTTTTTTCTTCCTAGAGGGGGGGCGCCACTGAAAATAATTGAGAAGCAGTGCTCTATAGAATACTATGTTTTTTTTTTATAATTGTGCATTAAAGACACATTGACCCTGGGGTGTCCTTTGGTGTATTCATAATGAAATGAAATGTTCCAGCAGGCACAGTGAAGAGATACAGTAATTAGTAATGTAAAGAAGATAATTAAATGGGTAGTTTGTTAAATATTCTCTGTCCTCTGCCTGATTGTGATTCAAATTTTCAAAATGACAAAACTCTTAATCCTAATTAGGGTCACAGGGAGGCTAGAGCCCATCCTAGCCGACTCTGGGCGAGGGCTGGGTACACCCTGGAAAGCTCACCAAGCCATCGCAGGGCCGACACTCACACAACCATTCGTACTCACACTCAACCTAGGGGCGATTATGGAACAGCCAGAATTACCAAACTAAAAATCTAATTTATCAAAACCTATGCGGTATAATTATTATTCTGTGCATAAGAACTAGGTACACACACAAAAAAATTGTCATTTTTGCATACTGTATGGAAATGGTAAACAAAGAATGTTGAGAGATGCTGCATATTTTGAACTGTTTTGCATATGCACAGCTATAAATATTTGTCCCTACCACCACCAATAGATTTGAAATGAAGCTGCTATCCAGATATGATCAAAGTGTTGACTTTCATCTTTATTCAAGGTGTATACTGCTGTAGGAATTCGGCCATTTTACAGATTCTCCATTTTCAGAAGTAATAGGAAAAACATAAATACAACAATCTTTAATCTATAGATGCATAGAGTCTTCTGCAGTCAGTGATCACATGAAATCTGAAACCTATGTACTAGTACATTACCAAAATACTGTAGTGAGTGTCCTCTGTTAAGAAGCTTTGCCAGAACATCATTCTCGCCACCTTCAGTTGCTGCTAATTTGCTGGTCTTCCTGGCCATTTTTTTTCTCCAGCAAAGAAAAGTACAGTACACAGGTATACTCAGCTGAGTCAACTGACGCAGCCATTTAGGGGAACTCCATTTCTTTGCATTAAAAGGCTTTTGTGTTCTGTTTGCACTTTGCTTTGGGCAGTTATCCATTGAACTCTTAAGTGGCATCCTGTCAATTGTGCTGTCTTTGGGGTATGGGTGGGTTTTTTTTCAGTCTAATGAAGACTTCCTTCATGTGTGCAGTGCACCTTTAGAACACATCAAGAGTTCCCATGAACGGGTGGTGACCAAACACAAATTCATCACTTGGAATCAGAATCCATTTTCAGAATATTTATCGCCTTAATTTGGCATGAAATAATGAGGAAACTGGCCAGAATTTATTGTAAAATTGCTGTCAATTGTACAAATATTTTATTTTTTTTTTTAACTTTGAGACACTATGTGGGGTATTTTGTTTTGATTTTTTTAATTCATTCATTTTCTGAACCACTTCATCCTAATTAGGGTCGCGAGGAAGCTGGCGCCCATCTCAGCCAAATCTGGGTGAGGGTAGAGTACTCCTTGGACAGCATGCCAGGCCATTGCAGGGCAGAAACATGCTGACAGCTATGCAGCTCCTTTTGTCCAAAGTCAGAAATGGTTCTCTTACATGAATGGCCTTTGATAACCCAGTTATCTACACTGGGGGGACAGAGACAATCCATTGAGAGTGGGGACTTGAACCATGAACTTTGGGATTAGTGATCCAGCACCTTACCACCAGGCCACCACTGCCCTGTTTTTAACTTTTTTTTAAAGTGTATTTTTTGTTAACTGTGTAAAATAAATCCAAATGGCCAAACATTCAATTCAATACCATTTTGATTGCTTCATTGTGAGTTATCCCATGAAATGGGCAACAGGCCGAGGAATGAAGATACTAACAGACTGAACAATCCGGTCTTTAAATGTATGAAGTTAATGGATGAAAAATACTGCTCATCACTTTCTGATAGGTCCATATCTAGCTCATCACTCCATTCATTCAGAGCACCCCATAGTTAATCTTATTGGACATTTACCAAGAGAACACAGCAAAATATTTTCCTGTTTTTTTAAAGCACGGAGGAACGATCAAATGTGTTGTTATTGATGAACACTATAGACATTCCCGAGTGGCAGGGGGTCTTGAAATACCGTATAAACTCACTTTTACAGGCAGTGAACACCTCATTTTACCATTACAGAGACTGATCGAATAAAATTGGTAAGTTTGAGCTACGATTTTGCTCTCAGAACACATGGGCAGTTATTTGATGCAAGATCAAAAACGCTAGGGGGGAGGGGGGTATTGGAACAGGACGCTTATTATGTCGAATACGGTATATACATTCTTAAAATGCCACTGGAATGCAGTGCTTTCTTGATTGCATTACTACTTCATGGTGTGCTGGGACATTTGATCTTACTTTTCAGAATTTTTACTTGTCTTATGTGTTACTTTATTGCCTTGTGCTGTGAACTGTTGGCATACAACTTGCTTCCATTATGCTACTGTTACTTTCTGACACTGAATCACAGCAGCCTCTCTTGTGGCCAGATTATCTATAAAGCAAAACAGAAAAAAACTTTCCATAAAAAAATGACTAATCAAGCCAGAAAAAAAAAACAACAACTAAAAATCTAGCCAGAACTACAAAGATATAAATATTCAGAGGACTTTTATTTTTTTGTCTAATACCAATAACCTAAACATGACCATTAAGGAAAATGTCAGTGCTTTTTTCCCCATAGGCCCTATTTTCCCATCTGTTAAGCATCATAATTAATTAATTAATTAATTAATTAATTAGTTAATTAATTAATTACTTGATTAATTAATTCATTGCTTTTTGCCAAGAATAAAACATTATTGAACCTGGTTCCATTTTGATGGAGCACACTATATTTTGGGATTGGCTCCAGCCTCCTAGCTATCCGAATAAAAGTTCATAATATTAAAAGAAAATTAAATGAATAACCTGCAACTGCAAAATAGCTGTAGCTGTAAACAACTGTAAACTGCATGCGGTAAACAACTGTATCATAATAAACCATTAATTGTCAAACTTCCATTATTATTATTATTATTATAAAAATTGTTCTTACAATTTTTGGATATCTCATTATGGTATTCCTGATTGAGCTTCAGCTAATGTGTTGTGAGCATAATATGTAGGCTTGATATAATTAGACTTTCATCTGCTCCAGGAGTCTAGAAGGGAAAATAAATACAGTAATACAAAGAAAATAAACAGGAAAATGAACAGTACAAAGACACTCTGGGGAAAAACTATTCTCTCAGCCAGAAAACATAATGATAAATTAATCTTTATATATATAATGTAGTCAACTGAGAATTAACATGGTCTATCGGCCACTTAAATGAAATAAGATGACAGAGGCTGGTTCCCATCTCAGCCAAGGGCAGCCTACACCCTAGAAAGCTCACCAGGCCACCGCAGTGCTGTGTGTGTGTGTGTGTGTGTGTGTGTGTGTGTGTGTGTGTGTGTGTGTGTGTATATATATATATATATATATATATATATATATATATATATATATATATGTGGTGTGTGTATATATATATATATATATATATATATATATATATATATATATATATATATATATATATATATATATATATGTGTGTGTGTGTGTGTGTGTGTGTGTGTATATATATATACACACACACATACCATAATCTCTCACTACATTGTGCTCCAGTTTCTGCGGCTTCAGTACATCATGGGTTTTTCAAAAATAATCATCGAAAAATAAAAAAAATAAGGAAATTAAGCAAAAATAGGGAAAAAGTGAAGAAAAATGTTGCAAAACCAGTCCAATTATGCAAAAAAACCCTCAAAAAAACAAAAAAAAAAACCCCCAACAAAATTACTTAAATTTTTATGTGAGGTGCGCATCTGTATGTGTGTGTATTTGTGTTTTATTTACATCTTGTGCATTATTCTTGAATGTTTAATTGTTATTATCAGCATTTATAGCATTGAATATGTATTTATTGATATTATGTACAGATATACATGTACATATACATCAGTCAGGGATCTCTGTCCCAGTTACCCACAGAAAGTGAGGGATCCCTGTATAGGGGGAGGGGATTATATGTTTAATTATTTATACCATATCTATTTTTAGAAATAATAATAATTTGAGTATTTTTCAGAAAATATTAAGAGTCCATAATCTGTAATGCTTAGTTCTAAACCCCATGTTTATAAAATTTTATCATCATCATCATCATCTTCCGCTGGAACTGCAGGATCAGGTCGCAGGGGCAACAACCTAAGCAAAGAGGTCCAGACGTCCCTCTCCCCAGCCACTTCTTTCAACTCTCCCAGGGGGGACATAGTCTCTCCAGCATGTTCTAGGTCGACCCCGCAGTCCCTTCCCAGTTGGACATGCCCGAAACACCACACCAGGGAGGCATCCGGGAGGCATTCTGACCAGATGCCCAAGCCACCTCAACTGGCCCCTCTCAATGCGGAGAAGCAACGGATCTACTCCGAGCTCTCCACGGATGGTAAAACTTCTCACCTTATCTCTAAGGGAGAATCCTGCCACCCGGCGAAGGAAGCTCATTTCAGCCGCTTGTATCCGTAATCTTGTTCTTTCACTCACTGACCAAAGCTCGTGACCATAGGTGAGGTTTGGAACTTAGATCGACTGGTAAATTGAGAGCTTCGCCTTGCGGTTCAGCTCCTTCATCACCACGACGGACAGGTAAAGGCACCACTTAACAGCAGAGGTTGCAGTGATCCGTCTGTCGATCTCTCGCTCCATCCTTCCCTCACTCGTGAGCAAGACCACAAGATACTTAAACTCCTCCACTTGGGGCAGGACATCATTCCCGACCCGGAGGGTGCATTCCGACTGAGAACCATGGCCTCAGACTTGGAGGTACTGATCTTCATCCCGGCTGCTTCGCACTCGGCTGTGAATTGCTCCAATAAGAACTGGAGGTCCCGACTTGATGAAGCCAAAAGTACAACATCATCCGCAAAAAGCAGAGACGAGATCCGATGGCCACCAAACCAGAACCCCTCAATGCCTCGACTGCGCCTAGAAATTCTATCGATAAAAATGATGAACAGAATCGGTGACAAAGAACAGCCTTGGCGGACTCCAACTCCCACCGGAAACGAATTCGACTTATTATTGCCAATACGGACCAAACTCTGGCTCCGGTGATACAGCGACCGAATGGCTCGTAGCAACGGGCCTGGAACGCCGTACTCTCAGCGCACGCCCCACAAGATCGTTCGAGGGACACGGTCAAAAGCCTACTCCAAATCCACAAAGCACATATGGACAGATTGGGCAAACTCCCATGCCCCCTCCAGAATCCTGTGGAGCGTATAGAGTTGGTCAAGAGTGCTGTGGCCAGGACGAAAACCACATTGTTCCTCTTGAATCCCAGGTTTGACTATCGGTCGGATCCTCCTCTCTAATACCCCTGCATAGACTTTCCAAGGTAGGCTGAGGAGTGTAATACCCTGATAATTGAAACACCCCCCCCCCCCCAATTCCCCTTCTTAAAAATCAGGACCACCACCCCAGTTTGCCAATTCAGAGGTACAGTCCCCGATGACCACATGATGTTGCAGAGAAGTGTCAACCAAGACAGTCCTACAGCATCCAGAGCCCTGAGATATTCCGGCGGATCTCGTTCAACCCCGGAGCTCGACCACTGAGGAGCTTTTTGACAACCTCAGTCAGCGTGTTTCTGTCCCTTACTAAAAGGGTTGTGACAGGAAGGGCATCCGACATAAAAAACCTCTGCCAAATCAAAACGTGCGAATCAAGATGATTCGCTGTGGCGACTCCCAAGTAAAAGGGAAAAGCAAAAAGGAAGACAGACAGACAGACAGTGACCTCCACTCCAGTGATGGGCAGACCCCCACTCGAACTCCCAGGGTCTTCCTCCTCCACGGAGGGCATGTTGGTGGGATTGAGGAGGTCCGCAAACTATTCCCTCCACCTCTCAACGACATCCCCAGTCGAGGTAAGCAGCTCCCCACGTCCACTGTAAACAGTGTTTGTGGAGAACTGCTTCCCCCTCCTGAGGCGTTGGATAGTGGTCCAGAACCTATTTGAGGCCAACCGATAATCACTCTCCAGGCCCTCACCGAACTCCTCCCACGCCAGAGATTTTGCATCTGTGACAGCCTCGGCTGCAGCACGTTTGGCCTGCCGGTACCTGTTTGCTGCCTCGGGAGTCCCACAGGCTAACAAAACCCGATAGGCCTCCTTCTTCAGCTGGATGGCCCCCTTCACCGCAGGTGTCCACCAGCGGGTTCAGGGATTACCGCCACGACAAGCACCGACAACCTTATGGCCACAGCTATGGGCTGCTGCCTCAGCAATGGAGGCACTAAACATGGCCCATTCTGATTCCATGTTCCCCACCTCCTCCGGGACGTGGTTGTAGCTCTGCCGGAGGTGGGAGTTAAAGGCCTCTTGGAAAAGGGACTCTGCCAAACACTCCCAGCAGACCCTGATTACACGCTTGGGCCTGCCAGGTCTGGAAGGCAGCCTCCCCCACCACCGAAGCCAACTCACCACCAGGTAGTGATCGGTAGACAGCTCAGCTCCTCTCTTCACCTGAGTGTCCAGAACATATGGTCGCAAGTCCGATGACACGACTACAAAGTCAATCATCGAATTGTGACCTAGGGTGTCCTGGTACCCAGTGCACTTATGGGCACACTTATGTTCGAACATGGTGTTCGTGATAGACAAACTGTGACGAACACAGAAGTACAACAACGAAACACCATTCTGGTTCAGACTGGAGAGGCCGTACCTACCGATCACATCCTTCCAGGTCACACTATCGTTGCCCACATGGGCACTGAAGTCTCCCAAGACAACGAGTGAGTCTCCCGAGGGAGCGTTCTCCAACACACACCCCAAAGACTTCAAAAAGGGTGGGTACTCTGAACTGTCATTTGGTGCATAAGCACAAATAACTGTCAGGACTTGTCCTCCCGCCTGAAGACGGAGGGAAGCTACCCTTTCGTCAACCGGGGAGAACCCCAACATTTGGGCACTGTTAGGTGGGCGGCAACAAGAACACCCACACCGGCTCGCCGCCTCTCCCCATGAGCAACTCCAGAATAGAATAAGGTCCAGCCTCTCTCGACATGGATGGTTCCAGAGCCCAAGCTATGGATTGAGGTGAACCCGACTATATCTAGTCGGTATCTTTCCACCTCACGCACCAGATCAGGCTCCTTCCCTGCCAGAAAGGTAACATTCCATGTCCCGAGGGTCAGAGTAAGTAGCCGAAGATCGGTCCGACAGAACCCATGTGTTCGGCTGCCACCCAACTCACACTGCACCCGACCCCTAAAACTCCTCCCATGGGTGGTGGGTCCGTGGGAGGGCCGACCCATGTCTCCTTTTCGGGCTAGGCCCAGCCAGGCTCCATGAGTAGAAGCCCGACCACCAGGTGCTCGCCTTCGAGCCCCTCCCCCGGGCCTGGCTCCAGGAGGGAACCCTGGTGACCCACGTCCGGGCAAGAGAGACTGCTTCCTTTGATCTCTCTTAGATGTCATAGGGGTCTTCTGAATCGCACTTCGTCTGGACCTTCACCCAGGACCTGTTTGCCTTGGGTGATCCTACCAGGGACATTATGCCCCTGACAACATAGCTTCTAGGATCATTAGGTCACGCAAACCCCTCCAACACGATAAGGTGGCGATTCAGGGAGGGGCTGACAATAGATAAAATCTATAAAAATTATATAAAATCTCTCAAATTTTAGAAAATAGCAAATATATTTCCTACTTTATTATGAAAGGGAATGCAACGTCATGTCCACACTCACTGAACACTTCATTAGGAACAGCTGTTAATCTGTTGATCTTGGATTTTCAGACTCTTTAGGAATTTTCATTAGAGTTTAACCAGGAAGGTGCAGTAAAAAAAAAAAAAAGTATGGACACAGTGAAACGGTAGAGAGGTGGGCGTGGCTGAATACACCTTTTTAATGATATGTCAACTGAGGATTGCCACACAGGTTTAAGAGGACGGAAAGCATCTCAGAATACACGGTACATCAAATCTTATGGTGCATGCTACAGAGGAGCTTGTCAGGTTCCACTTCTGTCGAGTACGGATAGAAATCTGAAAGCGCACTAGACACTGGCTCAGTAAAACCACTTAATAATTCACTCTATATCATAACTTGTCTCATTTCAATTTCTCCTGAAGCCCACAGATGGAAGGGTGAAAATTTGGCACCAGCAGCATGAATTCATGGACTCAATCTGCCTTATGCATGCTGACATGGGGAATTCTTTATATTTGTATATTTTAACCACTTAATTCTATGAGGTTGTCTCAGCCTACACTGAGTCAAGGCGGGATACACCCTGAAGAGTATGCCAGCGCATCGCAAGGCCAACACACACACACACACACACACACACACACACACACACACACACACACACACACACACACACACACACACAACCATTTATGCACACACATTCACACCTATAATGCAATTTGAAACAGCCAATTAGCCTAATGTGTATGTGTTTGCACTTTAGGGTGAAAAATAAAACAGAAAACCCAGAGGAAAACCCACTCAAGCATGAAGAGAACATACAAACTCCACACAGAAATGCCCGAGTCCAGGACCCAAACATAGGACCTTCTTGCTGTAAGGTGGACCAGATAACCCCCAGATCATATTCATCTTCACTTCAATCAGACTGTTAGGATATTTTTAAATCTATTGCCAATATATAAATATTAGATTATATTAGATTCAACTTTACTGTGATTACGTGTACAAATACAGGGTAATGAAATACAGTTTAGTATCCTCTCTCTCTCTCTCTCTCTCTCTCTCTCTCTCTCTCTCTCTCTCTCTCTATATATATATATATATATATATATATATATATATATATATATATATATATATATAAGCAGCATAAAAGGTGGGAATAGTCATACACAGATTATGTATAAATAAACTATGTGAGCAGTTATGTACAGATAAGGGCAGAGTAAAGGTGAGAATAAATTAGCATTAATTTAGCTGGGAGCAATATACACATGTTCTATATTACTGCATTGAAGAATAAAATATATAGATGTAATGTTTAAATATACAGTATGTATATACATATGTAATAGGTAAATATAAAGATGTAAATATACATATATATATATATATATAGAGAGAGAGAGAGAGAGAGAGAGAGAGAGAGAGAGAGAGTGGATTTTATGAGTAGATCCTTCCTTAGGAGAGTGCTCAATACTTTTTGGTAGAGCAAATAACAATAAAAATAAAAGGACAGGACAAAGACTTTCTCCTATAATCACCTGAAGAGAGAGGATGGTTTCCCCTCGAAACAGATCTGTAGTGATAAATGGAGTTTTAATAGAAAGTCTTTGTCCTGTCCTTTTATTTTTAATTTATATATATATATATATAATAAATCATATGAAAACTAGATTTAAATAGTGTTGATCTGGTAGCGTTTTGTGTTAATGGGTTCTAGGGGACAGTTATTAGATCTGCAGTGCTTCGAGTGAAATTCTTTATACAGAAACAAACCTCTTCTATAATTTTACTGAAATTATTACATGATTTTTTTAAAGTTATCATTGAATGAGTTTAACTGCATTATGTGCTGTTGCTAGTGCACAGTATTGCAGAATCATTTGACTGGAATGAATTAGACAGAATTGCAGCACAACCCAGTTAACACACTTAATGTGTGATTATTGTTTTCCTTGCTTTTCCTAGACTGCCCTCATGTGGATTTCAGTACGAACTCATCCAGTGTACCAAAATCCTGTACTTCTGAGAAGTAAAATTCTTCAGCACTCCATTTTGAAAGCTTTTATTGAACAGTAAGTCCAACCAGAACTAATCAATCAAGTTTTTTTGAAGGATATCAGCAAAAGAAAGAAAAAAACCCACTTCCTTATATATGCCATGACTTCAGTTATATTATGAGGTGTTTTTGTTGTCACAGACATTGTACTGCCAAACTGCCTGTTTCTCAGAACCATGGAGTCCTTTCTGTGTTGGATCCTGATCGCACTCATCAGTACATACTTTGGCAGACTCTCTCTCTCTCTCTCTCTCTCTCTCTCTCTCTCTCTCTCTCTCTCTCTCTCTCTCTCTCTCTCTATCTATCTATCTATCTCTCTCTATCTATCTATCTATCTCTCTCTCCTGTACAGGTGTGTGCAGACATCCAGTGTGTGATCTGTCTGTCTATCTTTGCTGTCTGTTCCCCTGATAATTTCCCCCTATTCCAATCAAGAAAAATCTTTTTGCAGTTTTTCCTCTGTATTAATTCGTGGAGTTGGTGGCATGGTGGTTAAGGTACTGCACTCATGATCAGGAGGTTGTGTGTTTAAATCCCTGTTAGACCCTCATTGTGCTAAAACCCCTGGGCAAGGTCTTAACTACAAGTGTGCCTCTGTTCACCCAGCAGTATAACTGGGTACCAGTGAAAATATACTGGGAAGGTAGCCTACAATGGACTAGCGTCCCATCCAGGAGGAGTTATACTCCTAGTCGCTTCACACTATGGAAACCGGGGATAAGCACCGGCCTGATGAGCCACTATGGCTTGGGTGTAAAAAGCTCAAAGGACTCTTTACTCTGTATTAATTACTATGGTTTTAAATTCAAATGGGTGACACGGTGGTGCAGTGGTTCGATACCTCTCACAGCAAGTGTGCAATCTGTATGTCCTCCATGTGTATGTGTGGGTTTCCTTAGGGTACTTCAGTTTCCTTCCATATTTCAAAGACATACACATTAGGCTAACTGGCTGTTCCAAATTGTCCCTGGGTGAAAATGTGTGTGTGTGTGTGTGTGTGTGTGTGTGTGTGTGTGTTGACCTGCAGTGAACTGGTGAGCTGTTCAGAGTATACCTGCCTTTGCCTAGTGTTGGCTAGGATTAGGAAAATGAGTGAGTGAGTGTTACTTTAAATGCAACAACAATTACTGGTAAATTTAATGTGGAGTTGGTGATTTAATACAGAAAGAAGGAACATATCACTGACAGCTAAAAAAAAAAGTAATTTAATAGTGCTTAATGTTCTTTCCAGAAGGAATATAGAAAAAAAAAGCTCCTTAAAACTCGGGGCTAAAATCTTATTCACAATTGCATTATGTCACCAAATTTAATACACACCTGTGGTGTATCTAGCTCTGGGTTCAGTTGTTAATTCATTCATTCTCGGAACCGTTTAATCCTAATTAGGGTCACAGGGAGGCTGGCACCCATATTAACCGACTCTGGGCAAGGTTGGAGTAGACCCTAGACAGCTTGCCAGCCCATCGCTGGGACAACACTAACCCAGCCATTTATACTCACACTAGGGGTGATTTGGAACTGCCACTTAACTTGCTGTACATGTTTTTGGACTGTGGGAGGAAACTGGAGCACCCGGAGGAAGCCCACATAAGCACAGGGAGAGCATGAAACTCCGCATATAAGCATCCAAGCTGGGAATTGAACCTACGACCTTCTTGCTGTGAAGCGGACGTGCTAACCACAACGCCAATGCCCATCCCTGCGTCAGTTGTTCAGCAGGTTTGTAATATGGATGTGGTATATTTCTGCCCTTTTTTTTGACAGAGCATGCCACCGTTAACCCTTTGAACTGGTAAAAAGTACTGATATACAGTATGCTGTTGAACACATGGGTCTGCTAATGCATTCCAGTTCATCCTGCCACTTGTTTGGCTCTACTGAGCAGCACGGAGCAGCAAATTTTACTTGATTTGGCTTGACTTTCCTTTTTTGTCTTGTGTGACCTAATGCAGGTGACATGCAGTTTATTAATGCTGGGCTTAATGTTGAATTATGGAAACTTGTGTCATACAGCCTAACCTCCAAGAGTTGTACCTACATTGTTGTACCTATTGCATGTACATATGTGAGGTGCTCCACCGAATGTAGGCGCTTGTCGCAAGTGACGTATGGTGCTTGAGAGACAAAGCACGGCTTATTCGGACTTATGATCTTTCAAGTGAGCAAGTGTGCGTTGAATACTTGTTTAGTACTCAACCTTCACTTGCTCACTTGAAAGATCGGAAGTTCGGATAAGCCGCACTGTGTCTCACAAGCACCATACGTCACTTGCCACAAGCGCCTACATTCGGTGGAATGCCTCATATACAGTAAAACCTCCGCTGATGAACGCTTAAGCTCACGAACTTTTCGCCTCAAGAACATTAAATTTGCGAGCATATTGTCTCTGCTGACGAACTAGTTTTCGGCGGACGAATCAAACCACGCGGTCGAACAGCGCCACGGTGGCGGCCACGAGAAGCTGACGCACGCTCATGGCGTCACAGTTCGTCACCCCCTTTCTTTGAATGCGGAAGTGGTTTGTGTTTGATAGACATTTTGGACCATATTGAGTGTACTTTTGCTATTATGGGACCGAAAAGACCCCACCACAGGCGGAGATCATTGAAAAACACGAACGAGGTGTGCGTTTGTGTGACTCAGCGTCCCAGTACCAGTACGCTAAGTCTACCACCATCCTTAAGAACAAGGAAGCTATTAAGGGTGCGTGTGTGGCTAAGGGTGTTTCCAAACAGTAGGCGTTTCCAAACACTCCTTCCAAACAGTAAGTCCCTCCCTCCCTCCTCCTCCCACTCCATTCCATCAAGCCGTCAACTACCATCACAAAGGTAAATAAAACCACTTTATTATACAGTACAGTTTATTTCTTTAATTACAATACAATAGCACATTTATTATACATAAAATAAGGTATATTTTTGTGTAGTTTTAAGGTTTATTTAGTAGAAAATTATGTTTTATGGTGACCTGGGAACGGATTATTCTCATTTTAATGGTTTCTTATGGGAAATAAATGTTCGAAAGACGAACTTTTCGCCTCACACACACTTTCTGGGAACCAATTATGTTCGTGAGCTGAGGTATCACTGTATTATACTGTATCTGTATTTGTATAATGTTGGGGTTACACTAGGGATGCCATTGACAATTGGAATATCGCCGATATAATTATATCACTCGACAATCGATACCTATAAAAGGGATATCGATACTTCTAACATTATAGCTTCCTGTGTTCATGGCAGCATCTGTAGTAAATGCCATTTTCAATGACACCCCTAGTAAATGGTACGTATATCTTAGTCTGTTCTATTTAATGCATTTATTGTGAACAGTACAGAAATATTCTAATGTATGGATACATCGGAATTTTTTTTTTTATCAATATATCGATACCAATAATAGGTTTTCAATGACACCCCTAGTTTATACTACAAAGTCCATGGTCTCAGCAGTTCAAAAAAAGCATGGTGCTCCAAAATTTATGAGCATGCTTGAAGCACAATTGGCAGGTTGCATCCAAGAGTTTAAACTTTAAGGAATCATGTTTTGAAGATCATCAAGATCCCTTATGATGGTGCATCAAGGCCTGTTACACTCTGATACGTTCCACTGCGCTGTACTACAATTCCCACATTCTATTACAATTGGTGTCAAATCGTAATTCTTCGTAATAATCATGGTAAAATGCTTCACAGTCAAAATGTTTTTCACAATTCCTCCAAGTTCCATCAAGATCATCATGATTCAATGCCACATCACTTCATGCTTGTCACCATTCTCTCAAATCATGCGGACATCATGGCCCCAGTGTAAATAGTAAACTATCATTATATTAAAGGAGGAGGCATGCTGGTGGAATGGTTACCATTTCCACCTCACAGCAAGAAGGCCCAGGCTCTGTTGGCATGTTCTCTGTCTGTGCTTGTCTGGGTTTCCTCTGGGTACCCTGGTTTCCTTCCACAATCCAAAGACATGCACATTAAAATAATACAGATACTCTTTTTTGTACCTCGGTGTGAGTGGGAGTGTAAATGGTTATGTGTGTCAGTGATGGCTTATGATGTTCTGGTGAGCTGTTCAGGTCGCGTATCATAAAGGAGGTCTCCCTTCATAAGGGACCAATCTCAAAGCTTATCAGATCGAGCTATTAAAAATCCATGAATAAGATTTTTCATAAAATCACCTGTTCCACAATTATTGCCACCTCAACAATTCCTAGGAAATAAATGCAATTGAAGTATTTTTGTCATTCCTACAGTAGTTTCCAAAGTTGATTAGAGTATATAGGAACATTTAATTAGTAATTAAGGACTTCCTGTTTCACTTGGATTATAAATATGATGTGACACAGAGCCATTTCTCTTATCCACTCTTCAACATGGGAAACACAAAGGAACACACTCTTGAGGTCATGCAGATGTGTTATGGTCTGTGTGGGCTAGCGGCGTTAACTGTCTCTTCATTCATTGCTGGCGCTGGCGAGGGGTGTGGCTGTTACCTGCAGGCGAGGTCCAGAGAGCACACCTGTTTCCATTCAGCAATCAGCAATCAGCGAGCTATAAATAGGAGCGGCGCGCTTCCCTCCGGCATCAGAAGATTGTCCTTCCTTGTGATTGCATTTCTCTGCGATCTCTCTGACCCCTGGAATCATGCTTCGTGCTCAACCAGTTTCCCATGAATAATTATTTCCAGTGATTTTGGTTTTCCCAGTGTTAAAATAAAATCGTTGACTCTTCTTACATAGTCTCCTGCATCTTTGGGTCCGACGCATATGCTCCAGATGTAACAAGATGTATACCGACTTTCACAAGTCAGACAATCACGACAAGAAAATCGCCCCTCACCTGCACCTGCCCATATTTACTGTCAGAGGAATCATTAAGAAGTTTAAAACAACTGGAACAGTGGTAAACAAGCCTGGAAGAGGACACAAGGTTATTTTTTCCATGGCGCTGGGTCAGGGGGATGGTAAGAGAAACAAGAAGTTCCTTGAAGCTAAAGTTAAAGAGTTTCAACAAATGGCAGCTTCTTAGGGTTACAAAATCGCCAAAACAACCATCAGGTGCCATCTACATGCTAACAAGCTGTTTGGGAGAAATGCACAGAAAAACCTTTTCTCACTCACAATCATAAATGCAAACGTCTGGAGTTCGCTAAGCGGTACTGGGACTTCAATTGCGACCATTTGCTTTGGTCAGATAAGACCAAGATACAGGTTTTTTTGGCAACAAACACTCCCAGTGGGTCTGATGGAACACAAAAGATGACTTTGCAGAAAAGCACCTCATACTTACTGTGACGTATGGGGAGGATCGATGATGTTGTGGGCCTGTTTATCTTCCAGAGGCACTGGGAACCTTGTTACGGTGTATGGCATCATGAATACTTTCAAATATCAGGGCATTTTAAATCAAAATCTGGTGGCGTCTGCCAGAAAACTGAAGATAGGTTGTCACCGGGTCTTTCAGTAAGATAATGACCCTAATAAACATGTGGCCAAATCTACACAGAAGCGGTTTACCAAAGAATCAAGCTTCTCAAGCTACAGAATCAAGCTTCTCTCATGGCTATCTCAAACCCATTGAAAACCTGTAGAGTGTGTTGAAGAGAGTGCAGAGGAGAGGACCCAGGTCACCGGATGATTTAGAGAGATTGTCCATGGAATGGTCCAAGATCCCTCTTTCTGTATTCTCCCATCTTCTGAAACATTTTAGGAGAATATTCGGTGCTGTTTTGTTGATTAAAGGGGCTGTACAAAGTATTTAACATTAGGGGGTTAATAGTTGTAGCACACATGATTTGATATAAAAGAATTATTTGTCAATGTGGGATTTTTTTCCCCCCACTGAATAAATGCACTTGAATTAAATGTTGGATTTTCCTAGTTCTTCCCCCATTGTGGTTCAATATCATTTAGGGGAAAAGAAACCCTGAATTTATAGCTAAAGAACACATTGTAACCAGGGTGCCAATAATTATGGAGAACAGTGAATATACCAATTGGTCTGCATCCAGTTCTCTTGAAAGTTTTAGACAAACTATTCTCGAAACAAGTCTATACCTTTCTGACTGATAATAACATTATTACTGTACAGCAGCATGGTTTTCATCTCAGACACTCACTTCTACTGGTTTGATAACTTTGGTTGAGCTATCGAGATATCTGTTGACAGTGGAGTTGTTGTTACCATGGTTACGCTGGATCTCTGAATAGATTTCCTGATATCTGATTCCCGATGCCACAAAATGTTAAACTTTAAAAGGAAGCATATAAAGGTTTTATGAATGGGCAATAAAATAGATTGACGGTAAGCAATATTTTAAAATGAGAAAGCTGGTACCAACAGTAAATGGAAACACCTCAGCACCCAAGAAGGAACACACATCAATATGGGGAGAGGATACAAATCACAGATCTTTTTGCTTTGAGATCAAAGTGCTAATCACTACACCACCATGCCATCCATCATAGAGGCAAGTTTATAGTTTACAGTATACTTATTTCAAAGCACTTTGTCCATTAGTGCGAAAGCACCTCCAGCTAAGGCTACATACATTGAAATTTTTTTGTGAGTGATCAGTTGTTGTGTTATTGTTGCTGTTGTTTTGTGTGTGTGTGTGTGTGTGTGTGTGTGTGTGTATATAAGCCAGTGTTTCTATTTCATATGCTCATTGAAATTGAAACCTTTTATCTATTAATTTGTTCATGTATTTGCCGGATCCTACTGAATCATATTTGGAGGCTGGAGCCTATCTCAGCCGACATTGGACAGCAGCAGGGTACACTAACAGAGTATCCTGAACAGCTCACCAGTCTATGACAGAGTTAACACACACAATCATTTACACTCGCCCCTAGGGTCAATTTAGACACGTGTCTTTGGCCTGTCACGGTGGCGTAGTGGTTAGCACGTCCGCCTCACAGCAAGAAGGCCCGGGTTCGATTCCCGGCCTGGGCGTTTCTGTGTGGAGTTTTTGTTCTCCCCGTGCTTGTGCGGGTTTCCTCCGGGTGCTCCGGTTTCCCCCGCAATCCAAAGACGTGCACTGTAGGTTAATTGGCCGTTCTAAATTGACCGTAGTTTCTCTCCTGCAGCGGCACTGGAACCCAGTCGTATCGGCACTTGCCTTTCCATTGGATCCTTCCGGTGGCGCCGAGACAGGGGGGGACTCGCTGCTTGGGTAACAGCCTGTCCCTCATTACTCCCTACCCAGGCTCTGCGCACTGGGGAGTATCATCAGTCGGAATACTGGCCAGAGCGCAGCCATAGTCCTTCGGGACTGACGGAGGCCTACGCTTTGGCCTGTAGGAGGAAACCGGTGTACCTGGAGGAAACCCGCACAATCATATTTAGAACATGCAAACTCCACACAGAAACATCCTTACCAAGATCAAGACTGGAACCCAGGAGCTTCTTGCTGTGTGGCGGACTATGTTTCCATGATGCCCCTCTATCTATATACAGTGTGATTAATATTCTAGGATAACTCGCAACTGCATAATATTCTTTAAATACAAGGACTGTTGTGCCTTGTCTAAGAGACTTCATGGACAGTTTTTATGGCTTCAGTGGTAATTAATGAGCTTTCTTTGATATTAAGTCAAGCCTCCTGTTAGCTGAGGTAAGTCTGGAAACAATTTTTAAGTTCTGAGTCACAGCTGTGAAATACACCAGTAAGGTCAGTGCTTTTGGTGTGGTTACAGCTACTGACATGCCTCCTGCGTTCAGGATATTCCTTTGTTTTTCAAAGAGTGTAATTTTCAGCAGGCATTCTCAGTCTAATTGGCTGTTTTTGATGAATCACTTGAGTTATAAATTCACTTCTACAGACTTTTATTATGCAACAAAAAAACAATAACATAATGTGTGATAAATGTATAATCCTGCTAGCGGAATTTAGCTCTGCATTTAACCCATCCAAATAAACACACACACACACACACACACACACACACACACACACACACACACACACACACACACACACACACACACACACACACACACACTTGGAGCAGCCCTATTGTGGCACCCAGAGAGCAGTTGGGGGTTATGTGCTTTCTCAAGGGAATTTTAGTTATGAAGGTGGAGGAAGGAAACGGTGTTGTTCATTTTCCCACTACTACACATTTTTATTGTTTGTTTAGGAATCGAACCGATGACCTTGCTCTCAAATCCACTTCTCTAATCATCAGCCGTAGAGTCTTCCCCTTTTTCTTCTTCTTCTTCTTTTCCTTTCGGCTGTTCCCTTCAGGGGTCGCCACAGCAAATCATCTGCCTCCATCTCAGCCTATCCTCTGCATCCTCTTCTCTTCCCCCAACTCCCTTCATGTCTTCCTTCACCACATCCATAAATCTTCTCTTTGGTCTTCCTCTAGGCCTTCTGCCTGGTAGTTCCAACCTCAGCATCCTACTGCCAATATACTCACTATCCCTCCTCTGTACATGTCCAAACCATCTCAATCTAGCCTCTCTGACTTTGTCTCCAAAACCTCTAACATGTGCTGTCCCTCTGATGTGCTCATTCCTGATCCTATCCATCCTTGTTACTCCCAAAGACTACATCTCTCAAGTCGTCCACAGACGGACACACCAACAGCACTCCCAAGCCATTCACTCCAAAAAACACCTGTCCATCAGTACAAGTTCTTCTCCGTGAACATGGACTACTCCAAACTTAAGAAGAATCATCCAGACTTCTAAATCCTCCTCTGGGCTTGCTGTTCCAGATTACCTAATTAATCGACACAGCACTATTTTGCTTGCTGGCAGCTCAGAATGATGTCAGCTATAGTGGCCAGCTAACCCCATTCTTTGGTTTGTAATCTTGTTTCATTCTTGCAGCCTCATGATACAGCATCTTTTACTTGATGTACCGGCCAAAATCGATATTGAGAACTTTTCTCAGCATCCTGGTGTCACAGCCATCAAGACACCTCTGGAGTGAAGAGATGAGGGTGCAGCACTCAGAGCTATAGAGTAAAACAGACTCAATCTATGCAAAGAAGAAAGTCTCCAAGTTTAAATCTTTCTCAGAGGGGTTCACCCATGACCCCAGATATTTGGAGTTCTTGACCTTCTTGATGGATAAACCATGCACGAAAGGTGGTGATTTATTACTATTCTATCTCAAGTGTCATGATCAGGATATTTCCAGGTTGATCACCAATTATGGATGTGAAAATAGTTTCAGGAATGGAACCTAAGGCAGCAGACAGATTAACATAACACTGGCTGAGCATCCGAACTGTTTTATTTTTTCCATTGAGGGGGGGTTTAAGGGAAATTCTCCAACTTGCAGCAATTTTTAAAAAGTAAAAACTCTTCTCTTAAAAGTCTTGATAAATAGCATATGTTTGTCCTCATCAATCACCTTCAGGCTATGAGCTTTTATAATCTCTGTCTGTCTGTCTGTCCTTCATTCATTTTGTGTGTGTGTGTGTGTGTGTGTGTGTGTGTGTGTGTGTGTGTGTGTGTGTGTGTGTGTGTGTGTGCCTCGTTGTCATTCTCGGGTGTGCAGTTTCAGTGCACCTCCTTGCTGATGTCAGCCACTCCTCCTCAGATGTAGTCCTACTGCACCACAGCAGATGTTTCCAAACCAAACCAATCACAGTACGTCGTGGGGACCAGCATACACATGCACGCACACACTCACACTCACCTATGCATAGCTGTAATCATGGAGTACTATCCCACCATACTGCTTTCCATCTGCTTCCTGCTCCCAGGTAAGATAGAGCACATATGTGACCTGGGTTGTGTTTGTGACTGTAAGCATGCCTGAAGATAGAGTGTGTTGTGATGGAGATTTAATCAAAGCAAAATGTATGTGAGTTCTGCTGCTGCCAAATATTGTAGAGAGTGGTTCCAGTAAACACAATAACACTGGCATGGTGTGATTATCATAGTACAGATATTGGGAGTCATATAGTGCAGGTGTGGCAGTTGCTTTTAGTGATGAATGGCTACAATGTGAGTTGGATGGAAAAATATCTCTAATGTGATAAATAGTTAAATTAATAGTTTTAAGGAATGTTACTTCTACTGGGTGAAGTTCATAACTTTACATGTTGATGATTAGATTCCTTCACACTTGGTGTCATGTTTACACTGAGTCAAAATTTGATGAGCACAAGTTTCTTGTGTGTGTGTGTGTGTGTGTGTGTGTGTGTGTGTGTTTAATTACTTTAATTAGTATTACCAAACATTGTTCACCGTAAAATTTCTGTTGAACCACCACAAGTTCTGTTGAAGTATTTAGTAATAGGACCTTCTGAGATGTAAATGGGATGCTTCTTAAAGGGCAGGTGTACTAAGTGGGTGAACAACATTAGACTACATCTAAAGTCCCAGACACCACATACAAGTACATAAGTTGGAAAACATATGAAGCGTGAAGAGGGAACCAGCGATGGCACAAAATTGGCATTTTGAGAAAACTGAAAAATAAACTTTGAAGACTCACTAACCTCAGTTAACCCTTTTCCAGTCAAATTTGTATAGTTTTATATCATAATAGGCATAATAGGATCAATTACCTTTTGTACAAAAATACATTGACACCACCTGACCAATTAAATGAGTTAAATATGGGAAAAATAATAATTCAAAGCCAAATGGGACATCACTCATTTCCCCCTTGTACTTTTCTGTTTGCCATTTCCCTCTTGTGCCAGAGAGCATATAATTTGAGTAAATAATTCCAAACCATATTAAAGTACAATGAGAGGGATTAGCTATGATGGTTTTTTTTTTTGTTTACAATTTAAGAGTGATGAGCGTGTGGGGGCGGCTGTAGCCTAGCACTTAGAGAAGCAGATATGGGACAACAAGGTCACTGGTTCAATTCCCGAACCAGCAAAGAAAATGTGTGGCATTGGGGACGTGAGCAGCTCCTTCCCTTCCTCCTCATAAATGGCTGAGGTGCCCTTGAGCAAGGTGTCTAACCCCTATCTGCTCTCTGATTGCTGCCAATGTGCTCTGAGTGTACAGTCACTGTTTACACCTGCATGTGCTCACTGTGTGGGGGTTAAATGCAGAGAAAATAATTTCCTTTTGATCAATATCAATGATGGCTATTTAGAGTTCAATCCCTGACCTCATGGGATTTGCGAAAGAGGCAAAATTTAAATACCGTAATTTAGGTTTACCCCGAGCATGACAAAATTTCATGTGTTCTAAGAGCATGACATAGCAGGTTTATTTACTGCATTATTTACTGAGATGACTTGTGAAGACATGACACACAGGTAGAGGTGATAACCAATAAATTTAGAAATTGTGACATCATTTGTTTTCTTCCCTATATGAGTATTCAAATCAAGCAAGTTTTTAAAATTAAATACATTTAATAATATATTGAACAAACAGTATACATTTAAAATTTCTGCAAATACAAAATACATTTTGTACAGTTTTGGGTTTCTTATAATCATATTAGGTATTATGTATATAAAAATAAATTAAATCATTATTTTTGGTCATGTGCTGATAGAACAGTGCTTCTCAAATAGTGAGGCATGATACCCCCACCCCCCCCCCCCCCCCCCAATATGACCACATGCTTTTCTGGAATTGTGTATGAGAATTAAGTGTAATTGCACCTCCACTCCAGTAGCTGGCAGTGGTGCTCTCATTGTCGCGCTATGGAGTAGCGGTTTTTCGCACGAGCAAACAATTATTAAGCGCAGTCAACAACCCGTTAAAAACAACACAGAATAATTTCTAACATGAACGAAGAGAAAGGTGGAGAGAGAGATGGAGATATTAAGACATAAGTAAGTCAAATGAGTTAAATAAGGATGTTTTTTTTAATTTCAGGCATATTGGTGCACTTTAAATCTTTTCTGTTACAGATTAAAAAACAATGTTCATGAAGTTTTTCTTTATTGTAAGTTGAACTATATTTCTTTCTTCTTTTTATTTTTGTTTTTAATGTTAATAAAGATACAATGTTATGCAGAGGTGAACTAATAACAATTTTATAGACAACTAAATATCGACAATTTTATAAACAATTTATAGTCGCTTGCGCGAGTGATTGGGGGGAAGGGGGGGTAAATGTTTTTTTCTTCCTATGGGGGGCGCCACAGAAACCAATTGAGAAGCACTGTGCGAGAAAGACAAATGCTTTACTGGAGTTGCTGTATTCCCATAGTGATGATGCAATCAAAGGAAAGGTAAGTGCTTCACTTCCACATCCATCAAACAACAAAACTTTCTTGATGGACAAATTATACTTCTACACGGTTATGGTGGTGATTCTATTAGAATTTTTTGTTTGGTTAAACACTTGAAAAAAAAATTGACATATGGAGATTTGGAAAGACATGGCTAGAAAGCAGATGAAACCAATGAAGACAGAGAAGAAAAACAGCGAGGAATGGGGAAAAAAAAGAACAGCATGATACCAGATGGGGAATCATCTTGTCTGGTTTACTTTTTTGTCAGAAAATGGGCTGGTCCATCTATTTTCAGAGTTCACAGCTTCCTGTTTGGTGAATTAGATATAAGAAATAGTTTGAAATCATTAGTGCAGTATGACATTCCTGTCTTACTTGGCAGTGGTAGAGAAGTCTTCCTGTACTCGTTTCACTGACCTCTGCAGATAATCCTTTAAATTAAAACCATATGCCATCAAATCAGTTACTGGGTAAGCGGACTATGGATATTATGATATGAAAATGAAAATCTGGCCCTTCCTGAATGCTACTGTTCAATTTAGCCAAATAGATTTGATAATCCCCAACTTTTTTTTTCACTGGTCATTGTTAAGCAACATGCCTGACCTACTGTAGTATGGTCAATTTTATCTGTGGATGAAGGATCATTGTGGGTAGTACCTCTGTAATCTAATTCCTTACACGTGTGGTGCATATTGCTGAGTATGTTATTTTATGTCTCTTTTAAGGGAGCAGAGATTGTTTCAGTATTGACACAAATAAAGCCAGAATCATTCAAGGACCAAGAGAAACACAGTTCGGCTACACAGTGCAGCAACACGAGGCACTTGGTCAGAAATGGTATGATGTTTTTATCATAAAGTGATATGTCCATAAATAATGTGGTGCTTACTAGAAAAATATTTAGCTTTTAGAAATTGTCAAGGGAAGTGCGGTGACTGATTGGTGGTGACCAAGTGGTTAGCACATTCCCCCTCACAGCAGGAACGTACTGGCTTCAAGTCCTGGCTTGGTGAAAACGTTTTTGTGTGGAGTCGGCATGTTCTCCCCATGCATGCATGGGTTTCCTTTGGGTACTCTGGTTTCTTCTCATCCATCCAAAGACATGTACAATTAAGATAAATGTTCATCATCAGTTCATTTTCTGTAACCGCTTAATCCTAATTAGGGTCGCGACTGGCGACTCCGGGCGAGGGCAGAGTACACCCTGGACAGTTCGCCAGGCCATTGCAGGGCGGAAACACGCTGACGGCTTTGCAGTCTACTCTTGTCGAAAGTCAGCAATGGTTCTTTTACATGAACCTCACACCATAGACAGTGAGAGACACGACCAGCCTTTGATATCCCAGTGAGCTGCATTGGGGGGGGGGGGCAGTGACAGCGGCAGCCTTGCGGAGAGTGGGACTCGAACCCCCAACTTTAGGATCAGCGATCCAGCACCCTTTACCACTAGACCACCACTGCCCTATAGGTTAAATGGCTGTTCCAAATTGCCCCTTGGTATGAACATGAGTGGGAGTGGTCTTATATGTTGTGGCAGAGGTCACCAGCACGGTGCCTGCGGGCAGGCCTACGTCTCCATGGCTCCACTCTCCATTGAGCTGCATCGATTTTTTTTGCTAATTTTTTTAATTGAAATCAGTATCTTCACATAGATGAATATCATTAATTATTATTAATAATAACATATAATTAAATTAGGTACATTTATTAAATTTGTTATATCAGAAGTGTGTAGCGGCCTGGTAGCCCTTCACATTAATTGGGAAGCAAGAAGTGTCTCTCAGCTTCAAAAAGGTTGGTGGCCCCTGTGTTATGGCCTGTGATGGACTGGTGAGCTGTTCAGGGTGTAAGATGGGATTCAGTCCCCACACAACCCTTATAGGGTTAAAGCAAATGAGTGAGTGAGAAATATTTAGTCCATAGTATAATGGTGTGCTGGTTATTACTGTTGCTTCACAGCATGCAGAATCTGACTTCGAACCTGACAGTTGACTGGGAACCTTTCGCTGTGGAGACTGCCTGGATGAGTTTGCTCTTGGAGCTCTAGTTTCCTCCCACAGTCCAAAAATAATCGAATTAGAGAAACGGGCAACTTTATATTTCCTATAGGTGTGAATGGATTGGTGCACTGAACAATGCTTTCTGTAGTAATCACACACCGTCAACTGGGATTGGCTTTGGGTCATCCGTAAACAACCATTAACACATGCTGTAGAAAACAAATGAATTAATTATTTAATTGATGAATGAGTGAATGAAATAATGAATGAATGAATGATGCAATTAGACATAACAAGCCTTTATTTTCAAGATTTCTGATATGTATAGTAGGTTTCCTGAGAACACTAGTAGGACTGACATTTATATTAATGGCATGATATTCCAAAATTAAGCAAGCTGTATGTGTAATTTGATTTGTTATAAAGTAGGAGAGGCAATGTTTTGACTTTCAACATTCACATGTGTTTTATGGGAAGAATTGTATAGTACTTTTTAATATACTTCAAATTATTCAAGGGTGTTTAATTTATAGTAAATTTCTCAAATAGAACATCTTGAGTAAAGCTCACTAGCACTGAACAGTTAAACACACATCCCAGCCATATATTTCTCAGAGCAGTTTTTGTGATTTGTATTTGGCCCCAAATGCTGTCTCCTGGCAAGGAATCGGAGTTTTGCGTTGCCAGAGACCTCTGAGCAAACAATTACAATTCATGCCTGATTTCATTCAAAGTATTTCACATCAATAAAATGAGTCAGACAGTCCAGGTTGGGTGAAATAAACAATTTTTAAAAAATGAATACACTTTATACGCAGTATATACACAAATCTTTATTACAGACTAGGGAAAGCACTTAAATCAGGTTGAACTGAAAAAAAAAAAGAAAATGCAGCATTTAGTTCATTCTTTATGGTGTTTAATTGGAAGTATCAATTTCAGATATTCTGGATAAAATAAATAAATAAATAAAAAATCTCAGTGTAGGCCTCGTAAATTTAGGGAGTGGATTCATAATAAATCAATTCATTCATATTCTTTCCATTCATATCCTACTAGTGTCACAGGGAGACTGGAGCATGAGCCCTTTGTCTGTCCATCACAGGGCCAACAACCATGCACATACAGAGCCATTCATGCTCACACCTATGGGGAATTCCGAAGAGCCTATTAGCCTAATGTGCACGTCTTTGTACTGTGGGAGAAAACATGAGGACCCGAACGAAAACCCAAGCAATCACGAGGACAAAATGCAAACTCTAAAACAGACTTTGCCCACCCTGGGACTCAAACCCAGGACTTTTTTGCTGTGAGGTGAAGGCACTAAGCATTATGCCACCCGTCATGATAAAATGCATCTGCTTTCAATTATTTATTTTATTTATGAGGTATACTTTAATCATCATGATTATTATAGAAAAAGAAAGCCACAAATAAAAAGTCACACAGTCCTATTTCCATGGAGTGCATTGAGCATTAATTACAGCACGTAATCATCATGCCATTATTTCAACAAACTGAAGCATAATAGCATTTATTTCCATCCACTGTTGGGTTCATTTGTCAACCACATCTTGAAATGATGAGGAAAAATTGGATCACTCTGTAAAGTCTTTTCTAGCACATCCTGAAAACTTTCAATAGGGTTAAGGTCAGGACTCTGGGGTGCCAATGCATATGTAAAAATGATTCCTCATGTTCCGGGAACCATTCTTTCTCTATTTAAGACCTGATTTTATATCTGAGACATCAGGGAAGAAAAAATGGCAGTGGTGGTCTGGTGGTATAGGGTGCTGGATCGCTGATCCCAAGGTTGGGGGTTCGAGTCCAACTCTCCACAAGGTTGTCACTGTCCCCTCAGTGCAGCTAACTGGGTTATCAAAGGCTGGCCATGTCTCTCACTGTCTACGGTGAGAGGTTCATGTAAAAGAACCATTGCTGACTTTTGTAACGAGTAGCTGCATAGTCGCCAGCGTGTTTCCGCCAATTGCTAAAGGGTTGTGTCAGGAAGGGCAGCCGACGTAAAAACCTATGCAAAATCAAACATGTGACTCAAATGACTATTTCTGGTGACCCCTGAAAAAAAAGAGAAAAGCCAAAAGGAAAAGAAGACATCAGGGATGAAAAAAGTAGTGATGTGATAACCTGCTCTTTCAGTACATTCAGGTCACCAGCCGCTTCATTTTATTGTTATATTAATGTTGCTGGCCATTCCAGTCGACTCTCAAATTACGAAGTAATTCAAATTCTCTCCCTATCCTCTGCATCTTCTACTCTTACTCCAACGACCTTCATGTCCGCCTTCACCACATCCATAAATCTTCTCTTTGGTCTTCCTCTGGGCCTTCTGCCTGGTAGATCCAACCTTAGCATCCTACTACCAATATATTCACTATCCCTCCTCTGTACGTTCCAAACCATCTCAATCTAGCCTCTTTGACTTTGTCTCCAAAACCTCTAACATGTGCTGTCCCTCTGATGTACTCATTCCTGATCCTATCCATCCTCGTTACTCCCAAAGAGAACCTCAACATTTTCATCTCTGCTACCTCCAGCTCTGCCTCCTGTCTTTTCCCCAGGGCCACTGTCTCTAGACCATACAACATCGCTGGCCTCATCACCATCTTGTACACTTTTCCCTTCATTCTTGCCGATACTCTCCTATCACACATCACACCGGACACTTTTCTCCAACCATTCCAACCTGCCTGCATGTGCTTCTTCACCTCTTTTCCACACTCTCCATTGCTCTGGATTGTTGAGCCTAAGTACTTAAAATCCTCCACCTTCTTTATCTCTGCCCCCTGTAACCTCACCATTCCTCTTGGGTCCTTGTCGTTCACACACATGTATTCTGTCTTACTGAGACTCACCTTCATTCCCCTCCTTTCCAGGGCATACCTCCACCTCTGTAGATTTTCCTCCACTTGTTCTCTGCTCTCACTACAGATCACGATGTCATCTGCAAACATCATAGTCCATGGAGATTCTTGTCGACCCTCGTCTGTCAGCCTGTCCATCACCATAGCAAACAAGAAGGGGCTGAGAGATGACCCTTGATGCAGTCCCACCTCCACCTTGAACTTTTCTGTCACACCGACAGCACACCTCACCACTGTCTTACATCTCTCATACATGTCCTGCACCACTCTAACATACTTCTCTGCCACTCCAGACTTCCTCATACAATACCACAATTCTTCTCTCGGCACCCTGTCATATGCTTTCTCCAGATCCACAAAGGCACAATGCAGCTCCTTCTGACCTTCTCTGTACTTCTCTATTAACATCCTCAAAGCAAACACTGCATCTGTGGTGCTCTTTCTGGGCATGAAACCAAACTGTTGTTCACAAATGCTGACCTCTGCCCTTAGTCTTGCTTCCACTATTCTTTCCCATAGCTTCATTGTATGGCTCATCAACTTTATCCCTCTGTAGTTGCCACAACTCTGTACATCGCCCTTGTTCTTAAAAATGGGCACAAGCACACTTCTCCTCCATTTCTCCGGCATCTGCTCACTTTCTAAGACCTTGTTGAATATTCTTGTCAGAAAATCTACTGCTACCTCTACTAAACACTTCCATACCTCAACTGGTATGTCATCAGGGCCAACTGCCTTTCCACTCTTCATCCTCTTCAATGCCCTCCTCACTTCTCCCTTACTAATCTTTGCTACTTCCTGGTCCTCAATGGTCACCCCTTTTACTCTTTTTTTCTCTCTCATTTTCCTCATTCATCAGCTCTTCAAAGTACTCTTTCCATCTTCCCAGCACACTTCTGTCATCAGTCAATACATTTCCCTCTCTGTCCTTTATCACTCTAACTTGCTGCATGTCTTTCCCATCTCTATTTCTCTGCTGTGCTAACCTGTATAAATCATTTTCTCCCTCCTTACTGTCCAACCTATCATACAAGTCATCATATGCCCTCTGTTTGGCCTTTGACAACGCTACCTTCGCCTTACGCTGTGTCTCCCTGTACTCCTGTTTACTCTCTTCGGTCCTCTCTGTGTCCCATTTCTTCTTAGCTAACCTCTTCTTTTGTACACACTCCTGCACTTCCTCATTCCACCACCAAGTTTCCTTATCTACTTTCCTTCCAGAGGACACACCAAGTACTCTCCTGCCGGTCTCCCTGATCACATTGGCTGTGGTTGTCCAGTCATCTGGAAGCACTACCCAAAGCCTGTTTCAACTCCTCCTTGAAGAAAACACGACACTCTTCCTTTTTCAGCTTCCACCACTTTGTCTTCTGCTCTGCCTTTGCCTTTTTCACCTTTCTCACCATCAGCGTCATCCTGCACACCACCATTCTATGCTGTTTGGCAACACTCTCACCCACTACTACTTTGCAATCACTGACTTCCTTCAAATTACATCACCTACACAAGATGTAGTCTACCTGTGTGCTCTTACCTCCGCTTTCGTAAGTCACCCTATGCTCCTGTTTCTTCTTGAAGAAAGTATTCACCACAGCCATTTCCATCCTTTTTTCAAAATCGATCAACATCTGTCCTTCTGTGTTCCTGTCCTGGATACCAAACCTGCCCATCACTTCCTCATCCACTCTGTTGCCTGCACCAACATGTCCATTGAAGTCTGCCCCAATTACCACTCTTTCACCTCTGGGGGTACTCTGCATCACTTCATCTAACTCACTCCAGAATCTCTCCTTCTCTTCTAGCTCACAACCTGCCTGTGGGGCATAAGCACTAACAACATTGACCATCACGCCTTCAATTTCTAACTTGAGACTAATCACTTTGTCTGACACTCTTTTCACTTCTAGAACATTCCTGACAAACCCCTCCTTCAAGATGACTCCTACTCCATTTCTCTTCCCATCCACACCATGATAAAATAGCTTAAACACTGCTCCTAAGCTTCTAGCCTTGCTAACTTTCCACCTGGTCTCCTGAACACACAGTATGTCTTCCTTCCTCCTCATGTCAGCCAGCTCTCTATCTTTTCCTTGCATAGTTCCAACATTCAAAGTCCCTACTCTCAGTCCTAGGTTCATGCATTTCCTCTTCTCTCTCTGCCTATGGACACGCCTCCCGCCTCTCCTTCTTCAACGTCTTCGACCAACAGTAGTCCAATTTCCATCAGCACCCTGTTGGTTGACAGCACTGATGGCAGTCGTTGTTAACCTGGGCCTCGACTGATCCGGTATGAATTTTGTTTTGACAATTTGCATTTTTAATGTGGCAGAAGTTTTATGCTGGATGCTCTTCCTGTCGCAACCCTCTGCATTTATCTGGGCTTGGGACCGGCAAGGGGGAGAGACACTGGTTAGTGTCGTCGTCCCCCCCCCCCCGCCTCATGGCTGCATTCACTGGCCCACAAAATCTCATTGTTAAATAGTTTTCTTTGGGATCCCAGTTCTTCATTCTTTAGCTCCCACTAATTACCATTGAAAACTATTATCTTTGAGTCAGCCCCACATGTGTATCATAAAAGCCTGCAGACAAGACTTAATGTGTAACTCAATTACGGTAACTCCACACAAGTCAAACTTCCTGTTTTCAAACTTGAGGTTTTTCAGTCCTGATGGTTAACTTGCATTCCTTCAGGAATACAAAATGTTTTGTCCTTTGAAGTTTGCAGGTAAATAAGTGGAAAGTATTTGCACTTGTCTAGCAACCTGTCTACTTGGTGCATGTAGCACAAGCAGCTTTCTGGAAACTATGTGTTGTGGTTTGTTTTTCCCATGAGTCCCACTGTGCATCCCATCATAGTTAACTTAATACAGTGGCAGAGAGCAAACCTTCTGGCATTTGACGCTTCAGGAATGTGAATGAATCGGCGGCAGCACACCAGATTCAGGAATGCTGTAGTATGTAAGGCTCTATTTTTTTTAGTAGTTCAGAACTCCACATTCTATCGCCACATATGGTATTATGATTTGTGACGTTTTTACTTTCCTATGATTCAGGAATAAAGAAGTTATGAGCAATGATGCATTTTCCAGGAAATGAGTTTCTTCTGATTGATGCCAAGAAATTCGTTTTTAATCATTATTAGTTTCCTAATATGTGATATTATTTGGCACTAGTTTGCTAACATGCATTACAGGCTGGAACTCATTAAATATGAATTATTTCCTTTTTTTTTGTTTTTGTTTTGTAAATCCTATAATTTTTTAAAGTGAAATATGATAGTTGCTCTGCCTCATACAATGTGTAGCCATTTAAATGTCTCAGTATTAAAAACCAGTGTCTTGGGAAAATGTATATACAGAAGGAATAAATTTTGTAATAAATTTCCGCACCTTAAGTTCCAGGTTTCCCATGTACAGAATTTAAGGAAAGGTGACTGTAGTCTATAAAGTTGTGCCCAGAGGAAACCCACACAGGCACAGGGAGAACATGCAAATGCCACACAAAAATGCACTTGCTGAGCCCAGGGCTCAAACCCAGGATTTTCTTGTTGGATGTGAAATCCACTACGCCAGTGTACACTCCCCCTACCACCAATTTTCTTTTGATATATAAAAACAGTAAGGTTGTGTAACATTAAAGGCATTTATATGCCCAATGTGATAGGAACTTAATGAAGTATTGAACAGTAAAAACTGTGTAAATTAGTCTTGATGTATGTTTTTTTGTTTTGTTTTGTTTTGTTTTGTTTTGTTTTTTTGCTGTAGGTTGCTTGTCGGAGCTCCATTTGAGAAGAATGGTGAAAATGAGACCGGTGATGTGTACAAGTGCCCGTTAGATGGTTCAACTGAGACAAAATGTTCACGCCTAAACTTAGGTATACTGTGGTGTCCTGGTGAAAAATAAATTTTACACCAGTACAGAATTTTTTTTTCTGTTTGCATCACAATTAATGTTATTACTTTTTATTTTATTCTGAAGGAGGGACAACCCTAAGAAATGTATTTGAACACAAGGACAGAATGAGACTAGGAATGTCCTTAACATCCAACCCAAAAGATAACAGTTTTGTGGTGAGTAGAATTATTCTAATGATTCTACACATGGACTCTGTTCACATGATCATGCAAAACTGGAAATAAAATCAGTGTTGAAGGCTGTGCCAGTGGGCAAAGTGTACATTTGTTATGTTTGTGTCCATAATTGCAGAAACACCAATTTACTGGGGTCGTTTTAATTTGCGTTATCCGCACGTCCACATTCGCTGGGCTGGGAAAGGAGAAGGCATAGGAGCACAATGGCAGTGTTGTGAAAAAGCTGATAAAGTTGCATTGGAGAGATATCATGACACAATCATTGCTAAAGAGAAGCTTCCTGACTCATTCAGCACTGTTGATACACACAGGAAAAGTCAGTAGGCTAAGCGACTGAATGTGAACATTACAATTAGCCTATCTGACACATTATCCTGGACCACACGTTCTTTGCTAAAAGCCCGCAAATCTAGTTGGATATAATTATTATCAGCCTGGCCATGCTCAGAAGTATTTTATATAATGGACTCTCACAAGTGTCATCAGCCTAATTTATGAATGTTAAACAGCCCTCATGGGAATAGAACCTAAGAAATATAATAAAACATTAACCGCACATACAAGCCAAGGTAACCTGAATTGATCTTAATGATTAAAAAAGTTAATGGTACATGTGCCAGATCTCTATCACGTAAGCATTCAAAGTGGAACATACAAATAAACAGAGTGCACTCACATTATGGGATGTATGAATCACGAGTAGGCTTAATCTCTGGTTTAAAAAAATATATATATATATATATATATATATATATATATATATATATATATATATATATATATATATATATATATATATATATATATATATATATATATATATATATATATATATATATATATATATATATATAATGTGTGTGTGTGTGTGTGTATATATATATATATATATATATATATATATATATATATATATATATATATATATATATATATATATATATCATTAGTAAAGTTCTTCCAGTTTTAAGAAAGTTAAGGCTCATTCAGGGCTGGCAGTTTAAAAGTTCTCCACCTGTTTCACTTTCTGTTGTTATCCTATAAAATTTGTAAAAAATTAATGTTCAAATCTTACATAAATAAATAAATTTGAAAAAAGGCTGAACAGCAGTGGTTCTCAAATAGTGGGGCCGGGGTGCATGTGACCCCTGGGAACATGCTTTTTTTCTCGTATTCGGTTAAAGTGTAATTCTACATCCACTACAGCAGGTGGCAGTGGCTTCCTCACTGTTAGAGTGTACCCACAAGTAAAATAAGAAGTGAAGTTAATAAACCCACCATAGAAACTTTTAACAGGGATGGAAAGAGAGGCGGAGATGGTGAGAGAAATGAAAGTCTCCCGGAAGTTAAGTTGAGGAGGTATGATGAAGCGTTGTAGCACTGTGCTACGGTGAGAAACAAGGAAAGTCTGCTGTGTTTACTATGTCTGAAAACATTGGCAGCGGACAGCATGAACCCAAATAAATTAAGGCGTCACTTAAAGACATCACACTCCGATGAGCAGCGTGAGTTTTTTCAGCGAAAACATGCCGAATATTTCCAACAACCATCCCGCTTTGTGAATGCTACTCCAGTAAACCAGCGAGCTGTGTTAGCATCAGATAAGGTGGAGTACCAAACTGCTCAGTGCAGAAAACCCCACAGCACAGCAGAGGAACTGATCCGACCTGCAGCAGACCCGGTCTCTGTCATGCTGGATGACGTCACTGCTGCGGAAATAAGTGCAGGTCCCAGTTCAGCATTGAGCAGGAGCTGAGAGTTCAGTATCGAGCTTTGAACCCGGCTTCAAAAAGCTGTGCACTGCGAAACGTGCTCATCATAGCCATTAATCTGGACTTAATCATTTTGACAATAATAATGATAATAATACAAATTGTTTTATTAATTTTTGTTTTGTATGTTAAAATGTTTTATATATTGTGCTCCTGAGTTAATATTGATTATCAATTTGAATTTATTATTATTTGTTTATTTTATTTTATTTAATTTTTCAGTATCGAATGGTTCAACTTGTTGGTCAAAAATGTTTACAGTTTAAATGAGGATACTTTCTTATTTCAGGCCAATTGATGCACTTTAAATATTTTTGTTTAAAGACTAAAAAATTGTTAATAAAGTTATTCTTTGTTGGAAGTTTGTCTATATTCATGTTTTTGTATCATAATGATGATAAGGATTTATTATCTTAATAAGGATACAGTGTATGCAGAGGATTATTGTATAAGTACAGTTCCCTGGGGGGGGCGACAGAAAATAATTGAAAAGCATTGCTGTACAGTGATGTAGTGGTTAGCACGTCCATGTCACAGCAAGAAGGTCCTGGGTTCAAGTCTCAGCCTGTGCATTTCTGTGTGGACTTTGCATGTTCTCCTTGTGCTTGCGTGGATTTCCTATGGAACTCCGATTTCCTCCCACAGTCCAAAAACATGCATAGTAGGTTAACTGACTGTTCGTAATCACCCCAAGGTGTGAATGTTTGCTTGTGTGTGTGTGTGTGTGGGCCCTGCGATGGCCTGGCGAGATATCCAGGGTGTACTCCGCCATCACTCAGAGTCAACTGGAATGGGTGCCAGCCTCCCCGCAACCCTAATTCAGATTAAGTAATTCAGAAAAGAATGAATGAATTTGAAAAAAGCTCAGTACCAAATCGGGCAGTGGTGGCCTAGTGGTAAAGGGCACGGGATCGCTAATCCTAAGGTTGGGGGTTCGAGTCCCACTCTCCACAAGGTTGTCACTGTCCCCCCAGTGCAGCTAACTGGGTTATCAAAGGCTGGCCGTGTCTCTCATAGTCTATGGTGTGAGGTTCATGTAAAAGAACCATTGCTGACTTGACAAGAGTAGCTGCAAAGCCGTCAGTGTGTTTCCGTCCTGCGATGGCCTGGCGAGCTATCCAAGGTGTACTCTGCCCTCGCCCAGAGTCGGCTGGGATGGGTGCCAGCCTCCCCGCGACCCTAATTATGATTAAGCGGATGATGAGCTCAGTACCAACTCAGTCATAATAGCAAGCTGGCATTATTTTTTATCCCATTATAATTTTAAAGATAATTATTCTGTAATCCTGGTGGCACGGTGGCGTAGTGGTTAGCACGTCCGCCTCACAGCAAGAAGGCCCGGGTTCGATTCCCAGCCTGGGCGTTTCTGTGTGGAGTTTGCATGTTCTCCCCGTGCTTGTGCGGGTTTCCTCCGGGTGCTCCGGTTTCCCCCGCAATCCAAAGACGTGCACTGTAGGTTAATTGGCCGTTCTAAATTGACCGTAGTTTCTCTCCTGCAGCGGCACTGGAACCCAGTCGTATCGGCACTTGCCCTTCCATTGGATCCTTCCGGTGGCGCCGAGACAGAGGGGGACTTGCTGCTTGGGTAACAGCCTGTCCCTCATTACTCCCTACCCGGGCTCTGCGCACTGGGGAGTATCACCAGTCGGGATACTGGCCAGAGCGCAGCCATAGTCCTTCGGGACTGACGGAGGCCTATGCTATGCTATGCTATTCTGTAATCCATGCATGATCCATAGACTAGTACTGAAAAAAAACAACAACAAGAGGGTGAATGAGAAACTAATTGTCAGATAGACATGAGAGTCCTAGTGCATCCTAATGCACAACTGCTATCCCATGTGTTTGTCATGTTAAAAAAGCAAATGATATTGTTCTGTCCACATCTCAACTGAACAGAATGATTGATTTGTTCTGATTTGCCAACTGAAAGAATCCAGTTTGCTGAATCAACTGACCAGTGATGTCACCAGTTAATGGGAATTTGAAAAGCAATATAATTGTGAGAAGGGCGTGGGTTTACATAAATACATTCATTCATTCATTTTCTGAACCGCTTAATCCTAATTAGGGTCGTGGGGAGGCTGGTGCCCATTTCAGCCAACTCTGGGCAAGGGCAGCATACACCCTGGACAGCTCACCAGGCCATCGCAGGGCAGAAACAGGTGTGTGGCAGTGTTTCAGGACACATTTATGTACACGAATATAGTATAAGTTTGGATTAAACATTATTTATGAAAATATCTAACAGCTGTTGCGAAAAGGATGAAAAATCCCACAGAACGGGAAAACTTTGGAAGTTACACTCTCTGTTTTATCACTTAGCCTCCATCAGGCATGGAAATTCTATATTTATTATTTTATAGTCTGGAATAGAACTGGAATATACAATAAGTTTCCATAGAGCTCTGAATCTTTTAATGTTTCGACTGGTACGAAGTTCATGATGTGTCTTACGAGATGCTTTGTACTGCAGGCCTGTGGTCCACTGTGGTCTTATGAATGTGGTACATCTTTATACAGCACGGGGATCTGCTCCAGTGTTGACAGCAATTTTAACTTCTCCCATAGCATTGCACCTGCCTTTCAGAGTAAGATACTGTTTATTTCTCCATTTTTTTTTATTTTTTTTTTTGGTTTTCTTTTCTTTTTTTTTAATTGCATGTTAATATTAAACTAAATGTAGATAATTAAGTCACTGAAAGTTTTGTGTATCCTTTTCCTATCAGGATGTGAAACATATATGGATATAGTCATAGTGCTGGATGGATCAAACTCTATATACCCCTGGTTTGAGGTCCAGGACTTTCTAATCAACGTCCTCCAGAAGTTTTCTATTGGTCCAGGACAGATTCAGGTACAGTTAAATATTGTATAGTCAACTTATCCCATCTATAGTCTGTTTAATGATGAACCTCTATGATCATCTAATGATTTTTAGCTTGGCAAAGAAACAATTCTGCATGAAGTGCTGCATGTACCAAAATACCTGAGGGTTAGTTTTAGCCAATTATGTTGCAGTGAATAACACAAAGTGTTTATTTGTAGAAAATGTACAACGAAAATATGTAAGGGACGACAGACAGACAGACAGACAGATAGACAGACAGATCAGAATCAAGTCTAAAATTATAAATTAGAAATATCTATTTAAAGAAATACAGAATTAACATTGTCAGTGAGTAATATGTACAGTGAGTTGTCGACTTACGACCTATGCGAGTTACGTCTGATCGACTTCACGACCGCAAAAATCGTGAATTCATGGCAGTGCAGCGCGAGTGTTGCGTACGACGGTTGTTTGTGCTGCCGGCAGCACCAGCATCTTAAAAGGCCAAGCAGGAGATGATGCAGCTTCACTTTCTAACTGCTCAGAGCAAATCTATTCATCTACTTTCAATGCCACGTCACTGTGGCGCGAAGCTGACAGCCAATCCTTTCTGTGTGGGCGGGTCCGATACCTTGAAGCTCTAATTTTATTGGACTCACACGCTACAGTGTTTGTGACAGGAAGCGCGTCCCAAGTTTTGGCAATCAGCTGCTCTGCGGGTTGAAGTTTTTCCATGTCTGTCCATTTGTGTTTGCTTTCCAGCTGTGCTTGGCTTCGTGGAAATGAGCCAATCAAAACGAGGGAAATTTATCTCTTTACCCAAACAACACACGCAGTCTGTGGCTGTTGTTATAATCCAATAAAATTGGAGTTTGAAGCTATCGGACCCGCCCACACAGTGGAGTACAGAAAGGATTGGCTCCCCGCTGCATGTCACAGTGACGTGGAATCGAAAATAGATGTATAGATTTAAATGTGCGAGGGTTATTCATCTGTTTTTGTTTGGCGTGAGTGTATTTGGATGGAAAGTCGACATACGACCAGATCGAGTTATGACCGGTCTGCCGGAACCAAACGCGGTTGTAAGTCGACGACTCACTGTACGTGCAAATGAATAACAGTGTACGTTGTTGCAATATGGGGGACTTGTACCATTTAATGGCAACAGATAGGAATGATTTCAAGCATCAGGTATCATGGTATCAGTCTCTCACTGAATGTGATTGGTCAGCAAGTTTTGAAGCAGGTTGGAGGTGTTGTCCAGCATCCATACCAACTGTCTTGTGGCATGCATACATGACAGTGGAGACTCGTGGTGGCTGGGGGGGACCTCATCACAGGTCCAAAAGACCTGCCCACTGTCCTTTAAGCTTGATAGCTTGATAGTTCTACTTCACCAAAGCCAAGATTATTCTTAAATTAACACTATAAAAGGACTTGTTTTAATAAATGCTCTGTGTTCCTATCCACTCCAAACGCGATGCATTTGTAGCAGGGATACCTTCACTATATAGTTGTCGGGTCCCGCCCCCGATGCACACCTTAAGGAAGCCCGAAGCTCCGGCTAATTAAGCACTACAAAACCAGCTAAGAATCTCGTACTTGAAAATACTGTATTACTGACAACAACCAAATCCAACTGAAGCAAGTAGACAGTTATATAAAAGTGAAAATCCTACCTTGCCAGAAGAGAAGAAATCCAGGATAGATTTTAGGCACACTTAATCCTACTAGGGTCGCAGTGATGTTGGTGCCAATCGGGTGAAGATGGGGGTATAGTTAGCCTATTTTGCATGTTTTTGGACTGTGGAAGGAAATTGGAGTACACCAAGAAAACTCACATAAGTCCAAGGAGAACATACAGACTCGACTGAAATGCCCAAGTCTGGGAATTGAGCTCAGAATTTCTTGCTGTGACGTGGATGTGCTAACCTCTACACCACTATGTTACCCAATACGTGGATATAGTCGATATATTTTAATAAAATTCCAATTTACAACATTACAATTATACCTGCATTCAAATCAGGCTCACACTTTTTTCTGAAATTTATAATACATATATCAGATAACTCATCTGTATCTGTAGACTTTCATTCATTCATTTATTTTCTGTAACCGCTTAATCCTAATTTGGGTCGCGGCGAGGCTGGTGCCCATCCCAGCCAACTTCGGGTGAGGGCCGAGTACACCCTGGACAGCTCGCCAGGCCATCGCAGGGCATAAACACGCTGACGGCTTTGCAGCCTACTCTTGTCGAAAGTCAGCAATGGTTCTTTTACATGAACCTCACACCATAGACAGTGAGAGAGACATGGCTGGCCTTTGATAACCCAGTTAGCTCCACTGTGGGGACAGTGACAACCGTGTGGAGAGTGGGACTCGAACCCCCCAACCTTTGGATCAGCGATCCAGCAACCTATACCACTAGACCACCACTGCCCGAAGTATCTGTAGACTTATATTTAGAAATTTTAATTTCATTAGAGAAGGCTGCAAAGCCGTCAGCGTGTTTCCGCCCTGCGATGGCCTGGCGAGCTGTCCAGGGTGTACTCTGCCCTCGCCCTGAGTTGGCTGGGATGGGCACCAGCCTCCCCGCGACCCTAATTAGGATGAAGCGGTTACAGAAAATGAAGTGAAGACTTCATTAGAGAGCAAATCTGGTCTTTTTACTCATTTGTTGTGATAGACCTCATCTTATGACAGTCGAAGTTAATTAGTCACAATCCGAACCAGGCCTTTTGTTTGTTTCTCCTTTTTTTTCAATAGTACAGTACACTGTAATGATTTATCTCAATGTACGCTGCCCAGAAGACGATGGTTCCCTTTTGAGTCTGCTTGTACATTCAGAATTAAAATTCACATCGGGATTTGTGTTTTGTGACAATGTCTATTGGTTTATAGTTTTTGACTGGGACTGACTCGATGTGCTGGTGAACCAGTGTCTGCTGATAGTGACTTTAAAGCACTTCTCTAAGTCACTCTGGATAAGACAATCTGCTAAATTCTATAAATGTAAATAAGTCTCTGTCAGGTCATGACCTTGATGACACAGGCGCAGGGTATAAGTCAGTATCCATGTGCTCTGCCAGTCCAGTGGTGCAACCCGAGGTGCGCTGATTTCAGGGTAAACCATAATTTTTTAGGGGCAGTGGTGGTCTAGTGGTATAGGGCACTGGATCGCTGATCCAAAGGTTGGGGGTTCGAGTCCCACTCTGCACAAGGATGTCACTGCCCCCCCCCCCCCCCCCCACCCCAGTGGAGCCAACTGGGTTATCAAAGGCCGGCCATGTCTCTCACTGTCTATGGTGTGAGGCATGTAAAAGAACCATTGCTGACTTTCGACAAGAGTAGGCTGCAAAGCCGTCGGCGTGTTTCCGCCCTGCGATGGCCTGGCGAGCTGTCCAGGGTGTACTCTGCCCTCGCCCGAAGTTGGCTGGGATGGGCGCCAGCCTCCCCTTGACCCAAGTTAGGATTAAGCGGGTACAGAAAATGATGATGATGAACTGATGAGCCATAATTTTTTTATTTTTTCAATGGTGCACGTTCTCCGTGCATTCACTGTGTACGTACCAGACTTTACCGCCCCACATTCAATATCATACACTAATATCTCATCTGGAATTGATATCCTGCAGCAGCACTTTTATTTCTGGAAAAAGTAAAATTCTTCCTCCTCTTCAATTCCTGCATTCCAATCTTTATACTGTAAATATTTGCTTGCACAGATGGCCTTATGCCCTTTCATAATGATTTAGATGTGTTCACAGATGGTAATTAGAGCAAATGGCACACATGCTACAAAAAAAACCAGTTGGAATTACGAATAAAAGAACACAGCTGCAAACAAATGTGCAGTTTTATGAACACATCATGACTCTGATTTAGACATTTCTTAAGAATTATCATAAGAATATATTGAAGAAAAAATTTAAGATGTTGATGGCTGTTGATATTGATGTAGCAATTTTATACCTGATTTTTTTTTTTTTTATGGTTGTTCACAGGTTGGAGTTGTGCAGTATGGAGAAAGAGTGGTCCATGAATTCCACCTGGATGACTTCCAGACAGTTGATGAAGTGGTGAACGCAGCACAGAATATTATGCAGCGTGGAGGAGAGGAGACTCGCACAGCACTAGGGATCAACGTTGCACGGTAAACTACACCCGACCACATCTTACTGGAAATATTAACCTTGTCTGCAGTTACTCTACAATATGCAGTTTTCTGTTTATTGTCTCATTATCATATCCAGAGTCTGATTTTAAAGTTTTTTTGTTTTTTTTTTACAAATACAGGAAACACGTTCAAATGTAGGTTTGTAATTCCAAGAATTTCACATAGACATTGAATATCAATTGTAGTTCCCAGGCATTTAAGCGTGGAGGACGTCCAGAAGCCAAGAAAGTTATGATTGTGATAACTGACGGAGAATCACATGATAGCCCAGACCTTAAAAAAGCTGTTGAAGAAAGTGAGAATGACAACATCACACTGTATGGAATCGCTGTGAGTCTGCTTTACTTTTATCATTCGTACTACTGTCCCATCATGTGCATCAAAGTCTTTTATCGCATAAATATTAATAATTTAGTTATTTGTTAGAAATTAGTACATTTACTCTTTGCTTCAGGGCAGAGCTGGCGGTAAAGGTGCTGGATCCCTGTTCCCAAGGTTGGGGGTTCAAGCCCCACTCCCAACCAGTTGTCACGCCCCCCCCCCCACCCCAGTGTGCTCTGTACAGATACTGACCAATGAACTGCCTGAAGACTCAGATCAGTTGTTTAAACGAGCCAAGTCAGGTGCTGCGGCTTGAAAAATCTGCAGCCACATGACCCTTTGAGGCATGAGTTTGACACCTGTGACTTATATGGTATCAGCTCGCCTCGATGTAAATACCCATAACGTTTACATTTAGCCGTTTATCCTACTAACTTATTTTATCAGTATGCTCTATGGATCAGGAAGCTTCTCTCTGCCAGAATCCAGTTTATCACAATATCTATGCGACACAAATTTTTCCAAGATTGTTTGGCTCGTTGTTGAGTTTTTCATGAGACAGCCATTGCACTCTGTTGTCTTCCTGTTCTCTGCCTGGTGGCTGTGCAGGCATGGGAGACACAAATCAAAACAACAACAGTAAATTGGTCTATAAAACCAACTGTTGTTGCTTTTTATTCTCTCTCTCTCTCTCTCTCTCTCTCTCTCTCTCTCTCTCTCTCTCTATCTATCTATCTATCTTACTGATTACTCAGTAAATACAGCGAGTTGATTGCAGTTTATTCTGTAATTAAAAGGACAGCAGAATATTTAACACCATCAGAGTTAGGAATACTTGGACTGGCACCTAAAGCATGCACTACTTGGTGCCCTGAATTCTTATTAAATGGGCATTCATGGATGTGTGATTTTGTGTGATCATCTGGATAAGGAGGAAGGATACAAGAAACCCACTTTTTGAAATGTTCTGTGAGTTGCATGCAATGTCTTTTTTTTTTTTTTTTTCTATGTGACGGAGCAAATTTTCCAAATTCTACATCCAAAACTAAACCACATTTGGCAATGTTCCTCTGGCATTGAAAAGTGTAGCCAGTGTTAAAGTCTTCATAGTTTGTTGATATTACATCTTGTCCTTAAAGTGAAATGAAAAGCAAGCCTTCCAGACTCTCCTATTACACCTGAAGATTTGAAAGGCTGAGAACCAGAGTGGTCTAACCCAGTGATCCCCACCCAACCTTTTTATCACCGTGGACCGGTCAACACTTAACAATTTTACTGCGGACCGGGGTGGGGGTGGGGGGAGGTCTACTCCATAGTCTTGTTTTGGTGGGTGTAACCACAGAAAACCCCGCCTCACAAAGATATGTGGTTGGAAACGGAAGAAGGGCTCTCAGTGTTCCTGTGGCAATGTCAAAAACGTTTGTTTTTCAAAGTAAGATCCGGAAGCTCTAATAAAAGAAAATAATAATTTGCGCTATAAAAGATTTTGTTTGGGGCAGTGGTGGTCTAGTGGTATAAGGTGCCGGATCGCTGATCCAAAGGTTGGGGGTTCAAGTCCCACTCTCCACAAAGTTGTCATCTCTCCCCCCCCCCCCACCAGTGCTGCTAACTGGGTTATCAAAGGCCGGCCATGTCTCTCACTGTCTATGGCGTGAGGAATGTAAAAGAACCATTGCTGACTTTCGACAAGAGAAGGCTGCAAAGCCGTCACGTGTTTCCGCCCTGCGATGGCCTGGCGAGCTGTCCAGGGTGTACTCTGCCCTCGCCCTGAGTTGGCTGGGATGGGCACCAGCCTCCCCGCGACCCTAATTAGGATGAAGCGGTTACAGAAAATGAACTGAATGAAGATTTTGTTTGCGGACCGGAATCAAATGAGCCACGGACCGGTACCGGTCCATGGGCCGGGGGTTGGGGACCCCTGGTCTACCCAACATAAATCTTCTTTTGATAACATTACATGAATCTGTCTGTCTTCCTTTCGGCTTTTTCCCTTTCACTCGGGAGTCGCCACAGCGAATCATCTGATTCGCACGTTTGATTTGGCAGAGGTTTTTACGTCGGATGCCCTTCCTGTCACAACCCTTTTAGTAAGGGACAGAAACACGCTGACGACTTTGCAGCTACTCTTTACGAAAGTCAGCAATGGTTCTTTTACATGCCTCTCACCATAGACAGTGACAGACATGGCCCGCCTTTGATAACCCAGTTAGCTGCACTGGGGGGGGTGGGGGGGGGGCAGTGACAACCTTGTGGAGAGTGGGACTCGAACCCCCAACCTTTGGATCAGCGATCCAGCGCCCTATACCACTAGACCACCACTGCCCCGTTGATAACATTACATGAATGTTTTTGTGATATCACTTTCATTCATAGGATTTGGTAGATACTCTTATCCACGATGCATGATGTTGATTACAAATTAATTGGATACTATTTAAACACTACAGTCACTCGGAGAAGATTGAAGAGTTCATGTGTGGCTTAATTTACAGTGTAGATAACTGGTATGAACCGGGATATCTTGGTATTTCCTGAGGCTGTGGTGAGGATCATGTTTCATGATGGTGTCCTCAGGTGCTTGGCTACTATAATCGACGTGGGATCAATCCTGAAGCATTCTTGAGAGAGATCAAGTTCATTGCCACTGACCCTCAGGAGCATTTCTTCAGTGTGACAGATGAATCTGCTTTGAAGGACATTGTGGATGCCTTGGGAGAGAAGATCTTCAGTCTGGAGGGTAGCTTTAAGTTACTTTATAGTTGAAAATGTAAATGTTTCTATCCGCTTTTGTCTCATATGAAGGGATGCTTACAATGAATTATTTATGATATGCTATTTGTCTGCATGTACCAACACTCACACAGTGTTTACTCACTTTAGTCCAGTGCCTATCAGTTATTGTATGTGGTGCTCCCCCTAGGAAGAAAAAAACATTTCACGCCTCCCATTGCGCCGCGAGCGACTATAAATACGTAGTATTATTTGTCTATTAAATTGTTATTAGTACACCTCTGCATAACATCGTATCTTTATTAACATTGTTTTATAATCTGCAATTGAAAAGATTTAAAGTGCACCAATGTGCCTGAAATTAAAAAATAAATCCTTATTTAAACTCATTTTACTTATTTATGTTTTAATATCTCCATCTCTCTCCACCTTTCTCTTCGTTTCTGTGAGAAATTTTTTTGTGTTGTTTCTTGATACTGTGCTTCATATTGTTTGTTCATGCAACAATGAGAGCGCCAGTGCAAACTAGTGGAGTGGAGGTGCAATTACACGTAATTCTTGTATATTCTTGTGTATTCTACACAGTTCCAGAAAAGCATGTTCCCCAAGGTCATACGCGCTCCACCCGGTATCATACCCCACTATTTGAGAAGCACTGCTTTAGTCTGAAGTTAATTCATTATGACATTCTACTGTACTTTGTAGGTACAAGTCAGAACGGAACTGCTTTTGGACTACAGATGTCACAGGCAGGTTTTTCCTCACACATTGTCGAGGTAAGTTTAGTATATGAGCATCATCTCCGGTTTTCGGAATCTATATACAGCACCTTCATAATTATTAGCACACATGATTAAAAAAAAAAAAAAAGTGTTAAATGCCTCAAAATAAATTATTTTTTTATTATAGGAGCTTAATATCACTCTGAAAATTGGGGGGTTAAAGCCTGACCTTTAACTCAAGTGAATTTTAAAAAATCCATTTCTAAGAAATAATTATAAATGTAAATAATCATTTTTAATAAACTCATCTGTGCCACAACTATTGGCACTTCTAATAATTCAAATAAAATTAATGTAATTGAAGCATTTTTGTCATTTCTACTTTAATTTTTCAAGCCGATCAAAGTATCCATGACCTTTTAGTGAGTACTTAATTACTTCATGTTTCCCTCGTACAAATATGATGTAACACAGAGGCCAATTTCTCTTGAACACTTAAAGGTGCTGGATCACTGATCCTTAGGTTGGGGGTTCAAGCCCCATTCTGAACGGGTTGTCACTGTCCCCCCCAGTGCAGCTAACTGGGTTATCAACGGCCAGCCATGTCTCTCATTGCTGACTTTCGCCAAGAGTAGGCTGCATAGCCGCCGTAAGCATGTTTTTGCCTTGCGATGGCCTGGTGAGCTGTCCAGGGTGTACTCTACTCTCGTCTGGAGTCAGCTGGGATGAGTGCCAGCCTCCCCGTGACACCAAATAGGATTAAGCGGCTATAGAAAACTGCATTCTATTTTTAAATATAAATAAAATAATAATAAAAATAGACAGCAGGGGTCCAAAGCTTCCACTGCACAGGAATGTGTATTTGAAAATTGATCTATATCTTCCTTAAACCAAAATGAAAACTGTCGTGTCAGACAAATTTCATCCAGCTGGCTCATTAAGTATGCATGAATTTTGGTGTGCACCAATCACAGGCAAGGTACCAAAATTTCATTAAAATCCAAGTAAGCATTCTCAGAACCTGCCTACCAAGAACCACAAACCTGCCTACCAAATTTTATCAAAATTCGACCAAGCATTCCTAAGTTATCGTCTGGAAACGCAAGTGTGGCAGACAGACGGACAGAAGTCACTCATTCTAAAAGCGGAACATTGCATTCTTCAAAATAAAGAGAATAGGATCCATCCTTACTGTTATCAACATTCTGTTCAAAGCCTGCATCTCTCTGGACTGCGTTTGCAGACAATGACCTCTTGAAGTTTTCCTGAGTTCACCAATGATTTCTATAGAGGAATCATGCCTGAATTTAGAACACTGCCATCAGAAAGCCCGGAAATCACAAGCATCCATTATTCCAGATAACAACTGGACACCAGGCCAAAGAAGACACAGATGTATTGGTATTTGGCACGGATCTGGCAAACGGATCTGATCCTTAGTCCAAACGCATAGCAGTCCAAATAATGAGTGGGGTCTGGATTTGGGCGCACTTA
>CM045742.1:14662500-14690000 GCA_024760905.1 Plotosus lineatus
CTCTCTCTCTCTCTCTCTCTCTCTCTCTCTCTCTTTCTCTCTCTCTCATATGGCCAAATAATGTACAGGTTTATTGCTCAAAAGAAAACATGTGTGTGTCCTGTATGCATGTAATTCTACCTCGAACTGCATATGAATGACGAGTACAGCTGTTGGATTTTCTATTAGCAAACCTCTCTAGCGTGCAGTGCATCCATTAGGGGACTGTGAAAGACATTAGTGACTGATGATAGAAGTGTATATTACTCTAAACTATTTCCAGTTGCATGGGTATCTGTTTTACTTTTATGAGGCAGGATATTTTGCCATTACAAATAGGTTGTGTAAGAAAGGACAGCCGGTGCACAGTCTGTTGAACTGAGAGTTTTAGTTCCCCTATACACTCAATCCAAGTAATACACTTCTTTTTTTTTGTTTTTTATGTCGCTTTAAATGTTGTAGGCTTTACGTTTAAATATTTATAAATTCATATAAACCAACAAGGATCTTGGAGCGTTTCTTTATGCACCAAAAGATTTTTTTTTTAAATGTATTGCTAATGTAATAGTTAAATGAACCGTGTGATGTTTGTGAAATAACCTGGAGTTATACGTCCACAGGACGGTGTGCTGGTCGGAGCTGTAGGGGCTTATGAGTGGAATGGCGCTGTACTAAAACAGACACAGAATGGTAATGTGATCCCTCCCAAGTCCTCCTACCTCAAAGAGTTTCCTGAGGAGCTGAAGAACCATGGAGCTTACCTGGGTGAGGAACAAAAACCACACCACATATGTGCTGTGAGAAAGTACAGATGGAGGAGGACGACAGAAATACCTCTCCACTGGGACAGGGATCTCTCACTTTCTGTGGTTAATTGGGACCGAGATCCCCACGCGACCATCGAAATCCGCGAATTCGGATCACCCCCCCCGAAACCCCCTGACTGATGTATACGTACATATTCTGTCTTCCTTTCGGCTTTTTCCCTTTTACTCGGGAGTCGCCACAGCGAATCATCTGATTTGCACGGTTGATTTGGCAGAGGTTTTTACGTCGGATGCCCTTCCTGTCACAACCCTTTTTTAGCAAGGGACAGAAACACGCTGACGGCTTTGCAGCTACTCTTTACGAAAGTCAGCAATGGTTCTTTTACATGAACCTCTCACCATAGACAGTAAGAGACATGGCCCGCCTTTGATAACCCAGTTAGCTGCACTGGGGGGGACAGTGACAACCATATGGAGAGTGGGACTCGAACCCCCAACCTTTGGATCAGCGATCCAGCGCCCTATACCACTAGACCACCACTGCCCCTATGTATACGTACATATATGTCTATATAATATCAATAAATACATATAATCTTATATGTAACAATTAAGCATTCGAAAATAATGCATAAGATGTAAATACGATATAAATACACACACACAGATGCACGTGCACGCATTCAGGCACCCCACAACAATATAACTAGTTTTGATGGGAGATTTTTGGGTTGGATTTTTTTGTGTTGGTTTCAGGGTTTTTTTTTGTTTGTTTGTTTGTTTGTTTGTTTATTGCATAATTAGCCTTGTTTTGGCGGCATTTTCCTTAGATTTTCCTCCTTCTTCTTCTTTTCCTTTCGGCTGTTCCCTTCAGTGGTCGCCACAGCAAATGATCTGCCTCCATCTCTCCCTATCCTCTGCATCTTCTACTCTTACTCCAACGACCTTCATGTCCGCCTTCACCACATCCATAAATCTTCTCTTTGGTCTTCCTCTGGGCCTTCTGCCTGGTAGTTCCAACCTCAGCATCCTACGACCAATATCCTCACTATCCCTCCTCTGTACATGTCCAAACCATCTCAATCCAGCCTCTCTGACTTTGTCTCCAAAACATCTAACATGTGCTGTCCCTCTGATGTACTCATTCCTGATCCTATCCATCCTCGTTACTCCCAAAGAGAACCTCAACATTTTCATCTCTGCTACCTCCAGCTCTGACTCCTGTCTTTTCCCCAGGGCCACTGTCTCTAAACCATACAACATCGCTGGCCTCATCACCGTCTTGTACACTTTTCCCTTCATTCTTGCCGATACCCTCCTATCACACATCACACCGGACACTTTTCTCCATCCATTCCAACCTGCCTGCACATGCTTCTTCACCTCTTTTCCACACTCTCCATTGCTCTGGATTGTAGAGCCTAAGTACTTAAAATCCTCCACCTTCTTTATCTCTGCTCCCTGTAACCTCACCGTTCCTCTTGGGTCCTTGTCGTTCACACACATGTATTCTGTCTTACTGAGACTAACCTTCATTCCCCTCCTTTCCAGGGCATACCTCCACCTCTCTAGATTTTCCTGCACTTGTTCTCTGCTCTCACTACAGATCACGATGTCATCTGCAAACATCATAGTCCATGGAGATTCTTGTCTAACCTCGTCTGTTAGCCTGTCCATCACCATAGCAAACAAGAAGGGGCTGAGAGCTGACCCTTGATGCAGTCCCACCTCCACCTTGAACTCTTCTGTCACACCGACAGCACACCTCACCACTGTCTTACATCTCTCATACATGTCCTGCACCACTCTAACATACTTCTCTGCCACTCCAGACTTCCTCATACAATACCACAGTTCTTCTCTTGGCACCCTGTCATATGCTTTGTCCTTAAATTTTCCTCATATTCTTCCTTAATTTCCTTATTTTTTTTAATTCAATGAATATTTTTTTAAAAAACTGCGATGCACTGAAGCCACATGAATTGAAGCGCGAAGTAGCGGGCTCCCTGCATTATTATTTTTTATTAGTTATTATAGTTTTCACTGAATCACTCACGGCAGCACTTTGGCATAGTGGTGAGCATGTCTGCCTCACAGCAAGAAGGTCCTGGGTTTGATTCCCAGCTTGGACATTTCTGTGTGGAGTTTTCATGTTCTCTCCGTGCTTGCATGGGTTTTCTCCAATTACTCCGGTTTCCTTCCACCTTCCGAAAACATGCAGAGTAGGTTAATAGGCTGTTCCAAATTGCCCCTAGGTGGGAGTGAGAGTGGGAGTTGATGAATGGTTGAATGAGTGTTGGCCCTGCTATGACCTGGTGAGCTGTCCAGGGTGTCCCCCGCCCTTGCCCTGAGTCGACTGAGATTGTCGCCAGCCTCCCCGCAACCGTAATTAAGATTAAGCAGTTCAGAAAATGAATGAATGAATCACTCACATTGCTCATTCACACTCACATCCACACCAAGGGGCAATTTTAAACAGCCCGTTAGCCTATCGTGCACATCTTCGGACTGTGGGAGGAGACCGAAGTACCTGTCAGGAATTCACGCAAAGATGTGAAGGGCATGCAAACTCCACACAGAAATGCCAGGGACTCAAACCCAGGACCAGCTTGCTGTGAGCCACGAAGTGACCGAGCATGGAACTCTTAAATGTTGTGAAGTAGAATGTCAAATACCTTTTTTCTCTTTAGAATCAAATCACATTGTGTTATGAGGAAGGTTTACACTGTTGCTTAAAACTAACCTAAATAATATTGAAGATCTTCATGGCCTTACTATCTTACTTATCTATCTTACTTATCTTACTATCTTACTTACTTATCCTCTTTAATTAGTCATTAATTTCCTGAACTGCTTAATGCTAACTAGGGTCGCAGGGAAGCTGGCGCCCATCTCAGGAGATTCTGGGCAAGGGCAGAACACATCCTGGATAGCTCGCCAGGCCTTCACAGGGTAGAAGCACACAGCCTACTCTTTTCAAAAATCAGCAATGGTTCTTTTTATGTCTCCCACAGACTGTGAGAGACATGGCTGGCCTTTGATAACCCAGTTAGCTGCACTGGGGGGGTTCAGTGACAAACTGGTGATAGTGGGGCTTGAATCTCGGACCTACGGATCAGTGTTCCAGCATCCTAAAACTGGTTCCACCCCCCCCCCCCCTTAATTATCACTGTACTTATTTGTTTATTTGTTTTCTATTACCACAATATGCATTAAGAAGCCCTTCGAACAGTGACCTTCCCAACGAAGCAGATTTGATGAATATTTCTGTTTTTCTGAATTTAGGTTACGTGGTGTCCTCCGTAGTGTCAGCTCATTATGGCCAGCTGTATGTAGCAGGAGCTCCTCGATATAACCATACAGGCAAAGTGATCATTTTCACCCTTACCAACAAGGGCAATCTCACCATACTGCACTCTCTAACAGGACAACAGGTAAATGTACACCCACTCAACTCACAACTTCAGTATACCTTTCTGTCTGCTTAGTTATCAATGTACTCTCAGTTTATATCTAGTCCGTCCATCATCTATATTGTTCAGGGTCTCGGGAAAGCTGAAGCTAATCCCAGCTGTCTTTGGATGTGTGTGGGGGGGTGTCCATCTCTGAAAAAGTCACCAATTTCTTATAGGGCTAACACATAAATGAACAACCGTCACACTTACATTCACATCTATGAGAAGACTGGCGTAGCCAGATGAACCTAATATGTATTTCTTTGAATTGTAGAAGTAAACATGAATTTTTGGAAACCCATGCAATCGTAGCAAGAACATGCAAACCTCACACAGAAAGGCCCCAGTTGGCTCAAATTTTAAACCCAGAACCTTTTCTGTAAGGTGACCGTGCGGGCTGCTGTTTAACCATTCTGTCCATTTTATATATAATACAGTACATTCATTCATTCATTTTCTGAACCGCTTAATCTTATTATGGACGCGGGGAGGCTGGCGCCCATTTCAGCCAACTCTGGGCGAGGACAGAGTATACCCTGGATAGCTCCCCTGGCCACGCAGGGCAGAAACACGCTGAAAGCTATGCAGCCTACTCTTGTCGAAAGTCAGCAATGGTTCTTTTACATGAACCGCTCACCATAGACAGTGAGACATGGCTGGCCTTTGATAACCCAGTTAGCTGCACTGGGAATTTATACATAATAATTATCAAACAGGATGGTGGTGACACGGTATGGCAGTGGTTACCACACCCTGCCTCACAGCAAGAAGGCCTGTTTTATTCCCAGTCTCGGGCATTTCTGTGCGGAGTTTGCAAGTTCTCCCCGTGCTTGTGTGGGTTTCCTCATGATGCTTCAGTTTCCTCCTTTACTCTACAGGCTTGCCCATGAGGCTGATAGGATATTTTTGATTGCCAGTAGATGTTAGTGTGAGTGTGAATGGTTGTGTATGTTGGCCCTGCAGTGATCTGGAGAGCTGTTCAGCTTGTACTGCATTTTTGCCCAGATGGGCTCCAACCTCTGTGAAAAAAAATAAAGGATGAAGTGGTTCGGAAAAGGAAATGTATTTTAAATGTATTTTGCCAAATGTATTTAGTGTACATTTGTGTGCTGTGTTAACGAGCAGTGCAACTATGACGGTTTACCAGTGCTGGTAGACATTGGACTCACTTGTGTGCGTTAACAAAAACAAATCCATTAGTATTCAATTCGGTTCCGACATCCTCATTAAAAGATACGAATTGTTCACCAGCATTGTGTAAAAGTTGTGGGTTCTGCTACAACGCTCTCTGAACTAAATAATGTAGATTTTATTGAAAACAGAATGAATGCTAAAAGAATTAATCAATATCAAATACAGTGATTCCTCGTTACTTCGCGTTTCAAATCAGGCGGCTTCAGTGCATTGCATTTTTTTTTTAATATTCATCAAATTAAAAAATAAGGAAATTAAGGAAGAATAGGGGAAAAAGTTAAGGAAAATGCCACAACACAAGGTCAATTATGCAAAAAAAAACCTAAACAAACAAAAAAACAACCCAAAACCTCCCATGAAAACGATTTACATTTTTGTGAGGTGCGCATCTGAGTGTGTGCATGTGCATTTGCGTGAGTGCGCACACACGTCTGTATGTGTGTACAGTATATTTACATTTTATTTACATCTTATGCATTATTTTTGAATGTTTAATTTTTATGATAAGCATGCATAGCATTGAATATGTATTTATTGATATTATATACACATATACATGTACATATACATCAGAATGTGAATCATCAAAACGAATTTCATACTGGATAGGTCAAGGCCTGGGTTAACAACAACCGCCATCAGTGCTGTTAACCAACAGGGTGCTAGTGGAAATTGGACTACTGTTGGTTGAAGACGTCGAAGAAGGAGAGGCGGGAGGCGTGTCCGTAGGCAGAGAGAAGAGGAAAGGCATGAGTCTGGGACTGAGAGTAGGGACTTTGAATGTTGGAACTCTGACAGGAAAAGGTAGAGAGCTGGCTGACATGATGCAGAGGAGAAAGGTGGACATACTGTGTGTTCAGGAGACCAAGTGGAAAGGTCACAAGGCTCGAAGCTTAGGAGCAGGGTTTAAGCTGTTTTATCATGGTGTGGATGGGAAGAGAAATGGAGTATGAGTCATCTTGAAGGAGGGGTTTGTCAGGAATGTTCTAGAAACGAGTGTCAGACAAAGTGATGTGTCTCAAGTTAGAAATCGAAGGTGTGATGTTCAATGTTGTTAGTGCTTATGCCACACAGGCAGGATGTGAGCTAGAAGAGAAGCAGAGATTCTGGAGTGAGTTAGATGAAGTGATAGGGAGTACCCCCAGAGGTGAAAGAGTGGCCATTGGTGTCAGACTTCAATGGACATGTTGGTGTAGACAACAGAGTGGACGAGGAAGTGATGGGCAGGTTCAGTATCCAGGACAGGAACACAGCAGGACAGATGTTGATAGATTTTTCAAAAAGGATGGAAATGGCTGTGGTGAATACTTTCTTCCAGAAGAGACAGGAGCATAGGGTGACATATAAAAGTGGAGGTAGGAGCACACAGGTAGATGTAATTTGAAGGAAGTCAGTGACTGCAAAGTAGTAGTGGGTGAGAGTGTTTCCAAACAGCATAGGATGGTGGTGTGCATGATGATGCTGATGGTGAGGAAGGTGAAAAAGGCAAAGGCATAGCAGAAGACAAAGTGGTGGAAGCTAAAAAAGGAAGAATGTTGTGTTGTCTTCAAGGAGGAGTTGAAACAGGTTTTTGAGTGACTGGAAAACTACAGCTAATGTGAACAGGGAGATAGGTAGGAGAGTACTTGGTTTGTCCTCTGGAAGGACAGTAGACAAGGAGACTTTGTGGTGGAATGAGGAAGTGCAGGAGTGTGTACAAAGGAAGAGGTTAGCTAAGAAGAAGTGGGACATAGAGAGGACCGAAGAGAGTAAACAGGAGTACAGGGAGACACAGCGTAAGGCGAAGGTAGTGGTGCCAAAGGCCAAGCAGAGGGCGTATGATGACTTGTATGATAGGTTGAACAGTAAGGACGGAGAAAATGATTTATACAGGTTGGCACAGCAGAGAAATAGAGATGGGAAGGACATGCAGCAAGTTAGAGTGATCAAGGACAGAGAGAGAAATATATTGACTGATGATAGAAGTGTGCTGGGAAGATGGAAACAGTACTTTGAAGAGCTGATGAATGAGGAAAATGAGAGAGAGAAAAAAGAGTACAAGAGAAGTAGCAAAGATTAGTAATGGTGAAATGAGGAGGGCATTGAAGAGGATGAAGAGTGGAAAGGCAGTTGGTCCTGATGACATACCGGTGGAGGTGTGGAAGTGTCTAGGAGAGGTAGCAGTAGATCTTCTTACAAGAACATTCAACAAGGTCTTAGAGAGTGAGAGGATGCCGGAGGAATGGAGAAGTGTGCTGGTGCCCATTTTTAAGAACAAAGGAGATGTGCAGAGTTGTGGCAACTACAGAGGGATAAAGTTGATGAGCCACACGATGAAGTTATGGGAAAGAATAGTGTAAGCTAAACGAAGGGCAGAGGTCAGCATTTTGTGAACAACAGTTTGGTTTCATGCCAAGAAAGAGCACCACAGATGCAGTGTTTGCCTTGAGGATGTTAATAGCGAAGCACAGAGACGGTCAGAAGGAACTGCATTGTGCCTTTGTGGATCTGGAGAAAGCATATGACAGGGTGCCGAGAGAAGAACTGTGGTATTGTGTGAGGAAGTCTGGAGTGGCAGAGAAGTATGTTAGAGTGGTGCAGGACATGTATGAGAGATGTAAGACAGCGGTGAGGTGTGCTGTCGGTGTGACCGACGAATTCAAGGTGGAGGTGGGACTGCATCAAGGGTCAGCTCTGAGCCCCTTCTTGTTTGCTATGGTGATGGACAGGCTGACAGATGAGGTTAGGCAATTTTCCCCATGGACTATGATGTTTGCAGATGACGTTGTAATCTGTAGTGCGAGCAGAGAACAAGTGCAGGAAAATCTAGAGAGGTGGAGGTATGCCTTGGAAAGGAGAGGAATGAAGGTTAGCCAAAGTAAGACAGAATACATGTGTGTGAACGACAAGGACCCAAGAGGAACGGTGAGGTTACAGGGGGCAAAGATAAGGAAGGTGGAGGATTTTAAGTACTTAGGCTCAACAATCCAGAGCAATGGAGAGTGTGGAAAAGAGGTGAAGAAGTGTGTGCAGGCTGGTTGGAATGGTTGGAGAAAAGTGTCCGGTGTGATGTGATAGGAAGGTATCAGCAAGAATGAAAGGTAAAGTGTACAAGACATTGTTGAGGTCAGCAATGTTGTATGGTTTAGAAACAGTGGCACTGGATAAAAGACAGGAGGCAGAGCTGGAGGTAGCAGAGATGAAAATGTTGAGGTTCTCTTTGCGAGTAATGAGGATGGATAGGATCAGGAATGAGCACATCGGAGGGACAGCACATGTAAGAAGTTTTGGAGACAAAGTCAGAGAGGATATATTGAGATGGTTTGGACATGTACAGAGGAAGCATAGTGAGCATATTGGTAGTAGGATGCTGAGTTTGGAACTACCAGGCAGAAGGTCCAGAGGAAGACCAAAGAGCAGCTTTATGGATGTGGTGAATCAGGACATAAAGGTAGTTGGGGGAAGAGTAGAAGATGCAGAGGATTGGGTGAGATGGAGGCAGATGGTTCGCTGTGGCGACCCCTGAAGGGAACAGCCGAAAGGAAAAGAAGAAGATACGCCATTCGGGAAGGGGGGGGTGGATCCTTCTTCGCAGAATTCGGTGGTGGCGGGGGATCTCAGTCCCAAATAACCGTGGAAAGTGAGGGATCCCTGTATATGATTTTGCTTGCATTTAGATGCATGCGCAGCGAAGTAGCATTATCTGTATTTCTCCATGACAAATAAACACGAGTGTTTTTAATTTCATGTTATTTAATTTGTTTGTTTGTTTGTTGAAATGGTCCCTAGACTAAGCAGGCTGAAAGTTATCAGTGAGCAAGTAATTTAGTTACCTGAAAACTGAGGCTTTAATGCTAGGAATCCAAACTCTGTATTGGAAGATCTGTTTTCACTTGTTCTTCATTTGCCACAGGTGGATATTGATTTCTGTATCCATGGTAACTGTAGAATAATATTATTAGTTTAGTAACAGCAGCTCTGATTGGAAGAGCAAATGCAGTTTTTAACAGAGAACACATTTCTAAATGAAAGATGTTTTGTGACAGTCTAGACTCAATCCCCTGGTCCAGATGGTTGCTCATGCTACACAACATGTGCAGCTCATCTGTGTGTGTGTGTGTGTGTGTGTGTGTGTGTGTGTGTGTGTGTGTGTGTGTGTGTGTGAGAGAGAGAGAGAGAGAGAGAGAGAGAGAGAGGGTGATTTCAGGCATACTATCCTCAGATTTTGTCTTTCTTATATCTGGCCATTTGTCACCAGAGGAATTTGTGTTCCAGGACATATGACTCATATATTAATGATTCGGATAATAATTACTTTTTTGCTCTAAAATGATTTATCATCTTGATATAATTCTTCTGTTTGGCTACATTGGTAGATTGGCTCATATTATGGCAGTGAGTTAACTCAATTAGATCAGGATACCGATGGATTGACTGATCTGCTGCTGGTTGCTGCTCCTATGTATTTCAGTAGAGGCTGGGAAACTGGCAGAGTCTATATCTACAGACTGCACCATCAGGTAACCATTATCAAAACAATGGTACTGTATAAGAAAACCCAGACTCATGAATGCTACAAACACTGCAGAAATGCATGCATAATTAATTGCCTCTAATCACTTTAATTTATCTTGTTTTTACCTGACATCTGAAGGGATACGTTAATCTGGAGGGCTTTCTGGAGCCATCAGATTGTTCTCATAATTCTCGTTTTGGCTCAGTCATGTCCTCCATGCCTGATCTGAATGGTGATGGTTATGGCGAGCTGGTGGTAGGTGCCCCTCTAGAGGATGATCACAGTGGTGCAATCTATCTCTTTTACAGCAGGCACAATGGAATTCAGCCAAAGTATAAGCAGGTATACTGTTATAAAATCTGTTATGGGTTGGCATCACATTAAAACATAACACTGTGTATTTCTTCTTCTCTTCATAATTTTTTTTTTTTTTTTTACTTTTTTATGTCTGTTTTTCAGAGAATAGCTGCCTCTGACATATCCTCAGGCCTGAAGTATTTTGGTCGTAGCGTCCATGGCATGATGGACATAAATGGAGATGGACTGACTGACCTGTCTGTAGGTGCTCTTGGTGCTGCTGTCTTACTATGGTGAGTCACTGACTCATCGAAACTAATTGCTGGTGGGAAAACCCAGCCTTGATTGTTCAGTACATTCAAACTTCTTTATTTTGCATATCCAATTCGGGGTCAGAGGGCAGGGAATGATACAGTGAACCTAAAGAGAGTTGGTGAACCAACTGACAAAACCAAAGCACATTATCCCTGAGCCTTAATCTCCACTGCTGACCATTACTCCATGCAAGCAGTATAATATGGATTTCTTCCTTTTTTTTTGTATTATTTGCTTCTGATTTTCCTGAGCAGGTCTCGCAGTGTGGTCCGTGTGCACCTTGATGTTCAGTTTCAACCATCAAAGATAAACGTGTTCAACAAACACTGTGTGCGAGGAGGCAAGGAGGTGACCTGCATGGTCGCCACAGTCTGTGTTACTGTAAAGGCACGCACCCCAATACCAGACACACAAAGCGTGGGTATGTAATCACTGTAACTCTTCTTTCTAAGAACTATCTTAAAGCAGTGCGTCTCAATTATTTTCCATGGTGCTCCCTCTAGGAAGAAAAAAACATTTCACTGCCAACTAGTGGAGTGGAGGTGCAATTACACTTAATTCTCATACACTATTCCATGAAAGCATGTTACCCAGGGTGATACCGGCACCCCACCTATCATCATACCGCGCCCCCCAATTCGGAAAATGATTATTGTCTGCTTTAAAGATTTATCCATGAAATGGGAATGATTTTCTGTTTGTATACACATGAGATGAGAGTTTGTGTAGTTTTTTCCACTGGGCTGGAGCTGTGTGAATTCTCCATCAGATGTGTGTATGAAGTGTCAAGATTTTTTATTTTTTTTAATAATGGAAAGTTTTTTCTAATGTGTTTAGTCACTGAAAACACAGCCATAGAAACCACTGTAAAACACTGTCTGTCTTTTTCTCTAATTCTCTCTCTCCTCCATCTGGATCTAATATCAGAAAGTCTCTCTGTCTCTTTCTTACTCCCAAAACACACACACACACACACACACACACACACACACACACACACACACACACACACTTTATCATTTTCTCCATTTCTTTCATATCAGGCTTAACACTTGGCTTGAATTTTCTCAGTCTAGATAAGTAGAAAAATTACTTAACCTGTTCCATCATCCATTTTGTAGAAATTGAGTCAGTGTATTCTCTTTTTTTGGCGAATATTTTAGAGAAAAAAAATTCTCTGTTACAATACAGTGAAGTCTCTTTAGTGGCAGTCATGGGATAATAACAAACACAATTGATTTATATATTTATTTCTTTCCTGTGGAAGAACTTTGGTCCAACTGCCAAAAAGTGATGAAAACTCTGGCTTTGACAAAATGAAATATTCATTACAATACAGTTTAAAAGGTCAACTTTTATTAGAAAAAACATAAATGTGTTTTTACCAAAGGTGGTTTTCATTTACAGACTTTCTAGGCTTTGCACTTTGAGTTATGCTCTAGTTTGTTTAAATGTGATGCAACATTATGCACTATCGCAGTGTTTATTTCCCAGTTTATTGCGAGATGAACCCGGGAAGGCTTTCTGCAGAGTATGGATTACGTCTTATATACAGTAATAGGTTTCAGACTACATCAGCAGACTGTGATGTGACAGTGTTTTTTTCTAAACTTCTCCCAAGCCCATATGAATGCATCTCTCACAGCAGTGTGATGGTTTCTCGGGAAGTGTCTCTAAGGGCTCCAAGGTCACACACACATCCAACAGTGGTTTTCAATATTGCCCTTTACACTTTGAAATGCATCCAAATTGCCTGATTTTTTTAAAAACAAAATCATCATTGTGCATCGTGGATCTTGAAACACAATAGATATAGAATTCTTCCTTTTGAACTGTCTTAAAATTCTCTCATAAATTTTGGAACAGAGGGGTGAGCCTTGACCCATCCCTACTAGCCAAGGCTATATCTTCTTCTTCTTTTTCTTTTCCTTTCAGCTTTTTCCCTTTTTAGGGGTCAGCACAGTAAATCATCTGATTTCCACATTTGATTTGGCAGAGGTTTTTACGTCGGTTGCCCTTCCTGTCACAAACCTTTCGCAAGGGACAGAAACACGCTGCCGGCTTTGCAGCTACTCTTTACGAAAGTCAGCAATGGTTCTTTTACATGCCTCTCACCATAGACAGTGAGAGACATGGCCCGCCTTTGATAACCCAGTTAGCTGCACTGGGGGGGACAGTGACAATCCTGTGGGGACTCGAATCCCCCAACCTTAGGATCAGCGATCCTGCGCCTTATGAACTAGACCAGTGGTTCTTAACCTTGTTGGCGGTACTGAACCCCACCAGTTTCATATGCTTATTCAGCGAACCCTTCTTTAGTGAAAAATAAAATATGATTTTTTTTTCAAATTTAAGACATCGGTATATGTTTTTATTGGGGCACCAAAATGAACCGTGCATTAACATCACTGTGTTCAAAGAACAAAACCAATACAATGCATGAACTCCCCCATCACAACGACTTACATTTTTATGTGAGGTGCTCATCTGAGTGCGTGCGCGCGCATGCGTCTGTATGTGTGTGTGTATTTTTTAATTTACATTTTATGCATTATTTTTGAATATTTAATCGTTATTATAAGCATTTATAGTATTGAATATGTATTTATTGATATTATATGTGCATATACATGTACGTATACGTCAGTCAGCACAGGGTTGATCCTACTTTGCAAATCATGCAGATAGGACGCCGACTAATATCACGTTCCGTTATATATGTGAATCCATGTTGTACATATTCGTCCGACCACTTTCTTTTTTACTCAACATAGTACGGATTAAAACATTAAGAAAGAAATCACACGACGTACCATCACAACAGTCACAATTCGACTACTGAGCGCACCAAATTTCCTGCAGCACAGATTAGCCAAGCAATGTAGCGTGATCACCTGCAGCCAGTGATGGCCAAGCGGGGCGTGTCATCATGAATATGAGTCAGGTGTGTGTCTTGACCTCCGCCGAAACCCTGAGACTGACTCACCGAACCCCTAGGGTTCGATCGAACCCAGATTAGGAACTACTGCACTAGACCATCACTGCCCCCAGAAATCAATGTTCAGTAAAATATCTTGAAAAATCACTTTTGTGGTCACTAGGTATTAATTTGTGAATGAGTGTGCAAAGAAAACACCAAATTTAGTGAGTGATAAAAATGTTTAATTTGCTGTACTACCAAACCCATAGCTGTGGCACCTCAAGTAATAGTTGTATTTTGTAGATGTAGGGCATTCTGCAAATTTCGCATTCGTATGTTAAACATATGAGTTCTCCAAGAAAGAATGTGGTTACTAAGCATTCACTAAAAATTCGTATATTTTTAGCACATCATCCTCACGGCAGGGTTCTGGGTTCAAGTCACGGATTTAGGCATTTCTGTGTGGAATTTGCATATACTTCCTGTGTATGCACGGGTTTCTCTTCGGGACTCCAATTTACTGTGATGTCAGTGTGAATGGTTGTGTGTGTGTGTTGGCCCTGTGATGGTCTGTTTAGTTGATCAGGGTGTATCCCCCTTCCTCATTAACAGCTGAGATAGATACCAGCCTCCCTGCCATCTGCACAGGATTAAGCAGGCTGTAAAATGACTGGGCAAGTGAGAGCGATATTTCAGCTGATCTTTCTCTGTTTTTAATCCTCTGCAGCTCTTAAACAGAGCTGGGCTTTTGACGAGAGACGCTACAGCCCCAGAGCGGTGCTGGATAACACTGAAGGAGAGCCTTCTGCAAACATCACTGTCCTACCAGACATGCCACACTGTGAACATGTCTACTTCCATGTCCACGTGAGGCCAGCATCACCTATCACATATCAATATTCATATCAGTGTAGATTTGAAACTTTAAAACTCATTATACATAATTAAATTATTACATTACATTATTTAAGAGATCTAACATGTAACAAAAGCTGTGTACTGTGTTTATAGGAAACCGCTGATTACACTCGTCCAGTAGTGTTCAATGTAAAGGTGGAACTACAGAATCTTGATGAAGGTCCTGTGTTGGATGATGGTTGGTCCACATCACTACGGGTAGAGGTGACTCATGGCTTAAATAAGCTTCACAAATGGAGTCATCATTTCTGGAGATAAATTGCTGATATTTAATCTTCAGTCAAACATTACACTTTATTGCTCTTTCAAAAGTTCTGCCCAAAATTCATGAATGGGCATTATCAAGGCAACGACGTTAGCAATGTCCCCTCCAGCCAATCAGCAGGAAACAAAAACAGGGTTTGGGGTTTTTTTTGTTTGTTTTAATAATAGAGCTTTTAATCATTGTGATTTTTTTTTTTCTCATGACCTGAATTATTTCATAGAGTATGATCCCACAACCCACAACCCACTTATTGCTGATTGGCTGGAAAAGTGTTGTGTAGCTTGCTCTTAGCCACTTTGTTTGTTTCCCATCTACACAGTCAAGGCTGTGTAGGAACACTTGGATTTTTTTCAGCATACACGCCCAATATAGATTGCTAGCAGACAATGAAGAAATATTTTCTGAATTTGACCAAAAATACATTGGATTAGAATCAGTGGCTGCATAAACAGATAAATTTACCTCACCATTGTCCACTGCTGGAAAGGTTAGCTGAATATGAGATTATTGATGTTTCTACTTCACATTTCTCTTTTTTGTATTATTTTCCCCTAAGTTGCCCTTCTGGAATGGGTGTGATGACGATGATCGGTGCGCTCCTAACTTGATGCTACACAGCAACACTGACTTACTGGACCGTAGGTGTGTTGTGGAATCACACTAAAAGAAAAACCTGTAGTACAGTACTCGTACCTGACCAATGATCTGAAGCACACATTTTATTGTTTCCTGCTGTCCAAAGTATCTTTTCATGGTTCTCTCTCTCTTGGTTCCAGACAGTTCTGTGTTTGGAGAGAGTGTACTACATGTCCACTGTGTGACCAGAAGGGGGCAAGGGTGAACACTGAACGTGTGATAGAAAGTAGTAGGAGAAAAGTTCTTGTGGAGGTTCAACTGGAGAACAGAGGAGAAAATGCCTACAACACACAGCTTCATATTTCTCACTCAGAAAACTTACTCTTCTCCAGCCTCATAGTAAAGGTTAGCTCCAACAAAAATAAAGCATTGTGCAACAACACTTTAGACTGGCAAATTGAATAGAGTTGGTTCCATAATGCAGAATTGCAATTTCCATTACAGTACATTAAATTAGTTTATATGTTTGTTACAGGTTTAGAAATTTTCTAACTCTTGTAGTATTCTAGATATTTTTCCTCGGGGAGACACCGAGTACCAGTCCATCTGTATGACTAATATCAATAACTAACACGGCCTTGAAGACAGACAAAATATTGCCATGGTGACAAGCCAGTGTCTGTTCTTTTCCAGACGCCTCCTGATGTAGAAATCAAGTGTGAGTCAGCAGAAAGATTAGGTCTACCAAGGAATTGCAATGTCAGTGCTCCACTGATGAGGGCTTTTGCCCAGGTGAGTCCAATACTGCACTCCACTTACATCAGAAATGAAATTACATCATGTTTTACCTTTACAACGTTTGGCAGACATTCTTATCCACCTTACAGTTATAATTTTTTCATACAACTGAGCAATTGAGGGTTAAGGACCTTGCTCAAAGGCCCAACAGTGGTGATAGTGGGGATTGATAGCCACCACTGCTACTTTTAGCACCGTGTGATAGAGCTATAGAGTGTAGGAAAAGCCTTCAACACCTCCATGTACACTATGCAACGGTTTATCCAGTCAACTGCATTAAACAATGTATACTTACCTCCTCGAAACAGGGAACTGTATAATCAGTCCCACGGAATTAACAGGGTGGCTTGATGGCATAGTGGTTAGCACATCTGCCTCACAGGTCGTGGTCCTTAGAGTCCTGGGCTCGGGCATAATATATTATATGTGTGCGGTGTATGTGCTGTGGTAAAACTGTGGAAAATCAAGAGGTACAAATTAAGTAAGAATCCAGAGAACACAGTCATTAATCTATTTGATTGGCATCCTTAAATTCCTAGAAAGTAGGGAATTCTAAGAAATATTATTAACCTGAGCCAAATTTCCATTCAGTTTCATCTTTCCAAGTAGACATGAGCCATTTATCTTTCAAATATTCCATTTATTCACAGTCTGATAGATCAGGAATATTTTCTGAATCCTCTAATTCTATATATTCCTTTTTTCACTCATTTTTAATCTGGAAAGCCTCTTCTTTCAAGTGCAGATTCTTCATCATCATCAATTAATCAATCAATTTGGGTGCCATGCCAGAATTCTGGCATAGGCGGCAGCCATAACAGCTTTGTCATGGCTATACACGAAGGGCAAAAAATCCACAGTAGAGGCCCAAAGTTCTTTCTGAAGGGTGTTTTTATTGAGACACCATCTCTAGCTAGTTGGCCATTGACTCTAAAGAATTCATCCACCCTTTGATAGGTCTTGTTTTTTATTCCTATTGGGTTGCTAGCCACCCTCCTCACCAAATTTGGAACCTGGTGGGGGAGCCAGTTTAGTCGCCAACCACTCGACCATGCAACAGATTGTACTGGCTTAAATGTTACCAGTGGCAGGGCAAGACCTGACCTGACAACAACAACATCATCGTCTTCCACTTGTCATCACCTTCTTCCAGTTCCACCAACAACAACAATCATCACCATCATCTTCCACTTAATCGGCAACAATGCTGCAGCAATGAGATCCAATCATTTTTCTCCGCAGCCACTTTCACCGGCTCTTCCGGACATGCACACACACGCACACACTGAGGCTTTCCCAGACCAGTTGAGAAACATAATTCATCCAGCATGTTCTAGGTTGACCCTGGGTTCTCGTCCCGGTTGAAAATGCCCAAAACATCAAACCAGTGAGGTATTCGGGAGGCGTTCAAACCAGATGCCCAAATCGCCTCAACTCTTAATGCAGAGGTGCAGTGGTTCAACTCCAGGCTCCTCCCGGATAGCTGAGCTTCTCAGCCTACCTCTAAGGGAGAGCCCCAACACCTGGTGAAGGAAGCTCATTTCAGCAGCTTGTATCCGAGATGTTGTTCTTTCGGTCACTACCCAAAGCTCGTGACCATAGGTGAGGGTTGGAACATAGCTCGACTGGTAAATTGAAAGCTTTGCCTTGCAGCTCAGCTCCCTCTTCACCATGATGCACCAGCACAAGCTCCACTTTCCAGCAGGGGCTGCAGCGATCCGCCTATCGAGCTCCCGTTCCATCCTTCCCACACTCACAAACAAGACTTGAAGACACTTTAACTCCTCCACGTGGGGCGCCTCATTTCAGACCCAGATGCTGCAGTACACATTTTTCCGGCTGAGAACCATGGTCTCGGAGTTGGAAGTTCTGATTCTCATCCCGGCTACTTCGCACTCAGCTGCAAATCATGCCAATGAGAGCTGAAGGTCATAGATTGATGAAGCCAAAAGGACAACGTCATCCGCAAAAAGCAGAGACGAGATCCGATGGCCACCAAATAAGAACCCCTCAATGCCGCTGCTGTGCCTAGAAATTCTGTCCATAAAGATTATGAACAGAATCAGTGACACGGGACAGCCTTGGTGCACTCCAACCCTCATGGGAAATGAGTTCGACCTGTTGTTATCAATGCTGTCAAGTTTTGTTTCCGGTGAGACAGATACCGAATGGTAGCAACGGGTTCAGTACACCATTTTCCCAGAGCACACCCCACAGGGTAGCCTGAGGGAAACAGTCAAAAGCCTTTTCTAAATCCAAAAAACACATGTGAACAGATTAAGCAAACTCCCATACCTCCTCCAGGATCCTGTAAAGTGTACAGAGCTTGCCGAGAGTGCTGCGGCCAGGACAAAAACCACACATCTCCTCCTGAATCCAAGTTTCAATGATCTGTTGGATCCTCCTCTCCAGTACCCCTGCATATTCTTCCCGGGTAGGCTGAGGACTGTGATTCCACAATAATTGGAATACACCCTCCGGTTCCCCTATTTAAAAAAGGGGACTACAGTCGGCCCTTTACTATTCGCAGTTTTGCACTCACGGTTTGAGTATTCGCGGACTGCCAAGCAATTGACACGTCACTCAAATTCAGCCAATGGCTGTCCTCCTTCCTGCTGATTGGTTGAGATGATATAATGCTCCTTTTTCCTCGCACAAGTTTTCAATGAGCCTCTTTTTTTGTGAATTTTAATTACCAGTTAAGCTCTATGATGCCACTCAAAAGCTGTGCGTCTTCTCTGGCTAAGTGCTAGAAAAGGTAATGACGGATGTCTCTTCTGAAGAAATAAGACTTTCTCCTGAAGAAACAACAGTTTCCTCTGAAGTGCCTGAAGAGAAATAATCATCTAAAAGCACTCCAGTATTAGTCTTTTTCAATCATTATTCCAGTACAGTAACTAAGTTAATGTTTAGAATGTTTGTGTGTGTGATTTTATGTACTGTGGTGTAGCATGTTTATCATTTTGTTTTGTTTATCCAATTTATTACATTTCATGTTCTTTTATGTTCTTTTTGTTATGGTCTGTGTTTTGGGGGACTTTGATTTTGACGGCTGTGTTCTCTAACTCTCCGCTCTGGCTGAGGGGCATGGCTGAGCTGCTCTGTGGCTTCTAAACATTCTAAACATTGACTTAGACACTGTACTGGAATAATAATTGAAAAATAATTTAATACTACAGCTTTACAACAGTTCAGATGATTATCTTCAGGCACTTCAGAGGAAACTGTCATTTCTCCTGGAGAAAGTCTTATTTCTTCAGAAGAGACGGTGCTTAGCCGGCATTTGAGTGGCATCATAGAGCTTAACTGAATAATATATTATACATACAAAATAAAAACATATACATACTGTATGTATGTATGTACTGTATGTATGTATATATATATATATATATATATATATATATATATATATATATATATATATATATATATAGATAGATAGATAGAAAGTATGCTGTATAATGTATAATATTTATATATTTTACTAATAAATATCACAGTACAAAATTAAAAGTTTTTTCTTGAAATACTGTATTAATGAGTAAGACTGTCTATAGAATGTGTTTAAGAAGCATATTTTAGTGCATGTAATAGATACAGAGTATTTTACTTCCGGTTGCTCATTTGGGTATGTCAAATGATACATGGGGTTTTACTTCCGGGTACAGAACTCACGGATTATCTTCATTCGCAGGAGGGGCCGGAACCAAACTCCCGCAAATATCGAGCGGCACTGTACCACACCAGTTTGCCAATCCAGAGGTACGGCCTCCGATAACCAGGCTGGATCATCAAACTGCAGCCTTGGGTGTCCTGGTGCCAAGTGCACCTATGGACACCCTTATGTTCAAACATGGTGTTTGAGATGGACAAACCGTGATGAGCACAGAAGTCCAACAATGAAACACCATCCGGGTTCAGACTGTAGAGGCCGTACCTACCGATCATATCATTCTAGGTCACATTGTCGTTGCCCACATGGGTGTTGAAGTGTCCCAGTGAGTCCCGCGGGGGTGGGGGGTGGGACTTTCCAACACACACTCTTAAGACTCCAAGAGAGGTGTGTACTCTGAACTGTCATTTGATGCATAAGCACAAACAACAGTCAGGACCCGTCCCCCTACATGAAGACGGAGGGAACCTACCCCTTCATAAACTAGGGAGAACCCCAACATATGGGCACCAAGACAGTGAGCAACAGGGATGCCCACACCAGCTCGTCACCTCTCCCCATGAGCAACTTCAGAATAGAATATTGTCCAGCCCCTCTTGAGATGGGTGGTTCCAGAGCCCAAGCTATGCGTTGCGGGGAGTCTGACTATATCTGGTCTTTATCTCTCAATCCTCATGCACCAGCCCAAGCTCTTTCCCCCACCAGAGCAGTGACATTCCATGTCCCATGAGTCAGAGTCAGTAGCCAAGGATTGGTCCCACAGAACCCATGCCTTTGGCTGCCATCCAACTCCCAACACACCCGATCCCTATAGCCCTTCCCACAGGTGGTGGGTCCATGGAAAGGTGGACCCAGGTCTCCTTTTTGGGCTGGGCCTGACCAGGCTCCATGGGCAGAGGCCTGACCACCAGGCGCTCACCTTCGAACCCGTCCCCCAGATATTGGCTTCAGGGTTGACCCGCTTAAGGCCAAGGAAAACTGTGTCCTTTTCTCTTTATCCATATAGGGTCTTTTGAACCATGATTCATCTGAACCTTCACCTAGGATCTTTTTGCCTTCAATGACCCTACCAGGGGCATCATGCCCCTGACAACATAGCTCCTAGGATCATTAGGACTCACAAACCACTCCACCACGATAAGATGGCGATTCAAGAAGGTGTATTTCACATTCATAAATTTAAGTGCTGTGAGTTTTGAATGTAGATATATAATAGATCCAGTTTATTAGATTTAGGAGCCATTGCTGTCATATTATATAAACAATGACACTAGAGGATAGAAACCACATAATGATCCACTTATCCTGAACAGAATTCTTATAATCCTCTCAGCTTGACACACACTTGTATAAAGGTTTTTTCTTTTTCTGTTCTGGTATCTAAAGGAGAACAAAACTGTTGATCTTTAATATACTTTAAGAACGCATTTTTGAACCTTGACATTTAGCTGGTTTTGGTTTTGGTAGTGTATTAAAGGTGATTGCTTTGTCTCATTCCCTAAAAAAGAAAAGGAAAAAAGCTTCAAATCTACCTTCACAGTGTAAGATAAAGGTAAAGTCTGTTGGGTTTTTACACCCGAGCCGAGTGGACCGACCAGGAGTACAACTTCTCCTGGATGGGACGCTAGTCCGTCGCAGGTTACCTTCCCAGTATATTTTTACTGGTACCCATTTATACTGCTGGGTGAAAAGAGGCACACTTGTGATTCAGACCTTGGCACAGTGAGGGTCTTAGTGGGATTCGAACTCACAACCGTCCAATCATGAGCGCAGCACCCTAACCACTACACCACCGGCCCCACATGCCACCTGTACACAAGGTCTTTTCATTGTTATCAGGAATACAGTATGTGAATCCTCTCAGATTTCACAGTTCACACTGTGAAGTGCCACTTAACTTACTTTGGGCGTGAATTTATACTGTATGTGTGAATCTGTTTCATCGTAGGTGACCTTCCGGCTGGAATTTGAGTTTGGTAGATCTGTCTTTCTGGATTACATGCAAATTTTGCTAAAGGTCTCCAGGTGAAGATATATATATATATATATATATATATATATATACAGTATATACATTCTGTCTCAAGTTTAGTCCCAGCTCTAGTTGTTAGATATATTTTATGCATGGTTAGCTGTGAGCTATAGTGTTTTTATTTTTGTAGTGACGGTGAAGAGGTGACTCCAGAAGACAACATCAATATTATACATCATCCTTTAAGGCATGAGGCTGACATCCTCTTTATAAGGTAATAAACCAAGCATAACACAAGTCAACTTGGAGCATTAACTTTGTTTGTGTTGTTAATATGTCTTTCATTGTTTATACAAAAAAATAAGACAGTGTATAAATTGACTTTATTTTTTCATATGATTTTGTTATGGGTCACTGATTTGCATATCCTGCATATTGTATCCTATGCCTGAAGCATCTCATAATACATATTCACTACTTGGCTATATACACTCGCCTGATAATGTTTTTATCTACAGTATTTGTATTTATTTTTTGTCACATTAAATTAATTGAACAAATATACGAGATTTGATTGGAAAATTATGACAGTGAATGGAATATTTCAGTTTGTAAAGTTATATAGCCATAACTGATGCAGTGAGTACCTTCTCATTCTTAAAAACAACCATGTTGGAAGCCATTCCATGGTCATGGAAAAGATTGCACTGTTTCAGAGCATTCACATTTTTGGCCAAATAAAGCAACTTTAGAGAATACTGGAATTAATAAAATTGGTCTAAGTACTGTCCAACATGTTATTAATATCTTCTATGATTAGTCCTGTTACTTCTGTGCAAGAAATATGGTCTGAAGAAAATCTTGAACTCTTGATCATGGAAACGCCACTGCTGGAGCTAAATCACAAATAACTGGACAGCACAGTCACGACTCTTGTATGTTCACTAGTGAAAGTAAGAACATCTTCTCACAAACAGAGAGATTTCCTTTCGGCTTTTTCCCTTTATCAGGGGTCGAATGCAATGAAAATGTACAGGATTTGAACTAAACAACTATATGCCAAAAGAAAACCCTTTGTAAGAATAATCCGAATAAATGGTTTCAAATTGCAAGAAAACATAAAGATCGAACTCTGAAGCAATAAGTCTAAACGATATACGAGTTCTATGAAATCAGGCACATGTCAGGATAAGAAGGGGAGATTATGAATAGACGTTATATGAATGGATAAATAGGCTATGAATCCATTGTGCACAGTGGCCACAATACAAGCTCGTAAAGACAGTGTTATTGTATGGGGTTGCATCAGTTGATCAAGTTGAGGCTCAGGTTATCCCATCAATGGAGATTTTCCTTCTGTGATGGCACAGATATAAAAGTAAGGCTCATGTAGTGATAGTGGGTCAGAGAGCAGAAGGAATCATCTTCATGCATGAACTGGGACCACAGAGTCCCAACTGTAGCCCCACTGTAAACCACTGGATGTGCTGGAAAAGACTTTACGCAGGGGTTTGACTCTTCGAGTAAGTAAGGAGAGAGCGAAAGGTGAAGGTGAGTAGAGAGGGAGCGAAAGAAATGGGTTCTATCCATTCTTCTGACTAGATAGTGCAATAACTTTGAAAGGAAATCAGATCACCAAATTTGGTGTATGGGTCCTCCTCAAGTGTGAATTGGGTGGAATTGTATATGGACCACTGTGACCTTGTTTCAAGGTCACAAGGTCCCTTGTTCTATGTTCATCTTTGTCAAGGATTGGTAGTCTAATAACTTTGGAAGGAAATGACATAGGATCACGAAAGTTGGTGAATGATGACCTCTTGAAGGCAAACAGGGTAGGATTGTATATGGGTCACTGACTGTTCCAAGGTCACAAGAACAGATTTGGCTGATCAAGGCTTTTAAGTATCGTAATTTTAAAAGGAAGTGGCATAGTATCGCAATTTGTTTTAATGAGTTCTGCCGAGGAAGGTCAATTAGAGCAAATACAGTCGTATTATTTTTGGGTCACCTTGACCTTGTTTCATGGTCCTAGCTGTCAACTCAGAGATATTGGCATATTAAGGAACAGTCCCTTCGGCAGGAGTGTCTAGACCCTTGTGGTCTATTTTATTTAAAGAGTGGGTAACAAAATGAAAAAAAAAAATTGTAATCGAAAGATTAAAAAGTATACCACAAACATTTTTCGAAGACTTGGGTCTCGTACAGTGTCCACATTTTTATATATTTAAATTAACTCGGTGCTCCTCAAATAGCGGAGCGTGCCAGTAGTTGGCAGTGGTGCTCTCATTGTCGCGCTATTGGGTAACGGTTTTTTGCACGAGCAAATGATATGGAATGCAGTAAACAACCCAAGAAACAACACAGAAAAATGTCTACCAGGAACAAAGAGAAAGGTGGAGAGAAATGGAGATATTAAGACATAAATGAGTTTAAATAAGGATGTATTTTTTTATTTCAGGCACGTTGGTGCACTTTAAATCTTTTCTGTTACAGATTAAAAAACAATGTTAATTAAGATTTTCTTTCTGGTAAGATGAACTATATTTCTTTCTTTTTTGTTTTTAATGTTAATAAAAATATACAATGTTATGCAGAGGTTTACTAATAACAATTTTATAGACAAATAATACTATTTATAGTCGCTCATGGAGCAGTGGGGGGTGGGGTGAAATGTTTTTTCTTCCGAGAGGGGGGCGCCACAGAAAATAATTGAGAAGCACTGGATTAACGAATTTAATCCGATAAGATTATATAAAAATGAATGAATTAATAAATGAATCCTATACAGTTAAATCAAAAATCAAGTGACAGGAGCACTACTCGTGATTTCTGCAGGACTTTTTGGGAAGAGTGTGTATTTACTTTGCTACAGTTACTGTCTGCTGCAGTTGACTATGGTGTGGTTTGATGTGTTCTGTGCTTTTGCAAGGTTAAGGTGATCGATTTCTTTTCAAGCATAAACCACATATTGTATTGGCTAAACTGTGCTCACTGGGTTTACTTTAACGACTTTTATTATCCAGGGATTCCAGTCCTATCCGCTTCGAAATTAAATCTGCACCTAATCTAGGCTATGCAAGAGCTACTGGACCCACCTTTAATCTGTCTTTTCAAGTATGGATCATTTTACTTTCTATTCAGTGATGTGTTAAAACATTTTCATGCCAACTTAAAATTAAATTTGACGCAGTGATAGGTTTGATTTTTTTTTTTCCCCTGTTGCACTGCAGCTCCAGAACCTCGGTCTGTTTGCAGTTACTCACTTGCTCTTCACAGTAGATGCTTTTTCTGTCACAAAAAATGATAATCATCTTCTGTACATCTCGGCCATAAATGTTGATCAGGTAAGGGATGGAAATATAATTTTTAAAAATTATTAATTTCTATATATAAATATGAATATTCATTAGATATCTATATTCATTGTATTACAGCTGTACTGTTGTTGGAATGCAGCCATGCCTCATGGCACTCTCACAGAGGGATAAGGTTGATGAGCCATAAGATAAGTTATGGCAAAGAATAGTGGAAGCTCGATTAAGGGCAGAGGTCAGCATTTGTGAACAGTTTGGTTTCATGCCAAGAAAGAACACCACAGATGCCGTGTTTGTTTTGAGGATGTTAATAGAGAAGTACAGAGAAGGTCAGAGGGAGCTGCATTGTGCCTTTGTGGATCTGGATAAAGCATATGACAGGTTGCCGAGAGAGGAACTGTGGTATTGCATGAGGAAGCCTGGAGTGGCAGAGAAGTGTGTTAGAGTGGTGCAGGACATGTATGAGAGAAGTAAGACAGTGGTGAGGTGTGCTGTTGGTGTGACAGAAGAGTTCAAGGTGGAGGTGGGACTGCATCAAGGGTCAGCTCTGAGCCCCTTCTTGTTTGCTATGGTGATGGACAGGCTGACAGACGAGGTTAGACAAGATTCCCCATGGACTATGATGTTTGCAGATGACATTGTGATGTGTACTGAGAGCAGAGAACAAGTGCAGGAAAATCTAGAGAGGTGGAGCTATGCCCTGGAAAGGAGGGGAATGAAGGTTAGCCTCAGTAGGACAGAATACATGTATGTGAATGACAAGGACCCAAGGGGAACGGTGAGGTTACAGGGGAGCAGAGATTAGGAAGGTGGAGGATTTTAAGTACTGTACTTAGGCTCAACAATCCAGAGCAATGGAAAGTGTGGAAAAGAGGTGAAGAAGCGTGTGCAGGCAAGTTGGATTGGTTGGAGAAAAGTGTCCGGTGTGATGTGTGATAGGAGAGTATCGGCAAGAATGAAAGGAAAAGTGTACAAGACGGTGTTGAGGCCAACGATGTTATCTGGTTTAGAAACGGTGGCCCTGGGGAAAAGACAGGAGGCAGAGCTGGAGGTAGCAGAGATGAAAATGTTGAGGTTCTCTTTGGGAGTAACGAGGATGGATAGGATGAGGAATGAGCACATCAACGTGATAGCACATGTAAGATGTTTTCGAGACAAAGTCTGAGAGGCTAGATTGAGATGGTTTGGACATGTACAGAGGGATAGTGAATATGTTGGCAGTAGGAAGCTGAGGTTGGAACTACCAGGCAGAAAGCCCAGAGGAAGATGAAAGAGACGATTCATGGATGTGGTGAAGCAGGACATGAAGGCAGTTGGTGTAAGAGAAGGGGATGTAGAGGATAGGTTGAGATGGAGGCAGATCATTCACTGTGGCGACCCCTGAAGGGAAAAGCTGTATTGTTGTTGGCTTCTTGAGATACAGGTGTTTCCTCTGCATTTACTTAAATTATACATTGATGGTAAAGGAAAATTAACTAGCTGGTTGAACTTGCTGGCCCAGTAGCTCTTTTCTTTCCAATAATTAAAGAGGACATGCCATACAGTTTTCAATTATTTTAGATTCATGCATAAGGTGCATTTGTAAAGGTTGAACGATATCAGTGGCATTATGATTTTAGCACGTTCACCTCACAGTAGAGTGAGCTATGTTTACGTCTCAGGCTGGTGCAGTTCTGTGTGGAGATTGCATGTTCTCTCTGTGCTTGCATGAGTTTCCTCTGGCTGCTCCGGATCCAACGACAATCCAAAGATATGAACAATCAAGCTGACTCGCTGTTCAAAATTGCCTCTAGATGTGAAATGTAGAGTGAGTGGACATATGTTGGCCCTGTGATTGTCTGATGAGCTGTTCAGGGTACACCCTGCCTTCAACCCAGTTTTGGCTGAGAAAGGCTCCAGGTTTTTGCACATACGGTGTGATTTTTCATGACAAACTTTACATCCGAATGTCCTGTAAACACTTTCACGTTAAAGAGCCATGTTTATTTGAGCCCACTGTGAGATTTACACCTTCTTGCAGGTATTTTAAAAAGTGAGCAAAGCAAAGAGCTCACTGTGGTATGGAAGCACATACAGACTTTGGAGTGTTTTGTGCGTTCTGGAACAGCACACTTGCACTTCCTCCCGGATGATCAGCTTGCTCTGTCTAGGTATTGTTTGCAGAGTAACTCACTAGATGGCATCGTTTTATTGATTCAGGTTGTTATGGGTGGTCAGAAATTATCATAAAAAACGAGGTGTTTAAAATGTGAGATGCATGAATTCTACCTTTTTGTCCATTTCTATTGCAGACTAGGAAGTCTCATTTCCAGATCTCATTAACATCACACAGAGTCGCCAGTAGTCATTCAGGGGCCAAATGCTGCTTCATGGTTGCTCACATAGAGACACTGTATTGTCACTCTAGAAATTTTAATTGTTCATCAGTTCATTTTCTGTAACTGCTTAATCCTAATTAGGGTCACAGGGAGGCTGGTGCCCATCCCAGCCGACTCCGGGCGAGGGCAGAGTACACCCTGGACAGCTCACCAGGCGATTGCAGGGCGGAAACACGCTGAT
>CM045742.1:14695000-14855000 GCA_024760905.1 Plotosus lineatus
CCTAAGTACAACTTACTTAAAAACCCCTATTCGAGGCAGATGTAGGTTTTGTGGTGTGGTGGTGGTGGTGGTGATGAGGGTGCTGGTCTCATGAATGAGAGCTTGTGGACTGATATCCTCTTTAGGCCTCCACCATGCGAAAAGCCCTTAATTCCAAGTAAAGCTAATTTTAAGGCGCGATGGACCCATGGGCTGGTGGACCCATCCAAAAGGAGTTGAATTTCTAGCCACTTCATGCTTCAGAAACTTGAATAAGTTATAGCTATGATTAGCCGCTCAGCTCAGGTGTAAAAGCACAACAGACTTATGAGAGGCAGGTACACGTGTACTAGTGCACATGCAAGTACAGTACAGCTGCCTCCTATATGTGCACTAGTACACGTGTACCTGCCTCTCATAAGTCTGTACACGTGTACTAGTGCACATATAGGAGGCAGATGTATTGTACTTGTTCCAGTCACGCCTATGTTGAGAATATTCAAATATACAGTGATCCCTCGCTACTTTGTGCTGTAGTTTCTGTGGCTTCAGTGCATCGCGGGTTTTTCAAAAATATTCATTGAAAAATAAAAAAGAATAGCGGGAAAAGTTAAGGAAAATGCCACAAAGCAAAGGCCAATTATGCAAAAAAAAAAAAAAAAAAAAAAAAAAAAGCTCAAACAAAAACAATAAACATCCCAAAACTCCCCATCAAAACTATATTTTTATGTGAGGTGCGCGTTTGTGTGTGTGTGTGTGCGCCTGCGCGTCTGTATGTGTGTGTATTTGTATTTTATTTACATCTTATACATTATTTTTGATTGTGTAATTGTTGTTATTCTAAGCATTTATAGTGTTGAATGTGTATTTATTGATATTATATACACATGTACGTATACGATAGTCAGGGGAGTCGATCCTACTTCACGGAAATCGGCGGTCGCGGGGGGGAAGGGTGTCTCGGTCCCCATTAACCGCAGAAAGTGAGGAATCCCTGTATATATTCAACAGTGGTCATATAGTGGCCCAGGTCCACTAAAAGACTTAGTAAAAGATGACTGAGAACATTTTCATAGCACCAGAAAGGTGATTTTGTACAAGGCGACCAAAATATTTGGTTCAACTGACACAATGGATAATAATTTCTACACCAAGCCATCATAACATTAAGACCACCAGCATATTTTTGTGTGGGTTCTACTTGTATTGCTGAGCAGTGCTATCCCGTCAGGGTATGCACTACATAAAACCTCTGAGGTATTGGTATTGGTGTGGTATTTAGCAAATCACTTGATTCCTATAACTTGAAGAGGGGCCTGCATAGTTTGGACTTGTTCGTCCAACACATCATACATATGGGAAATTTGGAGGCCAGTTCCATGAAACCATTCCTTTTTTTTTTTGTGCAAAATGGCAGTGCACGTTATCCTATATATACGGAGGGGAGGGGGGGGGGTGTAATATTTAACAGCTCATACACAGGGACTCGGACTGTAGACAATCCACATGAACTAAGACAAAGATAATAATAATGGTAAGATAATATATTGTTTAAAATGTACTTTTGTTATAAGATGTAAATTATGTGATCATGTTACACTTTCCATTTTCAAGGTCAAGTGGCAAAATAACCATCGAAATGCATGATGCACTGTTTATTAATGAATCAGGAATTGTAATTATTAGTAAACTGCTGTGGAAAACTCATAGTGGGCTTTGTTTGTTTGTTTGTTTGTTTGTTTGTTTGTTTGTTTGTTTGTAGCTGGGATTCTTTCACAGGCAGAGGCAACGGGAAGAAGAGAAGATGACGGAGCAACGGTAAATCTGTGGTGTGCTCCGTCCTTCACCAGGCTGTAACTCAGGGATGCTTAAGGAGCGTGGGGTCCGTTCTCGCAGCTCTCTGGCCATTTGAAACTTGTCATGCACTGCTGAGTCCTCCCACTTTCTTCCAGGATGATGGAAATGTTCTAGTATAGTAGGGATGCAAATCTCTGACGAATCAAAACTTAGGACCAAAGTCTTACAACTTGTAAAGTTTTAACTGTACAAGATACAAGACCTTTTTTAATTAATAGCCTTAATATATATATATATATATATATATATATATATATATATATATATATATATATATATATATATATATATATATATATATATATATATATGTATATATATATATGTATATATATATATATATATATATGTATATATATATATATGTATATATATATATGTATATATATATATGTATATATATATGTATATATGTATATATATATATATATATATATACATATATATATATATATATATATATATATATATGTATATATATATGTATATATATATGTATATATATATGTATATATATATGTATATATATATATATGTATATATATATATATATAGGGCTGAGTAGAAATGTGGGATTTGTAAATAGAATGAATGTACAGTATTTGATGAAGGTACAACCAAATGTTTAAACGGATTATTTGAAACACAGTTTACATTATAGTGATCATAATTAATTACTTAATGCAGTAGTGACATGCACATGTGGATGCACTTGTTCATATAGACTTGAACTATACTGAGCACAAATATCAATGCAACACCTAAGACATCAACATCCTGTGTACTTACAGTATGATTTAATTCATTCATTCATCGAAACATTTAATCCCGCTAGGGTCACAGGGGGGACTGGAGTCTATCTCAGCCTACCCTGTGTGAAGGTGGGCTACAGCCCGAACAGCTCACCAGACCACCACAGTGAAACACACTCACACACACATACATACACAAACATTCAGACTCGTACCTAGTGACATTTTAGAACAGCCAATCTAACCTAATGTGCCTGTCTTTGGCCTGTGGATGTAAACCGGAGCACTCAGAATAAACCCGTGCACGTGTGCTAAGAACATGCAAAGTCCACGCAGAAACACGCATGCCCTCTACTAGAACACCAGCTCCAGTCAGTGATGGACTGAGGAGGTCAGGGTTCAAAGTTACTCTCCCAATGGTGTGTGTACGGAGTTCTCAGATATTCCTAGGCACAGGCATGCAATCGCTCAGCGGTGGTGCCGAACTGCTAGAACTGACTTCCAAGGCATCTAACTTTAAAAGAAAAAAAATGAAAAATACATTTACAGCTGTAGCAGTCAAGTGAATGGACAGGGCAGATTTCATAGCAGTGACTCTGTACTTGTTGACTTGTGACATCTATGGTATTATGATGTGTGTGATCTGGAGGATAAAGGGTGGCCTTTTATTATCCCCAACATAAGCGTGTGTTTGTGTGTGTGTGTGTGTGTGTGTGTGTGTGTGCGCACTGATACTGCTGAGCCAGTATGACATCACTCAGTACTAACTCACTCATTTGCTGAACAAAATAATCCTTCAAGCGTCGCAGTTAGGCTAGGGCCTATCTCAGCCAATACGAGGCAAAGCCAGGATACATCCTGAACAGCTCAAGCCATTTCAGAACCAGCACACACACACACACACACACCTGTGGAAAATTATAACAACCAGTTAGCCTACTGATGCACATATTAAGAAACTGGAGGAAACTCCCACAAGCACACGTAGAATATGCAAATTCCACACAAACACCTGAGCCCAGGACTAGAACCCAGGACGTTCTTGAGGAGGACGTGCTAACCACGTGTCAACCACGTGCCAACGTGTCGCCCTTTACTCAATACTGCTGATGTAACATTTCGTTTGTTCATTTTAAACCATCTATTTTTTTAATTCTCTTTTAAAGGCGTTGTGTTAATAATTTTGTTCAGTAACTAACCAGTGACAAGACGGGTTTCTTCTGGAACAGAGTACGTCAATATAACATAAAATACACATCATATATCTGCTTTAATGGAGATGCTTCACTGCACCTTAAATGAACGGCACTTCCTCCATGAATGCATCTTCTTTACTTCAAGCTGACATTTACCATCTAACCACTGTAACAGAAACGGATATTATACTGCCAGACTCAGCATTTCTTTAGATTGTAAATTAGCTATAGTACAGTATATATAGCTTTATTTGGTAGAACATGAGAAGATATGGTAATGTTTACCTGACAAGAACTACTGTTGGGTTGAATAAAAGCCAACCGTGGGGATAACTGGGCTGTTGTTGTTTTTAATTTCTCTGTTTGTTAATGGCTTCTTTATATATTTTCCCTCCACTTTTAAATCCAAATTAGAAAAATACAAACCAGATTTCCATTTATTCATCATTTGTATTAATTATACAAACTGGATTCCCAAAATTTGGCACACTATACATTTTGTGAATAAAAACTGAATGCAATGATATGGAAGCACCAAATTTCAATATTTTATTCCAAATAGAACATAGGTGTCATGTCAAATTATGACGGGTCAAAAGTTTAAACTGAGAAAATGTATCATTTTAAGAGGAAAATATGTTGATTTTAAATTTCATGGTGTCAGCAAATCTCAAAAAAGTTGGGACAGGTAGCAATAAGAGTCTGGAAAAGTCAATTGCAACAGCTGGAAGACCATTTACCACTAATGAGGTCCATTGGCACTTCTCAGAGTGGCAGTGTCTCTCAGAAGTGAAGATGAGTAGCGGATCACCATTTTCCTCAATGTTGTGCAGAAAGATAGTAGTGGAGCAATATCAAAAAGGTGTTTCCCAACTATCTAAATATTGAAATTTGGCACTTTCACATCCTTGCATTCAGTTTTTATTCACAATTTGTATAATGTGCCAACTTTTTTGGAATCCAGTTTGTATAATTAATATCTTGCAGTCAAAGAATTGTATTTTCTTCTGGAGTTAAGACTAAAATGAACATATCATAATTTACACCAATATTGGGAGGACGTACAGTTTCAATACCGTAGGTTTATGTTGAACTGTTATTACAATTACTGAAATTTATTTTCATTTAAAAAAAATATTATATATATATATATATATATATATATATATGGGCGGCACGGTGGCGTAGTGGTTAGCATGTCCGCCTCACAGCAAGAAGGCCCGGGTTTGATTCCCGGCCTGGGCGTTTCTGTGTGGAGTTTGCATGTTTTCCCCGTGCTTGTGCGGGTTTCCTCCAGGTGCTCCGGTTTCCTCCCGCAATCCAAAGACGTGCACCGTAGGTTAATTGACCGTAGATTCTCTCCTGCAGCGGCACTGGAACCCAGTCGTATCGGCATTTGCCTTTCCATTGGATCCTTCCGGTGGCGCCGAGACAGGGGGGGGGGGGGACTTGCTGCTTGGGTAACAGCCTGTCCCTCATTACTCCCTACCCAGGCTCTGCGCACTGGGGGTATCACTAGCCGGGATACCAGCCAGAGCGCAGCCATAGTCCTTCGGGACTGACGGAGGCCTACCATATATATGTATTTTTTTAATTCAGATAAATTTGAGTAATTGTAATAACAGTTCAACATAAACCTACGGTATTGAAACTGTATACACACAAACACACACACACACACACACACACACACCAGTGCAGCTAACTGGGTTATCAAAGGTCGGCCATGTCTCTCACTGTCTATGGTGTGAGGTTCATGTAAAAGAACCATTGCTGACTTTCGACAAGAGTAGCTGCAATGCCGTCAGCATGTTTCGAACCGGGAGACGAAGTCCCCTGAGGCAGTTCGTTCACAGCAATGTTCTGTCAACTCCTGCAGCAGCACTAGATGGTGTGTGTTAATTTTATTAACATATTTATTAATTAAACCATTATTAAACATTTTTTATTAACACACACACACACACACACCTCTGTCTCTCTCTCTCTCTCTCTCTCTCTCTCTCTCTTTCTTTCTCTCTCTCTCTCTCTCTCTCTCTCTCTCTCTCTTGCCGCGCTGCGGGCCACACCCACAAGACGTGAATTCAAAGCGCATTCCCTGCTTGACAAACTCAACTTTAATTTGATTCCTTGAGGGATCGGAATTCCAGATGAGCTCAAATGCGCCCACATTTATTAAACATTTACTGAATTAAACAACTTAAACTAAAAACTAAAGAGTGAATCTTCCTTCTGTCTCTATCTGGGAGGCCAGTGGGGCGAGATGTTGAGAGACAGCCAATGAGAGAGCAACTCGCGCGTCGTGTGAAATTTTGATTGGCACGTTTGAATTTTGAATTTTTTTTTCATAAGGGGGTTGTTTCATATCTCGGGGACGGAAACTGTTTTTCGTAACTCGGGGATTTCGTACACAGGAGTCTTCGTAAGTTGGGAACCGACTATATATATATATATATATATGTGTGTGTGTGTGTATATATTGTATGTACATATATAATTTCAAAATGTCTTCCAAATAATTTAACAATAACCATTACAGTCGGCCCCCAACTTATGAAACCCCCTGGGTACAAAAATTCCGGGTTACGAAAAACATTTTCCTAAGTTTTCGTCCCCGGGAAACGAAAACAACCTCCTCTTACAAAAAGCACCAGATGCGCCATTCAAAATTCAAAAGCACCAATCAAAATTTCACACAATGCGCGAGTTGCTCTCTCATTGGCTGTCTCCCAACATCCCGCCCCGCTTGCCTCCCATTGGCTAGGAGGGATGACGCAGCGAACGTGACCCATACTTCCTGTACCAAACTTCTTGTTTGTGAAGCAGAGTTGACTGTTGGCTTGTTTTGAGATTGATCATGCAGCATTGTATTTCATTATCACTGAAACCCCTCTACAATCGGGACAATATTGAACCAAAAGGAGACCTTAAAGCAGAAATACAGTGATGGAGTCGATTATTTCGGCACGATATTAAAACAGAGTGCTCCGTGGGAGAAGACCTCCAATCTCGCAAGGAAGCAAGTTAATATTGAATGAGGACCTCTGCTTACTCCCTACCCAGGCTCTGCGCACTGGGGAGTATCACCAGCCGGGATACCAGCCAGAGCGCAGCCATAGTCCTTCGGGACTGACGGAGGCCTACCATATATATATATATTTTTTTTTTTTTTTTTTTTTAAATCAACTTGATGGTTAAACATGTTTTCCTTGTGAATGCTGCTGCACTTAGGAAAAAAGAACAATCACCATATCCTTTCTCTATTGATCTAAAGAGAACTTTCTAATGTACTGTAGTAATGATCTTGGCATCTCCTTCACCTGGCATACAAGCCCATATCATAAATAAATAACTGCTTTCTTCAGGCAGACATCATTAAATATTTAAAACTTTTAAACTACTAGCATCATCTCTTTGGCCAATACAGTGTTACTGAACATTGCATTCATCTAATCATTATCCACACCCACTTTAAACCTCGTCACCTTGTTTTCTTTGCATTCGGTTTCAGGGCAGTTTAATTTGTTTATTTTCTAAATGCCATTTCATTCAGCCATTTTCATCCAGTTCTGACACAAACACTGACCCCTCTTTCCACTTCTGTTTTTTTTTTTTGTGATATTTACAAGGTGTATGCGACACAGCTGACAAAACCAACAGCAACTTTTGCCACATTCCGTTTTGGATTTCCTTCTTGATGGAGCTTTATTATCCTTTTTGATTTTTTCCCCCCTCATTTAACAGTACATATGGTAAGTGGGGCCGGTAGTCTAGTGGTTAGGGTGCCGGGCTTATGATCAGGAGGTTGTGTGTTCAAATCTCAGTTAGACCCCCACTGTGAAAGGTCTTATCCCCAAGTGTGCCTCTGTTCACTCAGCAGTATAAATGGGTACCAGTAAAAAATATACTGGCAAGACCAGTAAAAAAAAATATATATATATACTGGGAAGATAACCTACAATGGACTAACATCCCATCCAGGAGGAGTTGAACTCCTGGTTGCTTCATGCTACAGAAACTGGGAATAAGCACCGGCCTGATGAGCCACTAGGCTCATGGTTTAAAAATCCCAACAGACTACCTTATGGTGAAAGCATTTTCTTCTAATTTTTTAGACTACTGTTCATTTTATATGTGCATTAGCATGTTTTAGAAATGCAAAACACACTCCTGAGTGGTGCACTGACGGGGTGCTCGACCCAATGATTGGCTGGTGATTGTTGCGAGTTTGAATCCAAGTTAATGCCACAGCCATCTGTGGCCAGGATTAGCACCCTGAGAACGAACTGGCTGATATGGGTAGGGCATACGTTCTCTCTGTCACTCACAACAATTACCAGGGTTTTTGCCAGCTCATCTATACAAGCAGCAGTTTGTAAGATGGCAGGTGGTAGCACTGCATGTCACAGAGGGGGCATGTGTCCCTAGCTTGTGGTGGTGTGATAGAGAAGGTGGGAATTGGACATAAAAACTAGGCGAAAAAATATATTTTTTTCTTATAAAGAAAAGCAAAACACAAGGTTTGGCTATAATTTCCCCTGAACAGTGGGTGATCCCATAATTTTTATCATTTATTAATTTTCCAGAGAGAGCGTGGTTATCAGTGCCATGTTCATGACTTATTCGAAAAAAGAAAAAAAAAATACATACCATATTCGACATGATAAGTGCCCAGGGCGCTTTAAAAATTAGAGTGGGTGGGTGCTTATTAAAATGTTACCAGCAGAGTGGAAAGGTAAGTGCTTATTACTATCGAGGTGGAAAACATGAATAATAACAGAATAATAAGAGTTTTACTGGTATTTGTATTATTCATTTTGTAGTATCAACCAAACTGCTTACATGTAAGCTGAAAATAAACAGAAAACAGCATAAATTAAAAAAAAAAAAAACACCCCTTACTTTTTCCTCTTGGTGTTGTTCCTTTAAACTAAGCATGCGGCTCTTTCACCTCTCTGGTGTGGCTCCATAGCTTTTCAAAATAATGTTGTCCTTTATGTTATATTGTTGTACTTTATGGTGGCCGACGGGTTCACCACAAAGTGCTTACTTACTCACATCGGAAGCACTTTGGGCTTCCAGGGGTTAGAGAGTTAAACCAGCGTTCACATGAATTATGTAGGTACCCTTTCAAAAATGCTCTTTTAGGATTGAAAATTACATAGATGAAAATTAACAGTCACGGGTGTGGGCGGGGTGATTTTGTATGTGTGCGTGTCCCCAAGAACACACACAAAATAACCCCACCCACACCAAATAAATATGAAAGAGCCCTAAAAGACCTCATGGCAAACAGCAGCGTGGCGACCGATAGATTTTTTTTCCACTGCCAGGGTTTGTAATCCAGGAACGGAAATCACAGCTAAAGTAGAGACGTTGGATGAGATTTGTTTATACACAGCAATCTCCGAATTAAATAACTGTCCTCCCAGTGACAAAATAAAAGACTGGGTGTGGTTCAGTCTCCACTCTGAGAATAGGTCGGTCAGTGCAGCATTAAGCATTAATATTATTTAAAAGAACATTGAGCGGGATACTTATTTTAAGAAGGATCCCGCTCAATGTTCTTTTAAATAATATTAATGCTTAATCCCACGCTTCATGGGATAGATATACTTTTTCTTTATAAAAATACAAGAAGGACTCCAACACATTCATTCATTTTCTGAACCACTTAATCCTAATTTGGGTCGCGGGGAGGATTGTTTTTAATCTAAATATTTTTGGGGGTTTTTTCCAAGCAGAATTGTAATTTAATTGTCACTACAGTCGTTTAAATCAATGCAAAACATTGTTGTTTTATATTAACATGAAGGAAAAAGGGGAAAAACACTATATGCAGTGTTGTTTGATATCAAATGTTAAAAAAGTATTTGTGGCTCCCAGTGTTTTCTTTAATGTGGAAAACGGGTCCAAATGGCTCTTTGAATGGCAAAGGTTGCCGACCCCTGCTTTAAACATTTTCCCGGAAGAAAAATCGAAACAATCAACATGAATGTCAACTTTAGCACATGGCACGTTGAACCAATCAACACGAACATAAACAAAAGCACATGGTCAGGAACATGCTTAAATTTAGGAAGTTAGTGAGTAGGAGAATCGGGTGAAAAATACTCATCACTTTCTGATAGGTCCATATCTGGCTCATCGCTCCATTCATTCCGAGCATTCCATAGTTTTGCTGTAGCAGTTTCTAATGGTTCATCAGTTGGACATTTACCAAAAGAACACAGCAAAATATTTTCCTGTTTTTTTTTAAAGCATGGCGGAACAATGAAATGTGTTGTTACTGATGAATATTAGATATTCCCCAGTGGCACGGGGGTCTTGATATACCATGTAAACTCACTTTTACAGGCAGGAAACACCTCATTTTACCGTTACAGAGACTGATCGAATAAAATTGGTAAGTTTGATCTACGATTTTGCTTCCAGTACACACGGGCGGTTATTAGTCATGAGATCAAAAACACTGGGGGGGGGCACTTATTATGTCAAATATGATAGTACTGTATACACAGAGGTCATTCAAGAATTTTTTTTTTCAGGGTTGCTGACACTTTTCATTCAAACCGGTTCATGTGCAAGTCATGAACACATTAATTCACTGTTTACTAATCAAGTCAGGAGGAAGATGAAAAAAAAAAAGGGGGTGTTTTTTTTTTTAATTGGCTGTTTATTTTGAGGTAGGCTTACATACACTAACAACTGCAAATAGGTTTACACCTAAAAAAAAAAAAAAAAAAGGTTACATTTAGTACAATCCAAACCAAAAGACACCTAAATATCCGTTGGAAAGAAATGGAATAAATTTCACCCAACAGTAGTTTAAAAAGGTGTAATTAACACTTGTACATGAATGACATCCTGAGTCATGCTATGTAAAAGCAGTAATCTCAAACTTTAATGTTGGTTCATTCAGATAAAAAGAGAAAGTTAATATGAATCAAAGACATTTAAAAAGTTCATTTCGGAGACGTTCTGGCACCGAGCGTCGCACGCAACATACTCTAACCGTGTCAGACTTTAATACAAATCTCCGAGCATCATCTCGAATAAGGCCACAAAAGACATGTCTTTATGGTGACATGCAGAGTTAAAAGTGGGAGGGACGCCGATTACAGCTTAGTGTATTTATTCATAAAAAAAAGGGGGTATTACTGCAATTTGTGTAGTCTGATCAAGGTTTAGCTTTTAATAGTTTCTTTACTCATGATTCCTTAGAAAATAGATCTTCTGATGTTTTAAATAATTTAATAAAATATGCTAATTTAAAGGGGAAAAAAAAAACCCAAGTCATCCTAAGAAGCTGCGGTCAGTACAAAGCGGTTGTTCTGGGATTATTTTGCAGTCCGGTTCCTTATCTTTGGCCCCAAAAATAACATCAATGAGTCTTTTCAGTACTACACATCACACCGGTTCCTTTGGATGAAGGGACTGTAAACAATTGTCAGCCTAGAAAATTCTCATATGAGTTTCTTTTTAAAGGAAAGAAAAAAAAAAATCTTGACTCCATTGAAATAAATTTGTTCATCAGCTGCATGAGTGTCAAGTCATGCTCTGATCCACATGATCAGCATTTTTAATGGGGGGGTGGGGGGGGGTTAAACAAAGAATTCCCAGCACCATGACGTCACCCACTAAAATTTTAGAAACTAAAATAAATATATAAATCAGTGAAACTCTACAAACTCCTCTAGGCTTTTAGGAATCTGGTCTCTATAGAGGATTTGATGCTGTCGGATGGCGCGAGCAGACAGGCACTTTAAACTCATTTTCATCTGTGTCTTCAGCAGGATCTCCGAAACTCCCGTGGTGCTCTTCTCCAACGGCGTCTTTTTCTGTTTGTTGGTCATGTCAGTGTGAGCACCGGCTTCCACCAGACTGATAATGATGGCGTGCAGGGTGAGGAAGTCACTGATTGGCCGATTATACTGCACAATGAGGTGCAGCGGGCTGTTTCCTTCATTATCGACGCCGTTGACATGCGCGCCACAGTCCAGCAGTATCTTAGTAACTTGGGCATTGGGGAAGCTGCACACGTCATTCGTGTGGAAATCATCCACTGGAGTACTGGCGCTGGCGGCGAGGTGGAGCAGCGAAGAGCCTTCTCGGGTGCGTGGGTCGAGTCGGACTACATCGTAAATCTGTTTGTTGATGCGTGCGCGGTTCTCGTCGTCGCACTGCGTCTTGGTGGAGATGCACACCAGGTAGAGAAATGTAAAAATGTTTGTCTCGTAGCTCTCAGTGTAGGCTGCGCGCTCCACCTCAGAGGCCATTTCCACACGTGCCATACTGCGCTGGATCTCCAAGACGTTGCAGCACAACACCTGCTCTACGTCAGCTGCCTGAACTGGCTCCTTCAGGTGCACCATCTGTGAAAAAACTTGTGCAAAGCGCAAGAGGTCCTTGTGTGTGTTGCGATTGCTTAGTTGGCGCAGGTGCAAGGCATGGAGCCACAGCTTAATGCAGCGCTCGAACTCCATGTTGTCGGCATAGACGGCGCCACGGTATATGATGGGATGCGAAACATCGACGTTGTCCGATCCCAGGATGCGCTCGCGAATCATCAGACCTTCCATGTGCAGTGCGTCTCGATTGTGTCTGATGTCCTCCAGATTCTGAGGGGTCCTACACTCCATGCGACTGCCATAAGCTTCCACGGGTGGCAGGAGCTCTTTTGCGATGACCCTTTCAGGGTCACGATAGCGCTCTAGCATGGCCAGGTACAGGTAATGATATGTCTTGAGGATGTCGTAATTCTCACGATCATTCGCAAACGAAGCACCGAGCAGCTCTAACGCGTCAATACGGCTGTGAGAGTCACAGTCAACATGGGCGAGAAGCAATTCCACAATGTCTGCCTTGCAACCTTCAGCTGCCACTTTGAGTGGCGTCATGCCATGGCCATTCTCCAACATAGCAGCATTACATCGCACCAGCTCCTTCACAATTTCCAGATGGCCAGCCTCGGCAGCGAAGTGCAGCGCTGTAGCACCACAGTGAGCCTTTGAATTTGGGTCAGCGTTTTTACTGAGCAAAAAGCGCACCACATCTGTGTGTCCCTTATAAGCAGCTATCATCAGACAGGTATTGTCATACTTATTGGCAATGCTGATGTTGGCATTATGCTCCACTAGGTAGCGTACAATGTCTAACCGACCATCAAAGCAGGCTGCCCTGAGAGGGGTGGAGTTAGTCAGGGTGGTGTGGTTGACGTTAGCGTTATGAGACACAAGAAGGCGTACAACTTCAAAATGTCCTGCACCTGCCGCACACCAAAGAGCCGTGGCTCCATCGATCACATACCTGGAAGAAAGTAAACAAAACAAAACAAAAAAAAGCAGTTGATAAAATGAAAATAAATAAGTGAACTAAATTTGTGCATGAGGCACATATTCTAGTACAGGGTAAGAAAAAAAAAAAAAACCCAACCTTATAAATTTTCTGGCACACGTTAAACATATTGAGAAGCGAGAGGTGGCGCCGAGAGCTCTTGGTAGCCCCGACCCCATCTGAACAGCCTAAGCTTAAACTGGATGTAAGGTTTAACTAAAATGGAGCTACAGCACACACAGCTCAGAGATCATGGACGTGCTGAGGAAAATGCTTCCACATCAGGTGCTCTCATTGCGTGGTTGGCACGTTCCCCCAAGCTCACCCCTTCCGATTGGTTTTGTAGGGCAACCTTCTCACGGACCCCAAACTCTTAAAAACCGCTATTCAGCAGGATATAACAGCTGATCCAGCCAACATGACCCATGAAATCATGGCAGCCTTCAGAAATCATCTGCCCAAGTGATCAGAGCTACCAAACTGGTGCCACAAAGTGCCTTGTGATCGCAGGTTTCTGTTTCAAACAAGCAGCAGCACACCTGACTTGGTTCATTTAAATCAACTGATTTGAGTCTTCGGGCAGTTGATTGGTCAGTCTCTGTATAGAGCACACAGATCGGCCAATCAACTGCCTGAAGACTCAAATCAGTTTATTTAAATGAACCAAGTCAGGTGTGCTGCTGCTTGGTTTGAACCAAAAACATATGGCCACAGGGCCCTGAGTGGAATGAGTTCAACACGTCTGATGGAGATAAAAACAGCCACCATGTGGAAGATGATCAGCTTTCAATCATCATGGAGAAAAACTGAATTGAATACAACGAAGTTTGTTGTATACAAAAACAATTTAACTAGTTTCCATTAAAATGAGGGAGAATCTTATTTGGATCATGTGGCTTATTCTTACCCGTCAAACCTGACTGTCCCGGTTTGCTCAGTATCCACTCGGTAGTGGTCCAGAAGGAGTCGAACCACTTTATCATGACCGTTCCTTGCTGCTATGATGAGAGGAGTCGAGCGTTGGCCAGCCAACTGCGTTGAATAATCCAATAGGTACCGAGTCTCCGGGGCAGAATGATTGAGTAAAAGAGCAGCGAGGGTCAGGACTCTGCCTTCACTGGCCGCCTTATAAACGTAGCCGGCCAACGACTCCATTCGGGCCGCCGGTTCTTCTTCCTTCTGCGTGAGTATCGCCCACAGGTCTGGTACAGACACGGCGCGGCTCCCATTAAAAAGCCAGTCTGAGCTTACAAGCTCATGGAAGAGATTATTTTCATGGCTGCCTGCAATTACCTCCTAATAAAAGGATATAATTACTGTATATAGCGATGTATAAATGGCACCAGAGCTACTCGAGGTGAACTTGCAAACCAAACATCAAAGCAGGCAGTGCTGCACTCTCAAACCAAGGTGGTTAAAACATAATTATATGGAAAAAATCAACCACGGATATTAATCATATAATATTAATCAGTCGTTTAATATCCATGTCTGTTTACTCTGTATAAGTAGTTAGCATTTAGCTAGCCAATTAATTCCAGTCAGCTTTCTCGCTCCTGCCAAGTTGTTCTGCGGTTGTTCTAACCAGACTACTCCGTGTATCGGCGTCGATTGATGTTCATATAATTTCGCTATAAAAGAAACAAAACCGTAAAAATAACATCTATATGTTTAACCTTTTTGTATTAATCAACAAACACTAAGTTAACAGCTTCCGGAATTGGAAGAAAATTTATAGGCTAATAATAACGTCATTTCCGTTTATGGAAACGTATAAAATGTATTCAAAATAAAAGTTCAAACAAACATGAATAAGTAGGACAACAATTGTAGCTTAAGACATTGTGCAATATGAATTAAAACTATAAAAGTTATCTTCGACATAGAATTCATTTTATTATAAAAGTGTATTGCATTCAGTTGAAAAAAATGAGCTCGGATTTCTGAATTAATGGGATAATTTCGGTTGTTTTGTTAATGAGAAAATAAAACAATCAAAATATACTAGGTGTATCATAAAAAACTCACGAATTTTGAAAAACAGGCGAAATTATTTTTTTTTAATAAATTATCTCACAGATCATTTTTAAATTACAAATTTTCCAATTATCAACAAATGTATATTTTTCACCAGATCTCAGCTTGATTGCGGTGTCGTGGGAGCAGCTTGATCATATGGAACTTAAGAAATGCCCATCAAGTCAGTCCAATTTGTGGAAGATGGTTCAGGATGCATTTTAGTTTCCATAAAAACACAATTGTCTTCACGACTCAAATTTTAACAGCTATATATATATATATATATATATGTGTATGTGTATATATATATATAAATATATGTGTATGTGTATATATATATATATATGTGTGTATATATATATATATATATATATATATATATATATAATGTGTATATGTGTATATATATATATATATATATATATATATATGTGTGTATATATATATATAAAATTATGTGTACACACATATATATATATATATATATATATATATATATATATATATATATGTGTGTGTGTGTGTGTGTGTGTGTGTAAACCAGACATTCTAATGACAACTCGATGCATAAAATAATTTTTAAAAGACTAATAGGGCTGCTTGTATATTATTCATTGGTATAAATATCCTCAATGTCTTTTTCAGCCTTTTGTGGTTACTGAATAATATTGTTAGAATTACAACTATTCAACTTATCCAAGGGACCAATTTAGAGTAAATACCAACAGTAAAATATGGCGAGGGGAGAATGTTTTCCCTGCCCTGATTTATTAAGTTTTTGCATGTTTGTCACACCTAAATGTTTCAGATCATCAAAGAAACTTAAATATAAGACAACACAAAATACAGTTTTTAAATGAAGTTTTTATTATAAAGGGAGAAAAAAATCCAAATCCACATGACCTTATGTGAAAAAGTGTTTAGTACTCCTCTACCCCCCCAAGGTAACTTAACTGGCCACACCCAGGTCTGGTTACTGCTACACCTGTTCCCAATCAAGAAATCCCTGCAATTCCCTTTTTGCAAGTGACGTCACAGGGTCACGTGACTTTTGCTTATCTGCCATATTGGATGGCATGATCCGGTCGGCATCGCTCATTCAACATTGCTAAACATTTGAAAATAAGTAATAGTGGTTCAACATCACCCAACTGGATGTTATTTTTCGGATACTAACTTTCCCGGAGTGATACAAAATAACCAGTGAGTATGGTTATATCGTGTTGCACTGTTGGCTGTACAAATAGACAGAGGAGTAAGCCTGCACTGTCATTTTATTGTTTTCCATCTGACCCGGAGAGAAAAGCCAAGTGGACCGCAGCGGTAAATAGGAAAGACTGGAATCCTACAGAATACAGTAGAATACAGTAGAACACACAATCACTAGTGAACGTCCAGGGACAGGACATTGAGACAGTGGACAGTTTCAAATACCTGGGCGTTCACCTTAACAATAAACTGGACTGGTCCCACAACACCAACGCCCTGTACAAGAAGGGCCAGAGTCGCCTCCAACTTCTGAGGAGACTTCGGTCCTTCGGAGTATGCAGACCTCTGCTCAGGACTTTTTATGACTGTGTTAGCCTCTGCAATCCTCTACGCTGCCATCTGCTGGGCCCCGGGCAGCACAGAGCGGGACAGAAAGAGACTGAACAAGCTGATCAGGAGGGCCAGCTCTGTCCTAGGCTGTCCACTGGACTCTGTGGAGGAGGTGAGTGAGAGGAGGATGGTAGCAAAGCTCACATCCATCCTGGTCAACAGCTCTCACCCACTGCACCAGACTGTAGAGAAGCTGAGTAGCTCCTTCAGTGGACGACTGAGACATCCTCAGTGCAGGAAGGAGCGCTACCGCAGGTCGTTCATTCCCACCGCTGTCAGACTGTACAACGCCACTTTGTAACTGTCTGTGAAAATACCGGTTATGTGCAATAAAAACCCCGTGCACTTTAATCAACCACATCTACCCCAGTGACTGTGAACCATATCAACCCATCTACTCTGCCCTCAGATACGTGTACACTTGAATATAGGCCAGTCTACAAAGTTGTTCCCTTCTTTTCTTTTATTGTTTATTAATTTATACTATTTATGTATCTATTTATTTATTTACTTATATAATATATATGTATGTGTGTATGTTTGTATATGTATCTATTTTTGCACCCCCTACTGATGGTACCTGAAGAGCCTGTAACAGTAAATTTCTCCATTGTGAGATTAATAAAGATGTACCTTATTTTATGTTAATATGCAGCGAACACTTTGTATTAGGTAAATATACATTATTATACAGGGCCTAGGGTAGCTATTGTCATTTTAGATAGCGCCCGCGGGGGGAGCATGTATAGCTAGGTGACTGTGTTTGTGTGTATGGGTTGGGGTTGGGGGTGGGGGCTGGGCTCCCACCCCAACCAACCCCTTGCACAATCTCCCAAAAATCAAATAATACAAACTTCATGTTACATATTGCAATTGGAATTATTCATGAGACGATATAGTAAATCTACAGTGTACTTGTTGTAGTTGAGGAATGAATGTGATTTTCGCTCCGAAGGCTTTGCACCCATAATAAATAGGTCATAAACTTTCATAAATATCCAGTAATCTACATATCAAATTGTCATGTAAAATGTATGAGAGAGAGATTTGTATATTTTATCTCAACATTTCTTGCATCTCATTATTACTGGACGACTTCTTGTTTACATATTAATATATTTTTCTTTCTAAAGTCCAAATTATAATCAGGTGTCATGTTTAATTTCAGGTACAAAAAGTTATCATCCACTTTCACCGGATTATGTTCCCAGCATTTTCCAACATGTAAAATATCCACAAAAGAGACGGTCACAAAGCAACCTTGAGAGCTTTCAACGTTGCCAGGTATTAAAAATTCGCAGACAAGAAGATAAATGACCGGTCGCAGCTGATGGATTATTAAGTCTACTAAAGCTTCCTGAAGAGACTAAAAATTTGGGAATATATTGTGAATTTGAAATGCAGGATAGTCTATCTACAATAAGCAATGATATTTCACCTGGTGATGCCTACACACAGACAGACCTGACCATGACATACTTGACTGGACTTGAAAATGAATGCCAAAATCTTAGAACAGAAAATATCTGTCTAAAAGAAAAGCTTGATAAAATAAAATTGATGCTATAAAAATTCAAAAAAAAAAAAAATATATATATACACTGTATAGGCTTAGTATATAAATAATATGTGAATTTATACAACCATTATAAGCAGTGATAATTGTAATGTATTAATATATAAGCGCTTGTTTGTGTAGTTCTATTTGGGGATAGAACGCGCACCTTAGCCGTGATAAGGTGGTCGTCTCTCTTCCCGGTTCCTGGCTCCCATTGTTGCATATACAGCTTACAAATTCGGCAACAAAATACTTGTAAGCTTCCATTGATTTGTAAGCCTTTAACTCTTTGCCAGTAAATGGAGACGGGCCGTGGACAAGATATGTACAAAGATCTAAGTAGGAATGGAAGAATGGTCGCATTCTAACGCATTCCAAAACATCGACTGCAGCATTAGATATGGATCGGCAATCCCCAGCTGCTTTCTTTTACTCCGATACCCCGCCCTCTCGTCACCTGTCAGATGATTGACGACGTCTGACAATATTATAGTGTCATTGCTTTTGCCTTCAGAATAAGACAGAATACATGTGTGTGAACGACAAGGACCCAAGAAGAACTTTGAGGTTACAGGGGGCAGAGATAAAGAAGGTGGAGGATTTTAAGTACTTAGGCTCAACAATCCAGAGTAATGGAGAGTGTGGAAAAGAGGTGAAGAAGCGCGTGCAGGCAGGTTGGAATGGATGGAGAAAAGTGTCCAGTGTGATGTGTGATAGGAGAGTATCGGCAAGAATGAAGGGAAAAGTGTACAAGACGGTGATGAGGCCAGCGATGTTGTATGGTTTAGAAACAGTGGCGCTGGGGAAAAGACAGGAGTCAGAGCTGGAGGTAGCAGAGATGAAAATGTTGAGGTTCTCTTTGGGAATAACGAGGATGGATAGGATCAGGAATGAGTACATCAGAGGGACAGCACATGTTAGATGTTTTGGAGACAAAGTCAGAGAGGCTAGATTGAGATGGTTTGGACATGTACAGAGGAGGGATAGTGAGTATATTGGTCGTAGGATGCTGAGGTTGGAACTACCAGGCAAAAGGCCCAGAGGAAGACCAAAGAGAAGATTTATGGATGCGGTGAAGGCGGACATGAAGGTAGTTGGAGTAAGTGTAGAAGATGCAGAGGATAGGGAGAGATGGAGGCAGATCATTTGCTGTGGCGACCCCTGAAGGGCACAGCCGAAAGGAAAAGAAGAAGAAAGAAGAAGATTGCTTTTGCCTTCTACACTCTCATATTTTGTTTTCGCTGTCAGTATCGGTTGTTGTTGAAGCCATGCTTACTGCATCGTGTGTGTGTGTGTGTGTGTGTGTGTGTTCTGGATCACGCTTGCCGTCCAAGATGGCGCATAAGGTAATTGAGGTCACATGACTGCAAATACTGAATAGGACCTGTCTGACAAAGCAAAAAGCTTCAAAAGCTGGACAGCATGTCATGAGCCAAAGAAATTCAGGAACAAATTTGAAAGAAATCAATTGAGACAGAATTCTGGAAAAGATTCTAAAACTACTCCTAAAGCATCGGGAGTCGGGTGAACCACAGTAAGAGCCATTATCTGCAAATGGGCAAAACATGGAACAGTGGTGAACCTCCCAGGAGTGGAAGGCTGACCAAAATTATCCCAAGAGATCATTGACAATTCATCTGAGAGGTCACAAAAGACAACATCCATCGAACTGCAGGCCTCACTTGCCTCAGTTATGCGGTTATACTCATGACTACACTATAAGAAAGAGGTAAAGTCAGTTGGGCTTGTTACACCCGAGCCTAGTGGCTCATCAGGCTGGTGCTTATTTCCACCACAGACAGTTAGAGACATGGCCGGCCTTTGATAACCCACTTAGCTGCCCTGGGGGTGGTCATTTATATCTTCAAGCTATAACCTCTTAAGGCACCTTGGTAACAATCATTTTTATAATCACATGACATTTAATTGCCTTTGTCTACTTTGAAACCTTTTAAAGTCCGTTGGGATTTTTAAACCCGAACCTAGTGGCTCATCAGGCCGGTGCTTATCCTCGGTTTCCATAGCGTGAAGCGACCAGGAATTCAACTCCTCCTGGATGGGACGCTAGTCCATCGCAGGTTACCTTCCCAGTATATTTTTACTGGTACCCATTTATACTGCTGGGTGAACAGAGGCACACTTGTGGTTGAGACCTTGCCCAGGGGTCTTAACACAGTGGGGGTCTAACTGGGATTTGAACACACAACCTCTCGATCATGAGTACAGCACCCTAACCACTACACCACCACCACCGGCCCCAACTACTATAAGAAAGAGACTGGACAAAAATGGCCTGCATGGCAGTTCCAAGACGAAAAATACTGGAACAAAATCAACATTTCGTCTTAATTTTGCTGGAAAACATCTTGATCTCAGAGACTTTTGGGAAATTCTCTGTGGACTGATGAGACAAAAGTTGAACTTTTTGTAAGATGTGTGTCCTGTTATGTCTGGTGTAAAAGTAACGCCACATTTCAGGAAAAGATCCTCATACCAACAGTAAAATATGATAGCGTGATGATCTGTAGCTGTTTTGCTGTTTCAGGACCAGAAAGACTTGCCGTGATAAATGGAACTGTAAATTCTGCTGTCTACAAAAAAGTCCTGAAGGAGAATGTCTGGCCATCTGTTCATGACTTCAAGCTCAATCAAACTTGGGTTCTGCAGCAGGACAATGATTCAAAACACAAGTCCACCTCTGAATGGCTGAATAAAAACAAAAATGAAGACTCTGGAGTGGCTTGGTCAAAGTCCTGACCCGAGTGAGATGCCGTGGCATGACCTGTAAAAGCCGGGTCATGTTCAAACCCTCCCAATGGGAATTACAGATCTACAGCGGTGAGCGGGCCAAAACGCCTCAGTGCTGTGAAAGATTAAAAGTTATTGCAAACGCTTACTTAGCAGCAGGAAGTGTGAGCGGCACAAACACTTAGTGGATTTTTAAGGGCAAACACTTTTTCACACAGGTCCATATAGGTTTCGTTTTTTTTCTCTCCCTTAATAATAAACCTTTATTTAAAAAAAAAAAAAAAAAAAAAAAAGTGAGGTCTTTTTGTTTACTTGTGTTGTGCATTTCAATTTGTCCTGAAACATTCAGTTGTTTTCTGAACCACTTAATCTTAATCTTAATTAAAGTCATGGGGAAGCTGGTGCCCATCTCAGCCGGCTCTGGGCGAGGACAGAGTACACCCTGGACAGCTCTCCAGGCCATCGCATGACAGAAACATTTGCAGCTACTCTTTACGAAAGTCAGCAATGGTTCTTTTACAGCCTCACACCATGGACAGTGGGAGACATGGCCAGCCTTTGATAACCCAGTTTGCTGCACTGGGGGGGGGGGCAGTGACAATCTTGTGGAGAGTGGGACTTGAACCCCCAACCTTAGGATCAGCAATTCAGCACTTTTTCACTTGAAAATGCAGGCTTCAGTGTTTTTATCCGTTTCTGATCTGTGACAACCGGGTCGATTTCAGGATTCCTGAAGTATTCTTGAATAAAAACATTCTTTATAGGAACTGATGTAAAAATTAGTTATGCACACACGACCTCATGAGATTTGATCTTGGCATGTAAATTTGTCTTTTTACCTCTAGTGTTGTTAACCATGCGTAATGCTTTGTGGCAACAACTGTTGTCATCGACTGCCAACCTCGAACACAATGCATCACATCATAACAGGGAAAAAATAGCGATTGTAAACTCATCTCAAATATATTTTATTATATTATATTTTATATTACTTATATATACACTTATGATATATATTATTTGCATATATATTATAAATAAATATACAATATTGTACAATATATACTATAAACAGTATACTGTATGTTCAGTTCATTTTCTGTAACCGCTTCATCCTAATTAGGGTCGCGGGGAGGCTGGTGCCCATCCCAGCCAACTCAGGGCGAGGGCAGAGTACACCCTGGACAGCTCGCCAGGCCATCGCGGGGCGGAAACACGCTGACGGCTTTGCAGCCTACTCTTGTCGAAAGTCAGCAATGGTTCTTTTACTTGCCTCACACCATAGACAGTGAGAGACATGGCCGGCCTTTGATAACCCAGTTAGCTGCACTGGGGGGGACAGTGACAACCTTGTGGAGAGTGGGACTCGAACCCCCAACCTTTGGATCAGCAATCCGGCGCCTTATACCACTAGACCACCACTGCCCTATACTGTATGTATCTGTATCTATTAATATACAATACATATATATATATATATATATATATATATATATATATATATATATATATATATATATATATATTCAATATTATATAATATAAGTACTTATATTTTGTTTATATTCTGCTCTTGATAGTGTCTTGTTTGCACCTTTTAAAGCTGAGAGCCTCGTACAAAATTTCACTGTGTGTGAACACAATGACAATAAAGACTTGTATCTTGACTATATCGTTAGCCCGGCTGATAAGGTCACGCTGGATCCCGCCCGTGTTCTACATGAGGTACAGATTCTGCCATTTGGCAACGATTTCGGACGCCAAGTTTCAGAAAAAACGTACAAACATGAATTCCTCACTATCACTTAAGTGTTACTACTTAACCAGCAGAAGAGAGCGAAGTCGAACCTCACCCCGTCATTTACATTTACTCAACACTAGACTCGTACCCCAACCCTGAACTTAACTTATTATACCGTGAGCACCCTGTGGGACTCTATAGCTGCATCACTGATTGTTCGTGTGAGGGATGCGTCTTGTTTCGTTGTGTGTGTCGGTGTTCTGAGATGATTTTAAATGATATTTACAATGATTGTTGGACATTTAAATGCAAGACAAATTTCCTTGAAAATGGGTATTAAAAGTATTCTCTAAAACCAATTTCATGAACATAACATTGGGTTTAGTATTTTTCGGCAGCCATCCAGATCTGAATCTGAATCCATCAGAAGACCTTTGGCATGTGGTGGCATGAGAGACTCCCAGCATAAATGTGCAACTGAAAAATCTGTAGGAATTGTATGACGCAATCATGTTGACATGGACCAGAATTTCATGTCCCAACATCTGGAATCCATATCACAGTTCAGAGAGTAAAGAGAGCTCCTACCCACTATTAATACAGAATTGGGTTCCTTCAAAATGATCATTGAGTGCATTTCTGTGCCTCCTCCACTAGGGGGTGGAGAGACATATCAAAAAAGAAAACGAAATGGGTGTTTTTTGTATTAATCCTGCTTGGGAAATCATTGCCTCTGCGTTTAACCCATCCAAAGTGAGCACCCACACATAAACATACTCGGAGCAGTGGGCTGCCACACATTTGGGCACCCAGAGAGCAGTATAGGTTCCTTTCTCAAAGGCACTTCAGCCATGAATGTTTAATCCTAATTCAGGTCGCGGGGAGGCTGGCGCGCATCCCAGCCGACTCCAGGCAAGGGCAGAGTACACCCTGGACAGCTCCATGGACATGCCGACGGCTTTGTAGCTTCTCCTGTTGAAAGTCAGCAATGGTTCTTTTACGTGAACCTCACACACAGTGAGAGACATGGCCGGCCATTGATAACCCAGTTAGCTGCACTGGGGGGGATAGTGACAACCCATGGAGAGTGGGACTCGAACCCCCAACCTTAGGATCAGCAATCCAGCGCCCTATACCACTAAGCCACCACTGCCCCTGTGGATGAAGGGAAGGTAGGTGCAAGTCACACCCCCATCACAACTTGTTTCCCCCCATGCTGGTTTGGGAATTGAATCAGCAACCTTTTGTTCCCAATCCCACTTCTGTAACCATTAGGCCACGCCTGCCTCCAGCCAAACCTGCTGATAAACTAATTAGATTTTGAAACTGATCCAAAAAAGAGTGAATAGCACAACATGTTTTTTTTTCCCCTGCATGGTCCTGCTGCACTCCTTGGCTTTTACATGAGGGGGCAGTGGTGGTCTAGTGGTATAGGGTGCTGGATCGCTGATCCAAAGGTTGGGTGTTGTGTTCGAGTCCCACTCTTCACAAGGTTGTCACTGCCCCCCGTCCCCCCAGTGCAGCTAACTGGGTTATCAAAGGCGGGCCATGTCTCTCACTGTCTGTGGTGAGAGGTTCATGTAAAAGAACCATTGCTGACTTTCGTAAAGAGTAGCTGCAAAGCCGTCAGTGTGTTTCTGTCCCTTGTTAAAGGGTTGTGACAGGAAGGGCATCCGACGTAAAAACCTCTGCCAAATCAACCGTGCGAATCAGATGATTCACTGTGGCGACTCCCGAGTAAAAGGGAAAAAGCCGAAAGGAAGACAGACATCAGGTGTATATAAGTGGTGAGTGAGTGTATATACCTTATCTATAGCACTCCATTCAGCAAAGCTGTTCCAGGTCCTCCATGCACATCAGACTAACTGGCTGTTCCAGATTGCTCCCAGTTGTGAGTGTCATTCTGTATGGTTGCTTGTGTGTGATGGCCCTGCAGTGGTCTGGTAATTTGTTCAGAGTGTGCCCTGCCATCGCCAAGTGTCGGCTGAGTTCCATCCCCTAAGCTTTCCGTAACCTTAATAGGAGTAAGCAGTTGCGCGAATGAATGAGTGAGTGAGTGAGTGAGTCAGCAAATATTTTAAAGGCCAGAAAAAAAATACCACAAATTTTATGATGTCCAGGTAGCGGTTGGTGAGTTTGTCCCCATTGAGGTCTTTCAGCTGAGCATCAAAAACTTTACCAAACTCAAAATAAAGTGTAGTAAACATTAAAAGGTTTCAAGTGGGCCTGGTGGCGTAGTGGTTAGGGTGCTGCACTCCTCATCGGGAGTTTGTGTGTTCAAATCCCAGTTAGACCCCCACTGTGCCCCTGGGCAAAGTCTTAACCCCAAGTGTGCCTCTGTTCACTCAGCAGTATAATTGGGTACCAGTAAAAATATACTGGGACGGTAACCTGCGATGGACTAGCATCACATCCAGGAGGAGTTGAACTCATAGTCGCTATGGAAACCAGGGATAAGCACCGGCCTGATGAGCCACTAGGCTCGGGTGTAAAAAGCCCAATGGACTTTAAAAGGTTTCAAAGTCGACAAAGGCAATTAAATGTCACGTGATTATAAAAATTATTGTTACGAAGGTGCCTTAAGAGGTTATAGGTTGAAGATATAAATGACCACCCCCGGGGCAGCTAAGTGGGTTATCAAAGGCTGGCCATGGCGCTCACTGTCTGTGGTGTGAAGTTCATGTAAAAGAACCTCTGATGACTTTGGTCAACAGTAGCTGCAAAGCCGTCAACATGTTTCTGCAATCCGATGGCCTGGCGAGCCGTCCAGGGTGTACTCTGCCCTTGCCCCGAGTCAGCTGAGATGGGCGCCAGTCTCCCCGCGACCCTAATTTGGATTACGCGGTTCAGAAAATGAATGACCACTGAACTCCACTGAAATTTCTTTCTCCTGTAATACCTATCAGTCATTGGCTTCAGATTTATCTACACCCCTTGTATTCCATAAGATCATGGGATATATTTCCAATATAAAATATATAGTATAGTATAAATAATATATAGTATAAATCTGAGAGGAATCACATTCACATACTGTATTCCTGATAATAAGAATGAAAAGACCTTGTGTACGGGTGGCGTAATGGGTAGCATGTCCACCTCACATCAAGAAGTCCTGGGTTCGATTCCCAGTTCAGGTGTTTCTGGGTGGAGTTTGCATGCTCTCCCTGTGCTTGCATGGGTTCCCTCCGTGTACTCAGGGTTCCTCCCACAGTCCAAACATGTGGACAGGAGGCTAATTAGCTGTTCCAAATCTCCCCTAGGTACGGATGTGACTGGTTGTGTGAATGTTGGCCCTGCCGTGGCTTGGTCAGCTATCCAGGGTGTACCTTGCCCAAAGTCCAGTGCCAGCCCCCCCCCAAACCCCGCATCCCTTATTTGGATGAAGCAGATTAGAAAATAAATGAATGAGACCTGATCCTCGAACAGTCTGTTATAAAGTTGTCGAACTTTGTCCAGTAAATATTGCAATAGCTTTATCTTCTCGCTGCCAAAGAAAGGCAACGTTGTGAAGTCAGGGTTGCGTACAGGCCGAATGGTGATGACTTGAAGGGCAATATTTTTCCAGAAAACGGTTTATCAGTTTTCAATGATGTAGGCAGTAATAATTTACTTGATATCAAGTGCACACACATTTCGTCTTGTCACATATTAACACCATCAAGGTTGAAGATTGTTTTATCCTGATATAGTTCAGCAAGCCATCCCCATAGAGCAAAGCAGAGGAAATATGGAACAACTATTCCTGTGCAAATCTAAGCAAGTGATACCCAACAAGCCACAAAATTACCTGCACATTCACAGCAATCCAAGTGATATGCGTCTGTTTTCAGGTTATACTATCATCAACCATAAATTCTTCGCATTTTTCCTGTGAAATGAACATTTAGCAATTTTTATAAATATATATATATTTATATATATATGTTCTTCTATAATCACCTGAAGAGAGAGGATGGTTTCACCACCCCTCGAAACAGATCTGTAGTGATAAATGGAGTTTCAATAGAAAGTCTTTGTCCTGTCCTTTTATTTTTGTGTGTATATATATATATATATATATATATATATATATATATATATATATATATATATATATATATATATATATATATATATATATATATATATATATATATATATATGATAATATGGTGGGGCAGTGGTGGCCTGGTGGTAAAAGGTGCTGGATCGCTGATCCTAAGGTTGGGGGTTCAAGTCCCACTCTCCACAAGGTTGTCACAGCCCCCCCACCACCACCACCACCAGTGCAGCAAACTGGGTTATCAAAGGCGGGCCATGTCTCCCACTGTCTCAAGTGAGAGGTTCACGTAAAACAACCGTTGCTGACTTTCGTAAAGAGTAGCTGCAACGCCGTCAGCGTGTTTCTTCCCCTTGCTAAACGATTGTGTCAGGAAGGGTATCCGACATTGAAACCTATGCCAAATCAAACATGCGATGATTCACTGTGGTGACCCCTGAAAAAAAAGGGAACATCTGAAAGGAAAAGAAGACGAAGACAATATGAATAAAGTCATTATTGCATCATATGTCTGTACTGTACTGGAATTGTGTAAATAGCACATGTCCAGAGAAATTTCTCAATGTGAAGCACTTTTAAGGTTGATCGTGAGAGTAAATGGTTGTTTATCTCTGTGTTGGACCTGCAATAGACTGGTGACCTGTTCAGGGTGTAAACTGCCCCGCAACTGAAGCTTTCAGCTTTGCTTCCACTTCACACTTATGTACCACTTAGTGTTTGTCCATAATATAAAACTCCAATTTACATTTGCAAGCAACTATTCACACACACACACACACACACACACACACACACACACACACACACACATACTGTGTGTGTGTATATATATAGAGAAGATTTATGGATGCGGTGAAGGCGGACATGAAGGTCGTTGGAGTAAGAATAGAAGATGCAGAGGATAGGGAGAGATGGAGGCAGATCATTTGCTGTGGCGACCCCTGAAGGGAACAGCTGAAAGGAAAAGAAGAAGGTATACACACACACATATATAGGTAAAGTTTTGGGCTTTTTCCACCCAAGCCATAGCAATTACCTTCCCAGTATATCCCAGTATTAGTTACCTTCCCAGTATATTTTTACTGGTACCCATTTATACTGCTGGGTGAACAGAGGCACACTTGTGGTTAAGACCTTGCCCAGGGGTCTTTACACAGTGGAGGTCTAACTGGGCTAAGGCACAGTGAGTGTCTCAGTGGGATTTGAACTCACGCCCTATCGAAAATGATGCAGCACCCTAACCACTACACCACCGGCCCCACTATATATAATATATATACTGTATATATATCTGTGTGTGTGTGTGTGTGTGTGTGTGTGTGTGTGTGTGTGTGTGTGTGTGTGTGTGTGTGTAAAAATTACTATATTTCAATAAAACAACAACAAAAAACAAATACTTGTATAATTGTTTTTAATTTTCATGGATTTTTGATATGTTGGGGGGGTTTGTTTGTTTGTTTGTTTGTTTGTTTTTTTTTTTGCATATCTGTTGATTATGAATTTAGCATCAGACATCAGCTGGCAACATTCTCAAAGGTGCAAGGTCATGAGGTGTGTAGTGTTTGGAGCAGTACTTGAACTACGGGTTCCTAAGTCGACGTCGACGATAAGGGATGTGGAGTGTCTGAAGCCTATTCATACTTTGAGATGTTTTTTATTTTCTTGTATATAGAATTCTGCATTATGGATTATGGTGCACTGAAATATTTTTGTAATGAAGAAGTGATGGTCTCCTCTCAGTTAGCGCCAACAACCAACAAGTGTGAAGTTGCTGGGAGGATCAGGCAGGCGTGAGTGTACTGGATTGGAAAGCACCCTTTTGTTTGAGGTTTACACAGCCTTATCATTTTAACATTTTTATTACACCCTTTCCAGGGTTATTATTTATTCAAACACGACTGAAGACAAATGTGACGCCTAATAGAGAGCACACCACTAATAAAGCACTAAATCTTCTAATAGGCATTAAATGACAATGGCAGTGTCAACATACCATAAAAAATACGGTAGTAAAATGCCATTTCTAATACACCCATAAACACACATGTACACAGTGTCACTTGTACTGATAAGTACCTGTCAGGAAGCCAGTTGGTGAAATCATTCACTAAGCGTGGGATCGTTTGGGGACTGGACACTTGTGGGTGACTTATCTATGAAAGTGAGGATCTCAGATGTGTATAAAATGTCAGGTGAAATGCATAGATTTATAATTTGCTTCAGAAGGAATAATAAAGTTAGTTGAACTAACCTACCTGCGCCAGCCTAATGCTCCCATGGTGGCCCAGTCTCCTCAAAGGCAGACACGGAATGATAGGGATTCTGGTCCTCGTCAGCCACCGACCAGGCCGGGTTACTTCTATGAGCATGGGTTTCGGCGACTTCCGGTGGTACCCCCCCCCCCTTCCCCGGCCTGGCGCCGCCACCAGCTATTGCCACCGGACCAGATAATCCCTCTTCTTCTGATGGATTTTCAGTCCGCTGCCTTTCTTAGAACTTCTTGCATACAACACACTGTTCATTGGTTGCCTTCTGTAACAAAGTTCCCAGATCCACCTGGCTGCCGTCATATACTGTGGTATTGCTCCTGGATGACAGCTGCCGCCGACTTATCCAATTTGCGTTGTGGGTCTGGAATCCTCTTGAAGCAGCCCGAAGTTGTTGTAGCAAAAAATTCAAGGTTCCACGGTGGGTTCTTCACCCTCCTTAGCTTATTTGCCTGGTCCCTTATTTGAGGCCAACAGACCTCTGTTGTGCTGGTCTTTCCCAGCTGTCTTGTATTTGCTGTGTGTAGCTATGCAAGGAATAATAAAGTTAGTTGAACTAACCTACCTGGGCCAGCCTAATGCTCCCATGGTGGCCCAGTCTCCTCAAAGGCAGACACGGACTGATAGGGATTCTGGTCCTCGTAAACTAATTTAAAGGGTTTTTTATTATTTGCATGATATTATGCATTAATTTGATGTATCTGATGATCATCAAGTCCGTGGCCCATGTTTTTCACCCATTTCTACCATGTTCAGTTCGTTCAGTTCAGTTTATTTTCCGTAACCGCTTAATCCTAATTAGGGTCGCGGGGAGGCGGACTAAATCGTGAATGTTTATTTATTTATTTTTTATAATCAAGCCACTTGCTAACCTGTTTATGCACTTTCATGTACTTTAACCTGAAGCACTTTTCTCATGTTGTCACCTGTAGGCTTTTTATAAAACTCACTGACCAGCACGGAACGGAGGGAAAATACTTGTGAGTGTTTGTTAACAGTTCAGAGTTATTTTCTTCCGGTGGATAAGTTTATTGTGTAGTTGTTCATCGTAAAGAAAAGGAGGGGGGGGGGGGCTCTTCCACTGAAAAAAAACGAGTGTTGTGTACTGTAACAGGAGATGATGATCTTTTTTCCAGTTTAATTCCTGTAGCCAATAGGATTCTACCATGTGACATGTAGCGATGTTTCTGCCTGGATGACTGAACAACTTTTCTGCTATTATTCTATCATTTTATTCACATTCATCATCAGTTCATTTTCTGTAACCGTTGCTATGCATTAATTTGATGTATGTGATGATCATCAAGTCCGTGGCCCATGTTTTTCACCCATTTCTACCATGTTCAGTTCGTTCGGTTTATTTTCCGTAACCGCTTAAACCTACTTAGGGTTGCGGGGAGGCTGGCGCCCATCCCAGCCGAGAGCAAAGTACACCCTGGACAGCTCACCAGGCCATCGCATGACGGAAACACGCTGACGGCTTTGCACGTACTTTTGTCGAAAGTCTGCAAAGGTTCTTTTACATGAACCTCACACCGTAGACAGTGAGAGACATGGCCGGCCATTGATAACCCAGTTAGCTGCACTGGGGGTGGGGGACAGTGACAACCTTGTGGAGAGTGGGCCTCGAACCCCCAACCTTAGGATCAGCGATCCAGCGCCTTATACCACTAGGCCACCACTGCCCCCATTTCTACCATTCATATCTTCATCACTGCCGCCAGCCCTTACAAATAAGGTTCTGCATTGTATTGCGATACTGTACGTTTTCATTCGGTGCAGTCGTGGCCTTGTGGTAAAGGGCACTGGATCGCTGATCCTAAGGTTGAACCACTGAACCACTTAATTCTAATTAGGGTCTCGGAGAGGCTGGCACCCATCTCAGGCGACTCCGATCAAGGACTCGTCAAACCATCGCAGGGCACAACCATTCACACCGAGAGGAAATTTGAAACAGCGAATTAACCTACTGTGCATGTCTTTGGACTGTGTGAGGAAACCCGCATACCCAGAGGAAACCCGCACAAGCACGGCGAGAGCACACGAACTCCACGCAGAAACACCCGAGCTGGGAATCAAACCCAGTCCTTCTTGCTGTGAGGCGGACGTGGTAAGCTCTGCACCACCATGCTGCCCACCGTGTGTGTTCGTTTAAGCAATTAAACCTGCACTCTTGCATTCGGTCCAGTCAAAGTGCAGCTCTGTGGAAAATGTTAATTAGATGGAATAACAATTTTGGGAAAGCCTTTAGTAACCATGATTTAAATGGGTTTATGGAAACAACAAACACTGCAGTGATAAGACAAGACTTTATTACTCACATCACAATTAGGATCCTCATCAGACTGTGTACATTGATTTTTTATTTTATTTTATTTTATTTTTTTTTTTTTTTTTTTTGGGGGGGGCTAACAGATTATTCAGTGTTTAGGCACAATGTAAAGACACAGGTCATGACCCAGGAGCAGATTTAACAGAGAAGAGATAAATTTAGGAATTTAGGTCAATTTCATTTTATAAACATGAGGACAAAAATTAATGCTGCTTGGATTAGGACATTTACACAACACTGAATATAATCAAAATACGTATTGTCAGTTAACGTGTTCTCTGAATAGCTACAACTTGAATGTAAACAACTCCTCTGAGTTTAAGCATGGATTTATTAGCATGTCTCTGTACAATTAAAACAACATGAATAAAACCAACACTACAATAAAAGTCCTGTGTGTGTGTGTGTGTGTGTGTGTGTGTGTGTGTGTGTGTGTGTGTGTGTGTGAGAGAGAGAGAGAGAGAGAGAGAGAGAGAGAGAGAGAGAGAGAGATCTATGTATTCCTCATGCTGTGGGGACTGTAATCTGTTTCTACAGTCACATTTTGAGGACTTGTCCTGATTATGAGAACAAAACACAAGTTCTATCATTAAAATTTAAGGTGAGAACATGTTTAAAGTTAGGATTAGAGTCAGGGTTCGAGTAAGTCTCCAGGAAATGGAAGAGTCTGTATTGTTCCCTATGCTAGAAGAATGGAAATTAGTCTGTGCACGCCTGTGTTCAGTTCAGTTCATTTTCTGTAACCGCTTCATCCTAATTAAGGTCGCGGGGAGGCTGGTGCCCATCCCAGCCAACTCAGGGCGAGGGCAGAGTACACCCTGGACAGCTCGCCAGGTCATCGCAGGGCGGAAACATGCTGACGGCTTTGCAGCCTACTCTTGTCGAAAGTCAGCAATGGTTCTTTTACATGCCTCACACCATAGACAGTGAGAGACATGGCCGGCCTTTGATAACCCAGTTAGCTGCACTGGGAGGACAGTGACAACCTTGTGGAGAGTGGGACTCAAACCCCGAACCTTTGGATCAGCGATCCAGCACCCTATACCACTAGACCACCACTGCCCCTTGCACGCATGTGGTTGTGTACAAATATTCATTGAATTAAAAAAATAAGGAAATAAAGAAAGAATGGGGGGAGGAGTTTCGGAAAATGCCTCAAAACAAGGCCAATTATGCCAAAAAACAAACAAAAACAAAAAACAACCCAAAACCCCCCAACAAAACTACTTAGATTTTAATGTGAGGTGTGTGCATGGCGTGTCTGTATGTGTGTATATTTTTATTTTATTTACATCTTATGCATTATTTTTGAATCATTGAATATGTTCATCAGTTCATTTTCTGTAGCCACTTAATCATAATTAGGGTCGCAGGGAGGCCGGCGCCCATCCCAACCGACTCCTGGTGAGGGCAGAGTACACCCTGGACAGCTCGCCAGGCCATAGCAGGGTAGATCTTGTCAAAAGTCAGCAATGGTTCTTTTACATGAACCTCTCACCATAGACATTGAGAGACATGGCCAGCCTGTGATAACCCAGTTAGCTGTACTGGGGGGGAATGGTGGGGCATTGGCGGTCGACAATGACAACCTGTTGTGAGTTGGGCTGGAACCCTCAACCTTAGGATCAGTGATCCAGCACCTATACCACTAGGCCACCACTGCCCTGTATATTAATAGGTATGAGATATACACATACTGTATACATGGTCACGGGGTCAGTCCCGAATTAACCGCGGAAAGTGAGGGATCCCCGATTACAGCGACAGATGATCCAGCCAAGATACAACCAAGCTTTTGAATTCATCTCTATGATGTAAAAGCAGCAGAAAGGCCATCTATCCAAGTCAACTGTGGACACAAATGCGCACAGGGCGCCTTCCTCCATTCCAGACTTTTACGCACGAGTGTGTTAATAAGCTGGTCCTGTAGATCTGATGAAAGAATATTATAAGTGTTGATTCAATGTCTCAGCTGGACATGTTCTCGTGGAGTCTGCAATCTGTTAATGTGCCTTACTTTAGTCCTCCAGTGAGCCATGAGCTGTCGGGATGGTGTCGCACTGAACATTAAACACAGACAGTCTGTACTGCTCGCTCTTTCCGACGTGGAGAGGAAAGGCAGCCTGGCTGTCCTCACGCTGTCCTTTCACACTGCCCGAGAACGGCCGGATCTGACAGCTGTGCGTCATCGACGGAGAGGAAATCCTCCAAAACAAGTCTTTGAGCATTTTTCTGAACTCCCTCCTGGTGAGGCAGTACAAGACCGGATTCAAGCAGCTGTTGGCGTGCGCCAGGCAAGTCGTCACTGGGAAAATGTACGTTTGGACCATGAAGTACACGTGATCAAAGTGCACGAGGTCCAGCTTGACCAGGACGCCCCAGAATGTCAAGGCTTGGTTTGGCATCCAGCAGATAAAAAATGACAGCACCACGACTGTGACGGACCGGGTGACCCTTGATTTCCTCCTGAGAAGGTTGTTGTTCATGCTGCGGAGGCTCAGAAAGCGCAGGAGCAGCAGGTAGCAGACGCACACGATCAGAGTCGGGAATATGAAGCCGAGTAAAACTTTCTGGAGGTGGTACAAGCCGAGCCAGTGGTTCCCACCAGGGAAGCTGATCAGGCACAGTTTTTCCCCGATCACTTCCTTCTGCGTGGAGAAGATGATGGTGGGTGCTGTGGCGAGCGTGGCGAGGAGCCAAAGGAGCGCGCTCACCCAGCGGCCGGAGCATCCACAGGGCGGTCTGCGGTCCTTGAGCACCGACCCCACGGCCCAGTAGCGCGTGATGCTCATCGCCGTGAGGAAGAACACGCTCGCGTACATGTTCATCACCGTGACCGAGAGCACCACCTTGCACATGACGTGTCCAAAAGGCCAGCTGAAATCGCGCGCGGTGTCAACAGCCCAGAAGGGCATGACCAGCACGAACTGAAAGTCGGTCGCCGCCAGGTTCAGGATGAACAGGTTGATGGTGGACGATCTCCTCCCCTGGCGCGATCTCATCAGGAAAAACACCAGCATGTTGCCCACCAGACCCACGGCGCACACGAACGAGTAGACCAGCGAGATCACGAAGCGCAGCGTCGCCGAGCCGCTCGCAGAGCCGGCGTTCTCGTGCCTGGACACGTTCGGGAAGCTCGCGTTCGAAGCCTCTGCCATCATCCCGTGCTCGGCCAGTCTATGAGTGAGAGGCATGTCATCAGAAAGCCTTGGAATGGAGCAGCAGGAACGGTGAAGATGATCTGGTTATCTCCGAGAACGCACCAGGACTCTGCGCACCCGAGTTCCTGGCACGGTCCTCAGCGGCTGCATTTCAGTCTTCAGGATTCCCCGGGGCTAGTGCGCTTTTCTACTGGCCTCTCCGGAGACATTCAGCTCTCTCTCTCTCTCTCTCTCTCTCTCTCTCTCTCTCTCTCTCTCTCTCTCTAGTGTGACTTGTGCCTGACTGCGTGCGCGCGCCTGAGAAATGTAGCTGTGGGTCGAAAATCATTAACATAAGCAACAGCAGTTGTTGAGTGGTTGAGAGAGAGAGAGAGAGAGAGAGATAGAGAGAGAGAGCTCTATGTATACCTCATGTTGTGGGGACCGAATTCTGTTTCCACATTCGCATTGTGGGGACTTGCCATGCTTGTGAGAACAAAACACAAATTACCAAAAGGACAATCATTAAAATTTAAAGTGAGGACATGTTTAAAGTTAGGAGAGAGAGAGAGAGAGAGAGAGAGAGAGAGAGAGAGAGAGAGAGAGCTCTATGTATACCTCATGTTGTGGGGACCGAAATCTGTTTCCATAGTCACATTGTGGGGACTTGTCATGCTTGTGAGAACAAAACACAAATTACCAAAAGGACAATCATTAAAATTTAGGATGAGGACATGTTTAAAGTTAAGAGAGAAAGAGAGAGCGTGTGCAAGAGAGAGAGAGAGAGAGAGAGAGAGAGAGAGAGAGAGACAGAGAGAGACAGAGAGAGACACAGAGAGAGAGATCTATGTATACCTCATGTTGTGGGGACCGAAATCTGTTTCCATAGTCACATTGTGGGGACTTGCCATGCTTGTGAGAACAACACACAAATTACCAAAAGAACAATCATTAAAATTTAAAGTGAGGACATGTTTAAAGTTAGGAGAGACAGAGAGAGAGAGAGAGAGAGAGAGAGAGAGACAGAGAGACAGAGAGAGAGAGAGAGAGATCTATGTATACCTCATGTTGTGGGGACCGAAATCTGTTTCCACAGTCGCATTGTGGGGACTTGCCATGCTTGTGAGAACAAAACACAAATTACCAAAAGGACAATCATTAAAATTTAGGATGAGGACATGTTTAAAGTTAAGAGAGAAAGAGAGAGCGTGTGCAAGAGAGAGAGAGAGAGAGAGAGAGAGAGAGAGAGAGAGAGAGAGAGACAGACAGAGAGAGACAGAGAGAGACACAGAGAGAGAGATCTATGTATACCTCATGTTGTGGGGACCGAAATCTGTTTCCATAGTCACATTGTGGGGACTTGTCATGCTTGTGAGAACAAAACACAAATTACCAAAAGGACAATCATTAAAATTTAAAGTGAGGACATGTTTAAAGTTAGAGTTAGGAGAGACAGGGAGAGAGAGAGAGAGAGAGAGAGAGAGAGAGAGAGAGAGAGAGGGATCTATGTATACCTCATGTTGTGGGGACCGAAATCTGTTTCCATAGTCACATTGTGGGGACTTGTCATGCTTGTGAGAACAAAACACAAATTACCAAAAGGACAATCATTAAAATTTAAGGTGAGGACATGTTTAAAGTTAAGAGAGAACGAGAGAGGGCGAGAGAGAGAGAGAGAGAGAGAGAGAGAGAGAGAGAGAGAGAGAGAGAGAAAGAAATACAAAACTCATTTCCTTTTATTGAGTTTACATGTCCAGTGTCTGGGCAGAGTTCAGACTTTCTTATAGCCCAGAAAATGTACTTCGACCTTTCAGATTAAAACCAATTTAACAAGGAAACCTGAGGCACTGACTAATGATTGATTTCTCCCCTAAGAGGTTCAATATATATATATATATATATATATATATATATATATATATATATATATATATATATATATATATATATATATATATATATATAGGGATCCCTCACTTTCCGCGGTTAATTGGGACCGAGATCTCCACCGGACCACCGACATTTGTGACGTAGGATCACCCCCCCCAACCACACATATAGCTACGTGCATGCATATGTGTATATAACATCAATAAATACATATTCAGTGCTATAAATGCTTATAATAACAATTAAACATTAAAAAATAACATAAGATGTAAATAAAATAGAAATACACACACATACAGATGCTATTGCATGAGAAGAAGGCGACATACATACGCGGGCGGACGCAGGCGCTCAGATACGTGCACACACAGATGCGAAAATGTAAGTAGTTTTGATGGGAGATTGTCGGTTGTTTTTGTTTTGTGTTGGTTTAGGGTTTTGTTTTGGGTTTTTTTGGCATAATTGGCCTTGTTTTTGTGGCATTTTTTTTAACTTTTTCTGTATTCTTCCTTAATTTCCTTATTTTTTAATTTGATGAATATTTATTAATTATGTTTTTAAAAACCTGTGATGCCTTGAAGCCGCATGAATTGAAGCGTGAAGTAGTGAGGGATCCAATACACACTTCCTTTAAATTATATCACCTCCACAAGATGTATTCTACCTGTGTGCTCCTACCTCCGCTTTTATAAGTCACCCTATGCTCCTGTCGCTTCTGTAAGAATGTATTCACCACAGCAATTTCCATCCTTTTTGCAAAATCTACCAACTTCTGTCCTTCTGTGTTCCTGTCCTGGATATCAAACCTGCCCATCACTTCAGAGGGGTACCCTGCATCATTTCATCTAACTCACTCCACAATCTCTCCTGCCTGTGGGGCAGAAGCACTAACAACATTGAACATCACACCTTCAATTTCTAACTTGAGACTCATCACTCTGTCTGACACTCTTTTCCCTTCTAGAACATTCCTGACAAACCCCTCCTTCAAGATGACTCCGACTCCATTTCTCTTCCCATCCACACCATGAAAAAACAGCTTTAAAAAAACAGCTGCTCCGAAGCTTCTAGCCTTGCTACCTTTCCACCTGGTCTCCTGAACACACAGTATGTCCACCTTCCTCCTCTGCATCATGTCAGCCAGCTGTCATAGTTCCAACATTCAAAGTCCCTACTCTCAGTCCTAGACTCATGCCTTTCCTCTTCTCTCTCTGCCTACGAACATGCCTCCTGTCTCTCCTTCTTTGACCAACAGTAGCCCAGTTTCCACCAGCACCCTGTTGGTTAACAGCACTGTTGGCAGTCATTGTTAACCCGGGCCTCAACCGATCCGATATGACATTCATATCAATGATCCGCATAACAAATTTGACAAATGTTTTACGTCAGATGCCTTTCCTGATACAACCCTCTGCATTTATCTGAACACTGGCTTGTGCACCCTCCCCCCACGGCTGCATTAAAAAAAAAAAAAAAAAAAAAATATATATATATATATATATATATGTATATGTATATATATATATATATATATATATATATATACAGATACAGTATATACACACACACACACTCACACACCTCTGTTTGTGTGTGTGTGTGTGTGTGTGTGTGTGTGTGTGTGTGTGTGTGTGTGTGTTGCTTCTCTGTGGGGTTTGTATATTCTTCCCATGCTTGCATGGGGTTCCTCTGGGTACTTTGGTTTCTTCCTACCATTCAAAGACACGTACATTAGGTAAATTGGCTTCTGCAACTTGCCCCCAAGCGTGTGTGTGTGTGTGTGTTTGTGTGTGTGTGTGTGTGCGTGTTGGCCCTTCAGAGGTTCAGGCTAACTGCTTCAGACGTACCAGATCTTTGCTGTATTGGTTGAAACAGGCTCCAGCCTCCCCACAACCCTAGGAGTAAGAAGTTCAGCAAATGAGTGAGTGAATATCGACTGATATTTATTAGTGATTTGTTTGATTATTTGAATGCTAACTTACATGGCCTGGATTTTATTCAAACCTCGACTCAAAAAAACAATTGGCCCACATTTACAACTGCAGCATATACCGTATGTCACATTGGACCTTATGTGTTCAGTTGGGGAAATGTTAGTGAATAAACGGCTGTATGGCCCCAATAAATTAATTAATTCATTTTAAGACCCGATTAATCCTAATTAGGGTTGCAAGGAGGCTGACACCCACCTCAGGCAATTCTGGGAAAGGGGCAGAGTACACCCTGGACAGCTCACAAGGCCATCGCAGAGCAGAAACATATTGATGGCAGCCTACTCTTGACGAAAGTCAGCAATGGTTCTTTTACAGTCTCTCACCACAGACAGTGACAGACATGGCTGGCCTTTGACAGCCCAGTTAGCTGCACTGCGACGGACAGCAGTAACAACCCGTTGATTGTGGGGCTTGATCCCTTGACCATAGGATCAATAATCCAGCACCTTACCACTGGGCCACCACTGTCCCAGCTCCAATAATAAATATATAAATTAAAACTACACTGTATTTATATGAATTATGAAAATATGAAATATGGGCAGTGGTGGTCTAGCGGTATAGGGCGCTGGATCGCTGATCCAAAGGTTAGCGGTTCAAGTCCCACTCTCCATAAGGTTGTCACTGTCCCCCCAGTGCAGCTAACTGGGTTGTCAAAGGCGGGCCATGTCTCCCACTGTCTATGGTGAGAGGCATGTAAAAGAACCATTGCTGACTTTCGTAAAGAGTAGCTGCAAAGTCGTCAGCGAGTTTCTGTCCCTTGCTAAAAAGGGTTGTGACAGGAAGGGCATCCGACGTAAAAAAAAAACCTCTGCCAAATCAAATGTGCGAATCAGATGATTCGCTGTGGCGACTCCCGAGTAAAAGGGAAAAAGCCGAAAGGAAGACAGACAGACAAGACAGACAGACTGTATTTATATGAATTAATTTATATAAATTTATATTTTGTGTTCCTAATATCTTTTGTTTTCATTTGATTGACTGGCTGATTGATTGATTGATTGATTGAGTGATTAATAGACCAAATTCTCATCTCAGCTCGCGCACAGCATCATGGGATTGCGACTACCATACAAGCTACCAATATGGTGTATCTCTATGTGGATGTGTCAATATCTCTATGTGGATGAGAACTGCACTATCGATAAGTTCAATTTATGGAAAGTTCCCGACCTTCGAGCGTATTGTATACGTAGGGGTCTTACCGGTTATTCCCGCAAGCGTAAAGATGAAATTGTTGCGCTTGAATTTGTGGCGATGTTACAAAAGCTACCTATAGTTTTGTCAAAGGCCGAGGAATCTAAACGAATCCAAAGTGACTATGCCAGCTTGTTGACATTTGAAGTGGATGAGGAAAGCGTGACAATTCCCGACCCTTTGGGACTTGAAGACGACTGGGAGACAGAAAATGACGCCTTATTGAAGTGGCCCCCCGTGTATGTACGCTGACATAACGGATTTTTTGTAAATGAAGGACCAGGCACCCCTACTAGCGCGGCTTCGTAATGACTACAAAGAAGGTAAATGCAAGTTTGACAGCTGTCATCGAGTGATCTGACAGCCCTTGTTTGTCTATTTTACAAATTAACATAACAGTAATTTTCAAGATCTAAGTCTATGATATTTAATGATTACAGAATCTTATGGTTATTTAACAGATAACTCAAAGGTGATATAGTCTATAGGGTCTATGAATTTGAATTAAGAACACTTTAATAATAAACTTACTCATCATCATCATCATCATCATCATCATCATCATCTTCTTCCGCTTAGTCCAGGGTCAGGTCGCGGGGGCAGCAACCTTAGCAAAAAGGTCCAGACATCCCTCTCCCGAGCTACTTCCTCCAACTCTCCCGGGGGGACACCGAGGCGGTCCCAGACAAGCCGAGAGACATAGTCCCTCCAGCGTGTTCTAGGTCGACCCCGGGGTCTCTTCCCGGTTGGACATGCCCGAAACACCACACCAGGGAGGCGTCCGGGGGGCATTCTGACCAGATGCCCGAGCCACCTCAACTGGCCCCTCTCAATGCGGAGGAGCAGCGGATCTACTCCGAGCTCTCCCCAGATGGCGGAGCTTCTCACCCTATCTCTAAGGGAGAACCCCGCCACCCGGCGAAGAAAGCTCATTTCAGCCGCTTGTATCCGTGATCTTGTTCTTTCGGTCATTACCCAAAGCTCGTGACCATAGGTGAGGGTTGGAACGTAGATCGACTGGTAAATTGAGAGCTTCGCCTTGCGGCTCAGCTCCTTTTTCACCACAACGGACCGGTACAGGCACCGCTTAACAGCAGAGGCTGCAGCGATCCGTCTGTCGATCTCTCGCTCCATCCTTCCCTCACTCGTAAACAAGACCCCAAGATACTTAAACTCCTCCACTTGGGGCAGGACCTCATTCCCGACCCGGAGGGTGCATTCCACCATTGTCCGACTGAGAACCATGGCCTCGGACTTGGAGGTACTGATCTTCATCCCGGCTGCTTCGCACTCAGCTGCGAATCGCTCCAATGAGAGCTGGAGGGCCCGACTTGATGAAGCCAAAAGGACAACATCATCCGCAAAAAGCAGAGACGATATCCGATGGCCACCAAACCAGAACCCCTCATCGCCTCGACTGCGCCTAGAAATTCTGTCCATAAAAATTATGAACAGAATCGGTGACAAAGGACAGCCTTGGCGGACTACAACTCCCACTGGAAACGAATCCGACCTGCTGTTACCAATACGGACCAAACTCTGGCTCTGGTGATACAGCGACCGAATAGCTCGTAGCAACGGATCCGGAACGCCGTATTCTCGGAGCAAGCCCCACAAGATCTTTCGAGGGACATGGTCGAAAGCCTTCTCCAAATCCACAAAGCACATGTGGACAGATTGGGCAAACTCCCATGCCCCCTCCAGAATCCTGTGGAGCGTATAGAGTTGGTCAAGAGTGCTGCGGCCAGGACGAAAACCACATTGTTCCTCCTGAATCCGAGGTTCGACTATCGGTCGGATCCTCCTCTCTAGTACCCCTGCATAGACTTTCCCAGGTAGGCTGAGGAGTGTAATTCCCCGATAATTGGAACACACCCTCCGGTCCCCCTTCTTAAAAATTGGGACCACCACCCCAGTTTGCCAATCCAGAGGTACAGCCCCCGATGACCACGCGATGTTGCAGAGACGTGTCAACCAAGACAGTCCACAACATCCAGAGCCCTGAGATATTCCGGGCGGATCTCGTCCAACCCCAGAGCTCGACCACCGAGGAGCTTTTTGACAACCTCAGTGACCTCCACTCCAGTGATGGGCGGACCCTCACCCGAACCCCCAGGGTCTTCCTCTTCCACGGAGGGCGTGTTGGTGGGATTGAGAAGGTCCTCAAAGTATTCCCTCCACCTCTCAACAACATCCCCAGTCAAGGTAAGCAGCTCCCCACCTCCACCGTAAACAGTGTTTGTGAAACTTACTGCTTTAATCCAACATTTGTGTCCCTCCGGATCCTTCAGCTTGGTAGGGAAGGTAAATAATGTGAATGATGGCAGACATGTACACACGTTAGTCCCAAATTTCCAGGCATGTATACTGCAAATTTCCTTTTCCAACGCCCGAGATGATAAATGCTGTTCCTACAGTTCACTATGACACAATGCGCACCTGGCAGATCGATAATTTAAGGCTGATGGCAGGGTTTAAGCGACAGTTGTTAGGATGTTTTTACATACAAAAGCAAGTGGCTACAAGAAAGTTTGGTAGCAGTGACCCTTGGATCAGATGTTGGGTCACGTTCCCCGCACATTCGCAGTCGTAATGCAAATTTGGTCTATTGGAGTGGCATGCAAGTGCAGTGGTAGGTATTGTCATTTCACTTCAAGCAGGTCTCAAATACAAATCTTCGTGTTAAAGTGAGTTTTTCTGCGTTAAAGTTGCATTTTATTCCAACACCTTCATGGGTTTCGTCCAGGTGCTTCGATTTTCTTTTCCAGTCCAAAAACAGGTTTATTAGGTCAGCTGGCTTCTCTAAATTGCCCAAAGTCCTGAATGCACATCCACAGTCCAAAGACATACATAGGTTAGGCTAAGTGGCTTTTGTGGGGCAGTGTAATGATTATATAAGTGGGTTTGGATCTGAAAGGTTGCTGGTTTGAATCCCAAACCAGCAGGAAAAATGTGTGGTGGTGGTGGAGGAATGAGCTGCACCTTTCCTTCATTCAACTTCATGTCTGAAGCGCCCTTGAGCAATGCACCTACACCCCAACTGCTCCCCAAGCACCCCCTGTGAGGGCTCACTGTTTACATGTGTGTGTGTGTGTGTGTGTGTGTGTGTGTGTGTGTGTGTGTGTGTGTGTGTGTGTGTGTGTGTGTGTCACTTTGGATGGATTAAATGCACAGTCAATAATTTCCCTTGTGTGATTAATACAAAAAAAAGTAAATTTCCATTATTTGAGAATCTGAGTGGGAATGTACTATATGTGTATTGGCTCTGCAGTGGTCTGGCCAGATGTTCATGGTGTTCCCCACCTTCACCTTCAGTCAGTTGGGATGGGCTCTATGGGCTCCCCATGACCGTAATAATTTTTTTTTTTTTTTAAATCCGAAAATGACATGACACATGATACTTGTGTTAAAATGGGTTGTTTAAATGTATGCCTGATATTAAATGGATACCTGAGTCCTGATACTGACTGACATTCCATCAAAACACATTCATATTTATAGTGAAGATTGTATAGCCAACATTTTGAACAACTGAGTGAAATGGTGTAGGGATCACAATTTTCATTTTTTTTATATTACAGTAGTCGGCATGAACAATGCTACATATATATATCTGTAGGCAGCTTACTATATAAACATGAAGTGAAATGCAATTAACAAATAATTACTTCTGATACATCATATAGGAAATGGTCATAAATTGCATAGAGTTTTCAGCTTATTATTATTATTATGACAGTTCAGTTCATTTCACTTAGCAACAGGGGAAAACACCTTCAATATCTTGTGCTGAAGATATACGGTATAGTATGGCACTGAATAGGAAAATGGGAATAAGAGGAAAGTAATTACTAAATAACTGCTGTGATGGATTCGGTCACATCTGAAGGATATACTGTATAGTACAAGAATGAATAATTTAAATCTGGGTCATCTACTGGTTGCTGGAAGTTAAAAATATATACTGTATATACAGTGGGTCCTCTAATTATGAAATTAATCCGTTCCACCAGAGCCTTTTTCGTAGCCTGGAGTTTTCGTAAGTAGAGGCGCATTTTACATGTAAAATGCGTGATTCGTTTGAAGGCTCCCAAGACTACCCCATAAACCCTTTACAAATGATAATAATACACCAATTTTGGATGAAATATGTGTTAAAAGTAAAAGGAAATTATTAATTAAACCATTTAAACATTTTATTAACATATTAAACCATTTTATTGACATATTTATTAATTAAACCATTATTAAACATTTTTATGAATGCACATGCACACACACACAACACTGTCTCTCTCTATCTCTCTCTCGCTCTCTCTCTGTCTCTCTCTCTCTCTCGCTCTCTCTCACACACACACACACAAAACTCTCTCTCCCTCTCTCTGTCTCTCTGGTGTGTCTTGCCGAATGCGGGCTCCGACCACACGCAGCGCGCAGCCGACAGAGCAATTGTATTTAAATGTTTAAATGGACGGGATGTTGTATTTAAAGCGGAATTACAGTACCTGTTTGAAAGATCAGAGGTCCTGATTCAATATTAACTTGCTTCCTTGCGAGATCGGAGGTCTTGTCCCACGGAGCACTCTGTTTTTTGCCTCCTTCTGCTTCAATATCGTTCAGAAATAATCTCCTCCGTCACTGTATTTCCACTTTTCTGTATTTTCCGGGTCCATGATGGATAACGAAATATAACACTGCAATGATCAATCTCAAAAAAAAACTTATGAGCCAACATTCCTGTTCAACTCTCCTCTCTCACGCGTGTGACAAACAGGAAGTATGGGTACAGGAAGTATGGGTACAGTTCAGCTGCCTCCTGGCCAATGGGAGGCCAGTGGGCAGGATGTTGGGAGGCAGCCAATGAGAGAGCAACTCGCGCATTGTTTGGATTTGTGAATGGTGCGTTGGAATTTTTGAATGGCGCATTTGGCGCTTTTTGTAAAAAGAGGTTGTTTTCCGAAAAAGAGGAAGAAAATTTAGGAAAATGTTTTTCATAACCTGGATTTTTCGTATTCAGAAGCTTTCTTAAGTAGAGGGCCGACTGTATAATGTATAGAGGGCAGTAGTGGCCTGGTAGTAAAAGGTGCTGGATTGCTAATCCCAAGGTTGGGGGTTCAAGCCCCACTCTCAACAGGTTGTCACTGCCCCACTAGTGCAGCTAACTGGGTTATCAAAGGCCGGCCATGTCTCTCACTGTTTATGGTGTGACGCATGTAAAAGAACCATTGCTAACTTTCATCATAGCAGTCAGCGTGTTTCTGCCCTGCAATGGCCTGGCAAGTTGTCCAGGGTGTACTCTGCTATCGCCGTTATGAACGTTTCATAAGATCTTTTCAGCTGTTCTTTTTTACCTACCACATCACATGGAAATGCACAATGCTCTATCCAGCCATGGATTGTTTGCCATATTTTTGTCAATGAAACAAAAATAGCAAATTAATTATTTACCCATCTTTGGTATGAAATATCATATTTTACACTCACACACACACACACACACACACAGACACACACACACACACACACACACACAGTGCTTTATGTGGAAGCAATGTTGTTAACTTGAAGGTAGTTTAAAACCACAGTCTTATCGTGAATGTTTATTTATTTATATTTTAATGAAACCACTTGCTATCCTGTTTATGCACTTCCGTGTACTTTAACCTGAAGCACTTTTCTCATGTTCTTACCATTTGGCTTTTTATAAAACTGACTTACTGACATGGAAGAGAGGAAAAAATACTTGTGGGTGTGTGTTAACAGTTCAGACTTATTTTCTTCCAGTGGATGAGTTTATTGTGTAGTTGTTCATCGTAAAGAAAAGGAGGGAGGGGGGGGGGGGCTCTTCTGCTGAAAAAAAACAAGTGTTGTGTACTGTAACAGGAGATGATGTGATCTTTTTTCCAGTTTAATTCCTGTAGCCCATAGGATTTTGCCATGTGACATGTAGCAATGTTTCTGCCTGGATGACTGAACAACGTTTCGGATATTATTCTATCATTTTATTTTCATTCATTATCAGTTCATTTTCTATAACCGTTTAATCCTAATTAGAGTTGCGGGGAGGCTGACACCCATCCCAGCCGACTCCAGGCGAGGGCAGAGTACATCCTGGACAGCTCGCCAGGCCATCACACGCTGACGGCTTTGCAGCTACTCTTGTCGAAAGTCAGCAATGGTTCTTTTACATGAACCTCACACCATAGACAGTGAGAGACATGGCCAGCCTTTGATAACCCAGTTAGCTGCACTGGGGAGACAGTGACAACCTTATGGAGAGTGGGGCTCGAACTCCCAGCCTTTGGATCAGCGATCTAGTACCCTATAACACTAGAACACGACTGCCCCTCTTCACATTCTATTATTCTAAAAATATTTCTCATGTTTCAAGCCTCTGTTTAGTCCTCTAAGAAATTACTTTCCTTGGAACCTTATAATATAACTGCGCTCTATCTCTCTCTCTCTCTCTCTCTCTCTCTCTCTCTCTCTCTCTCTCTCTTTCGCTCTCACACATAAACACACACACACACACACACACACACACACACACACACACACACACACACACACACACACACAGATGTAACCCCTCCCCTCTCAGACCGAAGAAGACAGTGCTTATTCCTGTGCCATCATTGCATCTCGTTTCCCACGGAAAACAGATTAATGCACTAATATGACAACAATCAGGATTAGTAGCCTTCACCCAACCTCCTGTTTACATACCCAGAGAACAAATGAATGCTATTTTAATTCAATTTCAATTTCAGTCTAAGTATTGGTGGGTGATTGGAAACAACACTGAGTGTTGGCGGTGAATTTTATTTTGAATAATCCACAATAACAACTTTAGCAACCGTGATTCATTTCGTGATGTCCCCATCCAACACGTGTTACTGACTTAACCGAGTAAACAGCTTTGTAAATTACCTACGTTACAACAGCTGGCACATTTTCACCATTTTATCACTAAGTTCCTGGTTTATAAGCTGCTCTTCTTGTACCACGGATTTAGAGTACAGTACCTTGAGTGTTGTTATTGAGAATGTGACCATTTCTCCATCACCCAGAGTTCCCCTCACACAAACACAAGCACATAGCACGGTAGAAATGTATTTGTCTACAGACCAAGTAGCCTGCTTGTTAATGTCTGTCTCATTTATTATACCCATCTTTGTTTTCCTTCTAATGGACTTGATTGAGGCCAATCTCCTAATAGCCACAGATGTTTCCCACTGGTTTTTTAGGAGCTGTTGGTTTTAATTAAACCAGTAATAGAAATAAAAATCATTCAATAGCTTTCCCTGATGAAATATGATATATAATGAATAGTAACATTTGCAGACACCACTGAACCAACCCCTTTCTCCACCTTCTTGGCTGAAGTACCCTATATACCCCCATTTCACTGGAGCGCGGCAGACCTACAGAAGCAGAAATGTTGCCATCCTCAAACGTTCCTCAGTCATTCCCTCAATTTCTGTGTCCTTCTGTATAATTCCGAATGTGTTCCTCCACTTCTGGCAGACTAAAATTTTCCGCGTTTGAATACCGGAACAAGGAGGAACGTTTGCTGAATACATGCGGAACGTTTGCGGAATGGTTGCGGATAGCACGGAAGACTTACGGAATACTTACGGAACTCACTTTGACTATAAATACAGGCACGCAAGACAAAGAGCCATTCATTTCGAGAGACGCCATGATGACGAAAGCCAAGAGGAAGACATCCACCAATGATGGAAACCCCAGCTGAAGAGCCTTCTCAGGAAGCCAAGGTCAGCGCCGAGCTGGATGTCGCTCCCACCGATATCGCCGCTGACCCGAACAAGAAGGCAGGCGTCTACATCAATCTCACCGACGATGAGGAGCAGGCCATGGTGGAGTTCATCCAGGCAAACGAGTGCCTGTACATCAAGAAACCCTGATCCTGGACAGACAAACCACACAAGGCCAAGCTCTGGGCTGATCAGGGTTCACGCATGGGGAAGAGCGATGAGGAGCTGAAACAATGGTTCCATAGCGTGCAGACAAGGCTGGGAAAGCTTAGACGATGGAAGTCGGGGCATGCTGACCTGAATATGTCTCAGAGGGACCAATGGATACATGCCAGCTTTAGCTTCCGATGTCCACACATTGTCGCGGTACAGCGGAGAACGTGGTCCCTCTCAAGGCAAACATTGCTGCTGCAGCTGGCTCTGGCGGTTCCACGCCCACCACCAATGGAGAATCTCCACTGCCATCAATGCCGAAGGGCTCACAGGACAGTGCACCTATCAACTTCCAGCTGACAGAAAAGGCAACACCTGTCAGCCCCCTTGACGCAACGCCTGTCACCACAGCATCCAGGTCCACCTTGGCAAGGTCTGGAGCTGCAACGTCCAGCCTTGATAACAGAAATGACTGTATTCTCACAGCAGCCGAACAGCTGGTGAACCAGAGAAGGGAGGTACGGACGGCCAATTAATCAGAAAGGGTGAGTTTCACCAGTTGGTCAGCAGCTGTCCTGCAGAATCTACCTAAACCTTTGTACAGGCATGCCAAATTAAAAATTCAAGAACTGCTGAATGAATGCTTGGACAGAGCTGAAGCCTTGGAGATGCAGCCACAGGAACAATCACCTCCTATGCAGCAGCAGCTCCAGCCTCCTCAGCAGCATTCGCAGCTACACCACCAACAGCTTCGACCACCACCTCTGCACCACCGGTGGCATCAGCTGCATTACTGGCCACCCCCACCAACATTGTGGACCACGCAGCTGTCTGTTTGAGGACCTCAAGATGCGAGGTGGGCAACACCACCATGCCCACAACAATCAACGTCATCTACAGGAGAGCAGCAAGCACAACCCAACAGACCAGTCAGTTGCCCTCCGGTTACATGCACATCAACACCTGTATCCACCCCTGCAACTAGAGAGACAAGTGGAAGTGAGCCCAGTCTATTCAGTCTTTCCAGTGTGCTCAGGCACTGTTGTGATGACTTAGAGGACTCAAACTCCACCTGTGACCCGTGAGACATTTGTTGTTTTTATTTCAATTTATTAAATTATTCCAGTTCATTCAGTTTATTTTTTTTTTCTGTTTTCATGTTTGGTTCCTGTAATAAAGTTTTGAAGTTATAATCACTGTGGTTTGGACTTGTGTGCATGGTTTGTAGTCTGGAATGATTTATTGAAGGTGAAAATATAACGAACATATTGACATTATTGATATTAAATATATTAACATATGTTAAATTTTAAATTTATTGTAAATTATAAACATAGGGAACGAGGAAGTGATGGGCAGGTTTGGTATCCAGGACAGGAACACAGAAGGACAGATGTTGATAGATTTTGAAAAAAGGATGGAAATGGCTGTGGTGAATACTTTCTTCCAGAAGAGACAGGAGCATGGGGTGACTTATAAAAGTGGAGATAGGAGCACGCAGGTCGACTACATCTTGTGTAGGCAATGTAATTTGAAGGAAGTCAGTGACTGCAAAGTAGTAGTGGGTGAGAGTGTTGCCAAACAGCATAGGATGGTGGTGTGCAGGATGACGTTGATAGGGAAGGTGAAGAAGGCAAAGGCAGAGCAGAAGACAAAGTGATGGAAGCTGAAAAAGGAAGAGTTCATGTTGTCTTCAAGGAGGAGTTGAAACAGGCTTTGGGTGGTCAGGAAGTGCTTCCAGATAACTGGACAATGACAGCAAATGTGGTCAGGGACACAGATAGGAGAGTAGTTGGTGTGTCCTCTGGAAGGAGAGGAGATAAGGAGACTTAGTGGTGGAATGAGGAAGTGCAGGAGTGAGTACAAAGGAAGAAGTTAGCTAAGAAGAAGTGGGACATGGAAAGGACCAAAGAGAGTAAACAGGAGTACAGGGAGACAGCGTAAGGCGAAGGTAGCAGTGTTAAAGGCCAAACAGAGGGCGTATGATGACTTGTATGATAGCTTGGACAGTAAAGAGGGAGAAAATGATTTATACAGGTTGGTAGAGCAGAGAAATAGGGATGGGGAGGACGTACAGCAAGTTAGACTGATTAAGGACTGAGTGGGAAATGTATTGACTGATGACAGAAGTGTGCTGGGAAGATGGAAAGAGTACTTTGAAGAGCTGATGAATGAGGAAAATGAGAGAGAAAAAAGTAGAAGAGGAGACTGTTGAGGACCAGGAAGTAGCAAAGATTAGTAAGGGTGAAGTGAGGAGGGCATTGAAGAGGATGAAGAGTGGAAAGGCAGTTGGTCCTGATGACATACCGGTGGCGGTATGAACGTGTTGAGGAGCGGTAGCAGTAGAGTTTCTGACAAGAACATTCAACAAGGTCTTAGAGAGTGAGCAAATGCCAGAGGAATGGAGGAGAAGTGTGCTGGTGCCCATTTTTAAGAACAAGGGAGACATGCAGAGTTGTGGCACCTACAGAGGGATAAAGTTGATGAGCCATACAATGAAGTTATGGGAAATAATAGTGGAAGCTAGACTAAGGGGAGAGGTCAGTATTTGTGAACAACAGTTTGGTTTCATGAAAAAGAAAGAGCACCACAGATAGTGTTTGCTTTGAGGATGTTAATAGAGAAGTACAGAGAAGGTCAGAAGTAGCTACATTGTGCCTTTGTGGATCTGGAGAAAACATATGACAGGGTGCCAGAGAGAGGAACTGTGGTATTGCATGAGGAAGTCTGGAGTGGCAGAGAAGTATGTTAGAGTGGTGCAGGACATGTATGAGAGATGTAAGACAGTGGTGAGGTGTGCTGTCGGTGTGACAGACGAGTTCAACATGGGGGTGGGACTGTATCAAGGATCAACTCTAAGCCCCTTCTTGTTTGCAATGGTGATGGACAGGCTGACAGACAAGGTGAGACAAGATTCCTCATGGACTATGATGTTTGCAGATAACATTGTGATCTGTAGTGCGAGCAGAGAACAAGTGCAGGAAAATCTAGAGAAGTGGAGGTATGCCCTGAAAAGAAGCGGCATGAAGGTTAGCCTCAGTAAGATAGAATACATGTGTGTGAACAACAAGGACCCAAGAGGAATGGTGAGGTTACAGGGGGCAGAGATAAAGAAGGTGAAGGATTTTGAGTACTTTGGCTCAACAATCCAGAGCAATGGAGTGTGTGGAAGAGAGGTGCAGGCAGGTTTAAATGGTTGGAGAAGTGTCCGGTGTGATGTGTGATAGGAAGGTATCGGCAAGAATGAAAGGAAAAGTGACGGTACAAGACAGTGTTGAGTCCAGCGATGTTGTATGGTTTAGAAACAATGGCACTGGGGAAAAGACAGAGGGCAGAGCTGGAGGTAGCAGAGATGAAAATGTTGAGGTTCTCTTTGGGAGTAAAGAGGATAGATAGGATCAGGAATGAGTACATCAGAGGGACAGTACATGTAAGAAGTGTTGGAGACAAAATCAGAGAGGCTAGATTGAGATGGTTTGAACATGTACAGAGGAGGGATAGTGAGTACATTGGTAGTATAATGCTGAGATTGGAACTACCAGGCAGAAGGCCTAGAGGAAGACCAAAGAAAAGATTTAAGGATGTTATGGATTAGTTGGTGTAAGAGAAGATGCAGAGGATAGGGTGAGATGGAGGCAGATGATTCGCTGTGGCGACCCCTGAAGGGAACAGCCGAAAGGAAAAGAAGAGGAAGAAGAAGAAGAAGAAGAAGAAGAAAGTCTCCAAAACAACCATCAGGTGCTATGTGCATGGCAACAAGCTATTTGGGAGGCATGCAGGGAAAAAGCTTTTCTCAATTACAAATCATAAACACATATGTCTGGAGTTCGCCAAGCGGAACTGGGACCATGTGCTTTGGTCAGATGAGAACAAGAGAGAGCTCTTTGGCAACAAACACTAAGTGGGTTTAGCAGAACACAAAAGAGGAGTCAGCATAAAAACGCTTCATGCCCAGTGTGAAGTATGGGGAAGGATTGGTGATGCTGTGGTCCTGTTTTTCTTCCAGAGTCTTTGGAAACCTTGTTGGCGTGCAGGACATCATGAACGCTCTGAAATACCTGGACCTTTTAGATCAATCTTGTGGCCTCTGTCCAAAAGCTGAAGATGGGTCATCACTGGGTCTTTCAGCATTATAACAACCCTATATATGTGGGTAAATCGAAACAAAAATAGTTCACCAGACACAGAAACAATCTCCACCCATGGACATCTCAGTCCACTGACCGCAACTTCATTGAAACCCTGTGGAGTGAGCTGAAGAGGGGAGTGCATAGGAGAAGACTGAGGTCTCTGGATGATTTAGAGAGTTTGTGCAGTTAGGAATGGTCCAAGATCCCTCTTTCTGTATTCTCCCATCTTGTGTACAAGTGTACAAGACGGTGTTAAGGCCAGCGAAGTTGTATGGTTTAGAAACAGTGGCACTGGGAAAAATCAGGAGGCAGAGCTGGAGGTAGCAGAGATGAAAATGTTGAGCTTCTCTTTGGGAGTAACGAGGATGGATAGGATCAAGAATGTGTACATTAGAGGGACAGCATATGTGAGTTGTTTTGGAGACAAAGTCAGAGAGGCTGATTCGCTGTGGTGACCCCTGAAGGGAACAGCTGAAAGGAAAAGAAGAAAAAGAGTACATTATAAACATCTTGTAAATTATAAACATATGTTAAATTTTAAATTTATTGCAAATTATAAACATGTTGTAAATTATAAACATATTGTCATATTGATATTAAAAATTTAAGAAGACTTTAATACAAACAAGGGTCAATAACAACACACAATTATCTCAACAACAACAGAAACCAGCATATAATATGGTAGTTCAATTAAAGTACCCATTGTCCAGTGTCATACTTTCTTCTGGCTGTTGGCATACGGCTGCCAAGAGACTTTTCCAACTTCACTGTTCAAGTAGAGCTTCAGGTATTCTCTCTGTTTCTTGGCCTCTACAGTGTCTCTGTTGGGACCCACCTCATGTTCTAAGTCATGCGTATTCACAGTTTCATGCCACTGTCCTAGAATAATGTTGTGTTCATCGTCTTCTCGGTCCAAAACTGCATCCTGGGTGACCGTATATTTCATCCTCATGATGTGTGAAGACAGACAGCAGCTTCAACCATAAGTCTGACTACATCTGGTTCTTGTTGCAGTGTAGACAGTAGGAACTGCCAGCAATTGGCCAAGATGTCAAACGCATTCTCAACCATTCGACGTTCTCTGGATATCCTGTAGTTGTAGACCAGTTCTTCCTCTGTAAGGGCTCATCTGGAATGTGGCTTCATGAGGTACTTCCTGAGAGCAAAAGCATCGTCACCAACAATGAAGTATAGCATGTCAGTGTCATCTTGGTGCAGAGGCTCTGGTGTGGGGAAGTTCATGGTGCCATCTTCAATGCACCCTCTGAGCTCCGAGGTGTTGAATATCTGGGCATCAGACAAGTGGCCCATGCCACTGACGTCTATCCATATGAACCTGTAGTTGGCGTCTACCAGTGCTAGCAGAACAATGGAGAAAAATCCCTGTTAGTTGTGATAAAAGGTTCCAGAAGATGGTGGTTTTCTAATGGTGACAGGTTTCCCATCCAGGGCTCCAATGGCATGAGGCACGAGGCACTTTTATGCATGTATTCCTACATTGTTCCGCGGTCTTTCCATGTCTGTTCCGCATATGCCGAGAACATTCTGAAAATGCTCCGAATGTACAATTTTCCATAGGATTTTGACCCATTTTCCGTGTAAAAATGCCGAAGCTCCTCCATAGAGTGCGTTCCACGCCTTTCTGCCACGATCATTGCATTCCGCGCTCCAGTGAAATGGGGCCATTAGAAAGTCACATAACCCCCAACTGCTCTGCAGTCACTGAAATTTAGCTGCTGCTCCTCCTGCATGTGTGCTCACTGTTTATTTATTTACAGAGCAAAATTTTCCCTGTGGGACAAAAAAGAAAAGAAAAGAATAAATAAAATCAAGTTCAAAGAATTTTAGGTTTTCCAATATCTAGCTGCTGCCCGAATGATCCTTGCATGGTTTATGTACAATAAATCCCAGAATCTTTGGAATACAGCTGTAATTCATCCGTAATTCAGTGAAATAACACAGTATCGTCGCCACACAGTTCCTCACATGGTCACCAGTTTCCTCCCAGGAAGTGGAGCGGCAAAGATAAAAGCAAGATGAAAAAATTTTAAGTCATCAATCCTTTTGGCTTTACTGTCATGCACATAAGAATTTAGTAGCGTCCTAATTGTGTTTATTTTTAAAGGATTCTACTTTTTTATTTCTAAATTTTAACTTACATTAATTGAATAGCAGAACATTATGATGCCAAACGAGTCAACAATCAAATATATATACAGATGGTTTGTGTGTGTGTGTGTGTGTGTGTGTGTGTGTGTGTGTGTGTGTGTGTGAGAGAGAGAGAGAGAGAGAGAGAGAGAGAGAGAGATAGATAGATAGATAGATAGATAGATAGATAGATAGATAGATAGATAGAAACCCTTAGCCTCCTGAAACCTGACACCTGCTCTAACATTTTACTTTTATCAGGAATGACACTAAATGGAAGAAGTGAAATAAAAGTACAAATAATGTCATAACTACATATGCACGCTCTTTAGATGAAACAATTATTCCCATGAGAAATAACAGAAAACCAATTAGTCTGTTCCAACCCCCTCCCAAACTCATATAACCTGCCACAACCATGTATATTGGGCTTAATATATTAAAGATAAACATGTAAAAACATTAAATATTTCATGCTAATATTAATACATCTACATTAACATTAATAAAAATTAATAATAAGTAATAATAAAACAAGAATAAACAATAAGTCAACTAACCCTTCCGCTCACCGACTGCGGTGAAGATGTCACATGGGCAGGCAGGTGGTGCGAAACAGAGGAGGAGGAGGGGAATTTTGTGCCATACTGGACCAGAATTCAGTGTAATTGCACATCCAGTACAGTAGTTGGCAGTGGCGCTCTCATTGTCAGGCTATGGTGTTGGGGAAAAGCTTCAAGCAAATGATATGAAGTGAAGTAAAGTAAGCACTATTTATAGTCACACGTTTGGGGGTGGTGATTTTTTTCTTATATATATATATATATATATATATATATATATATATATATATATATATATATATATATATAAACAGTAATCCCCCGCCACTTTGCTTTTCCTACTTCGCATCCCCGCAATGTCGCGGGATTTCCCATTGGGAAATTTAAAAAATAAAGATTATTCAAAATTCACGAGCACTACATGTACATTCAACTACGATACCCAACATGCTCTGTTCTCCTGCTTGACTTGAGTGTTCTCTGATTGGCTATGAATCCAGCAAGCTGATTGGTTGAGGTTATATTTCCCAGCATCCAACACACCTTTCCTCCCTCATGAAGAAATGACTTTTATTGAGCTCAGGGGAAGTACTGGGGTGTGGGAAAAATCATGTTCACTGTAGTGGTGAGGGAAAAACAAAAACCAAAATCACTGGGAGAGTATCAACACAGAAACTGGTTGAGCACAGAGCTCTTTATAGCTGATGGCTGAGTGAATTTAGGTGCGCTCTCTGGATTTTGCCTGCGGGTAACAGCCACACCTCTCACCAGTGCAGGCAGTGTATGGAGAGAGAGAAAGAGAGATAAATGCCTGTGAGTTTGGACACTAACATGATATGTACTAAAGCAAAGGTTCTGGAGGCGCTGATGAGCCCCAACCAAGCACCAGTGCCGCCAGTGATTCTCCTTCTCGACGTGGCCATGGATTTGTTATTTATAAGGTTTGTCATACAGTATTTATATATATATTGTCATTATAAGGTGTATAATTTATTTATATATTAATACATGTTGCCTGTCTGACATTAACATGACACGCAGACAACACTTTAATATTAACTTCTATATAAATTTTATATGATATATAGGTGGGTGGGTGTTCTTAAGAAGTGGCAGAAGTAATTTCACGGTTTTTCGCATTTCGCGTGTGTGTGTGTGTGTGTGGAGGGGGGGGGTAAAGAGATACTTTATCTTAAAGTGGTCCCCATTAACCATGAAATAAGGGGGATTACTGTAACAGTATTTTATATATATAAATATATATATAAAAAATAAAAGGACAGGACAAAGACTTTCTAGGTGAAACCCTCCTCTCTCTTCAGGTGATTATAGAAGAATTCTTTATTTTTTCTTTTTCTTCTATTCTTTATAATTCTTCATTATTCTATAATATATATGATAAATGGAGTTTCAATAGAAAGTCTTTGTCCTGTCCTTTTATTTTTGTTATTTGCTCTACCAAAAAGTATTGAGCACTCTCCTACGGAAGGATCTACTCAGAAAATCCTATATATATATTTTATATATATATATATATATATATATATATATATATATATATATATATATATATATATAGAGAGAGAGAGAGAGAGAGAGAGAGAGAGACTAAGGGCAGAGGTCAGCATTTGTGAACAACAGTTTGGTTTCATGCCAAGAAAGAGCACCACAGATGCAGTGTTTGCTTTGAGGATGTTAATAGAGAAGGTCAGAAGGAGCTGCATTGTGCCTTTGTGGATCTGGAGAAAGCATATGACAGGGTGCCGAGAGAAGAACTGTGGTATTGTATGAGGAAGTCTGGAGTGACAGAGAAGTATGTTAGAGTGGTGCAGGACATGTATGAGAGATGTAAGACAGTGGTGAGGTGTGCTGTTGGTGTGACAGAAGAGTTCAAGGTGGAGGTGGGACTGCATCAAGGGTCAGCTCTCAGCCCCTTCTTGTTTGCTATGGTGATGGACAGGCTAACAGACGAGGTTAGACAAGAATCTCCATGGACTATGATGTTTGCAGATGACATCGTGATCTGTAGTGAGAGCAGAGACCAAGTGGAGGAAAATCTAGAGAGGTGGCGGTATGCCCTGGAAAGGAGGGGATTGAAGGTTAGTCTTAGTAAAACAGAATACATGTGTGTGAACGACAAGGACCCAAGAGGAACTTTGAGGTTACAGGGGCAGAGATAAAGAAGGTGGAGGATTTTAAGTACTTAGGCTCAACAATCCAGAGCAATGGAGAGTGTGGAAAAGAGGTGAAGAAGCGCGTGCAGGCAGGTTGGAATGGATGGAGAAAAGTGTCCGTGTGATGTGTGATAGGAGAGTATCGGCAAGAATGAAGGGAAAAGTGTACAAGACGGTGATGAGGCCAGCAATGTTGTATGGTTTAGAGACAGTGGCCCTGGGGAAAAGACAGGAGTCAGAGTTGGAGGGAGCAGAGATGAAAATGTTGAGGTTCTCTTTGGGAGTAAGGAGGATGGATAGGATCAGAAATTAGTACATCAGAGGGACAGCACATGTTAGATGTTTTGGAGACAAAGTCAGAGAGGCTAGATTGAGATGGTTTGGACATGTACAGAGGAGGGATAGTGAGTATATTGGTCGTAGGATGCTGAGGTTGGAACTACCAGGCAAAAGACCCAGAGGAAGACCAAAGAGAAGATTTATGGATGCGGTGAAGGCGGACATGAAGGTCGTTGGAGTAAGAGTAGAAGATGCAGAGGATAGGGAGAGATGGAGGCAGATCATTTGCTGTGGCAAACCGTGAAGGGAACAGCCAAAAGGAAAAGAAGAAGAAGATATATATATATATATATATATATATATATATATATATATATATATATATATATATATATAGTGTGTGTGTGTGTGTGTGTGTGCATGCTCACTTTGGATGGGTTAAACACAGAGGCTATAATTTCCCTTGTGAGATTAATACAGTATAGAAAAAAAAGCATTAATTTTTCTAAGATGTTTAATCCTAGGGTCACGGGGGAGACCGACGTCCATCTCCAATTTTAGTATATGTGCTGCCGTAGCTCTCTCACTCACAATACTGGGGTGGGGCGGGGTTTCAGTGATGGTGGCACGCATGAAATCGTTCTGCGTTTCGAAAGCATTTTGGACGGGAAAGACGAGTTTCTTTATGCAAACTACAGGTTCCTGTTCTGCCTAAGATACTGTAATAGCATCGAAACACCATGAATATACCTATAGATTAATAGATAAGCAATTCATGTTCTTTACAACAATAGCAGTCCTGATCGGTTTTTTGACGCACGCATTTTCATGGCAAGAGCACCAAATATTTGCTGGCTGTTTGCTACGATTTTCCCGTGTAAGAGCTTCTGCCAACTCTCCAATATCGTCCTTCGAGTCGTCACTTTCCTGGTCCGATTTCACTAAATGTGGATAGTCTTTCTTCAGTGGTTCATATAAGTAATATTCTAATCCTTCTACGAAATTGTCTTCATCCATGGTTTAAAAAAAACTACTATAATGTCTGTTTTTTCCAAGTGTCCGTGAGCTTGCGTTGTATATGTCAGGTATATAGCCTTACGTTTACATTGCAATCTCGCAGTTCCGGTCGAGGCTTAGTCAACGATATGACGTCACTTCAAATGCGCCGTTTTAAAACTCCTGTGTTCTGAAGCTTGATGTTAGTGAAGCCCTTAAATCACTTAAAGCTGGTTTGTGAGCGAATATAATAAACGCCTTATAGGTGTATTGTCACTAGCTATACACAATACATCAAATTAGGTATATGAGCGCTTTCACTACAGGTACCCTTTAAAGTTGCCAGTAATACTACTCTGGGACATATTTTCCTTGGATTTATTTTGTCCACCCTGAAAAATCTCCTTTCTATGTCAATGCAGAGGAAAGCAGTATCGATTTAGTTGAAAAAAGACTCTTTCAAATAACTAGTGATTTTAGCAACGCTTCTCTGTTTATACTGAGCGGTGACTTCAACACTCGGACAGGCAACCTAGACGACTTCATCCAAGATGACAATACAGAATACCTACCACTTCCGGATCACTACACAACTGATGTGTTTAGTTTACCAAGAATATCACGTGATGTAAATGTTAACTTATATCGAACCCACCTAATTGAATTGTGCAAACTCTTTAATGTGCATATAGTAAATGGATGCTCTCAATCAGATACACCTAGCAGCCTCATATTTATCTCGCATATAGGATCAAGTATTGTTGACTATTTTCTAGTGTTCAGTCAATTATTCAACAAAATCATTGACCTTAATGTATATGATCGTACAGAATCAGATCATATGCCAGTTGTGTGCACTCTGTCTGCTATTTTCAATGATATCCCAGAACCGGAGATGCAGATTAACCTTATTACAGTTCCCAGATGCAGGTTACCACAACCTGCATCAGCTTCTTATAAAGAACTTCTTCAATCTCGCAATATGCGAGAAGACTTTCTTGCAGTTCTACAGAATGACATTAATTGTGCTGTGCTGAAACTAAACAACTTTCTCATTTCTTGTGCATGTGCAGCTGGGGGATTTTGTGTGTCCAATAGGAAAAACATTAAAAAGCAACCAAGGTGGTTTGATAGGGAATGTGCTGAATCTAAGCAGAAGAAGTACAGAGCTTTAAATTTATTTCCGAAGATTTAATTGCCAAGAAAACCTTGATAATTATATAAAAACTGAAACAGAATTCAAAAAACTCTGTACATTTAAAAAAGATAACTATGAAAAATGTATAGCAGATGATTTGTGCAAAGCTGCTAAATATGGTGACTCTGACAATGACAATGACAATGACAATGCTTTATTGCCCGAGGAGGGAATTTGTCTTGCACGTACACAGGCTCCATAAACATACATACATAACATATTACAACATGAAGACATAATACATATATAACATTAAATATTAAATATTAAATATCTTAAGGTGCAATGTAAGAAACTAGCACTAAAATTTCAAAAATAAAATTTAAAAATATTTTAAAGAATACTGTATGTTAAACGGACATGTAACGACTTAAGACATAAAACTGAGTTTTTAAATTAGATAACGCAACAGATAAAAACAGTGGTACAAAATGTAACAATATACAAGAGACTAAAGGTGGAGGCTACTTATTTAAAAGGAAAATGCTAGTTGGTATGTAGGATGTACGGGCTCTCTTTGATTTAAGTTTGGGTAATTGATATCTGGGGCCGGAAGGAAGAAGGATATATTCAGAATGAAGAACATGAGTTTAAATGCGTTAATAATTTTGGATGCTAAATTTAGTACACGAGATTCATAAAAGTAATCAATAGGGTCTAAAGGAGTTCCAATGATCTTGCTGCTTACGTTTACAATTTTGCCAAGTTTGTTTTTGTTTTTGAGAGAGAGGGTGCCGTACCAACATTGTACACTAAAAAGTAAAACAGATTGCACACATGATTTGTAAAATAACAACATAATGGTTTTATCAATATGAAAAGATCTGAGTTACATCATTCTGGAACAGTTTGAAAAGTTCTCTACAAAACAGAAATGCTGGATGTCAAATAACACCAGATATTCTTCATAAATATTTCAAGGATCTATTAAACCCAACTAAACTGGAAGCGGACGAAGAATTTGATCAACATGTTTCTGATTTCATCACTAACCACCACTGTGATGAATGTGTGAATGCACCAGGTTTTCAGCACCTATTATCAGACAGTATATCTGATCTTGAGATCACTGAGGCTATTAATAAAATGAAAGCTGGTAAATCTGCAGGTGAGGATGGAATCCCACCAGAGTTTTTTTTAAGATTGGTCAATCTACGTTACTTGCCTTTCTTAAACCATTATTTAACTCAATATTAGACTCTGGAATATTCCATGATTCTTGGAACTCTGCTCTCATAATACCTCTATTCACATCAGGGTGTGGAACAGACCCTAACAACTATAGGGGAATATCACTCTTAAATATGTACGGGAAAATGTTTACTGCTGTACTTGATAAACACCTTCGCTTATGGATAGACTTAAATGATCTTCTTTCAGAGGCACAAGCTGGTTTTAGGCCCGGGTATGCCACTACAGATAACATATTCAATCTCCAGACACTGTGTTCAAAATATCTTACAAAACCAAAAGGGGTGGTTCTTCCGTGCCTTTATAGACTTTAAAAAGGCTTTTGATTATATTGATAGAGCTAAACTTTTATATTTGTTACTTAAATCTGGCTGTCGTGGTAAGTTATATAATCTTCTTCACAATATGTATTTATCTGCGAAATCTTGTGTTAAATTTGGTGACTGTAAAACTGACATGTTTTCAACAAGCTCTGGTGTACGTCAAGGCTGCATCTTGAGCCCAATACTCTTCATCTTTTTCATAAATGAGCTTGCCACAGAAATATGTAAATTTTGTAAGCGTGGTGTTTTTCTATCTCAAGATATAGATGATATCATGATGTTATTATTTGCCGATGATGTGAACATGTTTTCTTATACAGTCATTGGTTTACAACAGCAACTAAATGTTTTACATCAGTTTTGTATTTCTTGGGGTTTGAGTGTCAACATTGAGAAAACAAATGTCATTGTATTTAGAAATGGAAGTGTATTGAAAAAGAATGAAGTATGGTATTACAGTAATACAAAGCTTAAATGTGTTTCTTATTATAAATATTTAGGTTTAATATTTTCATTAAGATTGAACTGGTAACAAGCTTGTAAAAGTCTGGCGGCCCAAGCGTTAAAAGCTATGCAACCTATATATCAACTATTCAAAAAGAATTCTTATATTTCTTTAAATACTTCATGTACAATTTTTGACTGTAAAATTTTGCCCATTCTTCTATACGGATCAGAAATTTGCGCTTTTTGAATCTGGGAAAGTTTGCCTCAAATAAAGCTGTTTTGGGGGAAATTGGTCGATGTAATATTTTTGTATTTTTAGTAGATTAAAGGTAATTAGATATTGGTTGATGTTATTAAAAATGGAAGTTTATAGATACCCTAAGCAAAGTTATATATATATTTTAAAGTCACAAGATGAAAATGGTCAGGTTAACTGGGAATCAGAAGTTAGACAACTACTTTTTGTGAGTGGATTTTCATATGTGTGGATTTCACAAGAGGTTGCAAATGAAGTCATTTTTCTCTCTCTTTTTAAGCAGCGTCTTCAAGATATTTATTTTCAAGAGTGGTCTCTGTCTGTAGGTAATTCAAAGTTTTTACAACACTACTTCTCACATAATTCTTTGTTAGAGCCCAAATTTTATATCATGAATTTACAGGATAAATCCGTTATACTGGCATTATGTAAATTTAGAATAGGTTTCCATGATTTTTGAAGTAATTATTTGAATAAGTCTTGGGGAGATGTGAGTTGATGTTAGTGAAGCTATCTGTAAAAATTGTGACTCTGGTGATATTGAAAATGAATTTCATGTAATGTTTGTATGTGGCAAATATTCAGATTTATGGTGAAAATATCGATCTTTTTTGCCATTACCATTGTTACCTGTGGGAGATAAACATATATTGTCCAATCTGTTAAACTCTAATAATATTGATGTCTTACGATGAATTGCAACCTATCTTAAACATGTATTTCATGAAAGATCTGTAACTAAACTGTAACCACGCCCATTCACTCATATGTAAACTGTAATTGTACAATAGGCCTGGAGGCCACAAAATACTGAATAAATGAATCTGAATCTGAATCTGACGTCCATCTCAACCAACTCCAGGAAAAGGTGGGGAACAGCCTGAACACCCATAGCAATATTTTCATTCACTCTCACATCTAGGGGCAATTTGGAACAGTCAGCATACTGTGCATATTTGTGGCGATTGGGAGAAAACTAGAGTATCCAGAGGAAGCGTATACAAGTACAGTACTGTATAGGGACAACATGAAAGCTCACAGAATCCTGGGACCTTCACAATACAGCTAGAAGGAGCCACCAAGTAGATGCACAGGGTTATCTTAATTTATATTCATGCATGATCTAAATTTAACCAAAAGCTGACATAATACTACAGCACATCGCAGATATGACAAAAGAATGGTAAGAGATATAAGAGGTATCTTCACCCCATATTCATTTCCTCCAGGCTTCCCAAACGCAGTCTGGGTTTAAATGTCATGGTAGAAAGCACGAACAGTAGTTCAGGCCCTTGCAGTCTGCTTCACCAATAAGAGACTAAATTGACTTGTATCCCAATCTGGATGTATTTACCAAGAGCTCTGATAAAATCTAATTGATGGTAAAACCCAAGCCAGTGAACTGAACTCCAGTATGAATGAAAATATCTGCCTGCTAATTATTACACCATGGTAATAATGGTACAATCAATAAAAATAAATATAAATAAATAAGCACAGATGAAATCAGTAAATAAAATCTGATGGTGGTGGTCTAGTGGTATAGAGCGCTGGATCGCTGATCCAAAGGTTGGGGGTTCGAGTCCCACTCTCCTCAAGGTGGTCACTGTCCCCCCCAGTGCGGCTAACTGGGTTATCAAAGGCGGGCCATGTCTCTCACTGTCTATGGTGAGAGGCATGTAAAAGAACCATTGCTGACTTTCGTAAGGAGTAGCTGCAAAGTCGTCGGCGTGTTTCTGTCCCTTGCTAAAAGGGCTGTGACAGGAAGGGCATCCGACGTAAAAACCTCTGCCAAATCAAACGTGTGAATCAGATGATTCGCTGTGGCGACTCCCGAGTAAAAGGGAAAAAGCCGAAAGGAAGACAGACAGACAGATGTTGCAATGTCAGATGGTACTGTGCAAACCTTTTGTTTAATTAAATGTCAAAATCTAGTTTCCTTCATGTGGGGTCACAGGCTTTAAGATACACTGACTTAGCACAGCATTTTTATCCAATATGTTTTATATATCTGTGTGTCTGTGCTTCAAATCTAAAGTGAATTACACCTGTGGTGCTTTTGTTAGCAATGGGGGGAAATTTTTTAATATAATAATAATACAGTCTGTCTGTCTTCCTTTCGGCTTTTTCCCTTTTACTCGGGAGTCGCCACAGCGAATCATCTGATTTGCACATTTGACTTGGCAGAGGTTTTTACGTCAGATGCCCTTCCTGTCACAACCCTTTTAGCAAGGGACAGAAACACGCTGACGACTTTGCAGCTACTCTTTACGAAAGTCAGCAATGGTTCTTTTACATGAACCTCTCACCATAGACAGTGAGAGACATGGCCCGCCTTTGATAACCCAGTTAGCTGCACTGGGGGGGGGACAGTGACAACCTTGTGGAGAGTGGGACTCGAGTCCCCAACCTTTGGATCAGCGATCCAGCGCCCTATACCACTAGACCACCACTGCCCCATAATAATAATACAGTATGTAACACACATACACACACACACACACACACACACACACACACACACACACACACACACACACACGCTCACGAACACACACACTCACAAGCTCCGCACACATACACATATCCTGGACAATTTGTCAATCTATCTCGAGATAACACAGATTTCCATTAATGTCATTATTAGAAATAAGCGGTAATACTCTGTGGTCCCATGAGAGACATCCGTGACTCAGTGTTATTGTTATTTAATAAACCTCTGTGCATGCCTGATGTGACCTCTGATATCATTCTCATTCTCTCTCTCTCTCTCTCTCTCTCTCTCTCTCTCTCTCTCTCTCTCTCACTCACACACACACACACACACACACACACACACACATACCCTGGACAATTTATCAATTTATCCCAAGATAACACGGATTTCCATTCACATTCACACTTGTGTGCATCTTTCAGCAGGTAGTTCATCTTATTTGCATTTCTTTGGATTGCAGGAGGAAAATAAAGTATCCAGAGGAAACCCAGACAGGCGCACACACACAGGCACAGGAAGAACATACCTACTTCATACAGAAAAGGTCCCGGCCGACCATTGGGCTAGAAGCCAAAACATACTTGCTGTGAGAAAACAATAAAGGATATCTAATGCATGCTGCCGTCTGATGCGAACACTACTGTTTATAATTTAATTGTTAAGAAGGTTTCCTCTCTTCATCCAGAGTTGACTGAGATAGACTCCAGCCTGATCCTAAAAGGAAAAATTATTTTAATTTGTTGTAACATTCCTATGTTACATACATACTGTTGCTTTAAAAGCTCTATCGATTACATACTGTTTGAGCTCCATGGCCTCGAATATACTAGAATATTTCAACAAGCTGTAATGATGTGCTCTGGCAGGTTTATAGAAAAGATTCACATTTTCATAATATTCACATTTTGTTGCTTTAAAAATAGCTTTGCACATTTTTCAAAATGGCTTCAGAAACTTCGACGTTTATTTTGACATAATCGAGACTTGATATGGCCTTTGTTAGGAATGGCAGTTTTTCTTGTAGCCCTCCCTTATAAACCCCATTTGTGGAGTGCTTTTATTATTATTTGTCACACTTCAGTTTCCTCTTTGTTCTTAGATCCAATTTGGAGGGAAGGGAATGTGTTTTAGGGGCAGCTGTTGCCTAATGGCTAAAGAAGTGGCTTTGGGACCAGATGGTTGCTGGTTCAATTCCCAAATCAGCAGGAAAACTGTGTGACAGTAGAGGGAGTGAGCTGAACCTTCCCCTCCTCCACCCTCATGGCTAAAGCACCCCAAGCAAGGTACCCAACCCACAGATGCTCCCCAGGTGCCCCAATATGCATGACAGCCCACTGCCTCAAGTGTGTGTGTGTGTGTGTGTGTGTGTGTGTTCACTTTGGATTGGTTAAATGCAGAGAAAATAATTTCCCTTGCAGGGTTTATACAGTATATCAAAAATAATAATAAAAATAAATCTGGGAGGGGTCCTAGTACCAAACTCATTTCTAGATTATAACAACTGTAGTCCGAGAGGTGGAACAACAACAACAAGCCTGTCCACAACTTTATCCCTGAGATATTCTGACAGTGCCTTGCCAACCATAGTTGATTATTTGCTTTCAGTTACACTTATAAACATTGGAATGCTCTAGGAATAGCTGTTTGCAGTTACACCTGATTGAGTTAGTCCTACTTTATTATCCCTCGACCTTTTCACAAACATTAGATGCATAGGCATGTTAAAAAAATGAGTTGATGATTATTGGTGGTTGTTAAAGTAAAATGAATGGTCATTATGCCCGATCTCTCTCTCTCTCTCTCTCTCTCTCTCTCTCTCTCTCTCTCTCTCTCTCTCTCTCTCACTTTTAATAGTCTCTTTTCAAATAGAATCCAAGCACCTCATTTCCTTGGAAAAACAAAGAGCGTTTGTAGCCCATCATTACATTTAAATGCTTAAAGCAATGTTGCCTCTCCTTGAATCGCCACCTTATCGTGGTGGAGGGGTTTGCATGAACTAATGATCCTAGGAGCTATGTTATTGGGGGCACAATGCCCCTGGTAGGGTCACCCAAGGTAAACAGGTCCTGGGTGAAGGTCCAGATAAATTGCAGTTTACAAGACCTCTAGGCTACATAAGAAGAAAAGGACTCAGTTTCCCTTGCCAGGACGTGAGTCAACGGGGTCCCCTCTGGATCCAGGACTGGGGGAGGGGCTCGAAAGCGAGTGCCTGGTCGTCGGGCTTCTGCCCATGAAGCTAGCTCGAAAAGGAGACATGGGCCCACCCTCCCGGCCCACCCTCCCATGGACCCACCACCTGTGGGAGGGGCTATAGGGGTCAGGTGTAATGCGAGATGGGTGGCAGCCAGAGGCATGGGTTCATTCGGACCGATCCTCGGTTACTGACTCTGACTCTTGGAACATGGAATTTCACCTCTCTGGCAGGGAAGAAGCCTGAGCTGGTGGATGAGGTGGAGAGATACCGACTAGATATAGTCAGGCTCACCTCAACGCATAGCTTGGGCTCTGGAACCACCTATCTCGAGAGAGGCTGGGCCTTATTCCATTCTGGAGTTGCCCATGGGAAGAGGCGGCAAGCCGGTGTGGGCATCTTTGTTGCCTCTCATCTCGGTGCCCATATCTTGGGGTTCTCCCCGGTTGACAAAAGGGTAGCTTTCCTCCGCCTTCGAGTGGGGGTACGGGTCCTGACTGTTATTTGTGCTTATGCACCAAATGACAGTTCAGTTCAGTGTACCCACCCTTCTTGGAGTCTTTAGGGGGTGTGTTGTAGAACGCTCCCTCGGAAGACTCACTCGTCTTGACTTCAACGTGAGCAACGGTAGTGTGAGCTGGAAGGGTGTGATCGGTAGGTACGGCCTCTCCAGTCTGAACCCGAATGGTGTTTCATTGTTGGACTTCTGTGCTCATCACAGTTTGCCTATCACGAACACTATGTTCAAACTTAAAGGTGTTTATAAGTGCACTTGGCACCAGGACATGAATGGGCCATGTTTTGTGCCTCCATTGCTGAGGCGGAAGCCCAAAGCTGTGGCCGGACGGTCGTTGGTGCTTGTCGTGGCGGTTACCCCCGAATCCGGTGGTGGACACCTGTGGTGCTGCGGGCAGTCCAGCTTAAAAAGGAGGCCTACCGGGACTTATTGGCCTGTGGAACTCCTGAGGCAGCTGAGGCGTTGAGGGGTTCTGGTTTGGAGGCCATCGGATCTCTCTCTGCTTTTTACAGATAATGTTGTCCTTTTGGCTTCATCAGGCTGGGACCTCCAGCTTTCATTGGAGCAAATCGCAGTTGAGTGCAAAACAGCCGGGATGAGAATCGGCACCTCCAAATCCAAGGTCATGGTTATCAGTTGGACGAGGGTGGAATGCACCCTCCAGGTCGGGAATGAGGTCCTGCCCAAAGTAGAGGAGTTTAAGCATCTTGGGGTCTTGTTCACGAGGAAGGGAAGGATGGAGCGGAAGATTGACAGATGGATCACTGCAACCTCTGCTGCAAAACGGAGCCTGTACCGGTCTGTTGTGGTGAAGAGGGAGCTGAGCCGCAAGGCAAAGCTCTCCATTTACCAGTTGATCTACGTTCCAACCCTAACCTATGGTCACAAGCTTTGGGTAGTGACTGAAAGAACAAGATCGCAAATACAAGCAGCTGAAATGAGCTTCCTTTTCCGGGTGGCGAGGCTCTCCCTTAGAGGTAAGGTGAGAAGCTCTACCATTCAGGGAGAGCTCGGAGTAGAACCACTGCTCCTCTGCATTGAGAGAGGCCAGTTGAGCTGGCTTGAGCATCTACTCAGAATGCCTCCCGAACGTCTCCCTGGTGTGGTGTTTCGGGCATGTCCAACTGGGATGAGACCCTGAGATCAGTCTCGAACAAACTGGAGGGACTATGTCTTTCAGATTATCTGGAAACGCCTTGGTGTCCCCCTGGAAGAGCTGGAGGAAGTGGCTGGGGAGAGAGAGAGACGTCTGGCCCTTATTGCTTAGGTTGCTGCTCCCGCGACCCGACCCCGGATGAAGTGGAAGAAGAAGATGATGATCATGATGAAAACAGAGTTGCACTTTAAGTGAGGGCAAACCTCTTTGATGAAAGAACTCACAGATACACATGAATACAAGAATGGACTCAATTGCACCAAGGTTGTCTTTCTCAAAGCTGAAAGATGGCAGCCTTCTACAATAACTGAGACAAAAATATGACCAACCATAGTATAGAGCATCATTGTTTATGACCTTTCATCATTGTGACAGTTCTACAGGTTTGTCCACATTGACTGAAAGGGGTTTGTTTTTCATCAGACAAAGATTTTCCTTTCACCATTTAATGCTGAATTCATTATGTGAAGTCCAATGTGTTGTACTTTATGTCCTTTTATCGTTTTGATCCCCCACTTTTCTTTCAGAATGGGAGAAGAGATTTTCATGTATCCAATTGACACTCTTCCAAAGAGCCTGGATACAGAAGGATGCTATTGAACACTTTAAAAGTAATTTACCCTCAAAAGAACCCTAAATAATCCCACCTTGGAATCTTCTTGTAAAGTATTCACTCAGCTATTTTGTACATAATTTACTTGCTGCAGATATGTGGGCTTCCTCCAAGTAGTCCAGCTTTCTCCCATAGTCCAGAAGCATGCATATTATCTGTATGGAATTGCCACTAGGTGTGAGTGTTAATGGTTTTGGGAATGTCAACCCTGCAATGAACTGGTACGTTGTTTAGGGTATACTACGCTGACACACAGAGTCAGCTTAAATAGACTTAAGGCTCCCTAAGACTCTAGAACGAATGAATGAACGTATCCTGCATGGGGCATGATCATTTAATTTCATTTTCTGTAACCGCTTAATCCTAATTAGGGTCGCAGGGAGGCTGGCACCCATCCCAGCTGAATCCGGGCAAGGGCAAAGTACACCCTGGACAGCTCGCCAGGCCATCGCAGGGCGGAACCACGCTGACGGCTTTGCAGCTACTCTTGTCAAAAGTCAGCAATGCTTCTTTTAATGCCTCACACCATAGAGAATGAGAGACATGGCCAGCCTTTGATAACCCAGTTAGCTGCACTGGGGGAACAGTGAAAACCTGTGGAGTGGGGCTTGAACCCTCAACCTTAGGATCAGTTATCCAGAACCTTTACCACCAGGCCTCCACTGCCTTGGGCCATGATAATATTAGTAAACATTGACTTTTTTGTTTCTTCTGTTTTTTTATCATTTGATCTCAGAGTTTTCCACTTTCTATGAGATAAAACTGCACTGCCAAGTTATCACACATATGAAAGATTATTCTTCTGGGCACATGGACTTGCTATAGTTATTGCAAATGGACACCGGATTAAAACAAGATGCAAAACAGGTGAATAGGAGATACAAAGTCCTTGAGCTAGGGTGGTTTCACCAGGAAGCCTTTAAATTCATCAAAGATTCTTCTTCTTCTTCTTCTTTTACTTTCGGCTGCTCCCTTCAGGGGTCGCCACAGCAAATCATCCGCCTCCACCTCACCCTGTCCTCCGCATCTTCTTTTCTGACTCAAACGACCTTCATGTCTTCCTTCACCACATCCATAAATCTCTTCTTCGGTCTTCCTCGAGGCCTTCTGCCTGGTAGTTCCAACCTCAGCATCCTACTGCCAATATACTCACTATCCCTCCTCTGTACATGTCCAAACCATCTCAATCTAGCCTCTCTGACTTTGTCTCCAAAACATCTTATGTGGGCTGTCCCTCTGATATACTCATTTCTGATCCTATACATCCTCGTTACTCCCAGGGAGAACCTCAACATTTTCATCTCCGCTACCTCCAGCTCTGCCTCCTGCCTTTTCCTCAGCGCCACTGTTTCTAAGCCATACAACATCGCTGGCCTCACCACCATCTTGTACACTTTTCCCTTCATTCTTGCTGACACTCTCCTATCGCACATCACACCGGATACTTTTCTCCAACCATTCCAGCCTGCCTGCACACGCTTCTTCACCTCTTTTCCACACTCTCCATTGCTCTGGATTGTTGAGCCTAAGTACTTAAAATCCTCCACCTTCGTCATCTCTGCTCCCTGTAACATCACCGTTCCTCCTGGGTCCTTCTCATTCACACACATGTATTCTGATTTTCTGAGGCTAACCTTCATTCCTCTCCTTTCCAGGGCATACCTCCACCTCTCTAGATTTTCCTGCACTTGTTCTCTGCTCTCACTACAGATCACGATGTCATCTGCAAACATCATAGTCCATGGAGATTCTTTTCTCACCTCGTCTGTCAACCTGTCCATCACCATAGCAAACAAGAAGGGGCTCAGAGCTGACCCTTGATGCAGTCCCACCTCCACCTTGAATTCGTCGGTCACACCGACAGCACACCTCACCACTGTCTTACATCTCTCATACATGTCCTGCACCACTCTAACATACTTCTCTGCCACTCCAGACTTCCTCATGCAATACCACAGTTCTTCTCTTGGCACCCTGTCATATGCTTTTTCCAGATCCACAAAGGCACAATGTAGCTCCCTCTGACCTTCTCTGTACTTCTCTATTAACATCCTCAAGGCAAACATTGCATCTGTGGTGCTCTTTCTTGGCATGAAACCAAACTGTTGTTCACAAATGCTGACCTCTGCCCTTAGTCTAGCTTCCACTATTCTTTCCCATAACTTCATCGTATGGCTCATCAACTTTATCCCTCTGTAGTTGCTGCAACTCTGCACGTCTCCCTTGTTCTTAAAAATGGGCACCAGCACACTTCTCCTCCACTCCTCCGGCATCTGCTCACTCTCTAGTACCTTGTTGAATGTTCTTGTCAGAAAATCTACTGCTACCTCTCCTAGACACTTCCATACCTCCACCGGTATATCATCAGGACCAACTGCCTTTCCATTCTTCATCCTCTTCAATGCCCTTCTCGCTTCACCCTTACTGATCTTTGCTACATCCTGCTCCTCAATGGTTACCTCTTCTACTCTTTTTTCTCTCTCATTTTCCTCATTCATCAGCTCTTCAAAGTACTCTTTCCATCTTCCCAGCACACTTCTGTCATTAGTCAATACAGTTCTCTCTCTGTCCTGTATCAATCTAACTTGCTGCACGTCCTTCCCATCTCTATTTCTCTGCTGTGTCAACCTGTATAGATCATTTTCTCCCTCTTTACTATCCAACCTATCATACAAGTCATCATACGCCCTCTGTTTGGCCTTAGCCACTGCTACTTTCGCCTTACGCTGTGTCTCCCTGTACTCCTGTTTACTCTCTTCGGTCCTCTCAATGTCCCACTTCTTCTTGGCTAACCTCTTCCTTTGTACACACTCCTGCACTTCCTCATTCCACCAACAAGTCTCCTTATCTACTTTCCTTCCAGAGGACACACCAAGTACTCTCCTACCTGTGTCCCTGATCACATTTGCTGTGGTTGTCCAGTCATTTGGAAGCACTTCCTGGCCACCCAAAGCCTGTTTCAACTCCTCCTTGAAGACAACACGACACTCTTCCTTTTTCAGCTTCCACCACTTTGTCTTCTGCTCTGCCTTTGCCTTTTTCACCTTTCTCACCATCAGAGTCATCCTGCACACCACCATCCTATGCTGTTTGGCAACACTCTCACCCACGATGACTTTGCAGTCACTGACTTCCTTCAAATTACATCGTCTACACAAGATGTAGTCTACCTGTGTGCTCCTACCTCCGCTTTTATAAGTCACCCTATGCTCCTGTTTCTTCTCAAAGAAAGTATTCACCACAGCCATTTCCATCCTTTTTGCAAAATCTATCAACATCTGTCCTTCATGCTCCTGTCCTGGATACCAAACCTGCCCATCACTTCCTCATCCCCTCTGTTGCCTGCACCAACATGTCCATTGAAGTCTGCACCAATGACCACTCTTTCACCTCTGGTGGTACTCTGCATCACTTCATCTAAGTCACTCCAGAATCTCTCCTTCTCTTCTAGCTCACATCCTGCCTGTGGGGCATAAGCACTAACAACATTGAGCATTACACCTTCAATTTCTAACTTGAGACTCATCACTCTGTCTGACACTCTTTTCACTTTTAGAACATTCCTGACAAACTCCTCCTTCAAGATGACTCCGACTCCATTTCTCTTCCCATCCACACCGTGATAAAACAGCTTAAACCCTGCTCCTAAACTTTTAGCTTTGCTACCTTTCCACTCTCAGTCCTAGACTCATGCCTTTCCTCTTCTCTCTCCGCCTACGAACACGCCTCCCACCTCTCCTTCTTCGACGTCTTCGACCAACAGTAGTCCAATTTCCATTAGCACCCTGTTGATTGACAGCACTGATGGCAGTTAACCCGGGCCTCAACCGATCCGGTATGAAGGTAATACTTTTGATTTGCATCATAAATAATTGCCATTGGTTTTACGTCGGATGCCCTTCCTGACACAACCCTCTGCATTTCTCCGGGCTTGGGACCGGCATGAGGAGGAGAGACACTGGTTAGTGCCCCCCCACCTCATGGCTGCATTTTTAAATTCATCAAAGATGAACTGACAAAACACAGACAATTCACTCACTGGTGAATAGGCACCTAACACACCTTTGTCGAGAACCTTTTTAATCCAAGAAGGGGAAAAAAACCCATCTGTCTATATTTAAATAAACCCATAACATAATTTTTTTCATGCCCCTGGTGGAGGTGGATACTGATCATCTGTTATACTGAGACAGTGGTACCTCACCTTATGAAAGTCTCACCAAACGAAAAATTCAGGTTACGAAAAGCATTTTCCTCCAATTTTTGTCTCAGGATACGAAACAAGTTCACGTTACGAAAGCGCCATCTTAAAAATTCAAACGTGCCATTCAAACATTCAAATGCACCAGTCAAACATTCAAACAATGCACTAGCTGTTCTCCCATCAGTGACGTTCAAACATCCCACCCCACTGGCCTCCCATTGGCTAACAACTGAGCTGTTGTTCATGTTGCCTTCACTCTAGCGCCATCTTGGACAGGTCCACCTGACGCCATCTTGGACAGGGATCCCATTGCCTAGGAGGAATGATGCATCTACCGCCCATTGCCTATTATAGAGCTGAATCCACCATGATGCTTTTCATGTAAAGGACAGAGTTACTGTTTTTTTATGCTTTATTTCTTGACTCAGGCTTTTAACCTTCCATAAACATTTGTAAGATTATAACGCTGCTAGGGGCAGTGGTGGTCTAGTGGTATAAGGTGCCGGATCGCTGATCCAAAGCTTGGGGGTTCGAGTCCCACTCTCCACAAGGTTGTCACTGTCCCCTCCAGTGCAGCTAACTGGGTTATCAAAGGCAGGCCATGTCTCTCACTGTCTATGGTGTGAGGCATGTAAAAGAACCATTGCTAACTTTCGTAAAGAGTAGGCTGCAAAGCCGTCAGCGTGTTTCCGCCCTGCGATGGCCTGGCGAGCTGTCCAAGGTGTACTCTGCCCTCGCCCTGAGTTGGCTGGGATGGGCACCAGCCTCCCCGTGACCCTAATTAGGATGAAGCGGTTAAAGAAAATGATGATGATGATAATGCTGCTAAGAAGACATGGTCAACGCGCACACACACACACACAGTGAGAAGAAGAAACGGGCTTGAGTGATATCACAAAGGAATATGGCCAAACCCGTCTACCATTGGTACGATATTGAAACAGAAGGTCTTAAAAGATATGCTTTTATCATTTTTAAAGGATTTAGGGGGTAGTATTGGGAGCCTTGGAACGATGGCTCGATTTACATGTAAAATGCGGTTCAACTTACGAAAAATGCAGGTTACGGAAAAAGCTCTGGAACGCATTTATTTCGTAAGGTGAGGTACCACTGTACTGATCATCAACTCATGGTGCAATGCTACAAAGACATTTATTTGTTTTCTATTTGTTTTTGCTTATTTCTGTTGATTAGCACCTGCTCTCTATTTTACCCTTGATTAGTTTGTTTATTTAAACCATGTTCTCCCCGTGCTTAGTGGGTAGTCTTGTTGTATCTACAGGTGAGTTGGCAGGCTCTGGATGCTGGGATGGATGTGACCGCAGTATGACAACACTTGACTGCGCATCCTTCTACCATCAGCCACAGAACTAAACAGTCGTGAGCCTCAGCTATTTGATTCCTCCCTTGGTGGTCATTCAAGGCATGTCAGGTTTCTTTTCTGAGAGATTAATAAGTAATGAATCTGATATTGTAAATATAAAACTCTTTTGAGAAATGGGATAATTTGAAAAACTAAGATAAACTGAACCTGGTGTTCCATGCATTTATCTATCCACTTTGGTTTAAATGACTGTGGGTATTTTTAGTTGCAAGTCCTCCACAATCTGTATCTGTTCTCCAGGACAGGCATCTACGTTCATACCAGTTCAGACCTAGGGGCAATCTAGAATATATAATTATGCTAATATGCATGTCTTTGGGCTGTGGAAGGAATTAAATCCACACAAGCACAGGGAGAATATGCAGACTCCAAATAATAATGGCCTGGCTGGCCAGAGGGCTCAGACCTTCTTGCTGTGAGGCGAGAGTGCGAACCACTGCAACCATGCTGTCCACATTTGGCAGTAATAGTCTCAATCTACAGTAGATCCAGTAGATCTATTCTGCTATGCTTCAATCTCTTGAGGTTAATCATTCATTCTGAATATAGAGAACAATTATTTGTGTCCGTTCTGTGGTTTTTTTTTTAAAGAAGTTTTATTTACTGTCACACACTTAAATGATTTGCATTTCAGAACATTCAAGTTAATGGGGCAGCGGTGGCCTGGTGGTAAAGGTGCTAGATCACTGATCCTAAGGTTGGGGGTTCAAGCCCCACTTTCCACGGGTTGTCACTGTCCTCCCCCGAGTGCAACTAATTGGGTTATCAAAGGCAGACCATGTCTCTCCCTGTCTATGGTGAGAGGTTCATGAAAAAGAACCATTGCTGACATTCGACAAGAATAGACTGCATAGCCGTCAGCATGTTTCCGCCCTGCGATTGGCCTGGCAAGCTGTCCAGGATGTACTCTGCTCTCGTCCAGAGTTGGCTGGGATGGGCGCTAGCCTCCCCGCAATCCTAATCAGAATTAAATAAGTTACAGAAAATGAACGAACTAATGAGAAAATGAATGATGGATGAACATTCGAGTTAACAGAAGTGCTGCATCTGAGTCTGTGCTGGTCGTCTTAAGTGTGCTTTTTAATGAAGGAAATATGAACCGAATAAAATGTTGTTTTATTGTAGCCTCTGTACTCTGTCCTCTTCAGGTGACTACTTTATGGTAGCAATGTAAATATATGTTTTATAGTTCATTATATCAGACCTCATTCTGCCCATTTGCCTTTCATACATTGTGCATCATCAACCTTGTTTTCTTCATATAGTCAGTGTTTCCTGCTCATTTTATCCTGTCACGATATTGGTTATATGTTTTTTTATTATTATTATTATTTTTCACACCTTTTGGTTTGTTTAAATCTTGCTTTTCTCCCCCTCTGTGTGTTCTAAAATATTGCATGCATAAATCACCAAGCTGTGAGGCCATAGACTTAGATAAGTTTGTTTAAGTTTCCAGAGTCCGTCTGCCTCAAAGTGAATGACAAGCAAGCCTCCCAAAGTCTCCTGTTAAACATGAACATTGGAGGGGAGGGGGGTTGTTTTTTCCATCAACGTTAAACTTCATTAAGAAGTCAAAGCATCATCTCCCTTCACTGTGAGTGAAGCTGAACAGCTCACCAGTCTATCACAGGGAGATCACACCTAGGTGCATTATGTAATAGTCAATTAGCCTAACGTGCAAGTCTTTGGTCTGCATGTCGTATGTTCAATTGAATATATGTATATGATTTACTAGGGCAGTGGTGGCCTGGTGGTAAGGTGCTGGATTACTGATCCCAACGTTGCAGGTTCAAGCCCCACTCTCAACAGGTTGTCATTGTTGTCGTAGCCCACCCCCCCACACCCCAAAAGTGTAGCTAACTGGGTTATCAAAGGTGGGCCATGTCTCTCACTGTCTATGGTGGGAGGCTGTAAAAGAATCATTGCTGGCTTTTGTCAAGAGTACCTGCATGGCTGTTAGTGTGATTCGGCCCTGTGATGGCCTGGTGAGCTGTTCAGGGTGTACTCTGCCCTTACCCAGAGTTGGCTGAGATGGGCGCCAGCCACCCCATGACCCTAATTAGGATTTAGCATTCAGAAAATGAATGATCATTTATTCGCCATTTTTATTATGCATATTTTTATGGATGATTCAACTTTGAAAGACATCAGAAGATGTTACAGAAAGAAGAGTTCTTCAAAGGCCCAAATTCAACTAATAGTTTTTCTCATTTGACGGCAAAATGCTTCACGTTTTTTATGTATGGCATTTGGCTGACGCCATTATCCAGATCAATTCAGTTATCAGTTTTATTCAACGGAGCAATTGAAGTAGGTCTTCTTCAAGGACCAACAGTGGTGGCTTGGAGGTACTGGCACTTGAACCCTCAGCCTTTTGGATTAAACCATCTCTTTGACACCAATGTCATCTTTACAAAGTCTAAATGTAACATTAATTTTGATGTTATTATTGAAAATTTGATGTATGTGAGTGGCACAGTGGTCCAAAGGTTATTCTCAAGTTACTCAAGAACGAGGATCTTGATGATCGAGGTTCTTGATAATGACAGACAATGATATGTATGGATGACACTGATTTGCCATAAAAATATGGGTATACACCGATTAGCCATAACATTAAAACTAGCTACCTATAATTGTATAGGTACTACTTGTGTCACCAAAATGATTCTGATGGTGGAGTGTTTGTGTGGCACCAAGCAGATTCTTTAATTCCTGTAATTTTCCTAAAATGTTTCCTGTATAGGTTTTTGCAGTATGGTGGTGTGCATTCACCTGCTGAAAGAGGCTACTGCCATAAAGAACGATAAGGCTGCCATAAAGGGATGAACCTAGTGCAGGTGTGGCCAACCTGCAGCTTCCGAGCCTTATGTGGCTCTTTGCCTAGTTTCATGCGGCTCTTATGTTCATATCAAAGTTTGTGTTTTTTTTTTTTAATGTGCGTGTTTTCTTCGCTTGAGTTTAATGTGGTATTATTGCTGTCAAATGCTTATGTGCGTGAGATGAAAATACTGTACTTCAAAGCTTTCCAGTATGGGCGAGATCATTTCAGTAAACAATTTGTGTCAAATTTGCTCTTAAAATGGCAGAAAAGAAATGCAAAACAACATGAAAATATGAAGATGAACAAAGGACATTGTTTCACAGTGTTTTTATGTTGTTCTTGAATGTAATGGAAAGCCATTCTGCCTTATATATCAGGCGTCATTGCCTCATTTCAAAACTTCAAATCTTCAAAGCTCACTGCATGCTAACTTTGACCAGGAATTCCTGAAACAGACTGAACTTCACAAGCACAAGTTGTTCACTTCGAAAAGTCAGAAAGAAAAGCATATGCAGTTTTTTCAAAATTTTCCAAAGCGCTCAGAGACCGTAAAGCTTTCATCGTATCAACTGGCTTGTAAAATTACATGTGCCAAAACGCCATACAATGAAGGAGAGTTCATTATAAAATCCCTCAGTGACGTCGTTGACATCTTGTCTCCTGAAAACGAGAAACTAAAATGCGTGGTATCAGACGTCCAACTGTCCCGCCACACTGTTGAACACAGAATATCAGACATTAACATGGCTATTGAATCACAGTTACACTCTGACCTTCAAAGATGTATTTTATCATGTTACTGTATGAATTTACAATAAGAGGTGAAGAAGTGTGTGCAGGCAGGCTGGAATAGTTGGAGAAAAGTGTCTGGTGTGATGTGCGATAGGAGAGTGTCAGCAAGAATGAAAAGAAAAGTGTACAAGACGGTGGAGAGACCAGCGATGTTGTATGGCCTAGAAACAGTGGCGCTGAGGAAAAGGCAGGAGGCAGAGTTGGAGGTAGCAGAGATGAAAATGCTGAGGTTCTCTTTGAGAGTAACGAGGATGGATAGGATCAGGAATGAGTACATCAGAGGGACAGCCCATGGAAGATGTTTTGGAGACAAAGTCAGAGAGGCTAGATTGAGATGGTTTGGACATGTACAGAGGAGGGATAGTGAGTATATTGGCAGTAGGATGCTGAGGTTGGAACTACCAGGCAGAAGGCCTAGAGGAAGACCAAAGAAGAGATTTATGGATGTGGTGAAGGTGGACATGAAGGTCATTGGAGTAAGAGAAGAAGATGCAGAGGAGAGGTGGATGGTTTGCTGTGGCGACCCCTGAAGGGAACAGCCAATAGGAAAAGAAGACTGTATGAATTTACAATAAAGCTGGCTGAGCAGAGGTGTGTGTGTGCACATGTGTGTGTGTGTGTGTGTGTGTGTGAGAGAGAGAGAGAGAGAGAGAGAGAGAGAGAGAGAGAGGTATGGGTGATGTTCATGTGTGCCCATGTGTATGATGTATCTCTTTGCGGTAACGCAGTAAAAAATGTGGCTCTTGGTCTCTGACTGGTTGGCCACCCCTGACCTTGTGTGCAGCAATATTTATGTAAGCTAAAGTAGTAAGTTTCAAACTAACATCTGCATAAAATCTCAGACCCAATGTTTCTCAGTAGAACATTGCCCAGTACTTTTCATTGCTTCTGGTGGCTTACCTTGTTTGCAGATTCCATCCTGTTGTATATTCCATTACTGTCATTCATGCTACATCTTGGTGGTTTAAAGGCCTAGCAGAACACTTTATATACATGATGTTTATGTAAATATATAACTAAAAGTGTGTGTTTACCCTTCCTAACCACCAGGAGCACTTCATATAACCTAGAAATATGTAACACAATGTGATGAGGAGAGCCAACATTTGCCAAATAGTGGAGCCCACTGATATCCGATTGCAATAAAGCTATTCAGTGGTTTTATGTTTATTGTATTTAGACAGAGGAACCGCTTCATGACAAATTAAGAGTTACCCAAATGAATGGTTGTCATCAGATCCAAATTGTACTGATGGTTCTGTATAATAGAATAAAAAGTTTAAAAAAAAAAAAAAAGGGAGATACCATTGAGCAGAAACCCCATGGTTAAAGCAGACAGTCACAGTGGACTGCTGTCCACTAATGCATGAAAGTTATCCAGTATACAATTCTCCAAAGAGTAGAGAAAGCATACACCCTGAACAGCTCACCAGACCACTGAATGGCCAACACACAACCATTCACACTCACACCTCGGGTCAATTTGCCCATTTTTAAGAACAAGGGCGATGTACAGAGTTGTGGCAACTACAGAGGGATAAAGTTGATGAGCCATACAATGAAGCTATGGGAAAGAATAGTGGAAGCAAGACTAAGGGCAGAGGTCAGCATTTGTGAACAACAGTTTGGTTTCATGCCAAGAAAGAGCACCACAGATGCAGTGTTTGCTTTGAGGATGTTAATAGAGAAGTACAGAGAAGGTCAGAAGGAGCTGCATTGTGCCTTTGTGGATCTGGAGAAAGCATATGACAGGGTGCCGAGAGAAGAACTGTGGTATTGTATGAGGAAGTCTGGAGTGGCAGAGAAGTATGTTAGAGTGGTGCAGGACATGTATGATAGATGTAAGACAGTGGTGAGGTGTGCTGTCGGTGTGACAGAAGAGTTCAAGGTGGAGGTGGGACTGCATCAAGGGTCAGCTCTCAGCCCCTTCTTGTTTGCTATGGTGATGGACAGGCTAACAGATGAGGTTAGACAAGAATCTCCATGGACTATGATGTTTGCAGATGACATAGTGATCTGTAGTGAGAGCAGAGACCAAGTGGAGGAAAATCTAGAGAGGTGGAGGTATGCCCTGGAAAGGAGGGGATTGAAGGTTAGTCTTAGTAAGACAGAATACATGTGTGTGAACGACAAGGACCCAAGAGGAACTTTGAGGTTACAGGGGGCAGAGATAAAGAAGGTGGAGGATTTTAAGTACTTAGGCTCAACAATCCAGAGCAATGGAGAGTGTGGAAAAGAGGTGAAGAAGCGCCTGCAGGCAGGTTGGAATGGATGGAGAAAAGTGTCCGTGTGATGTGTGATAGGAGAGTATCGGCAAGAATGAAGGGAAAAGTGTACAAGACGGTGATGAGGCCAGCAATGTTGTATGGTTTAGAGACAGTGGCCCTGGGGAAAAGACAGGAGTCAGAGTTGGAGGTAGCGGAGATGAAAATGTTGAGGTTCTCTTTGGGAGTAACGAGGATGGATAGGATCAGAAATGAGTACATCAGAGGGACAGCACATGTTAGATGTTTTGGAGACAAAGTCAGAGAGGCTAGATTGAGATGGTTTGGACATGTACAGAGGAGGGATAGTGAGTATATTGGTCGTAGGATGCTGAGGTTGGAACTACCAGGCAAAAGGCCCAGAGGAAGACCAAAGAGAAGATTTATGGATGCAGTGAAGGCGGACATGAAGGTCGTTGGAGTAAGAGTAGAAGATGCAGAGGATAGGGAGAGATGGAGGCAGATCATTTGCTGTGGCGACCCCTGAAGGGAACAGCCGAAAGGAAAAGAAGAAGAGAAAGAAGAGAAGTCATAACGTGCATACCTTTGGACTGTGGGAGGAATCCAGAGTACTCAGCGCAAACCCACACAAGTACAGGGAGAACATGCAAACTCTACACAGAAACATATATGCTCAGCCCAGGACTTGAACCCAAAACCTTCTTGCTGTGAGATGAATGTGCTAATGACTATGCCACTTTGCTATTTGAAAAAAGCAATAAACTTGGTGTTTTATGTAGTCTGGGATTGAGAACTGGAGACTCGAGAATTCAGGATAGTGAGCCCCCTGGTGGTGAAGTCCTGGTAGATGTGACCGTCATATGTACAGTCATTGTCTATGTATGCTAGCAGCACTTAGCTATAGACTGGATGGTGAAGTAAACAGGCATTGGGAAGTTTGATTAAACACTGAGGGAGCACAGTCTTCGCCTTTGTAAAATAGAAAGTTTAAAAGCAGACACCCTACTAAGAAACACCACTCAGTGGTGTTGGCCTCAGTCTTTCTAAACACTGCCAGGCTGAGTAGAAACGCCAAGGGAGGCTCATTCAGAAGACATACAATGATCTAGTTTCTACCAAAGTCATAAGATGTGCAAACTTCCATGGCGCACAAGATGTCCAAAAATGTGTATACAGCAGTGCTGTAGTGGCGGGTACATGCCGGTACACGCCGTGTACCCACTTGTTTTAGTGGCTGAGTTGCGTGTACTGACTTAATTTGGTCTACTTTATAGTTGAGCAACGTAAATTTCCGCGACTGTGTAAATAAAAAGCGGAGATGAAGTACTAAATAGTTTCAAAGCCAAAGCCGCACCCTCCCCGCACTCCGCGCACCTCAGCCCACCTCGTGGATGAGGTGCTGCTGGGCGCCTCGGTCGCTTTACTGCCATTGTGTACTCACTTATTTTTTTACCACTACAGCACTGGTATACAGTATGAAGCTATCCAGATGATATTCACTGTCACTCTGAAATACAATAAATAAATCAAATTGCACACATACTAGTATATGCAGTAATACCCTTTATGAATTACCATGGTGGAGGGGTTTGTGTGCCCTAATCCTGTAATCCTAGGAGCTATGTTATCGGGGCATTATGCCAATAGTAGGGTCACCCAAGACTATCAGGCCCTAGGTGATGGTCTAGAGTCAGCAGACCCCTAGGAATAGAAAACAACAAGAATTCAGTTTCCCTTGCTTGGACGCAGATTACCTGGGTCCCTCCTCAAGCCAGCTGGCGGAGGAGTTCCAAGGCAAGCGCTTGATGTCAGGCTTCAGCCCATAGAGCCCAGCTGGGCCCAAAGCAGAAATGAAGCATGGGTCTGCCGTTCCATGGACCAACTACCTATGGGGAGGTGCATTTGTGAGTTGGTAAGGTAAAGGCAAGGGTCCTGTGGGACTGATCCTCGACTGTCAACTCTCTGGCAGGGACGGTGCCTGAGCTGGTGTAGGAGGATGAGAGATACTGATTAAACATATTCAAACTTACCTTGACACATTGCTTGGGCTCTGGTGTAAGGAAAAATTTGTAAGTAGCATTTCTTTCCTCCAGTGCAGCTAACTGGGTTCTCAAAGGCCACCCATGTCTCTCGCTGTCTATGGTGTCAGGTTCATGTAAAAGAACCGTTTCTGACTTTTGACAAGAGCAGCTGCAAAGCCGTCAGCATGTTTCCGCCCTACGATGGCCTGGTGAGCTGTCCAGGGTGTACTCTGCCCTCGCCTGGAGTCGGCTGAGATGGGCACCAGCCTCCCTGCGACTCTAATTAGGATTAAATTGTTACAGAAAATAAACTGAACTGAACATTTCTTTCAGGGTCCTGGTTAAGCCCTCTCCTGCCTTCAGAGGCCCTTCTCAAGTCAAGCACCCTTCAGATGCACAAGTCTTCTTTGACTGCAGTTTCGTGCATGGTAGGGTTCTGCACAAACAGGGAGATGTGGGAGCATTTGGTTGGATTTTCCCCGTAGACCGTAAGGCAGTGATTGTTTATGATTACAGTGAATATAGATGGCAGATTTTTTGGAACTCATAAGTCATATCTGTTGGGTTATGAAGCCCATTTCAACAAATATAACAGTTTACAGTGGAATGCAAGTTTGTGCACTTCTTCTTCTTCTTCTTTTCCTTTTGCTGCTCCCTTCAAGGGTCGCCACAGCAAACCATCCGCCTTCATCTCACCCTGTCCTTTGCATCTTCTTCTCTTACTCCAATGACCTTCATGTCCTCCTTTACCACATCCATAAATCTCTTTTTTGGTCTTCCTCGAGGCCTTCTGCCTGGTAGTTCCAACCTCAGCATCCTACTGCCAATATACTCACTATCCCTCCTCTGTACATGTCCAAGCCATCGCAATCTAGCCTCTCTGACTTTGTCTCCAAAACATCTTCCATGTGCTGTCCCTCTGATGTACTCATTCCTGATCCTATCCATCCTCGTTACACCCAAAGAGAACCTCAACATTTTCATCTCTGCTACCTCCAGCTCTGCCTCCTGCCTTTTCCTGAGCGCCACTGTTTCTAAACCATACAACATCGCTGGCCTCATCACCACCTTGTACACTTTTCCTTTCATTCTTGCTGACACTCTCCTATCCTCATCAAAATTTCTGCAAATGTGAACAATAGACTAAATTCGCATTACGACTGCGCATGTGCGGGGAACGTGACCCAACCTCTGGTCCAAGCGTCACTGCTACCAAACTTTCTTGTAGCCATTTGCTTTTGTATGCAAACACATCCTAACAACTGGCGCTTAAAGCCTGCCTTAAGCCTTAAATTACATGTATCGATCCGCCAAATGTGCATTGTGCCGTAGTGAACTGTGGGAACAGCATTTATCATCTCGAGTGTTGGAAAAAGGAAATTTGCAGTATACATGCCTGCAAATTTGGGACTAACACGTGTACATGTTCGCTGCCATTCACATTATTTACCTTCCCTACCAAGCTGAAGGATACGGGGGGACGCAAACGTTGGATTAACGCGGTAAGTTTATAATTGGCCATCGCAGGGCGGAAACACGCTGACGGCTTTGCAACTACTCTTGTCAAAAGTCATCAATGGTTCTTTTACAGCCTCTCACCATAGACAGTAAGAGACATGGCTGGCAGTTAGCTGCACTGTGGATACAGTGACAACCTTGTGGCGAGTGGGACTCGAACCCCCAACCTTAGGATCAGCGACCCAACACCCTGTACCACTAGGCCACCACTGCCCATGGCATTTTTATGTATGCAGCTAAAAAGTTACCAACCCCATCTCTAACAGAAGAGATTCCTAATAGCCACAATCATTGTTCAGGGTTTCATCACGTTAACGTGTGTGTGTGTGCATTTGAACTTCAGTGTCAGGGTTTAACCATTTCTCTCTGTGTAATCAACCAAACTTGGTGACATCAATATGCTTTTGCATGTATATGTGTGTGCATCTGTTATTTACTGGTTGGGTTAATCCTCCTGCCTTGATTAGGTAGTCACGCGTGCATGTGTGTGTGTGTACAAATGACACTGATTAAAAAAACATTGCAGTGCCAGTGTGACCATCAACCCAGAGATCGTAAGTTCAAATCCAGGTTGATAACAGAGCCATCCGTGACTGGGAGTCCGCGAGAGCTAATTGGCCGAGCTCTCACGGGAGGGATGGCGTACACTCACCTCCCTGTCACTCACAGCGATTGCCAATGAATCACGGGCATCAGTGAGCTCATTTATATGAGGGGTCAGATTATGCGTTCCCTTTGAGTGTTAGGCCACTCCTAAATATGCATGAGTAGCAACTTTGGGGGGGGGCGGGGCAGTGGCAGCATTGCAGGCCATGGAGGGGACATGTGCATGGACACCTGTTCATGGTTGTGTGACAAGGAAGGCGATACTTGATGGGTGTTGATTGGATTCAAGTAAAACTAGGGGAGAAAAAGACACGCGGTCTTCCAAGTTGTCACCAAAACAATTAAAGTAACTCAGTGAGACATTCTGAGAGAGGAAGGTCGGAGAAACTAGTGATGTAGGGATGACATTGAATTAGGCCTGTTGGCCCAACCTGCCAATGGTTACTGATCCGAGTTAATACATTTGCCAGTGTACATTTTTATTGGTGTATTGGTTGTTTAATGAGTGTGGTGTGCTAATTTTGGACCATGACTGCACTTCTGCAAAATGTTACCAACTCGAGCCTCAGTCTCCAACCACCAAGTAAATATATACGTCCCAGAACTTTGTCTTTCTACAGTTCATTTCTTCTGCAAACAATCTCGACAGATGTTTCCACGTATCTGAGGATGGTTTATTGATTTGTGAAGCCAAACAGAAATAAAATACATTATTTTTTTATGAGGAACTTGGTATGGATGGATTGTTTTGGCGTATGATTCTCTGAAGTCTCATATCCATTTCGCAAGCACCCCAGATGGACCAGCCTATTTTCTTTACTTATCCAGTACAACTCACACTGACGTATTGAGCACTACAGCCTACTAGATTGGTGTGCCGTTTATAAACCTGCACTATGAAATAGTCAGAACAAAAATGCATTTAACATGTGTTTATTCTTTAAATCCTTTTTTATCAATAGCAAATATAATTTACATTATATTAAAAAAAGACTGACCACACTTCAGTAAGGTACTTATTATGTAAGTTATTGATAAGAAAAATCAGAACAAGTGGAGGATGCAATCAAAGATGAGCTGATCCAGGACATGAATAACAGGAAATTTCTGTCTGACATGTACAGACAGTAATAGCGAGCTATATAACATTATGACTGGGAAATTTCAATACTCGTGATATAATAAAAGCTGATGATGGTTAAAGATGACTGATTGGGATGTTTACTTTGCTGGCTAGCAGATTGGTTAGAATCTATTACGATGGTACAGCAGGAGACCCTTTTTGTTTCCCAATATATAACTTACATTGAAGTAACCCCATAGGCTAATTATTGGCCCCTGGTGTAACTATAGTTTTATATATAGAAATTACAAAAATTACATAATGCTCCCAAGAGGTAGAAAATGTACAGATAAATACTTTTTATTTCTAGAGGGTACATTCACAGTGACAAGTTCTTGAACCCCTTAGCATAAAATAATGATATTTAAATGTAATGACCTCTGCAAAGGGGGTTATGTTTTCATTAGCATGGGATTTGGTTTTGTGTCTGATTTTTAAGCAACTTTTCGTCCACGGTTTTTGCCAACTCAAGTGGAAATATTGTTGATTGGTAGATGATCACCTAAGGATGCTCGTATTTGACTTTATGCAACAAGAATTCATGATGCCACCAAGATTATCAAAACCTCAAAAAAGTACCAATTTTTTTATACAAAAAAATTATGTATGTATGTGGTGTGTATGTGTGTGTGGTCACGAGTGTCTAAACAGACCCGATTTAAATAAAATATTCAGGATCGGATGCCTTGATCTCACACAAAGTTTCACTCGGGTCTGACTCGGGTTGCACATTTGATGGAAAGTTAAATTTAACACGGGAAATCCTATTTTTTGGAAGTGTGGTACTACAGCAGGCCCAGTAGAAGGTATTTTTTTCTGTCTTGAACGAGGTTTGAATTCTCTGTTCTGCATATTTTATGCATTTAACAAAAGATTGAAAAACAGACAGGTAAATAAATTGAAATTCAATAAGTACAAATTTATACTTGACCCTGAAAACGGTCTTAATTCTCTTGGGACACGACACAAACCACAGTGACGCCTGCCATAAAACCTGACCTGTTCTCTGCCTGGCTTAATTCCCTGAATAACTCTTTGAAGAACAGCCATCACTACAGCACACAGCTTATCACTGTTATTGACCAGTGTTGCCGTGTCTGCTGTTTGGAGAGCAAAGAAAGTCAACAGAGCAGATTACGGCCAATCAGCACACCTCTTATTATTCTGTACATTTCTAAAACTACAAGGGAGCTTCACCATGATTCAGGACATAGCATTTAAGCAAAAGTGTGCATCATTAACTTCACATTGTGTGAAATGAATCTTCAATCATCAGACTCCGTAACACACTGCTCTACGATTTCCCGCAGGTTAGGGTTCTCCATCGCTGCCGCTACTCGCTCCTTATCGTTGATCTGTTTGTTAACTGAAAGACAAAACAAGGCCTGTGGATTAATTACATTTAAGATAAAGCACTTCTGTATCAACACATTATCACAGAGGAAGATAAGGACAGAAAAATGAACAGGACAGATTTGTACATCAGGTGTCTTAAGGATCCTCAGGGCATATTAGTTTCTTTAAGACTTTTTTATCCATTGCAATTTCAATGTAAACAACAGTAAAGGGGGGCAGTGGTGGCCTCGTGGTAAAGGTGCTGGATCATCGATCCCAAAGTTGGGGGTTCAACCCCACTCTCAACGGGTTGTCAATGCCCCCCCGTGCCACTAACTCTGTTATCAAAGGTTGGGCATGTCCCTCACTGTCTATGGTGAGAGGTTCATGTAAAAGAACCATTGCTGACTTTCAACAAGAGTAGGCTGCATAGACATCAGTATGTTTCCTCCCTGTGATGACCTGGCAAGCTGTCCTGGTAAACTTTGGAAAACAAACAAAAATCCCTGATGAAGAAATAATTATTTTCCATAAAATCACCTGTTCCATAATTATTGGCACCCTTACGATTCCTAGGATGTAACTGACAAATGTAACTGAAGTTTTTGTCATTTCTACGGTAGTTGACAAAGTTACTCAGAGTATTTCGGAACATTTAATTAGTAGTTCATTATTTCCTCTTTCCCTGGGATATAGATATGACATGACAGAAACCTTTTCTCTTATTCACTATTCAACACAGGAAAGACAAAGGAACACACCCTTCAACTAAGGCAGATGTGCGTCGTCAGGCAATGGCTGCAAGAAAATAATCCCTCGCCTGCATCTGTGCATACCTACTCTCAGAGGAATCATTAAGAATTTTTAAACAACTGGAACAGTGGTAAACTAGCCTGGACGAGAACGCAAGGATATTTTAGCACCACATACAGTGAGGAGGATGGTAAGAGAAATAAGAACTTCTCCAAAGCTCACTGTTAAAGACCACAGATAGCAGCATTTTGGAGTCACAAAGTCTCCAAAACAACTAAGAAGCTAGAGTAAGGGCAGAGGTCAGCATTTGTGAACAACAGTTTGGTTTCATGCCAAGAAAGTGCACCACAGATGCAGTGTTTGCTTTGAGAATGTTAATAGAGAAGTACAGAGAAGGTCAGAGGGAGCTGCATTGTGCCTTTGTGGATCTGGAGAAAGCATATGACAAGGTGCCGAGAGAGGAACTGTGGTATTGCATGAGGAAGTCTAGAGTGGCAGATAAGTATGTTATGAGGTGTGCTGTCGGTGTGACAGACGAGTTCAAGGTGGAGGTGGGATTGCATCAAAGGTGACTTGTGAGCCCCTTCTTGTTTGCTATGGTGATGGACAGGCTGACAGACAAGGTTAGACAAGATTCCCCATGGACTATGATGTTTGCAAATGATATTGTGATCTGTAGTGAGAGCAGAGAGCAAGTGCAGGAAAATCTAGAGAGGTGGAGGTATGCACTCGAAAGAAGAGGAATGAAAGTTAGCCTCAGTAAGACAGAATACATGTGTGTGAATGAGAAGGACCCAAGAGGAACGATGAGGTTACAGGGAGCAGAGATAAAGAAAGTGGAGGATTTTAAGTACTTGGGCTCAACAATCCAGAGCAATGGAGAATGCGGAAGAAAGGTGAAGAAGCGTGTGCAGGCAGGTTGGAATGGTTGGAGAAACGTATCCGGTGTGATGTGTGATAGGAAGGTATCAGCGAGAATGAAAAGAAAAGTGTACAAGACGGTGTTGAGGCCAGCGATGTTGTATGGTTTAGAGACAATGGCGCTGGGCAAAAGACAGAGGGCAGAGCTGGAGGTAGCAGAGATGAAAATGTTGAGGAGTAAACTTTGGGAATAAAGAGGATGTATAGGATCAGGAATGAGTACATCAGAGGGACAGCACATGTAAGAAGTGTTGGAGACAAAATCAGAGAGGCTAGATTGATATGGTTTGAACATGTGCAGAGGAGGGATAGTGAGTACATTGGTAGTAGGATGCCGAGATTGGAACTACCAGGCAGAAGGCCTAGAGGAAGACCAAAGAAAAGATTTAAGGATGTTATGGATTAGTTGGTGTAAGAGAAGATGCAGAGGATAGGGTGAGATGGAGGCAGATGATTCGCTGTGGCGACCCCTGAAGGGAACAGCCGAAAGGAAAAGAAGAAAGTCTCAAAAACAACCATCAGGTGCTATGTGCATGGCAACAAGCTATTTGGAAAGCATGCAGGGAAATAGCTTTTCTCAATTACAAATCATAAACATATACGTCTGGAGTTCGCCAAGCGGAACTGGGACCATGTGCTTTGGTCAGATGAGAACAAGATAGAGCTTTTTGACAACAAACACGAAGTGGGTTTGGCGGAACTCAAAAGAGGAGTCTGCATAAAAGCGCTTCATGCCCACTGAAGTATGGGGGAGGATCGATGATGCTGTGGTCCTGTTGTTCTTCCAGAGGCTCTGGAAACCTTGCTGGGGTGCAGGACATCATGAAGGCTCTGAAATACCCGGACCTTTTAGATCAATCTTGTGGCCTGTGCCCGAAAGCTGAAGATGGGTCATCACTGGGTCTTTCAGCACGATAACAACCCTATATATGTAGGTAAATCTAAACAAAAATAGTTCACCAGACACAGAAACAAGCTCCACCCATGGACATTTCAGTCCACTGACCGCAACTCCATTGAAACCCTGTGGAGTGAGCTGAAGTGGGGAGTGCAGAGGAGAAGACCAAGGTCTCTGGATGATTCAGAGAGATTGTGCAGTTAGGAATGGTGCAAGATCCCTCTTTCTGTATTCTCCCATCTTGCGAAACATTATAGAAGATTTGGTGCTATCTTGTTGGTAAAAAAAAACAAAAAAAACTTTGTTGTACAAAGTATGAACATCAGGGCGCTAATAATTGTGGCACACATGATTTGATGTAAAAGATTTACTTCTTTATGTGGGACCCCCCAACTGAATAAATGCAGTTGAATTAAAAGCTAGATTTTCATCGTGGTCTGATCTTTTCCCCTTTCTCAGGGGTCGCCACAGCGAATCATCTGATTCGCATGATTGATTTGTTGGACAAAACTGACTGACTGAGAAGTTAAAGAACCCATCTTATCCAGGGGTGCCAATAATTATGGAGGGCAGCGTATTAACCACTACAAAACCTCAAAAGCATCACTAAAATGTCTGGAATACGTCACAATTTTTGACAAACACATGAGAAATTCCATCACAAAGTCTGTATGAGAGGTTTATCACTGATTTTTAAAAAAAATTTTAAGTTGAATTACTGTGATTCATTGCTACTTCGTGCTTCAATGCATTGCGGGTTTCTCAAAAATATTCATTGAAAAGTTGAGGAAAATGCCGTAAAAAAAGGCCAATTATGCAAAAAAAAAAAACAACCCAAAACTCCCCCATCAAAATTACTTACATTTTTATGTGAGGTGCGCATCAGTATGTGTGTATTTATATTTTATTTACATCTTATGCATTATTTTTGAACGTTTATTTTTTATTATAAGCATTTATAGCATTAAATATGTATTTATTGATATTATCTACACATGTACGTATACGTCAGTCATGAGGAGTTGGAGGGTGATCCTACTTTGCGGAATTTAGTGGTCACTGGGGGATCTCGGTCCCAATTAATCGTGGAAAGTGAGGGATCCCTGTATAATATTACTATAACACCCAGAATGACTGACTTTTTTTTTTGTCCTCCTTCATTTCTACAACCGAGCTGTTGAGGGTTAGAGTCCTTTCTTAAACACCCAACAGTGGCATCCTTGGTGGTATGGGGGCTGGAACAGACATAATTCTGATCCTTAACGCAGACTCAATCAGTCAATTACAACTGCCAAAATAACGGCAACTAAAACCTAAACAACTTTAATGTTGTTGGCACTGGCAGAAAGCAAGGTGGACCTTTCTGTGTGAGAATGAATTTAGCTATAGAAACCAGACTAGCTTTTGCATACTTGCTGTGCCTCTTAACCTGATTATGTTATACTTTTGATTTTTATTGAACAGCATTAAAATGTTTTATGGCACAGTGTGCACATTTGTTTACACACAGGGGTCTTACCAGTACCAATACATTATTCTAGAACCATAAATGCATGTCAACAAGGCTTTTGTGTACCAATATTAACTCACCAACATTTAACATACAAACAACCTGGAACAATGTGTGTGATCTGAAGTCAGGCGATTATTTTTTTCTTTTGTACACACAAACTATACAATTTAAAACGATACAATATAAATTTTGGTGCAATTTCAGAGGAATATGAAACTTAAATCGAAGCCTGTGCATGCTGTATATGTCACTGTACTTTAAAATGTCAAATTTTTATTACAAGCTTCTTCGTAATGAGAAATTAATAAAATACACCAACAGGTTGGCAACATTCTGCATTGGATTTTGAATGGTGGATTTTGCATATCAATAATGGTGGATTATACCATTTGTTCATTGAAATGAGTTGATATTTGCCTGAGGTGGGGCCATTAACCCCCTGAGGTGGGGAACATTAAGTGGGGCCGGTGGGGTAGTGGTTAGGGTGCTGCACTCATGATCAGGAGGTGGTGAGTTCAAGTCCCACTAAGACCCTCACTGTGCTGAGACCCCTGGGCAAGGTCTCAACCACAAGTGTGCCTCTGTTCACTCAGCAGTATAAATGGGTACCAGTAAAAATATACTGGGAAGGTAAACCTGCCCATCCAGGAGAAGTTGAACTCCTGGTCGCTTCACGCTACAGAAACCGGGGATAAGCACCGGCCTGATGAGCCACGAGGCTAAGCCACTAGGCTCGGGTGTAAAAACCCAACAAACTTACCTACCTACCTATTTGCCTGAGGTATGTAAACGGCTGTTTGTTTTATGTGTAGCTGTACCTCTTCATTTTACTCAAACATTCACTAATGTTATTTGAAATGTTACTTTAATGTTTTATACAGTTATTTTTGCCATTAACCTGCTTCAGATGCCCTGAGGAATTTATGTCCTTTCCTCTTAATTCTATGCACTTACGCGGGTGACACCCTTTCAAATTGGCGAATGTAAACTTAAATGGATTTTAGCAACTTCAAAACTGTAAGATAATGAAAATATGCACATGCGCGAAGGGAGTTTGGAAGGCTTAACTTTCATTTCACAGTAACACTTTAAATTAAAATCGAACAGCAATTAGAAGTATCAATTGATAAAAATTGATCAATTGATAAAATCAGAAGTAGCAATTTTACTGTTACACACTTACTGTCTTCCTCAGTAGAATGTGTTCCCTCTGCAATGTAAATTTCAAGCTGTAAAAAGAAAAACCAACAAAACAAGAATAAACTAAAGGTGAAAAATGGTGGCTGCTAAACAGCGCAGATACTAGATCAGGGGTCGGGAACCTATAGCTCGCGAGCCAGATGTGGCTCTTTTGATGACTGCATCTGGCTCTCAGATAAATCAGGTGACCTTTCTTAACAGAATAACTAATACATAATGTCGCTGTCTTTTAAATAAAAATCCAGAAAAAAGCCATCAAATAAAACAAAAACATAAATAAAGCTCACGCATTTCAATTTATACATCTATTTTCAATGCCACTTGTCGCTGTGGCACGCAGCGGAAAGCCAATCCTTTCTGTACTCCAGTGTGTGGGCAGGGCCTTGAAACTCTAATTCTATTAGATTATATACAACAGCCTGCGCGAGTTGATTTTGGGTAAAGAGGTAAATTTCCCTCGTTTTGATCAGCTCATGTGCAAGAAGCCAAGCACAGCTGGCAAGCAAAACACAAATGGACAGACATGAAAAAACTTCAACCCGCAGACCAGCTGATTGCCAAAACTTGGGACGCGCTTCCTGTCACAAACACTGCAGCGTGCGAGTCCTGTCGTATTTGGCTCCACATGCGCACGCGAGCAGTCCTCACACCTGTAAAACATCAAGACCAACCTGCAGTCACGTTTAACAGATGGAAGCCTAAACGCCTGCATGAAGCTGAACCTCACCACGTATCAACCAGACTACAAAGCCATCAGCAACACCATGCGGCACCAGAAGTCGCATTAATAGTAAGAAGTACTATTCTTATTAATAAATAACTTCGTTATAAAAATGTTGCTTAAAATAAATTCAGAGTCTTATTATACTCTAAAATTGTTGGTCTCGGTAATAAAAAATATATTTGGCTCTTAGAGGATTAGTTTTTAAATTGTTTTTTTTTTTTGTCTCTCTTAGTCAAAAAGGTTCCCGACCCCTGTACTACAGGGAAACCCACGTTCTGCTCTGATTGTACTATGTTTCAGTAAGAATTCACAGCATAAAGTTAATACAGTTATGGCTATTACAGTAATGTCAATATAAAATGTGTCATTCTCCAAGCCTGGGCTACATTTAATGATTCATATTTTGACCTAATACTTTATAAAAACTATAAAGAAGTAAAAGAGTGATAACGTAACACACGGACACATATCAGACAAAATAATGCAGATACATCCAGAGAATTTTTTTTAATTTGTCGGTAAAATTGATTTCAATGTGTGGACAAAAATTGTGACTTTTTGGTTCCTTATATTACATGCCATGCTATCAAAGTATCAACTTAAAATGTATATAGTATGGCTTTCAATAAAGATCATCTATTAAAAATTTGTGTGCAAAGTAGAAATTCAAATTTTGTTTTTTACTATCGTGTTTGTGAATCACACATCAATTTACGGTTCTGTACATAGCCAGTCTTCTTTTCCTTTTGGCTGTTCCCTTCTGAGGTCACCACAGCGAATCATCTGTCTCCATCTTCATGGAAGTCATATTAATGATTCTCGTGTTTGAATTGGGATAGGTTTTTATGTCGAATGCCGTTCCTGACACAACCCTTAGCAAGGGCAGAACCACGCTGATGACTACGCAGCCTACAGATTCTTTTACATGCCTCTCACCATAGACAAAAAGAGACTTGGCCGGTCTTTGATAACCCAGTTAGCTGCACTGGGATTCTGCATGTAGCCAGTAGTGTCATTATTTTTCTTGTAAGGTCACGGTGTTCACTGAACAATTGAGTTTCTGTTGGAGTAGATTCATTTCACACATAAGCAAACGGTGAATAATTTATTCATCAAAACCAAATGCGATGAATTGTGTCCATCCGTGAATGAAGTCGAATATGAAGTTGGTGTTACATACAGATTTGTGTTTGTTACTAATAAAAGTGCGGTTATGTACATGAAGTAGTTCTCTTACTGTGTAACAATGGTTCATAAATTTATGGTCAATATAGAGTGAAATAAACTAAATTTCATTGATATTTGGGGATTTTGAATATCATCTTTCTGGTACCAGTTTCAGAGAATGACTGAAATGTAAAATATAACAGAAATTACACTTTAACTTCCTCTGAAACGTAGCTAGTAATACTGGCTAGAATGAGACAACATGAAAAAAGTAATTTTAATTTGGGTTAGTCTTTACCTTGTGCTTAAATGGAAGACAGCGCTGCAGTTTTACTTGTAAGCAGAGACCTGAAACACAAGTCATTATGTTTAGCTGGTAATTTTTTCACAGGCTGCATTCACACAGGAAGCAATGAGCAACATGCAAGGTCAATGATTGCCATCAAAATGAGGTGCACTGATTATGTGATCATTTTCCTATGATGTTTTTCCTTTATTAAAACTGGTATTGTCTATCCTTGAGAAGTGCCAAATAGAACCCAATGGAACCGCCATTACAGCAGAAAAAAACAGAAGCTCGAATAGCAATGTATCTGTGCCTAAGAATTGGGTATTATCGTGGCTGATTTTAGAGCTACTTCTGCTTGGGTTTGGTGTCCTATCTCACCCTCAGAAACCAGTAGTTTCGATAATAATCGCTGCTCATTTTCTGCAATCAGCCAAAACATTTTCTAAAACCTGACTTGTCTGCAGCTAGGCAACTCTATACACAGCAAGCCGGAGTGCAGGTGCATGTAACATCACCTTTCTATCATATCCAACATTAACAGTTTCAGCTGTTTGTACTGTGCTATGTGGGATTAGTCCAGATGAGTCTTGGGCACCCATGACACTCATCAGTTCAGTTGTAATCCTTCCTTGGACCATCTTTGGTACTTGCACACCATTCATTTACTCATTTGCCAAACCACTAACTCCAACTAGGCTGCCAGGTTGGCTGGAGCAGACATTGGGTGATGGTGGAGTACGCCCTTAACAGTTTTCCAGACCATTGCATGGTGAACACTTATGACGAGTCACACTCACACCTAGCTGCAATTTGAAGCAGAAAATCGGCCTAATAGGCACATCTCTGGCTGTCGGAGGAAATCAGAGTACAGTGATACCTCAGCTCATGAACATAATTGGTTCCCAGAAAGTGTGTGTAAGGCGAAAAGTTCGTCTTCCGAACATTTATTTCCCATAAGAAACCATTAAAATGAGAATAATCCGTTCCCAGGTCCCCATAAAACATAATTTTCTACTAAATAAGCCTTAAAACTACACAAAAATATACCTTATTTTATGTATAATAAATGTGCTATTGTATTGTAATTAAAGAAATAAACTGTACTGTATAATAAAGTCGTTTTATTTACCTTTGTGATGGTAGTTGATGGCTTGATGGAATGGAGTGGGAGGAGGAGGGAGGGAGGGACTTACTGTTTGGAAGGAGAGTTTGGAAACGCCTACTGTTTGGAAACACCCTTAGCCACACACGCACCCTTAATAGCTTCCTTGTTCTTAAGGATGGGAGCAATGGTAGACTTAGCGTACTGGTACTGGGACGCTAAGTCACACAAACGCACACCTCGTTCGTGTTTTTCAATGATCTCCGCCTGTGGTGGGGTCTTTTTCGGTCCCATAATAGCAAAAGTACACTCAATATGGTCCAAAATGTCTATCAAACACAAACCACGTCCGCACTCAAAGAAAGGGGGTGACGAACTGTGACGCCGTGAGCGTGCGTCAACTTCTCGTGGCCGCCACCGTGGCGCTGTTCGACCGCGTGGTTTGGTTCGTCCGCCGAAAACTAGTTCGTCAGCAGAGACTATATGCTCGCAAATTTAATGTTCTTGAGGCGAAAAGTTCGTGAGCTTAAGCGTTCGTCAGCGGAGGTTTTACTGTACTTGGAGGAAACTCATGCAAGGATAGGGAAAACATGCAAACTCCACACAGGTAAACCTGGGACTAGAATCCAGGATCGTCTTGCTGTGAGGTAAATGTGCTGCTCCACTTTAATTTAATGAAAAAATTAAAAATTGCTTCATTAACCGGTCATATGTGCAATCAGCAACTTTTATATATGGCAAACATATACCTAAAAAAATCAAGCTAGTTATTACTTGCTTACAAATCATCGACTGATTAATTTTTCATAACAGTTCCAACATTCATTCTTTCACTTGTCAATGGCTTCACTTAGACACACACAAAACAAGTTAGATCATCCTGTCAGACACATTTCCACACCAAACACTTCCTACTTTCAGACACGAGTCATTTCGAGAAATACACTGTGGTGTTGTTGCTGTTGCATGATTTTAATATTGCAGCAGCCAAGTGAAAAAAAAACTGGAAACTGGATTCCAAAAGGCTGCGTCCTCCGTACAGAAGTGTCACTGTAGTGCAATATAGTTGGAATTCAACCTTTGGTTGAGTGTCCAGCTATCAAACCACTTACACTTGCATCACAGTCCAGATTTGAGCTAATAACGAAAGTAAAACAAACATTTTTCAAATTACATGTGTTTGACTTTCTCCTGATGAATTGTGTAGACAATAAAGCCTCGTTTTAGATCATCAACAGCTGTCTTGGGTTTCATTTCGAGTCTTCTGTTTCTGGTCATTCTGTTTACTCAGCCACAATTACTATATAAAAAAAGGTTATCAACTCTAAGGCACATGAATTTTGGTCTGGGTAAACTGGTCAAATAGAAAAAAAAAACAAATAAAAAAATCCCCACTACAATAGCCACCTTTCAGTTTAAACTGAGATTTTCTACCTTTAACCAAAGATCCCAGATCTCCGCTATTTTCATAAATTTATGCAATAAGTACAGTGTAAGACTGTTTACTAGTGCAGAGTAAATGTTGTGACATTTTGAATGAGTGTTATACTATTAACATACTAACTTGTAGCAGGTATGCTCACTAGTTGAACACAAATGTTTGTTGTGATAAGATATGTCATGTGTTCATTCTACAAATTAGTTCATAATTATGTTACACATGAATGCCGAGCCATAGGGCTGTGCTACTTGAATTATGTGTGTTTATGCATGTTACAAAACAATGATTAACTTGTTTGCATGATTTTTTTACATGACATGCTCTGCTCCTGTACCTCGCAAGGGGCCCTGCAGCCCCCTTGACCCCCATCTGAAATATTTAATTTCCTCTATTTTTTAACCCATTTCCTCTATTTTTTCCCTAAACCTCACTGTGATCCCTGTTTAACATATACATCATATGAACAAAAGTTTGACACTTGCTCATCATTCTTCCCAAAGGAAGTGCCACTCAAATTGAAGTTGAAAGCACAGAATGTCCCAGTCTTCTGTTGGGTTACAAGTTCCCTTCACTAGAACCAAGAGGTTCAAACCTGCTCTGGCACGAGTCCCCTCCACATACATACAGCGAACTCCAGGAAGACAATCCTTGCCAAGGTTGGGTTGTGAATCACTTGCACAGATCACCGATCTTGAGCTCAACCCTCAGCGAACACGTTTGGGATGAACTCATTCTACTAAATGTGAAAATAAAGAAAAATATAAACATTTTCACGACTGCGCTCTGACTTTTGGATCATGTTTGATGTGATTGCATGTTGTGGTTACAAGAACTTGCCCATGGGTGTGAGTGAGTGTGAAGAGTAATGCAGTAGTGTCTGTGTTAGTCATGTGATAAATTGCCCAACAGTGTAGCCCACCTCTCACCTCATGTCAGCTGACTGGCTTCAGCTCACCTGCAACCCTGACAGATCCATGACATGGGTGATAGGTGGATGGAAGAGTGAATATTTCTCAGTGTGGTAAGATTTATCACAGGTGAAAATTAAAGAGAGAATTCTATACTAGTACTAGTTGACGGAACTGCTACAATTATTTTTAAATACATTCTTAAACAATCTGTAGAATAAATGTTTAATAAAATAACCATTTGTTGCATTCCTACAGATGACGACTCATGACTCGCTGATCTCACTGCCTGTCCTCTGGTTCGATAGAATTGTTCAAGCACTAGCGTCCAGTGGATGAGGCTCTGTGTTAATCACTGGAATTGTCTGTGTTCAGGCCCTGAAGAGTCATCGTGGAAATTATAGCTATGTGTCTCAATCAGGGGAGAAAAAGCCGTTACCAGAACAGTTTCTTTATCTTCTCACCCACCTATCAGTGTGGCCAGAGAACAGTGTGGCACTGTAGGCGAGAACCTGATAATGATGAGGTACTCGTCATCCCCTAGGTCTTGAACTTCCACACATTTTTCAGTCACTACATCCAGCTCCTCCAGAGTATTGGGTTTCTCTGGATCCCGAATCGTGCGAATAACATCTAAAAAAAATTAATACATTGAAGCAATAACTGAAGATTAATGCACATCAACCTTTTAATATAGAGCAAGACTGTCCAAAGTGTTGTCAAAAAGTCTCAGATTTCGATTTTTTTTTTAATCAAAGCGTCAGAATATATTGGGGCAGTGGTGGTCTAGTGGAATAGGGCACTGGATCGCTGATCCTAAGGTTGAGTATTTGAGTCCCACTTTCCACATGGTTGTCACTGTCCCCCCACTGCAGCTAACTGGGTTATCAAAGGCGGGCCATGTCTCTCACTGTCTATGGTGAGAGGTTCATGTAAATGAACCATTGCTGACTTTTGTGAAGAGTAGCTGCAAAGCCGTGAGCGTGTTTCTGTCCCTTGCTAATGGTTGTGTCAGGAAGGGTATCTTACGTAAAACCCAATGCCAAATCAAACGTGTGAATCATTCGCTGTGGCGACCCCTGATAAAGGGAAAAAGCCGAAAGGAAATCTCAAAGCGTCAGAATATTTTCAGGAAAAGTTTTAAATAGCTTATTGCCTAAATTTTACGAGTAGTTACTAATTACATTTCACTTGTGACAATCACAATTATTGGCACCACTTATTAAAATGTGTTCTTTAGCTTCAAATAAATTTAGATTCATCCCCTGTATACGAAAACAACCTCCTCTTATGAAAATTCAAACGCGCCCATCAAAATTTCACATGATGCGCGAGTTGCTCTCTCATTGGCTGTCTCCGAACATCCCGCCCCGCTGGCCTCCCATTGGCCAGGAGGGAGCTGAATCTCCATAAAGCTTGTTTGTCACACACGTGAGGAGAGTTGAACAGGACTGTTGCTTGTTTTGAGATCATTGCAGCGTTATATTTCGCTATTGCCAAAACTCCTCTACAATCAGTACGATATTGAAGCAGAAGGAGACCTTAAAGCGGAAATACAGTGACAGAGGCGATTATTTCGACACGATATTGAAGCAGAAGGAGCATTAGCAGAGTGCTCCATGAGAGGCTCATCTGGACCTCCGATCCCTCGAGGAATCAAGTTAAAGTTGAGTTTGGGCCTCCGATCTGTCAAGCAGGGAATGCGCTTTGAATTCCCCGTCTTAAAAAGCTGAGGCGTCCTACGTGTGGGCGGAGCTCACATTCAGCGGAGAGCACCATGTGTATTCTGTATGTGTATTGTGTGTGTGTGTGTGTGTGTGTGTATGAGAGAGAGAGAGAGAGAGACAAACAGAGAGAGAGAGAGAGAGAGAGAGAGAGAGACAGTGTTTTGTGTGTGTAAATAAAAATGTTTAATAATGGTTTAATTAATAAATATGTTAATAAAATGTTTAAATAGTTTAATAAATAATTTTATTTTACTTTTAACACATATTTCATGCATATTTCATACAAAATTAGTGTACTTTTATCATTTTTAAAGGGTTTATGGGGTAGTCTTGGGAGCCTTGGAACGAATTAGATGTTTTACATGTAAAATGCACCTCGACTTACAAGAAAAAGGTGCTGGAACAGATTAATGTCGTAAGCAGAGGGCTGACTGTATTTTATTTACATCTTATGCATTGAGATTTCCTTTCGGCTTTTTCCCTATATCAGGGGTCGCCACAGAAAATAATTCGCACGTTTTGATTTGGCATAAGTTTTTTTTTTACATCGGATGCCCTTCCTGACACAAACCTTTAGCGAGGGACAGAAACACTCTGAAGGCTTTGCAGCTACTCTTGACGAAAGTCAGCGATGGTTCTTTTACATGAACCTCTCACCAAAGACAGTGAGCGACATGGTCCGCCTTTGATAACCCAGTTAGCTGCACTGGGGGGACAATGACAACCTTGTGGAGAGTGAGACTCGAACCCCCAACCTTTAGATCAGTGATCCAGCACCCTATACCACTAGGCCACCACTGCCCCTTTCCTTGACTATGTATTTATTGATATCATATATACATAATGCATATGCATGTACGTATACAGTACCTCAGGCAGGAGGGTCGATCCTACTTCGATCGTTGGTTGTGGGGGTGTCTCTGGGTCCTCATTAACGCGAAAAGTGAGGGATAACTGTATTACTTATTATAACTTTGTTATTCTAATTTTGTTTGATTTTTACTATTTTGGATGATACCTTTTTTCTTTTTGTAAAACACTTTGATCAACCTCAGCTGTTTTAAATTCTTTGTGATAGCATGGCGAGCTGTCCAGGGTGTACCCTGCCCTCGCCATGAGTTGGCTAAAATGGGCGCCAGCCTCCCCGCAACCCTAATTAGGATTAAGAGGTTCAGAAAATACATGAATGAATGGGTTGATTTAAATATTTTATTTTTAAAAGTTTAAGCTGACTTGACAATTTTCATTTTATAACCTCTAAGCTTGAAAAAGTCATTAACAACGAAGAGATTTCAACATACTAAACTTTAAATACGAAGTTATAATGTATTTAAGTCAGGTAAAATGATAGCTAGACAGACAGACAGACAGACATTTCATATACAAAGTTTCTGAGGTAAAATTTCTCTCACAGGGAAAACTCCAGCACTTCCTGAGTACAGTACAGTATTACAGAAACAGCTCAGCCTCACTGTTTACCTTCCCCCACCACTTACCATACACTTCTAGAGCCTTCTCCTCCATCTTTTTGGACCTCTGTACATTATTTTCACCAGCAAGTCTAGAGAGCTGAAAAACCTTATTTACAATGCTAGAAATTATCTCCATTTTCTGAACGGCTCCATAATCGCGCGCTGTGACTTTGACAATGGAGAATCAAACTGTATTTGACTGGGCTAATGATGGCGTCCTAAATCGCTGCTTGCACCCTAGATTAGTGCACTTCGTGGTCTATGACGCAATTCACTCTCATGAGTTTATTCTGCCTCCGTAGTGCACTAAAAAACAATTACGACTCCAACCGAAAGAACAACTTCACTTCCGTATTTACGTTAGACATGAGTAAATAATATCCGACCTAGAAACGGAAAATAAAACAGAAAACATCCATTAATACATGTTACATTTCACTTTTTTATGTATAGTAACTATTTTCATATTTATAATTACGATTATAACGTCTTAATGAATGTTTCTTTAAAACCTCCACAGCGTATTCAATCGGTTATCTACTACTCCTGTCTATGTTCACTCAGGCAGAAGCAAGCTGTCATTTTATTGGTTAAATTGTACCATGTGACGCTCCATGGCACGTGATTTTCAGCTGTATGTTGTTTGTTTCTTCCTACTAACTCTTATCTGAGGGATGTCAGGTTTTGGGGTTTCTTAAATAGGAGAAGAAACGACAAGTGCAGTGGAAATATTAGTTTTTTTGTACTTTAATGCGCGGTCTAGACTTTCTGAGATATAGTTTATAGGTGATACAAAGCGTTACAACATGTTAAGTAGGCCTGAGAGGCGTGTACACAGTGCATTAGAAGTTGCACTCGTACATGACAATGGCTTCAATACAGATGTCGAGAACATTGTGAAAGCCAGAATGGCCGCTGGCTGTTCCCTGCTTTGCTGTCTGAGTTTTGACGGCAAACTGAAGCTCAGTGATGTTTCTGATCCGGGTACTCCAGTGCATGTGCACGAAGACTCATTCACAGAGTAAGTTCATGGCTGTCCATCAACCAATATACTGTATCTTGATCTTGATAAGTAGTTCCTTCAATTGATGTGTCTCCCTTCCTACCTTTTTTTTTCTAACTGTCTTCATTCATTCATTTTATCTATCTATCCATCGACCTGTCTAGCATACAGTGTCATTGCACACTGTGTCCCTGAAGTTCAACCTCATTCTTTCTTGCAGAAAACTTTTGGGTTCGAATCCCACTTATTGACTGAACAGTTTAATCCTGTACTGTCCTAACTGTACAGGTCTTTGGACTATGAAAGGGGAAACAGGAGTACCCAGAGGAAGCCTCTGAAAACACAGGGAGAGTATGCAAACTCCACATGGAAACAACCAGGCCCGAGACTCGAACCCAGAACCTTTTTGCTGTGAGGCGGATGTGGCGAAAGCTACACCACCCTGCTAATCTCACATCTGACAAGGACATTTCTGTATCTAGGTTGCATGTTCTTGTCTGTTTTGGGGAATTTAGTCCTGAAAACTGTTCCACCGGTGACACAAAAATATTATGGAAGGCCCCATTGGCCCTATGATCGACTGGTGACCTGTTCAGGGTGCCAGCTCGGATTGGCTTCAGCTTAACCTGTGACCCTGACAGAAATGCCAATAATGATGGATGGAATGCTGCCTGTCATTAATAAATGTTAATGATGATGGATAGACTCATGTCAAACTAAGCAGAGCATTTGTAGACATAATTTGCATCATATGTATATTTATTCTGCTTGTGTGAAATGATTTGTATTCATTCTTTCCTGTTGAGACGCATCATGATCTGTCAAAATGGGAAAATATACGATACACGGATCCTCACTTTCCGCGGTTAATTGGGACCGAGATCCCTGCGACCTCAGAATTCCGTGAAGTAGGATCGACCTCCCCTGACTGACGTATACATATATGTGTATATAATATCAATAAATACATGTTCAATGCTATAAATGCTTATAACTACAAACATTCAAAAATAATGCATAAGATGTAAATAAAATATAAATATACACACACAGATGTGCGCCTCACATAAAAATTTAACTAGATTTGATGGCAGGTTTTGGGTTGTTTTTTGTATTGTTTGTTTAGGGTTTTTTTTGTTGTTTTTGCATAATTGGCCTTGTTTTTGTGGCATTTTCCTTAACTTTTCCCCTATTCTTCCTTCATTTCCTTATTTTTTTAATTCGATGAATATTTAAAAAAAATAAAAAACGCGATGCACTGAAGCCGCATGAATTGAAGTAGCGTGAAGTAGCGAGGGATCCCTATATACACTATGTTGCGAGAGTAATTAGCCACCGTGTAAAGGTAGGCTCACACCATAGTGATGCTGGTCCTGATCTTTACGGATGTTCCCAATCAGTGCGTTCGGAATAGTTGCAATGTCATCAGGGAAGATCAGTAAAGACTGGACCACCATCGGTAACGATTGGTACAGCATCCACATATCAGGACACATTTTTCCTTACACCAGTATCATGTGAGTCTTGGCCAAGTTTACAAAGGCTTTTTTATTCTGTACATCCATGACACTTGTTGTCTTTTGCTCATCTACGCTCCATAATTCCATGTTATCTAAATAAATCTTTAGCTGTGTTTGCCCTGAATGTTGTATATTATTTTATCTTGTTTGATAGCTTTCTCTGGGAAGTGTCCACCGAGCAAAATAAAGTGGACAAGCCCAGACTCCTGACTGTTAAACCAGACTGTAATCTCAGGCTTCAGGAGGTTAATTCAGAAATTCATCTGATGTCAGCATCTGAGTGTGGTACAGACCGACTCCTTCAGCTCGTCAATAAGGACTTAAGTGAGTGTAAAAAACATATTTTATATTCATATACACTACATATTCTGGTTCGTATGTTTTTTTTTTTCTTAAATGTTAACAAATAAACATCCTGCATGTGCACCAGGACCATGTAACCACAACACATTTAACATGATACTATTTCACTAGTGATGAGTAATAAAATACTTCGAAAGGGCTGTGGAAGGACCACTTGCATCCAGTTTTTAAGTATTTGTGTTGAGAAAGGATTTGGTTTATTTCAATAAATTATAATCCATAATGTTGTGAAACCTGTTGCTCCTGGACAGTATATAAATCAGGGGTCACCAACCTTTTTGAAACTGACAGCTACTTCTTGGGTACCAATTAATGCGAAGGGATACCAGGTCGATCCACACCTGAAATTACAAATTTGCTCAAGGTACCTTTAATGATGTTATTATTAATAATTATTGATATTCGTCTATGTGAAGATATTGATTTGATTTCAAAATATATTCAAAAAAATTAGCTACAGCTCAATGGAGACTGGCGCTATGGAGCCGTGGGCCTGTCCTAAAAACAGCAGTGAACAGGTCCGTGGGCAACTTATACAGTTGGCACTCTACTCATGAAATTAATCCGTTCCAGAGCCTTTTTCGTTACCTGGTGTTTTTTCGTAAGTAGAGGCGCATTTTACATGTAAAACGTGTAATTCGTTCCAAGACTACCCCATAAACCCTTTAAAAATGATAAAAGTACACCAATTTTGTATGAAATATGTGACAAAAGTAAAAGAAAATTATTTATTAAAACATTTTATTAACATTTATTAATTCAACCATTATTAAACATTTTTATTAACGTGCACACACAAACACACACACACACAAAACACTGTCTCTCTCCCTCTCTGTCTCTCTCTCTCTCTCTCTCTCTCTCTCTCACACACACACATAATACACATGGCGCGCTCCGCTGAATGTGGGCTCCGCCCACACGCAGGACGCCGGAGCATTTTAAGACGGGGAATTCAAAGCGCATTCCCTGCTTGACAGATCGGCGGTCCAAACTCAACTTTAACTTGATTCTTTGAGGGATCGTGGTCCAGATGAGCCGCGTTTTGCTCACATTCGGCGGAGCGTGCCACATTTATTAAACACTTACTGAATTAAACAACTTAAAAAACGAAAAATAAAAGCTGCAATGTGCTCTCTCGAAAGAGAGTTAAGCCTCCTTTCATCTCTGACTGACTCTGTAGGCAGTCTCTCTCTATCACACACTCACACTCTCTCTCTCTCTCTCTCTCTCTCTCTCTCACACACACACACACACACACACACACAAAACTCTGTCTCTATGGTGTTTTTTGCCGAATGCGGGCTCCATCCACACGCAACCCACAGCTGAGGGAACAATTCTATTTCAATGTTTAAATGGATGGGATGTTGTATTTAAAGCAGAATTACAGTACCTGTTTGAAAGATCAGTATTCAATTCAATATTAACTTGCTTCCTTGAGAGATCGGAGGTCTTGTCCCATGGAGCACTCTGCTAATGCTTCTTCTGCTTCAATATCGTGCCGAAATAATCGCCTCCATCACTGTATTTCCGCTCTGAGGTCTCCTTCTGCTTCAATATCGTTCCAATTGTAGAGGGGTTTCAGCGATAATGAAATATAACGCTGCAATGATCTCAAAACAAGCCAACAGTCCTGTTCAACTCTCCTTCATGCGTGTGACAAACAGGAAGTATGGGTACAGTGCAGCTGCCTCCTGGCCAATGAGAGACCAGCGGGGCGGGATGTTGGGAAATAGCCAATGAGAGAGCAACTCGCACATCATGTGAATTTTTGAATGGCGTGTTTGGCGCTTTTCGTAAAAAGAGGGTGTTTTCGTAAAAAGAGGACAAAAATTTAGGAAAATGTTTTTGTAACCTGGATTTTTCGTACCTAGAGGGTCGACTGTATTGTTCTTGCGGCCACCTGGTGCCCATGGGCACCACGTTGGTGATCCCTGATTTAAATGTAAGCCAACCTCCTCCCTTTCGAACCATCAGAAAATAATGGAGTCTCTGTTCCAGGTGAGAGTAAACTGGCATCTGTGAAAATTCTGTCATTCACTGATGGCATCTCTTGCCTCCTGCTGAACGGATATGTCTCGGTACATCTTCAGTGGCAGGAAGACTGTGCAGAACCAGAGCTGCTGTCTTCCTGTGTCCTCAGCCTGCCATCTAAATCTCCGAGTACGTTCACTGACTGCCAGCTCTGCAGAGGCATCCTATTCATGTTAACAAACCCCGGAATCATATGTATCCTTTTCATGACCTGACTGGTTAACCAAACCGGTGTTTCTGTGTTTCTAGATACATTAGCACTGCATCCTCCCCCTCCCCCCGCCCTGTCTGTACGTTTCCCATGTTCGCACTGTGTTAAGTGTAATAATATGCAATTTTATAGTAATATGATAGCATGAGTTCTGACAGGCAAAGTGAATAACCTTGATTAGCAAACAGTCAGGTCTCGAAGTTGTGGCGTTGTCAGCGGGTAAAATGAGCAAGTATTCAGATCGGAGTCATTCTGACAAAAACCCACATTGTGATCTTAAATGACTGTGTCGTATGGAGTGTTCCTGGTATGTCGGGAGGAGTCTTGACCAAAGGTGGTTTATGGCAGGGAAATCTGGGGAACTGGGAATAGTGTCATGGGTGCTCAAGGCTCAGTGATGCTCCCAGGTGTAAAGGCAAGTATGTCTAATCTGATCAGAAGAGCTGCTGGAGCACAAACTGCTAAACTATTAATGCTGACTATGATGGAAGGGAGTCAGAACACATTTATTCAGGACATCGGTTTGTTGTATAAACACAAAAAAGTTAAAGACCAGTCAGTTGGTGTTAATATTGTGGTGGATACATGTATGCATTCTGTGATATAGGGGCACCAAAGAAAAACAAATGGAAAAAAGTGGTGAAATAGTAAGGTCAACAAATCAGGTTTCACTTTCCTCTTATGAATATTAATGAGCTTTCCTCAGCCATCCTCCAAAAAGCAAATTCATGTTCACAGCTGAGGAGTTAGTGAGTTTGATCATTGAGTCCTAACACTAGCACTTAGTTTGTAATCACTGTTTGCACTGTTCAAAAAAACAATCAAGCACTTACTGACATGTCTGTTCTGTGTTGTAGCCCTTCCATCCATCCTAGATGAGTAAATGCTTTGAAATTTAAGTTCGCATCATGGTAACATTCATAAAATGTCAATTAGGCCTTTCCTCAATTGTACATATCAGATATGTTTGATAGTGCAGATGGAAAGCACCTTGCTTCAGTGGATCTCCCTGCTTATTATATATCAGGACAGAAAGATGCCGAACCTGCAGAGTGTTTTTCTTCCTTCTGCCTTCTCCACATTTCACAAGACTTGAGCACCGCCGTAGCGGCCACCACACAAAACCAGGCGGTGGCGGTTGATCTCACTGATTATTTCAGGTGTGTTTAATGGTTATTTATACAGTGCTGTGCAAATGTTTTTGCCCCTTACTGATTTTTTTTTACTTCTTTTGCACCTTTTGTCACACAACTTTTTCAGATCATCAAACAAATTTAAACATTACACAATGATAACCCAAGTATTCAAAAAATGCGGTTTTCCTGTTGTGCCCCCCCCCCCTGTTAAAAGGTGAGGTAATAGTGATTAATCTTATTATTGGGGAAAACTGAGTTCAATTTCATGGCCACACCCAGGCCTGATTGCTGCCAGACTTTTCCAATTAGGAGATCCCTAACATAAAACCTGTCTGACGTGAGGTAGGCCATACTGAACACACATCCATCATGCCGCGACTAAGTGACCTTCAAGAGCAAACAAGAAAGATGATTAGAAATGTCTCAGTCTGGGAAAGGATAAAAAGTCATTGGTAAATCTTTGGGATTCCAGTGGTGACCCTTCCCAGGAGTGGCCGACCTACTTAAATTACTCCAAGAGCATGGCGCAGACTAACCGGAGAAGTCGCAAAGTATCCAAAAACCACTTCTAAACAACTACAAGCCTCACTTGCCTCAGTTAATGTCAATGTTCATGACTCCGCCAGCAGAAAGACATGAGGCAAAAATTACATCCATGGAAGAGTTCCGAGGCAAAAGCCACTGTTGTCAAAAAAGATATCAAGATATCAAGGCACAACTCTCTTTTGCCAAGAATCATCTTGATCATCCCCAAAGCTTTTGGGATAATGTCCTCTGGACTGATGAAACTAAATTTGAACTTTTTGGGAGAAATGCATCCCGTTACATCCGGCGCAAAAGCAACACTGTATTTGATAAAAAGAACATTGTGCCAACAGTGAAACATGGTGGTGGAAGTGTCATGATCTGGGCCTGCTTTGCTGCTTCAGGTCCTGGGCGACTTGTCACGATTAATGGAACCATGAATTCTGCTCACTACCAAGAAATCCTGTCAATGAATGCTCGTCCATCAGTTCGAGACCTCAAGCTAAAGCGCACCTGGGTTTTTCAGCAAGACAATGATCCAAAGCACAGCAGCAAGTCCACTTCCGAATGGCTAAAAAAGAACAAAATGAAGGTTTTGGAGTGGCCTAGTCAAAGTCCCAACCTGAACCCTATTGAGATGCTGTGGCATGACCTTAAAAAGGCTGTTCATGCCTGAAAGCCGTCCAATCGAGTTGATCTTGAACAACTCTGCAGAAAAGAGCGGGCCAAAATCCCATCACAGTGATGTGAAAGACTCATCGCCTCTTATCGCAAACACTTGACTGCAGTTATTGCGGCAAAAGGTGGTTCAACCAACTATTAGGTTCAGGGGGCAATTACTTATTCACACGAGCCCTTGTAGGTTCAGATGTTTTTTTTCCCCCTTAATAAATGCAATTGGCACTGAAAACTGCATTTTTGTCTTTGTAACTATTTATGTTTGCTTGTTATTTAGGTTTGCTGAAATGGATGACCATAACAAACGTGCAAAAAATGTCAAATTGGTCAGGGGCAAAAACTTTTGCGCAGCACTGTGTGCTGCTTGCTTGTCTTCCATGTTTTTCCAAGTGCAGTGGTTATTTATTAATTTATTTATTTTCTCTGCAGCCATTCATACTGTCAGAATAAAACGTCTTTCACTAGATATTTTGATAATGACGCAGATGTGTAAAAGGAGTGACATCGTAATCATTCTGTTTTTTTCTATTATGACATTTTCCTTCTTTTACAGAATTCATACAGATCACTTGCACTGTCAGCAGCAACCCAGCCCTCTTCCTCTCATACCCACAAAGTCTTGTGATCAAGACAGCATTGCCAACTCAGCATACAGTCAATCTATCCTGGGCACCCACTTCCAAACCGATTGGTAAGGCAGCATAACGCTGTTCTAGAAATGAACTGTGTTCAGTATATGCTGTCAGATCTGATATTAAACTGAACTTTCCGCACACACTGGGGAAAGATCATCTGTTTTTCAGATTTTTGTAACCTACTTATACACCCATTTCACTGGAGCACGGCAGGCTTACGTAAGCAAAAATGCTGTCATCCGCTAACGTTCTGCAATTATTCCCTCATCTTCCATGTTGAACATGTTCAAAATCACATTCACGGAAAAGTATTCCGTGAGTGTTCCGTGGGGTCACTTTGGCATACTTTGCCGTACCTGTTCCACACATGCTGTGGACGTTCCGAGAGTGTAAGAATTTCCACTTTTTCGTAGGATTTTCACCCATTTTCCGTGTAAAAATACCAAAGCTCTTCTGTGGAATGCATTCCGCGCCTTTCCGCTACGATCCTTGCATGCCGTAGTCCATTGAATTGGTTGTATTAAGCAATCATTACAGTTGTGATGTCACAGACTCCACACAGGGCTGCAATGTTTCGTGGTTTCAGTCATCAGCGTTGTATCATGTGGGTAAAGAATATTCATTGTTGAATTCATTTGATATCTGATCTTCTTCTTTTCCTTTCCAGTTTATTTCTGAGAAAGAAATACATTGGCTTACTATGAAGGCGTCTTTTATTATGTTCTTCACATTTTAAGTGGGGCCGGTTGTGTAGTGGTTAGGGTGCTGCACTCATGATCAGGAGGTTGTTTGTTCAAATCCCAGTTAGACCCCCACTGTGTTAAGAGCCCTGGGCAAGGTCTCCACCACAAGTGTGCCTTTGTTCACCCAGCAGTATAAATGGGTACCAGTAAAAATATACTGGGAAGGTATCCTGCGATGGACTATCGTCCCATCCAGGAGGAGTTGAATTCCTAGTCGCTTCACGCTATAAAAACTGGGTATAAGCCCTGGCCTGATGAGCCACTATGGCTTGGGTGTAAAAAACAAACAAACAAAAAACCCACATTTTAATAGACTTCGTTTCTTGTTTGGACTGCCAATGATGGTGTAGAAAGGACATGGCAGGTTACTCATATACTCCCCATGGAATCACCAGCTGAAAATACTGGGCCCAGTCAACATAACATCCGGGTCCTTACAATGTTTTGGTTGTGGGTGTCACAGTGGTGTGTAGTGGTTAGAACATCTAGCTCACAGCAGTAAGGTTCCTGAATTCAAGCCCTATGCTTGGCCAGCATCATTTCTTTGTGGACTTTGCATGTTCTCCACATGGGTTTCCTCCAACACTGCAAAGACATGCATGTTAATCTGATTGGCTGTCCCAGATTACACCAAGGTGTGAGTATGAATGGTTGTATGGGTATTGACTGTGATGATAATTGACAGACAAGCTGTTTAGGGTATACCTTGCCCAGTCAGCTGAGACAGGCTCTAGTAGGATAAAGCAGTTTCGGCAAATGAATGACTGAATGAATTATGTTTTCATCGGCTGAAATTATGGTTTGAGTGGTTAATGGCAGTCGTATGGAATCAGTCTGACCCTCAGGTTGTGTTGATGCTCTAAGTGGAATAAAATGTGGTTTTCTGGTTTGTGAAGCTGAAATACAGATGTGATGTATCCTTGTGTGTGTGTGTGTGTGTGTGTGTGTGTGTGTGTGTGTGTGTTAAACAATGCATTTTCCTTTCGTTTACTACCATAAGGCACATATTTTCCTGATAAATACTCCTTGATATGTTCAACATGCAAGACCTTAGTCCATAACCAGTCAGTGAATATTTACAGTGATTATAGCTGTGCCTTATGTCTTCCCCTTTTTCTGCACAGCTCATGGGATGCAAGGCTGGCATTGCTCTATAAGCAAGCTAAAGCTCCGGTTCCTCAAGCTCTACGGCTGCCATGGTACAGAGACCTCCCTCGTGCTAAGTGCCATCAAACAGTGGCCACTGCCAAGCTCAGGCAGCCCACCCTGCCACCAGGGGGTGCTGTAATGTCTTTCACTCCACCTGAACAGACCACGCCGAGCCTATTGGTTGTCTCTGAATTTTCAGCAGTGCTTAGCTTTACTTCACCTAATAACAGCAGCACCACCTTGGCCTACTGGGACCTGGAGACTCTGAGTGTTACCTATCATTACGCTGATGTGCCAGCTTTGCCTGTTTGCTGGGCAGAAGAAGAACACCTCCCTCTGATTTTAAAAGGTGAATTATGTAAACCATATCATTTTCTACCGCATCAGTTCTCTCTGCAACCTGAGATTTTAAGTTCGTATTTTTTTTTAATAGTCACATTGTTAGCAGAATGACATGTGTGACATCATGAAAAGTAGTAGAACATTCACTTAAGATTATAATGTGTGTGTTTCAGCATCTGGCATGTCACTGGTGCTGTTCTCGGTTTCTCAGGAGGAGCTTCTGAACAGACTGATGGTGTTTGGGAGCGCTGGGATGGTGGACTCACTGTGCCATATTAATGCTTGGGGTCGCTGTTCAATGCCCATCCATTCTCTGCAGGTGTGCATAGTCACGTCTTATATAACTATATAAAACAACAGAGACATGTTTATAAATGTGTCCCAGCCTGTAATCATTATGATCTATATTTATAAGCTTACTATGCTTCCAGAATAGTTAAAAAAAATGCTAAAACGTGGGCAAGATAATTAAAGGGAAAGTTGGAGGGGTAGATTTAAAGGGCTGAGAAGGGGTAGGAAGATTTGTGTTTAAATCCACTGAATACAAATCCATGACCTGGCTACAGATTCCCTGAATAACAAGTTCAAGCTACAAATGATTTCTTTGCCCTTTTTTTCTAGGCAGGACTAAAGAATCGGCAGCTGGACATGGTGGACTTCTTCCTGAAGAGTAAAGAGAACATTCTGTGCCCACCCACAAGCTATACTCTGCCTGAACAGTTACCCACACAGATGCAGCTGAAAAGTAAGCTTTTGGGGTCTTTTGTAAATCCGAGTATCGTATATACCGTATTTTCTGGACTATACATCGCTCTGGAGTACAAGTCGCATTGGCCAAAAAAATGTATAATAAAGAATAAAAAAACATATATAAGTCACACTGGACTATAAGTCGCAAACCCATGGAAACTGTCTACCCTGGCTTGGAAATCTGCTGGTGGTTTACGTGACATTGTGGTCCTTGCTCTGATAGAGGTGGTTGTGTTGCATGAAGCAGTAACATCAAGAAAGTCCTCATGCAAAGTCATTTATACTCATTTCCTTGACAACTAGCTGGACGTGGAGACGCACCTGCACTGTTGCTAACCCCCTTCCGACAGCATGTTGCTCAAACCTTCATGTGCGAGCTCATTCCTCTAGCTGTTACCATCTAGCTTTTAGCCTGTGATTAGGTGTTTTTTGTTTTTTCATTGCAGTAATTATAACCTCCACTTTTCTCCAGTCCCTCATTAGTTTCTCGTTCGCTCCAAACTTTTTTCTGCTGCTCGATTACCTTTTACCTTTTCTGCTGCATATTTCACTACTTGCAGCTGGTAATCCGCAGAATAGGATTTTCTTTTTGGGGACATTTCTTCAGTGGTGGATGAGCAGGTACTGGTACTCAAGCCTAGAGTGCCCTCTTGTGGTTGTGAGTGTAAAAATAACAAACATGTGAAATTATGTCTGTTATGATAAACAGAATTATATTTAATAATTTCACATATAAGAGTCGCTCTGGAGTATATAATCGCACCTTCAGCCAAAGTATGAAAAAACTGCGACTTATAGTCTGGAAAATATGGTAACTTTTTTGTGTGTGTATACAATACAGTAGTACCTCACCTTACGAAATTAATCCGTTCCAGAAGTGGTTTCGTAACCTGATTTTTTTCGTAAGTTGAGCCGCATTTTACATGTAAAAGGCCTGATTCGTTCCAAGGCCCCCAATACTACCCCCTAAACCCTTTAACCTTTAAAAATTATAAAAGTATACCTTTTTAAGGCCTTCTTCTGCTTCAATATCATACCGATGGTAGACGGGTTTCGGCCATAGTCCTTTGCGATATCACTCAACCGGATTCCACGAGCCCGCTTCTTTTCACTCGCACCGGGAATCACTTTCACTGGGAATCACACACACGCACGCGTGTGTGTGCGTGTGCATGCGTGCGTGTGCATGCGTGTGTGTGTCTTACACATCTTACAAATGTTTATGCAAGGTTAAAAGCCTGAGCCAAAAAATCAAGTTGCAATGAGCACACTCGAAAAACTCACGAAACAACAGGAACTCTGTCCTTTACACATGTTACAACTCCGTGATGAACAATGGGTCAAAGGCACACGAAAAGCATCATGGGTATTATGGAGATGCAGCTTCATAATAGCCAATGGGAGGGAGCTGCTAATGGATGATATGGAGATGCAGCTCCCTCCTATCCAATGGGAGGCCAGTGGGGCGGGATGTTGGGAGATAGCCATTGGGAGGCCAGCAGGGCGGGATGTTGATAGCCCATGAGAGAGCAACTCCCGCATTGTTTGAATTTTTGAGATGGCGCGTTTCGTAACGTGAATTTGTTTCGTATTCCGAGATGGAAATTTTAGGTAAATGCATTTCGTAACCTGGATTTTTCGTTTGTTGGATCTTTTGTAAGGTGAGGTACTACTGTACATCCAATTAATGAAACACACACCTGATTTTATTCAAATGTTTTGAATAAATATTTATCTTCAACTGTTCAGCCATCAGGTTGTCAGAGTATTTTCATGATGTCCGTACCCAAATCGAAATTTAAATCTTGTTGAGGCTACTTCTGAAGAACTGCAGAGTGGACCATTCTGACATTTTGCATGCAGGTTTCCTATGCTATACAGGTGTACTTGGCCTTGTTAGTTTCTCAACATCCACTGAACAACTTTGGGATGAACCAAAATGCCAATTGCACTCCATAACTCTTCACCCAGCATTAGTACCCCAAACCCACACAAGTCATCGCTTGACGTCTTTGACTTTCTGGAAATTAAACAAAATGAAGGAAACTTTTGTAATAAGGTGTTTTCAAACACTACACACACACGTGTGTGTGTGTGTGTGTGTGTGTGTGTGTGTGTGTGTGTGGACACATGTATGCCGTATATAAGTTATATAGATGTTAGTGGATAAGGCGCAGGATCGCTGATCCTAAGGTTGGAGGTTAGAGTCCCCACAGGGTTGTCACTTGCCCCCCCCCCACCCACCCCCAGTGCAGCTAACTGGGCTATCAAAGGCGGGCCATGTCTCTCACTGTCTGTGGTGAGAGGCATGTAAAAGAACCATTGCTGACTTTCGTAAAGAGTAGCTGCAAAGCCGTCAGTGTGTTTCTGTCCCTTGTTAAAGGGTTGTGACAGGAAGGGCATCCGACGTAAAAAAAATGTGCGAATCAGATGATTCGCTGTGGTGACTCCCGAGAAAAGGGAAAAAGCCGAAAGGAAGAAAGGAAAAGTTGTTCAGTAAAACTTTGTCTGCATCCTTCTTTAATTAATTAATTTCATCAAGTCCTTTGTCCTGCTCAGGGTCCTGTCTATGATTTATTTGCAGTATTTGACCAGTGAAATTTGTTCTGTTGGCACTAAATGTGTATTCCAGAGTGTGAATGATGAACAGATTTAATTGGAGAGAGCATGGTAATCACTCGCATGATTAAGCATACAAACCTAATAATAATAATCTGCTGTGGATGATTTGATTAGATGGGCTATGTTGAGGTGATGTGGGTGTGTTTTGTTAAATCAGAACGGAATGAAGAAAGCTGTGTATGCAGATGTGTGTGTGTGTGTGTGTGTGTGTGTGTGTGAGACAATGTGTGTGTGTGTGAGACAATGTGTGTGCGTGCGTGCGGCTCTTATAAAGTGTGGGTTTTTTCTTTTGAGTTTAGGGTGGCTGTATAAATACATACTTTTATTAATTTGTACAACATTTACCTTGCATAAATGTATGTGACCCAACCTAGTGAAAGCTAGTGCTTGCTGGCAAATTACAGAATGGCAAGCACTGACCTAGCTTTTTTGAATCCCTGTTGAAATGGCCAACACCGTTGCTATGAAATTTGTAGAAAAACAGTCATAGCATTGAGTAGTGAGTTTGATTTGCACTTTCGAAGCTCTTTTCTCCATAATGTAATTTGCTGATAAGTACCGGGATTGGGGGGGGTGGAATTCGAATTTTCATTGGTAGCTAAGATAAGTAAATTACATGTCACAGATGAGGAACTTTTCATTCTGAGTTTACTGGTTCATTTTAATGAAGTGTTACATCATTATTTGATTGTATAGTAGCCTATTGTAAAATTGTGGTCAGTGTTTAATTCCCTTTGGGACGTCACCAGAGTTCCTTGAGTCAATACATAATTTTATTATTTGTGTCTATAAATAGATGTGCAGGATCTGTGTCCAGCACTGGATCTGCTTACAACTGCTATCAGGGACACAAATACCGAGGTTCAGAGTCGACAGTTCTGTGAACAGCTGGTCAGCATAACACTAAACTTCCTCAATGCAAAAATCAGAGTCATCGCAACCAGCACTCCAGGTAACATACACTCTGTTCACAAATGCCTTTTACGCACTGGTGTAAGGCTTGATGGGTGAAAGACAGAATATGTACAAGTATGGTTGGGTGATAAGGATATAGTAGCATCCACTAATGTGGTTATTTGTATTGTTGGCCAGCTGGTTTGTGAGGCTATCATGGTTTGCTTCCGAAATGAACAGATAACTGCATTTTTTTTTTCTTTTTTTTATCCGCATAAGAACATCAATGAAGAGTCTGTATAATATAGTGTGACATGTAGAACCAGCTGAATAAAAAGTAAAAACATGGGTAGTGTGTTTGGCTGCTCACATTTATCCCAGGTGTCTGGTGAGCCCAAACTGACTAAGTGTGCACAAGAACATATCACCCAACCCGGTGCACTACAGTACCGACTTTCTTTGATAAGTGACCAGGTTCCTCATTGTCCTGTTCCAGAGCTGGATGCGAACTTGAATGAGTGTGTGAAGATCTTGAATGGTTATATCTCTGAACTGCGTACCTATTTGAGGAGGTTCCCATGGGTGGTAGGGAGTGAGAATCAGACTCCTGCCTCAGACAGTGCCCCTGATGCAACCATTGAGGATGAATGGGAGACACGCTCTGTTGAGGTAAGGGGACACTAAAGGATCACCTGGGACCAGTGTGGTATACTGGGCTTTACTGGTCCAAGGTAAAACATGGATAGCTTTTACCATGAATATCATTTCAGAAATTTGATTGCGGCTGCTGTAAATTATGGTCGTGCTATTGTCTAGTCACTAAGATAGAATTAATTATAAACCAAATGTTGTCTTATTGGACAGTTTAGTATAGAAATGTATTCAGCCACTTTTAAGATAAGTTCAGAAAAGTTTTACAGACTAGATTTTAGATTTCTTGTCTGTACAATTCATTCAAATTGGTCAAAGTAAGTACATTTTAGGCCTGAATGTAAGGTAAGGTTAGTCTGTTGGTCTTTTTACACCTGAGCATAGTGGCTCATCAGGCCGGTGCTTAATTCCGGTTTCTGTAGCGTGAAGCGACTATGAATACAACTCCTCCTGGATGGGATGCTAGTCCATCACAGATTACCTTCCCAGTATATTTTTACTTTACCCATTTATACTGCTGGGTAAACAGGGGCACACTTGTGGTTGAGACCTTGCCCAGAGGTCTTAGCACAGTGGGGGTCTAACTGGGATTTGAACACACAACCTCCTGATCATCACCTTAACCACTATGCCACCCCCCCCCCCTTTTTTTTTTAAAGGCCTGAATGACTCATTAAAAAGCTGTTTATTTTATTTAGGTTCTGAAAAATACATTTAGAGAATCTAAAAGGCACTTCCTTTCAGGTAGATCAGGGGTCGGGAACCTATGGCTCGCTCTCCATTTGTGACTCTTTTGATGACTGTATCTGGCTCACAGATAAATCAGGTGGCCTTTCTTAACAGGATAACAAATACATAATTTCACTGTCATTTAAATAAAAATACAAAAAAAGGCATCAAATAAAACAAAAACAGATGAATAAGTCTCGCGCATTTAAATCTATACATTTATTTTCAATGCCACGTCGCTGTGGCATGCAGCGGAGAGCCAATCCTGTACGTCAGTGTGTGGGCGGGTCTGATCCCCGGAAAACTCAGCCACAGACTGCACGTGTTGTTTTTGAGTAAAGAGGTAAATTTCCTCGTTTTTGATCAGCTCATTTGCACGATACCAAGCACAGCTGGCAAGTAGACACAAATGAACAGACATGGAAAAACTTCAACCCGCAGACCAGCTGATTGTCAAAACTTGGAATGCGCTTCCTGTCACATAAACACTGCAGTGTGAGTCCTGTCGTATTGACCATGTTTGGCTCCATATGCGCACACGAGCAGTTCTTCTCACACCTGATAAACATCAAGACCAACCTGCGGTCACGTGTAATAGATGGAAGCCTAAACGCCTGCATGAAGCTGAACCTCAGCTCGTATCATCCAGACTATAAAGCCATCAGCAAAACCATGTAGCACCAGAAGTCGCATTAATAGTAAGAAATATTTTTGTTATTAATAAATAACTTTATGACAGTGTACTTGAAAATAAATTCAAGAATCTTATTATACTCTAAAATTGTAAGTCTTTTCTTCTTTTTCAATTTAATTGTACTGTACTCAGTATTAATATATATATATATATATATATATATATATATATATATATATACACACACACACACACACACACACAGACACACAGCAAGGCTCTCAGAGGATTAGATTTTAAAATAAGTCTATTTTTATTTTATTTTATTTATTTTTTTGTCTCGCTTAGTCAGAAAGGTTTCCGACCCCTGAGGTAGATTAATGCAAGTGCTAGTCTGCTTCTAATATACAACAGATTCATGTGAGTAGTACTTGATTGAACTCGATGCTTGAAGGGCCGTAGTTTGACTTCCCGGTCATGTTTTTAAGCCTGAGAGATATTTCCAACTGACTGATGATGTCACAATGTTTTTTAGATGATAAGTTTATCCTTAGAAAGCCACTTACAGACTAAAATCAGAGAAAGCAAACAAGGTTTTAGTCATAAAATTATTTGAGTATTTCAGTGTTCCTCAAACAGTGGGCATAGAGAAACATATTATATTCATAAGTCAATCATGGATGTATGCAGGCTCATTTGTCTGAGGGGTGGTGGTCATGTGATTGGGAAGGCAATACTTGATGAGTTGGAATTGGATATCGCCAAATTAGGGAGAAAATGGGGAAAAATCCCCCCCAAAAAACCCCAAGCCATCCGTCTCTATTTGTGGCCTGTTTTACAGTTTCTGCTTTCCACGATAAAACAGTATGCTTCCAACACAACCTGCTTGGTACTCTAGTTAAAGTATTATTCATAAATATTTGGTTTGCTGTCTCAGGTTTAAGTATGTGTGTCTCATGGTGCTTTTGATTTGATTCATGTCCTAGGAGGTTATCCAGAGTGCAGTATTAAACCGAGAGCTTCCGCGTGCACAGGCATATCTTCGTAGACGCAACTGTCCCGAGCAGAAGCTGGGAGAACTGAGGAAAACAGGCCTGAAACTGGCTTATACTTGTCTCACACATCGAGACCTGCAGCAGGCCACAACACTATTCTCAAACATGGTACACTACTGCACTGACCATCACACGCTATTTTTTTAAATAGTAATTGAAATTACTGTTTGTGTGCATGATTTTTTTTTTGTCCTTCTTATTTCTGTGTCCCTTTGTCTCTTTCTCTCGTTTCGTCCGTCGCTCCATTTCAGGGATTTAATGTGAAAGAGCAACTTTACAACATCTGTGTTTACACAGCTGATCGGGACTTCAGGGATTTTATGGTGAGCAGGCATCTACCTTAAATAATGACAGGCTGCACACTCACCCCAAGCTATTACATTTCATTAAATATATGATTTCCTGTGTTTGTAACACCGTCATCAAATTACGTTCCTGGTCATAATTATGGGATATTTTGGCTGAGAGCTCATACTTGTAGCTCAGTTTGATGTTTGAAGTCATTAAAGCACTTTTATTGATGGATTTGTTTTAATGAAACAGGTAGAGGAACTGAAAAGACTTAATCATCTCTCAACTGAGGACTTACAAAAAGTGGATTTCATTAAACAGATTGAAAATTTGTACAGCAAGCCAGCAACAAGATGCTCAAAGCCTTTTGACAAAAAAAGGTAAGGCAGTTACTTTTAAATATGCCTTTAATTTGAGAGACAAAAGAGAATTTTGTGTGCGTATACATATACACACACACACACACACATATATATATATATATATATATATATATATATATATATATATATATACACATACACATACACACACAGTCGGCCCTCTACTTACGAAATTAATCCGTTCCATAGCATTTTTCGTAGCCTGAAGTTTTTGTAAGTTGAGGCACATTTTACATGTAAAATGAGTGATTCGTTCCTAGGCTTCCAAGACTACCCCATAAACCCTTTAAAAACTATAAAAGTACACTAATTTTGTATGAAATATGTGTTAAAAGTTAAAGAAAACTATTAAACATTTTATTAACATATTAAATCATTTTTATTCGGGCATCCGACGTAAAAACCTCTGCCAAATCAAACGTGCGAATCAGATGATTCGCTGTGGCAACTCCCAAGTAAAAGGGAAAAAGCCGAAAGGAAGACAGACATTAAACCATTTTTATTAACATATTTATTAATGAAACCATTATTAAACATTTTTATTAATGCACACACACACACACACACACACACACACACACACCCCGTCTCTCTCTATCTCTCTCTCTCTCTGTCTCACACACACACACACACACCACACATTTGTGGCGCGCTCCACCGAATGCGGGCTCCGCCCACATGCAGCGCGCAGCTGACGCCGGAACTTTTAAGATGGGGTATTCAAAGCGCACTCCCTGCTTGACAGATCGGAGGTCCGGACTCAACATGAACTTGTTTCCTTGAGGGATCAGAGGTCCGGATGAGCTGCGTTTTGCTCACATTCGGCAGAGCACGCCACATTTATTAAACATTTACTGAATTAAACAACTTAAAAAATGAAAAATAAGCTGCAATGTGCTCTCTCGAAAGAGAGCTAAAGAACACCTGCCTCCTTTCATCACTGACTGACTCTGTACGCAGTCTCTCTCAGGCACACACACACAAACAACACACATTTGTGGCATGCTCCACCGAATGTGGGCACCACCCACACACAGCGCGCAGCTGACGCCGGAGCTTTTGTGACGGGGCATTCAAAGCGCGCTTGACAGATTGAAGGTCCGGACTCAACATTAACTTGTTTCCTTGAGGGATCGCGGTCCGGATGAGCCGCATTTTGCTCACATTCGGCGGAGCGTGCCACATTTATTAAACATTTACTAAATTAAACAACTTAAAAAAACGGAAAATAAGATGAGCACTCTCAAAAGAGCGTTAAAGAGCACCTGCCTCCTTTCTGACTGACTCTGTACGCAGTCCTGGGTCTGTCAGGGCAAGTGCACCACATCTCTGCTCAAATCGGTCATAAAAACTGTCTTCATTCCTTATTGTTTCACTTGGTTGTCTCGTCATGTAAACTCATAACCATTACCAATGAGCCGTGTTTATAAGATTATAAGATGATAAGATGAGCCCTCTCAAATAAACTCTCGAAACTCACGAACCAACAGCACAACTCTCCTTTACGCATGTTACAAACAAGCTTTATGGGTGCAGTACTATGCAGATTCAGCTCCCTCCTGGCGGGATATTGGGAGACAGCCAATGAGAGAGCAACTCGTGTATTGTTTGAATTTTTGAATGGCGTGTTTGGCACTTTCCATAAGAAGAGGTTGTTTCATATACAGAGGGCAAAAATTTAGGAAAATGTTTTTTGTAACTTGGATTTTTCGTATTCCGAGGTTTTCGTAAGTAGAGGGCCGACTGTATATATAATGGGTGTGTGTGTGTGTGTGTGTGTGTAGTGAGTCATTTAAATTATGAAAGTCACAACCTATTACTTAGTTAGCAGAGTTTATACTTTAGAGATTGTGGTGAGACATGGACCTCATTTTGGTTTTTTGGTTTTATGGCTCCCATGGCCAAGTATGCATAAGAATATCCATACGTGTACCATTAGAGGCTTTCAGACTTTGTTGCTCGCAAACCAGAAAAAATAGTTATAAAAATTTAAAACTTCTCTAAATGTAAAATCACTTAATAACCCTAGACATTTAATTTATTTTTAGATTAAATTGTTATTGCTTCATAAAACTATGACTGAGGCGTTTTTATTTATTTTTTCAGAGAAATGTGTTTTTAAAGTTGCAAAGTGTAATCTTTTGAAGGATCTATCAGCGATATCAATTAATTTATTTTAAAAAAAAAAGAGTTTGAGTTTACAATGAGCTGTTCATATCTACATCGGGAGTGAGTCTCTTTCGTGGAGGCCAACTTCTTGCACCATAAGTTTCTACAATTGTCCGGAATCAAGGCTTAACAGGCTTCAAGGTGTGGGTCAGGATAAATCTGTTTTGTGTAGTGTACAAACTCCCCACTCAGTGCTGTCTGAAATCGCTTAACCCTACACGCTGTACCTTTATCTGCACAACTAATATCCAGAACCCTAAATGCTTATTAACGAATCCTTACAGTAACAACACTCCACTTTGCCAGTGCTTAAACTGTTTTTGTTTATTTGTTTTTTGTGACAACACTGCATAAACCTGAAAAATTGGTCCAATAATTCCGTAAGAACAGAAAAGAAAATTGGTTTTAAGCAGCACCTGAATCTATATACTACATATTAAACAGTACTATGTTGAATTTTCCCACTGATGCATGTTTAGGTACAAAATAAGAAATTAATTCTGAACCAAATTTTTTTTAGTGTTAAAATAAATTAAAATGCCATTTATCCATACTAAATGACAAAATGATACAGCAGTCATATTGGCTGGTCCAAAGTGTGTGTGTGTGTCTGTGTGTCTGTGTGTGTGTCTGTGTGTGTGTGTGTTTTGGCCCTGCCCTCACCCAAAGGTGGCTGACCTGGGCCAACGCACATACACACCTCCCTGCCATTCTACTAGGTTGAAGTGGTTTGGTGAATGGAGGAATTAATGAATCAGTCATTATTTAAAATCAAGATTAAGGTAAGGATAATTATATTAAAATAAGTTAAAAGCTATAATCTGACTGGACAAAAAAAAAAAAATCTAACAACCACATGTATGTACTGAAAGCTGTAGCCAAGTGACATGCTACAAAATGAAGAGAATAGACTGTTGGGAATAAATCAATACAGTTTAATGGAACAAATACTAGAATTATAGAAAGTTATAACTGTAGGTCAGTACAGACTCTGCCCTACTTATGAACGTTCGTTTTACAAACATCCGGACATACGAACAGGGCTGTCCGGAGGTCAAAAGTGAAATTGAAGAACAAGTAGAAATAGAAATTGAATCAAATCTATAGAAAGCTATATCATAAATATAAGTATGAAATATGATTTAAGCATTATCCTGAGGTACAATTAATATTCAATTAGGCTCTGGCAGAAGGGCGTGGCTGACACATGCAGGCGGATTGCAATTCGCACACCTGATCGTACTCACCAATCTACTGTGCTATAAAGACGAGCGGCACGCTCTTCCCGGTGCTAGAAGATTGTCCCACTTCATGTTCCTGTTTTCCTGTGATCTCTCTGGCTCCTGGTTTCAGTTCCACGCTTGACCAGTTCCCGCTCTGTCGTTCACCGTATCTAAAGTTTTCGTGTTGCTCCTCTTCACTTGCAGTGACTACATTTTCCCCTCGCTCAAGTGCCTTCCCTGTAACAATAAAGTCTCTCCGTGTTCATTCTACTCTGTCTCCTGCATTTTGGGTTTGGCTGAAAGTTGAGGTCACAGATAGCTTTATAATTTATGGTGCATTTAGGTTTGCACCTTGTACCAATAAATCATCAATTCAATGGAATGAAATAAGATGATTATGAGGAGGGAGAGAAAGGGAGACAAAGAGGGAGGGAGAGAGAGAATGTACAGTACAAACTTGTATAGATTACTTATACAAGCTTTAAACATACATTCCCCTCGAAAGAATGCCCTGTAACAACTTACGAACAAATTCATCTCACGAACAACCGTTTGGAATGTATCTCGTTCATAAGTTGGGTAGTAGCTGTACTTCTGATCGTATTTAGACCAGCAGAGAAGGCATTGCTGGTCCTGAGAGTCCATCCCTGCATTTCAGTAGATTAGTCTTTTGTGGCTATATTTGTGTTTTATGTATACAGTACTGTATGTGGCTGAGGTTGCCTGCTTTAGGACATATTAGATCCAGCTATTTACACATATATAGCCCTTCAGTCCCCTGTGAATGTCTGAGATCAGAAGCTAAGCAGAATTGACTAGTTGGGAGGCCACCTGGGAAAATCAGGTGCTGAGGATGGTTTTTTGGGAAACGAATTGACAGAGTTGTGAAAAAGCTGCAAAAAGAACTCCGTGAGATCCTCAAGTGAGACGACGGCATTAAATAAGACACATGTATGTAGCTGTGTGTGTGTTTCGGGGTCACCAACCTTTTTGAAACTCAGAGCTACTTCTTGGGTACCAATTAATGCGAAGGGCTACCAGGTCGATACACACTTGATATAACAAATTTGCTCAATTTACCTTTAATTATATGTTATTATTAATAATTAATGATATTCATCTCTGTCAGGGGTCAGGAACCTTTTTGACTAAGAGAGCTATAATTTTTTTTTTTTTTAATTCAATCTAATCCTCTGAGAGCCAAATATACTTTTTAATACTGAGACCAAAACTTTTAGAGTATAATACAACTCTGAATATATTTTAAACAACATTGTTATAACGAAGTTATTAATGAAAAAGAATGTGACTTCTGGTGCTGCGTGGTTTTGCTGATAGCTTTGTAGTCTGGTTGATATGTAGTGAAGTTCAGCTTCATGCAGGCGTTTAGGCTTCCATCTATTACATGACCGCAGGTTGGTCTTGATGTTTTTCACGTGTGAGAAGGACTGCCCGCGTGCGCATGTGGAGCCGAACATGGTCAATACGACACGACTCACACTGTGGTGTTTATGTGACAGGAAGCGCGTCCCAAGGCAATCAGCCGGTATGCGGGTTGAAGCATAGCTGTCAACCCCCCCTAAGATTAATAAAGAGTGTCCCGTAATAATAAAGAGTGTGTGCAGGAGTCCCGGGGGCACAGCCCCCAGTCAGATCCGATGCGATGCCCTGGTGGGGGGTGAAGGGGTGCAAAGCCCCCCAGAAAATTTTGGTTTTAAGGTTTTTTAAGAGTGATTTTTTTTTTTTTTTTAAGCCATTTTATGCAAGTTTTATATGTAATGATTAAACACAGACATGGGGGGACAATACAAAATTACACACATGTCTTTAAGATTTAATAATGTAATGTAAATGAAATATTCAATGAAATAACTAATGGAATATGAAATGTAAACTAATAACATATATCAAAAATAAGGTTGGCTAAAGTAAAGTATTAATTGTAACATTTCTCTTTTTTGAAGTTTTATCAAAATAATTCTTCATAATGATCTTTGCTCTCTTTGCTCTTACAGTGGTATGAAAAAGTATCATAACCTTTTGGAATATCTCACATTTCTGCATAGAATCACCATCAAATGTCATCTGATCTTTGTCAAAATCACACAGATGAAAAAAGTGTCTGCTTTAACTAAAACCACCCAAACATTTATAGGTTTTCATATTTTAATGAGGATAGCATGCAAACAATGACAGAAGGGGAAGGAATAAGTAACTGAACCCTCTGACTAAGGAGACTTAAAGAGCAATTGAAACCAACTTTACCAAACAATTTAAGTCAGGTGTGTGCCCAATCACTGATTAAAGCTGCCCTGCCCACTATAACACACACCTGATAAGAATTGTTTTGATGAGAAGCATTGTCTGATGTGCACCATGGCTCGCTCAAAAGAGCCGTCTGAAGACCTGCGATCAAGAATTGTTGATTTGTATAAAGCTGGGAAAGGATACAAAACCATCTCTAAGAATCTGGATGTTCATCAATCGTCAGTCAGAGAAGTTGTCTACAAATGGAGAGTTTGGCACTGTTGCTTCTCTCCCAAGGAGTTGCCGTCCACCAAAGATGACGCCAAGAGTTCATCGCAGAATACTCGGAGGTTAAAAAACCCTAGAGTGTCTGCTACAGACTTGCAGAAATCACTGGCACAGTCCAATAGCTCTGTGCACACATCAACTATATGTAAAACAATGGCCAAGAATGGTATTCATGGGAGGACTCCAAGGAGGAAGCCACTGCTGTCTAAAAAAACATTGTTGCTCATTTAATGTTCGCAAAAAGGCACTTGGACACTCCACAGAAGTTTTGGCAGAATATTTTGTGGACTGATGAAACCAAAGTTGACTTGTTTGGGAGGAACACACAACATCATGTGTGGAGGAAAAATGGAACAGCTCAACATCAACACATCATCCCCACCGTGAAGCATGGTGGAGGGTGCATGATGATTTGGGGCTATTTTGCTGCCTCGGGGCCTGGACAAATTGCAATCATTAATGGAAAAGTGAATTCAAAAGTTTATCAGGATGTTTTGCAGGAAAACCTGAGGCCGTCTGTCAGACAGTCATCATCATCATCATCATCATCTTCCGCTTAGTCCAGGGTCGGGTCGCGGGGGCAGCAACCTCAGCAAAGAGGTCCAGACGTCCCTCTCCCGAGCCACTTCCTCCAACTCTCCCGGGGGGACACCGAGGCGGTCCCAGACAAGCCGAGAGACATAGTCCCTCCAGCGTGTTCTAGGTCGACCCCGGGGTCTCTTCCTGGTTGGACATGCCCGAAACACCACACCAGGGAGGCGTCCAGGGGGCATTCTGACCAGATGCCCGAGGCACCTCAGCTGGCCCCTCTCAATGCGGAGGAGCAGCGGATCTACTCCGAGCTCTCCCCGGATGGCGGAGCTTCTCACCTTATCTCTAAGGGATACTGTCAGACAGTTGAAGCTAAAAAGAGGATGGATGCTGCAACAAGACAATGATCCAAAACACAGAATTAAATCAACTTCAGACTGGTTTCAGAAGAACAAAATACACGTTCTGGAGTGGACAAGTCAAAGTCCAGGCTTGAACCCCATTGAGATTCTGTGGCATGATCTCAAGACATCGACTCATGCCAGACATCCCAGGAATCTGACTGAACTACAGCAGTTTTGTAAAGACGAATGGGCCAAGATTAGTCCTGATCGATGTGCCAGACTGATCTGCAGCTACAGGGAGCGTCTGGTTGAAGTTATTGCTGCCAAAAGGGGGGGGGGCATAAAATATTAAATGTGATAGTTCAGTTACTTATTCCTCCCCCTTCTGTCATTGTTTGCATGCTATCCTCATTAAAATCTGAAAACCTATAAATGTTTGGGTGGTTTTAGTTAAAGCAGACACTGTTTTTTCATCTGTGTGATTTTGACAAAGATCAGATCACATTTGATGGTGATTTTATGCAGAAATGTGAGAAATTCCAAAAGGTTCAGATACTTTTTCATACCACTGTAGATGGAATGTATCATATGCAGCAACCTTGCAACTACACACTTATTTTACAAACTGAAACTAATTAACCATGTTAACAAATCTACTCCTGTAGATGGCAAGTATCCTGTGCAGCAACACTGCAACAACACATGGAATTACAAACTGAAACTTATTAACAATGTTAACAATTCTAACTAAATCTACATTTAACTAAATTAGTAAATGAAAACATCATCTGAGCAAGTTTCACAACCTTTAGTTTTTAAGTGCACGTATGTATCTGATTTTACGGTAAAGGATCCCGCAGCCTGAAGCAGACAGTGAAGCTGTATGTTTACATAAAAGACATGGCCAATGGCATTTGCTTGCGGAAATTACATCCTTAAAAAAAATAAAATAAAATTGGGAAATAGTTGTATTAATGCGTGAGATTTTAGACACTTTGCGTGAGAAATTGAGGAGATGAAATGCATGAGAGTTGACAAGTGTGTTGAAGTTTTTCGTTTTGTCCATTTGTGTTTTGCTTTCCAGCTCTGCTTGGCTTCTTATACATGAACTGATCAAAACGAGGGAAATTTACCTCTTTACCCAAAAACAACTCGTGCAGGCTGTTGCATATAATCCAATAAAATTAGAGTATCAAGGTATCGGCCCCGTCCACACACTGGAGTACAGAAAGGATTGGCTCTCCGCTGCGCGCCACAGCGACAAGTGGCATTGAAAATAGATGAATAGATTGAAATGCGTGAAATTTATGTTTTCGTTTTATCTGATGGCTTTTTTCTATATTTTTATTTAAAGGACAGCGAAATTATGTACGAGTTATTCTGTTAAGAAAGGCCACCTGATTTTATCAAAAGAGCCACATCTGGCTCACGAGCCATACATCCCCAACCCCTGATCAGGCTCGCGGGCGACTCATGTTGTCCTTGTGGGTGACCTGGTGTCCGCGGGCACCATGTTGGTGACCCCTAATTTAGAGTATTAAAGTTTTATCTTAATTTGAAACCTGAATCTTCATTTTTGTCTTGATTTAACACGATTAAAAAGCCATAGTATGGGAATTACAGGTCTCGCATTTCCTATGTGTAGGGTTCTTCAAAAAAGCCAGTTGGACATTGAGAGCAGAAACATACTACAGGGGATATTGCTGGAACCCTCCCCTTGCTCTACTCAATCTCTAGTTGGTTCAGTGCGTCTGGATTGGGTCAGGCACTGGGACAACGACATACAGAAATCTGTACTGCTCTCCCGAATCACAGACCACCGTGAGTGCACAAACAAATGTTACCTTCTGCTAATTTATTACATTATTGAAGCAGCAGCCACAAAACTTGTAGGGGAGAATGCATTATTTATTTTAGAGATAAAAGAATGTGTATCCAGGGCTCATGTGTAAATCCAGTATAAAAGCTGCTTTGTTGTTTTACTGATATAATGCATCTGCTGTTTGTACCTCAGAGTTTCGTTCCTGTGATCCAGCTGTGTTGTGGTCTTACCTCACCTCCCTCCATGACCAGGACAGGATTACTGCATGGTTAACACACACAGCCACACAAGACTGCCAGAGCACTGCTGCCTCCATGTGGCCCTCACTCACTGCTGCTGTTGTGGATGAAAACACTTGCTGTAGTGATTATCTGAGAGATCAGATTCTGGACATGCTTGCCAGGTCAGGATTAGCAGCTGAATGGAATGATGTTTCTGCAGATTTTTTTGTATTTGGGCCATACTTTTTTTGAACTCCTTTCATGGATATATATTAAAAAAAAAAAAAAAAAAAATTAGAGAAACTGTATGTTTCAAGCTGGTCCTTTTTTTTTTTTTTTGTCTCACAATGACAGTTGTAACTACATGTAATTTGCACATGGGTTCTTGTCTGTCAAAAGTGCCGCCGCATCCAACAGCTGTTTCAAATCTGGAGATCCTCACTGTAGTTGTGCTGACAAAACTCTGACACAAGAGGCTAACTATCAGCGCTGATACTAACAAGATGTGTGACAACTGGTCGACTTGAGCTTTTTTTTGTTTTTTTTTTTTTTTTGGGGGGTTAGCACCCACACACAAAGTGGAAGTTATAGTCCATCCGTCAAACTTTAGTTTCCGGTCATGTACTTGTGGCGCGCTGAAGCTGGGCTTTTCAAACTGGGTATGTTGGCTCACAACTGTGAGTGCTAGGCTGAGTTTTGTGTGAGTGACCATGACCTACTTTTCAAGGTCACAGAGGCAAAACTATATAAAGCTTTTACTTCCTGCATGCTGAAGTTGGAGCATGCAGGAAGTAAAAGCTTTATATAGTTTTGCCTCTGTGACCTTGAAAAGTAGGTCATGGTCACTCCCAAAGTTGGGACCACCATAAGAAAATGAAAAAGAATTAAAATCTATATCTGAAGAAAAAAATCAAGAGTATCTGTTTGTAATCAGTTTTACATTTGATGGCTGCATATGAATTGTAAATATTTATGCACATTTTTCTTGAACATCTTTATATATATATATATATATATATATATATATATATATATATATATATATATATATATATATAATATACTTTTTTTTTTTTTTTTTTTTTTTTTAAACTACTGGATTTGATGGGAAAAAGTCATGTACTGTTTCTGTGCTCCACAGGCAAGAAGTGTTTGTGCAGTCAGAGATGTGTGACTTTGAACAGCTCCTGTGGAGGTTAAGTCAGGCCAGAGGTGTTATGCAAGACATAAATGGCTCCCCTGTCCCACAGTTCCATGATATTTATGGACAGGACTTCCACACACGCTTTATTCAGTATTGTCTTGAGAACAACCTACGTTATCTGCTCTATACCTACTTGGAGCATTACAGGTAAGTTTGTAACCTGTAGTCATGCCAGGTTAATAAAGTGGATTTCAGCATTTAGTGGCACGGACAATATGGGTCAATTCACTATAGTAGTATTTGTCATGGGGGCTACTGTGACTTAGTGGTTAACATATTCACCTCACAGCAAAAAGGCTTCCTTTTGTAAAGTTTGCATGTTTTCAATGTGCCTGTGCAGTTTTCATGCAGGTTGTCCAGTTTTCTCCCACAGTCCGAAGACATGCATGTTAAGATAATCGGTTGTTACAAATTGCCCTGTTTGTGTGTGGGTGTGTGTGCGTGCGCACGTACGTGCTGCCCTAAGAACGAGTTCACCAAGTCTGCATTCGCCCAGTATCAGCTAAAATAGTCTTCAGTCTTCTCGTGACACAAGCAGGACAAAGAAGCTTGGCAAATTATGACTAAATGAATGAATTTTTTTTTCTGTTCTGCATATTATACGGTATGATAACAATGTTAACAGACAAAATAACATGCAGCCTTAAGTACACAGGCACCAGGGGGCAGTCACACACTAAAGTGAGCACCTCAATAATTTAGTTCCTTCCTCCACAGGACATTTTATTTATGGGTTGCAGTGCTATACAGTCGGCCCCCTACTTACGAAATATTTTCCTAAGTTTTCGTCCCTGGGATACGCAAACAGTCTCCTCTGATGAAAAGCGCCATTCAAAATTCAAACGTGCCAATCAAAATTTCACACGATACGCAAATTGCTCTCTCATTGGCTGTCTCCCAACATCCCACTCCGCTGGCCTCCCATTGGCCAGGAGGCAGCTGTTACCCATATTTCCTGTTTGTCACATGCGTGAAGGACTGTTGACTGTTGGCTTGTTTTGAGATTGATCATGCTGCGTTATATTTCGTTATCGCCGAAACTCCTCTACAATCGGGACGATATTGAACCAGAAGGAGACCTTAAAGCGGAAATACAGTGATGGAGGCAATTATTTCGGCACGATATTAAAACAGAGCTCTTTGTGTGAGAAGACCTTCGATCTCGCAAGGAAGCAAGTTTATATTGAATGCGAACCTCTGATCTTTCAAACAGGTACTGTAAATCCGCTTTAAATACAACATCCCGTCCATTTAAACATTTAAATAGAATTGTTCTGTCAGCTGTGTGTTGCATGTGGGCGGGGCCCGAGTTGTGTGTGTGTGTATGTGTGTGAGAGAGAGAGAGAGAGAGAGAGATAGACTGTCTACAGTGTCAATCAGAGATGAAAGGAGGCTTAACTCTCTGTAGTTTTTAGTTTAGTTTTTTAAATTGTTTAATTCAGTAAATGTTTAATAAATGTGGCGCATGTGAGCAAAACGAGATTCATCTGGACCTCCGATCCCTCAAGGAATCAAGTTTAGTTTGGACCTCCGATCTGTCAAGCAGGGAATGCGCTTTGAATTCCACGTCTTAAAATGCGGAGCCCACAGTGCCACAAACATTTAATGTGTACTATATTGTGTGTGTGAGAGAGAGGGTGATAGAGAGAGAGAGAGAGAGAGAGAGAGAGAGACGTGTGTGTGTGTGAGAATAAAAAAATGTTTAATAATGGTTTAATAAATAATTTTACTTTTAACACATATTTCATACAAAATTGGTGTACTTTTATCATTTTTAAAGGGTTATGGGGTTTTTCCAGTCCAAAGACTGGAGCCTTGGAAAGAATTAGGTGTTTAACATGTAAAATGCGACCCCTACTTACGAAACTCTCGCGTTACGAAATAGGCTCTGGAACATTTAATTTCGTAAGTAGGGGGCCGACTGTATTTTGGCTCTTGGACCTCTAACTGTATTTGCTTTGGGGGTTTTTTATTTTGTATGTATGTTTTTGACTGCTTCCTCCAGTTTTTTCCCCCACCTGTAACTCATTTTTTGCTCCTCAATATTCTACTACGTACTCCTGACAGTAAGATTATAATGTAAGAGGCCTAATATCTAATATTTTAAGTTAGTTCTCATACTCTTCATTGATAATTAATTGATATAGCACCCAGCCATTATTAAAAATTGAATAGCATGATTTAAATACATCAATTCAGAGAACACATGAGCACACGTTGCTAACCAGTGATGCCTGAACTTTATTTTTCAATGTCACTGGTTATTTCTTGTGCCACAAATGCTCAATGAGTCACTGTATCATCAGTTTGTTTACCTGTCAGAAGCCAGTTGGTGTTTTTTGACTTTTGTGTGATGTTTTAATCTGAAGGTGGTTGGATAGAATTCTGAACTTTTCCCCCTACTTGGTTAAACAGATTGACTCCCACTAACTGCCCTGCAGTTGGAAACAAGGATTTATATGAGAGCTACCCCTGGTTTGAGATGATGGTCAAACTGCAAAGTATTACAAGAGATCTCAAAAGTAAGTTTTCAGTCTCTGGAATACCTTTTTGGGGTCAGTTTAGAATTACAGTACATGTTTGGAAAATTTTGTTTTTATTTTTTAATTTAAGGTAAAGGTTCCCACAGTGAGATTTTCTCACTAATACTATTTACTGCAGCAGGCATCCGAAGTAAAAACCTATGCCAAATCAAATGTGCGAATCGGATGATTTGCTGTGGCGACTCCCGAGAAAAGGGGAAAAAGCCTAAAGAAAGAAAGAAAAAATTTACTGCAGCAATAGAGCATTGTAGTTTATATCTGTGCGTATGCGTAGTTCTCTGTCTGTTTCTATTGAAATGTGGTGTTTCATGAATTTTTTTGTGTAAGAGAATAAATAACCAGTAGTTACTCCATTTGGGGGGACATTACAATATGAGAAGTAGCAAAAACTCATGTGATCATTCCTTTGTTTTTGCCAGTAAGAGAAAACAAGTTTGCATATGAATACATGCTATAGTATTGTAAATTTTATATGTATAGGGATCCCTTGTGGTTAATTGGGACCGAGATCCCCACTCGACCATCGAAATCCACGAAGTAGGATCACCCCCCACCCCCGGACGTATACATACATGTATATGTGTATATAATATCAATAAATACATATTCAATGCTATAAATGCTTATAATAACAATTAAACATTAAAAAATAACATAAGATGTAAATAAAATATAAATACACACATACAGATGGACCTGGATGTGAAGAGGAGGACACGCATACATACACGCGCGCACATGCACACACAGATGCAACAGTGGAAGTACAGACGCTCCCCAGCTTACAACCGAGTTAGGTTCCCGACGGCCAGTTAGATTAATTTGTTTGCAAGACGTTACAGGGCATTCTTTAGAGAGGACGTATGTTTAAACTTTGTATAAGTAACCTATACGAGTTTGTACTGTATACAATCTCTCTCTCTCTCCATAATCATCACAATATCAATATCATTATGTCCCTTGTTTAAACTCCTGGTTCCTCTCAAGCACAGCACAGCAGATCTGATCAGATTTACAGAGAGTTTTACTCTTATCCAGTTCATTATAATATGTATTGGAGTCAATTTGTTTCTTCTTTGAAAGTTTTGGCTGGAGTTCAGAAATGTATCGTTCTGCTTCTCTTCCCGGACCTCCATGTCAGCCATGTGCCCCCTCTGCCGGAGCATAGTATTAAGTGTACCTCAGGATAAGGTTTAATCATATTTAATACAGTGATACCTCTGCTCACGAACATAATTGGTTCCCAGAAAGTGTGTGTAAGGCAAAAAGTTCGTCTTCCGAACATTTATTTCCCATAAGAAACCATTAAAATGAGAATAATCCGTTCCCAGGTCCCCATAAAACATAATTTTCTACTAAATAAGCCTTAAAACTACACAAAAATATACCTTATTTTATGTATAATAAATGTGCTCTTGTATTGTAATTAAAGAAATAAACTGTACTGTATAATAAAGTCGTTTTATTTACCTTTGTGATGGTAGTTGATGGCTTGATGGAATGGAGTGGGAGGAGGAGGGAGGGAGGGAGGGAGGGACTTACTGTTTGGAAGGAGAGTTTGGAAACGCCTACTGTTTGGAAACACCCTTAGCCACACACGTACCTTAATAGCGTCCTTGTTCTTAAGGATGCGAGCAATGGTAGACTTAGCGTACTGGTACTGGGACGCTAAGTCACACAAACGCACACCTCGTTCGTGTTTTTCAATGATCTCCACCTGTGGTGGGGTCTTTTTCGTTCCCATAATAGCAAAAGTACACTCAATATGGTCCAAAATGTCTAGTAAACACAAACCACTTCCGCATTCAAAGAAAGGGGGTGACGAACTGTGACGCCATGAGCGTGCGTCAGCTTCTAATGGCCGCCACCGTGGCGCTGTTCGACCGCGTGGTTTGATTCGTCCGCCGAAAACTAGTTCGTCAGCAGAGACTATATGCTCGCAAATTTAATGTTCTTGAGGTGAAAAGTTCGTGAGCTTAAGCGTTCGTCAGCGGAGGTTTTACTGTACTTATATTTATGATATATCTTACTATAGATTTTATTCCATTTCTATTTCTATTTGTTCTTCAATTTCATTTCACTTTCAACCTTGTCCTGTTCGTATCTCCGGATGGTTTTGATGGGAGATTTTTTTTTTTTTTTTTTTTTTTTTTTTTTGCATAATTGAAAAAAACATAATTTGGTTTTTGTGGCATTTTCCTTAACTTTTTCCACTCTTCTTCCTTAATTTCCTTATTTTTTAATTCGATGAATATTTATTTTTTTAAAACAGCGATGCACTGAAGTCTCATTAATTGAAGCACGAAGTAGCGAGGGATCCCTGTACTATCTACGCTTGTTTGGTGTGACTGGAAGCACGTATAGCTTGTGTTTGTGTCTAGTTATATTCTAAACAGAAGTTCCCTAGTTCATATCTTATTTGTTAGTTTAATATCTGTATACTTTTATTGTTGTTATTTACTTGTTTCATATGAAGTGAGGGATTCCCTTCCTATTATCGTGAATTGATACTCTTGCAGGAGTAAAAAAAAAAAAAACAGACTCTGATCTTAACAAGTTCGAAGATGTAAGTTAAAAACCAGATATTGAAAATATGCATCTGATCATGCGTAGTAGGAGAGTTTGGAAGGCTTGGTCCATTATTAAAAACACCCCGTTGTCCGTTGTCAAGGTGTGAATGAAGAAAAAAAGCAGTGATTGGGAGAGGGTTATAAATTACCTAAAATAAAGGAGGTGATATTTTACCCTGAGACTCAGTTTTTATTTGTGTCTTTTGTAGCAGGATTATGATATGCGTGAATCGTCATAAAATTATTAACAGAGGTGGGCCTTTAAACAATGGCTATTCAATTCTGGGATGATCCCCATCCAGCTCCAGGAATTCTTTTCAAGGTTTTCTTTAACATTTTGAAATGGGACAATTTTTGGAAGTGTGGTATTACAGCAGCTGAAGTTGTGTACTCGTGTTCTTTGCAAAAAAAAAAAAAAAAAAAGAAAGAAAGAAAGAAATTATCTGAAGAATTTGTAAATTAAATTTCTGCTACTGGTGGGATTTTGAACAAGGGATATTGGATTTTAAAGTTGATCTGGATGAACTTTCAGATTCAGAACGTCTTTAAAGGATTTTTGATATTGTGAGATGGGACAATTTTTTTTTTTTTTTTTTTACATTTTTGACATATGGTGATTGATGGGCTTGTCAGAGGTTTGCACTCAGCAAGCAATTGCTTTAAATTGATAGTTAAAAGCAATTATGAACTGATTTTTTTTTTCTTGTACTTGTAAAGAATTTGTTATTGAAGTGATATTATGTTTTGTAAATACTCATTTCCCACCCCAGATCCAGAGCGGGTTTTTCAGGCAAGTCTGACGAGTGCACAGGTGCTACTACCAGGCAGTCAGGCTAGTGTTAGCAGCATGCTACTGGAGGGACACAGCCTTCTTGCTCTCGCCACTATAATGTTTGCACCAGGGGGAATCGATCGGGTAGGGTTGCTGGTATCCTTCATTCATTACCATTTAACACATAAGTAATTAGAATTAAATTGGCCATTAATTCCTTACACTTTCCCCTTACAACTTTTGCTAATTAAATGTTTTTTCACTCTCCATGGTTAATCTGTCTTATGTCTACAAGTGACTATCCATCTAAGGAAAGAACTTCAGAAATTTTGGATACATATTGTTCTGTTGTTCTTGAGTATGATTATTGTGTATGTTTGTGCGTAGGTGGTGACAGAAGGCGATAAAGGTCAGAATGCCCTGTCTAGGGTCGACCCACAGCTCCTGAGGATGGCTCTGAGCGCATACCCCAAACTTAAAGCTGCTCTTTTTCCCCAGACTGGCACAAGACTCACCTCAGTTTGTGACGTATCGATATATCACCTTATGCAGGTATATACATACCATATGCTCAGTACAGGGATCCCTCATTTTCTGCAGTTAATTGGGACCAAGATCCCCCTGGGACCGCTGAATTCCACAAAGTAGGACCCCCCCACCCCCCACCCCCACCCTCCGAGTGACGTATACATACATATGTGTATATAATATCAATAAATACATATTCAATGCTATAAATGCTTATAATAACAATTAAACATTCAAAAAATAATTAATAAGATGTAAATAAAATAAAAATACACACACATACAGACGTGCACCTCACATAAAAATGTAAGTAGTTTTGATGGGGGGGGGATTTGGGTTGTTTTTTGTTTGTTTGGGGTTTTTTTTGCATAATTGTTCTTGTTTTGTGACATTTTCCGTAACTTTTTCCCCCTTATTCTTCCTTAATTTCCTTATTTTTTAATTCGATAAATTAAAAAAAAAAAAAAAAACGCGATGCACTGAAGCCGCATGAAGTAGCGAGGGATCCCTGTCGTGTTTTCCAAATAGTTCTAGAATTGCAGCGTGCATAATATGCCACAGTAGTGTTTAACCTCAGATCAATGCACAAATTCCCACAAACTTCGAAAGAAGTGAAAGTGAGGAAAGTTTTCCTCCTATTTCTTTAGCAAGAAAATCCTTCACCCTGGGAGTTCTAAATTAAAACCCACTGTGCATTAGCATTTGTCGGGGAAAGGTCCACTAATCTTTGTCAATGTGATGCAGATAGACTAAAAATAATCCGCAGCAGCATCAAACCAAACTCCAACAAATCAATTGTTTTACTGAACTTTTTAAAGCACGTCACAGGGTACGGCATATTACAGGGTAATTAAAACAGAGAATTAGCATTTGGAGTTCACCGCTGGCTTTCATGAGGTGTTCGACTGTGAGCATTTCTCCAACACATCAGTCACACTCTTTTGCAATTAGCAGTTCTATGCTAAGGTTTGTTGGACTCATACAGACTTCTAACAGTTTTGTCAGCTCCATCCTCAGGCTAGTGATAGTGGTTAATGAGCCGGACAGCTTCTCCACATAATAAATGGCTGAGCAATTAACTCGCAGCATATTAAGTTAGGACTCCACTTTTGCTGTCATTATAGAAAGAAAAATGCGTAAAGATGAAGCGGACTTCCTGAAGCACTGCTGTCTGATATTTCATTAAGATAGTCTTGTCATTCAGTTGAATTGTGACTTTGTGTGTTAGGATGATATGCTGGAGGTCATTAGATGCCGCTCATGGTGAGCTTTTGTGTTCTTTCTAGCGAGCAAATAACATTGACAGGATATTATTTTCAAAGATAGACATATGGTAAAATCCAGTTCAGTGAAGTGATGAAGGGAGTGCAACGGAGTCGAATTAAGAATCTTTGCAGGACATAGAATCTAGTAAAGCATCAAATTTTAAATGCTGCATTTCGCCAATATTCACAGAACCTGAGGCGAATAATTGTTGTAGTTTACGTGAGCAGGGTGGAATGGTTGCATAGTGATTGGCACATCCACCTCGAAGCAAAGGTCCTGGATTTCTTTCTTCTAGGACTTTGTACTTGAATCGTATACAGTACAGGGATTCCTCACTTTCCGCGGTTAATTGGGACACAAGATTTCCCCCCAATTCTGCAACGTAGGATCGACACACACCCCCCCCCGACTGACGCATACCTACATGTATATGTGTATGTGATATCAATAAATACATATTCAATGCTATAAATGCTTATAATAATAGTTAAACATTCAAAAATAATGCATAAGATGTAAATAAAATAAAAATACACACATACAGAACTGCGGGTGCACACACACATAAACAGATGTGCGTGTGTGCACACTCTCAGATGCGCACCTCGCATAAAAATGTAAGTAGTTTTGATGAGAAGTTTTGGGTTGTTTGTTTTTTGGGTTTTTTTTATTGTTTTTCTTTGGGTTTTTTTGCATAATTGGCCTTGTTTTCTAGCATTTTCCTTCACTTCCCCCATTCTTCCTTAATGTCCTTATTTTTTTAATTTGATGAATATTTAAAAAAAAAAAAACCTCGATGCACTGAAGCCGCATGAAGCACAAAGTAGCGAGGGATCCCTGTGTATGGATTTCTACATACTAATCTAGCTCTCTAAATGACACCTTGTTTTTCCACCATTGTACAGTCATCATTAATATTAATAAAACAGCTTTCTAATGTTGATTTTAATATTTATTAGTTAACTAATTATGTTTGCCATGAAGGAAGAGGTGTTTGCTATGTCAGTTCGAGGGTAGTGTGCTTATTGAAGTGCATAGATGGATCATAAGTCAAAGTCAGTGATTTATCTACAACATGTAAAAGACAGAAGAGTCTTTTTCATCACTGCTGAATTGAAAAAGATCATATGAGATACAGATTGAACATCTTCCTTTCTTCCATACAGTCATTGCATCCACTGGATCTCTCCAGACTGTTTGGGTGGCAGCCTGCTAACACACTATGCTCTGCAGGTAGGCATTTCAATATTTTTAAAGTGTACCGGTGATTAATTAGTGTTACCAGCCCTTTAAAACGATCACGTAGGACATCAGCAATTCCTTCCAGTAATGTCAGTCCTTGCCCCTTCTCAAACTATGTGCAAGTGCTCCAACACTGCACATACTCAGCGATATGTTGCCTTTCTCATTGGCTGTTCCAACCTGGTAGTGACGCAAACTCGTTGTATTGGCTGGACTGCATCACTGATCCTGAGCATCATAACACATTATCAGCCAGTGCCGAGTTGTACAAACACCAAGTACAGAAATCACAAACGATGGTTGGCAAATGTTAGCCATTTTGGATCTTCCATCCTTCAGCATTCTCATCATTAGAGTCACTAGAATGTGGTTTCTCACTGTCTCCACCAGACTCCTCCCTCTCTGATATGAATATATAATCATTTACAACCATTTCTTCAAAATTGCTATCCACTGTCGCTTCTTAAACATAATTTTTCATAAACTATGAAAAATGTCGCTCACAGAATACATCTGCTTGTTTACTTGTGCTGGACAACCCTGCCCAACGAGTTTGCGTCACTTCTGGGGGGGGGGGGGACTGCTAGCCGTTGGTTCAGTAATCCAATGGCATAAAATCAACTAGTTTTGTGCTATTCAAGGTCATTGTTTGTTATGGTCATTGGTTATGTTAAAATAAGCATCTGTATTGCTTAAACATATTCCAGTCATACAAATTATGCTGTAATGCCAGCACTCTTTAGGCAATTATAAAGCCACTTTTTGGGCATTAAGCAAAAAATGTATATATTGTTAACCTTTTTCCTACAGAAACCTCATCAGAGATGCCTCATTTCTCCAGCTCACACCTGGTGAATAAGTATGCACTTGTTGAGAATTTGGACTTTTTATACTATCTCCAACACGGCAGGCCTTCCTTTGCATATGGAATTTTCATAACTCAGCATCTGGTTGATTCCAGCAGTGCCAAGCAACAGTGAGCATTCTTTATGATGTATTTGATTGTTAATTTGCTTTATACATAACTCTACGTATACTGTGCAAGCTGATGAATGATGTAATCGTCCCATGTCCCCAATGTTACTCATCCCTTCAATGTGTCCTTCCTTTTTAACGTTATCCAGGCTGAGTCACGCTGTGGAGCAGACATATTTTTTGGGCCTCCTGAATTTCAGCTCATCATCTATAGCTGCAGCGTGTGTGTGTTTCCTTGAGCTTTTGGGTGTATGCAGTCTGAAACTGAGGATCGACCTCAAGGCACTTAATCTTATCCTCAAGCACTTGAATCAGAACTGTGAGGAGAGTAGTATGGCCTCACGTAAACAGTCTCTGGGTACGAAGAGCTCACTACTGTATATACAAATAATTTAGTGTTCATTTTGTTTGAAGTGTGCATACGTGTTTTTATTTCTATGTATTTTTGTATGCGTGCAATTTTAAGTAATGTTAATCTTTTTCTCTCTCCCCATGGTCTCAGTGGACAAGGTAAATAAAGTGGTGGCAGGTGAGCGACAAACTCTAGAGGAATTGCTGTTGCATCTGGAGGAGGCAGTGAGGGACAGTGTGGAGAGCAGTGGCATCAGCAGGTTCTTCTGAAATATATTGACATCCCTCTGATCTCCAAGTTGTATTGTGAAAACATAACCGTGTACAGAATAATTTATAAAGAAAGGAACAATGTTAATGTCCTGAATTCTCAAATCAAATGAATGAAGTTCTTATTGATACATGTTGAAGGTCTTCGTACGAGACAGGACAGGAGTGGGCTCTGCCTGTTCAATTTTGCCACCTACACGATCTGCCCCTGAGCACCCAATACCTGCAGGATTGTGCCTCCGATGGTCAATGGCTTAACTTCCTGTTGTTTGTCCAGATCCACCATTACCCTCCACAACAGGTACCCCAGAATTATTTCCAATTACTCTCCCTCATTCAACCATGAACTAAACCACTTATTTTTACTAGGATTGCCTATCTCAGCCAACACTGGCTAAAGGCAGAGTACACACTAAACTATCCTGCCAGACAATTGCAGGGCCTATTTCCAATTACAGTACATAAATTATATCTTTAATCAAAATGGATGTAACGTGAACCGTTATTCCACCAAGTCAGTTTTTGGCCTTTTGATAGCCAAAGAACTAATTCCAGAGTAGCACCACCTCTTTGCTGGTCTAGAATTAAGAACAGCTTACGTTCGAGGCTCATGGCAGGGTTATCATCACCCACATGTTTTTGGCAACCTTTTTTAATCAATGCAGTATGTAATGCTAATGAAAGGAAAAGTATACAAAACAGTGATGAGGCCAGCCATGTTGTATGGTTCAGAAACAGTGGCACTGAGGAAAAGACAGAAGGCAGACCTGAAAGTAGAGGTTAAAATGTTGAGGTTCCCTTTGGGAGTAATGAGGACAGCAAGGACAGCACATGCGAGATGTTTTGGAGACAAAGTCAGAGAGGCTAGATTGAGATGGTTTGGACATGTACAGAGGAGGGATAGTGAGTATATTTGTAGTAGGATGCTGAGGTTGGAACTGCCAGGCAGAAGGCCTAGAGGAAGACCAAAGAGAAGATTTATGGATGTGGTGAAGGAGGACATGAAGGTAGTTAATGAAAGAGAAGATGCAGAGGGTAGGGTGAGATGGAAGCAGATGATTTGCTGTGGCGACCCCTGAAGGGAACAGCCGAAAGGAAAAGAAGGAGAAGAGTATGTAATGCTCATTATTTATCCTTCAGAATATTATCAATCTTTGAACTTATTTATTAAAATAGGTAAAAAAAATAATAATAATAATAATTAAAAAAAAGTTATTTATTTTGGTGGATGTTAATATAAACAAGTGGTCTGCAAAGGTATACATTAATGCAGTGATGTATTTCTATGGTGGCCCTCTAGCTTGGGGGGGGGGGGGACAAAGCAGTTCTTGGAATGAGTTGAAGTGGCACCAGCTAGGAACTAGCTGGTTTGTGTTGGTCGAAAAGGGATGTGAGGGTTTAAGCGAAGGTATAAATCATGGTGTGAATGAATGAAATGGCTTTGTATGGTACCCTGTGTGTCCCCATGTCCTACTGAGCATTCTAGGGATAGGTTCTGGGTCCACAGTGAGTGGAATATGTATAAATAAATGCTTCAACTCAAGCTTGTTGTCATTCTTTGGATAACTATGTAATTTAGTACTTTTGCTTTGGTGCACTTCAGGTATTGTTAGCATACACAATGTTTTTTGATGTTACATTTGCTTAATTAAAAGTGGTTCCTTTTTGGACAGGTAAGATATCTGACAGAGAACTTCAGTCCAGGTCTGCAGGCTCACTTCTTCCTGGCCTTCCAGGACCTTCAGCTAGTGCACTCTCAACAAGTGCTTGGAGGCCAGAAAGATCCCTTCTACTTATTTATGAAAGAGGAAAAGTCAGATGGCCCGAAGGATTTGTTTCAGATCCTGTTCAATAGCCAGGAGCAATCGAGCCCCTGGCAGTACCTTCTGGCTGAAGCGGTAACGCTGCATAATCCACCACTTACAGTGCTGGCTGCTTGTCACCAGGTAGGGGTTATTCATAAGAATTTATATCTGAAAACCAGGAAAAATATATACAGTGGTTACTCACCTTACGAAAATGGGGGCAGTGGTGGTCTAGTGGTATAGGGCGCTGGATCGCTGATCCAAAGGTTGGGGGTTCGAGTCCCACTCTCCACAAGGTTGTCACTGTCCCCCCCAGTGCGGCTAACTGGGTTATCAAAGGCGGGCCATGTCTCCCACTGTCTATGGTGTGAGGCATGTTAAAGAACCATTGCTGACTTTCGTAAAGAGTAGGCTGCAAAGTCGTCAGTGTGTTTCTATCCCTTGCTAAAAGGGTTGTGACAGGAAGGGCATCCGACGTAAAAACCTCTGCCAAATCAAACGTGCGAATCAGATGATTCGCTGTGGCGACTCCTGAGTAAAAGGGGAAAAAGCCGAAAGGAAGACAGACAGACTCACCTTACGAAAATAATCCATTACAGAAGTAGTTTCGTAACCTAATCTTTTCGTAAGTCGAGTCGCATTTTACATGTAAAAGGCCTGATTTGTTCCAAGGCCCCCAATATTGGGAGACAGCCAATGTGAGAACAACTTGTGCGTTATTTGAATTTTTGAGATGGTGCTTTCGTAACGTGAATTTGTTTCATATCCAGAGACAGAAAATTTAGGTAAATGCGTTTCGTAACCTGGATTTTTCGTTTGTTGGAACTTTCGTAAGGTGAGGTACCACTATATATTAGAGGAGCAATTATAAAGGTGTGTGTGTGGGTGTGGGTGTGTGTGTGTGTGGGTGGGTGGGGAGAGGGGAGAGGGGTGTTGAATCACGAAACTGGTACATTTTAAACTACCCAACTTCAAGCCTGAATAAATATTTCCTTCTCCAAGTTTATTTGTGAATCAATGTATAAAAAATCTTTAGTGCATGCCTGGGAGATATATCAAAATGTGTCCATATGGTGAACCTAGTTTTAAAATATCAAATACCTCCTATTTTACACCTTTTTATTTTCACATCATTCTTAGCCTCTACTAAAGGTCTCCACAGGTCCAATGAGATTTCCTTTCGGCTTTTTACCTTTTCTTTCCAGACGTCGCCACATCGAATGATTCGCATGCTTTGATTTGGCATAGGTTTTTATGTCGGATGCCCTTCCTGACACAACCCTTTTCAAGGGACAGAAACACGCTGACGGCTTTGCAGCCTACTCTTTAATAACAAAATGAATTGGAGTACAGGTGCACGCATCATGAACCATGAAATTCGCATGCACATGTCAAATTGGTAAATAAGCACCAGATTTAAAATGGTATTGGTGATGTAACGTAACATTTCCTGTCCATGTTAGAAAGTGTATCGTGTGCTCCCACCGATGCTTTTCAATGGAATATTATTCAGCATCTACCAGGCTTTACTGCATATTGATCTACTACATTAAACATTTATTTAGTCTAAATCTGCAGAAAATGTAAAAGGTCAATGTCTCACACATCAATACCAGTTTTGTGATCACACCTATATAATAGTGTGTGTGTGTTCAAATGTGATTTTCTGTTTTTGTACATTAATAATTTAAATCAAATCTTATCTGAATTCATTCAGGCTGACTGATTCATTTTGTCTTAATTTGATTGACAGGATGCTGAGCTACTACAGTGCTTGTGTGTATGGATACTGACCTCTGTAGATGGGAACATTGCCCAAGAAGCTACCTCTCATATCAATGAAAGTCCAGGCCACCACAGTTGGAACCTTCATGACCTGTCTATTTTGTGGAAGATCCTCCTCCAGAAGTGCAACATCAGACCTCTGATTCGTGGCTTCCAGCTGTTTCAGAGGGTTGGGCACATTTATATAACCTGTGAACATTAGGACCTACAAGAGACACTGTCATCAATACATATTATTTTGCTAACCTCATTAAATCCTGAAAATTGTTTGTGTCTTGGAATGAATTGGTACGAGATGATGGTGTGTGTGTGTGTGTGTGTGTGTGTGTGTGTGTATATATATATATATATATATATATATATATATATATATATATATATATATATATATATATATATATGGTGTTAATATTGCCCAACTATCTGACCTCTCTTTCCTTTTCCTCTATTTAGGAATCTCCTTTGATCCTCATGTTGCAGATGTATGAACTTTGTTATGATTACAAAAACTACAATGCAGCAAAAGACAAGCTACTGGAGTTCCAGAAATGTTTGCTAAATGTAAGAAAAATATTTGCTCTTTTTTGTGTGTGCTTTTGTCGTTGTTTCATCTTTGTCGCTAGTCTTGGTGTGTAAATCATTTGATGCAGTTTGTTTGTATTGGGAAGCCAGGATTCCAAATTCATTAATTACAAATTGCAATTGGAGTCCCCTGATGTCAGTGTCGACTAGGAATGTCAGGGGAACCACATCATCCCCGACTCCAAAGTCCAAGACAGCTACTCCACTCTTCAACAGAGTAAAAGCTACAGTAGTGTACTAATTAACATCCCTTTTCTTTTCTTTGCATCTCATTAAAATCAGTCATACATGCACCACTGTCCAATTACTATCAAAGGACATGTTGCTTCCCTATTCGTACACAAATTACTGCATGATGGGTCATTGTTTGTATGGCAAGCAATGGTTAACCTGGCTAGAACTTGCTGGTATTGATTTTCTGACACTGAACTTGAACATGGACACTTTGTGTTCTTGACATGCTGTCCATGCAGCATCACAAGGCAGTGGAACATACTCGGAGGAAAGCACTATTGACCCTCTTCCACATATGAGTTCACAAATGATTAGCTAGTGATTGATAGGGTAATGACATCAGACCAGGCCACTTATCTGGATAACATGAGTAGTTTTATTTCTTTTGGATAGTTGTGGTGTCAAGATTCAAACTTGTAGTTTTTCCACTAACATTTACTGCCTGTGTATGCCTGCATGATGTTGTTACTTTCATTTAAAGATAATAATTGATCTTTTGAAGTAATCCCTCTCTTTGTTCACCTAGTAATGTTTCATTCTCATTTTGCCTCATTTGTCTGAATTCTTTGAAAAAAGAAAAATGTTACACTGGGGCAGGATGTATGCATTATCACATGAATTGGTGACAAGTGGAATTTTTTCGTGGAGTTACATGCAACTATTAAACTGTGCTTAAATCATGTTTGATGTTATGTAACAGGTTTATGCATCACAGAGATTCCGTCAATCTTTGTTAATCATCATTCATTTCTTTGCCAACCCACTTAACCCTACTGGGTAATGGTGAGGATGGAGCCTATCTCATCCAACTCTGGGCAAAGACAGGGTTTGCCCTGACCAATTCACCAATTCATGGCAGTGCCAACACACATGCAAATACTGTATTCACACTTGTGGTCAACATCAAACAGCCAATTAGCTCAATGGGCATGTCTTGGGCCTGTGGGAAGAACTAGAGTACCCAAATTTAACCCATGCAAGCACAGGGAGAACAGGCAAGCTCCTTATGGCCATACCACCCTGACAATGCGCAATCTCATCTGATCTCCGAAGCTTAGCAGGGACAAGCCTGGTTAGTACTTGGATGGGAGACCGTCTGGGAATACCAGGTGCTCTGATCTCTCTTGGGGTCAGCCATGCCCTCATGGTTAGATAGTGGGATTTGGACTTAATTAACCAGCAGGAAAACTGTGGTGGTGAGGAATTTGAGCAACACCTTTCTATTTTTCCACATTCATGGCTGAAGTGTCCTCGAGCAAGTCTCCTAACCCCCAACTGCTCTCCGGTACTGCTATATGGCTGTCCACTGCTCCGTGTGTGTGAGCTCACAGTTTGTGTGTTCGCTTACTTTGGATGCCAAATTGCCTTTGTGAATTAATATAGTATATCAAAATAAATTTTTAAGAATCCTCACAGAATTGCCTTCACCAAATGTAGCCATTACCATGTGCACTTTCGCTGAAAGTTAGAGGCCAGTGAGCTGAAATGTAGCCTGGGCTCTGGGAGTGCAGGGTAATAGCCACTACAAGTAAAACACTATAGTTGTGTATATGCAGTTATTCACATGTTCCCCAACAACCATTAATGATCTATTTCCATGTCTTTGGTGGGCTTATCATTCTTTTCTTTTTCTTTTTTTTTTTAAGCTAAGGAGCAGCGGTAGTGTCCTTGGTCCGGAGTGTTTCCCAGTTCAGTGGGTGGAAGCTCAGGCGTCTGTGCTGCTCCTCACCTTGTTGCAACTGTGCGGGACACAGTATGAGCTCTGCAGACTGCTGCAGCTCCTGGCTGATATGGACCGTATGCTTAAGTCTAATGGTAATCATTCAGACATCTACAATTACATTAAGATGCATCTTCAACAAAACAAATCTGTACAACTGAATGGAACAGAATGAGTGTTAAAGATGTCAATGGGCTCACAACTCACTCCTGTCCTCTTCTCGAAAGGTCCCGACTTTAAAAAGCTTAGCCAATTGAGTCAAATCCTGGCAGACACACCTGTGCCGCTGTCCCCTTGCCTTCTGGAGAACTATACCTCTAATAATCTGCAGATCGAGTGCCAGCGAATGCTTGAAGAATTACAGGACCTTGCTCTTTTCTCTCAGGCCAGAAAAGTAGCTGAGTTGGCAGGGCTGCCCATTGACCGCCTGATAATAAATGAGGTGAGAGAATATCAATTTGAGAAAGCTTGACTGAATTTCTGTTCACGATGGATTTGAGTCCGAGTGGTTAAATATGCAACACAAGAGTTAGTAGATAATGAATTGATGTAATTAATTAATTAAGACTTACAAACTCATTAAAAATGTGCCTTTGAGTTCCAAGTTCAGAATTAAGTTGTAATATTTTGTTATTGTGCATATACTAGTCCTTCTCAAAAAATTAGCATATTATGATGAAGTTCATTATTTTCTGTAATGTACTGATAAAAATTAAACTTTCATATATTTTAGATTCATTGCACACCAACTGAAATATTTCAGGTGTTTTATTGTTATAATACTGATGATTTTGGCATACAGCTCATGAAAACCCAAAATTCCTATCTCAAAAAATTAGCATATCATGAAAAGGTAGTCTAAACGAGCTATTAACCTAATCATCTGAATCAACCAATTAACTCTAAACACCTGCAAAAGATTCCTGAGGCTTTTAAAAACTCCCAGCCTGGTTCATTACTCAAAACCACAGTCATGGGTAAGACTGCCGACCTGAATGCTGTCCAGAAGGCCATCATTGACACCCTCAAGCAAGAGGGTAAGATACAGAAAGAAATCTCTGAGCGAATCGGCTGTTCCCAGAGTGCTATATCAAGGCACCTCAGTGGGACGTCTGTGGGAAGGAAAAAGTGAAAGAAGGGCCGATTCCAGACCTTTGGGGACCTGTGGAAGCAGTGGACTGAGTCTGGAGTAGAAACATCCAGAGCCACCGTGCACAGGCGTGTGCAGGAAATGGGCTACAGGTGCCTGATTTGCCAGGTCAAGCCACTTTTGAACCAGAAACCGCAGCAGAAGCGCCTGACCTGGGCTACAGAGAAGCAGCACTGGACTGTTGCTCAGTGGTCCAAAGTACTTTTTTCAGATGAAAGCAAATTTTGCATGTCATTCGGAAATCAAGGTGCCAGAGTCTGGAGGAAGACTGGGGAGAAGGAAATGCCTGAAGTCCAGTGTCAAGTACCCACAGTCAGGGATGGTCTGGGGTGCCATGTCAGCTGTTGGTGTTGGTCCACTGTGTTTTATCAAGGGCAGGGTCAGTGCAGCTAGCTATCGGGAGATTTTGGAGCACTTCATGCTTCCATCTGCTGAAAAGCTTTATGGAGATGAAGATTTCCTTTTTCAGCACGACCTGGCACCTGCTCACAGTGCCAAAACCACTGCTAAATGGTTTACTGACCATGGTATTACTGTGCTCAATTGGCCTGCCAACGCTCCTGACCTGAAGCCCATAGAGAATCTGTGGGATATTGTGAAGAGAAAGTTGAGAGACACCAGACCCAACACTGTGGCTGAGCTTAAGGCCGTGTGTCAGAGGGGAACGAGCTGGAGTACCGGTCGGTCATCGTCGACTTCGTGGACTGGTGTGAGCGCAACCACCTGTGCTTGAACACTAGGAAGACGAAGGAGATGGTGGTCGACTTCAGGAGAAACACTCAAACACACACACACACACATTTACTAGTGAACATCCAGGGACAGGACATTGAGACAGTGGACAGTTTCAAGTACCTGGGTGTTCACCTTAACAATAAACTGGACTGGTCCCACAACACCAACGCCCTGTACAAGAAGGGCCAGAGTCGCCTCCACCTTCTGAGGAGACTCGGGTCCTTCGGCATATGCAGACCTCTGCTCAGGACATTTTATGACTCTGTGGTAGCCTCTGCAATCCTCTACGCTGCCATCTGCTGGGCCCCGGGCAGCACAGAGCGGGACAGAAAGAGACTGAACAAGCTGGTCAGGAGGGCCAGCTCTGTCCTCGGCTGCCCACTGGACTCTGTGGAGGAGGTGAGTGAGAGGAGGATGGTAGCAAAGCTCACATCCATCCTGTTCAACAGCTCTCACCCACTGCACCAGACTGTAGAGGAGCTAAGCAGCTCCTTCAGTGGACGACTGAGACATCCTCAGTGCAGGAAGGAGCGCCACCGCAGGTCGTTCATTCCCACCGCTATCAGACTGTACAACGCCACTTTGTAACTGTCTGTGAAAATACCGGTTATGTGCAATAAAACCCCGCACTTTAATCAACCACATCTACCCCACTGACTGTCAACCATATCAACCCATCTACTCTGCCCTCAGATACATTACACTTTAATATAGGCCAATCTATAAAGTTGCTCCATTCTTTTCTTTTATTGTTTAGTAATTTATACTATTTATGTATCTATTTATTTATTTACTTATATATGTATGTGTGTATGTTCGTACTTGTATCTATTTTTGCACCCCCTACTGATAGTACCTCAAGAGCCTGTAACAGTGAATTTCTCCATTGTGAGATTAATAAAGCTGTATCTTATCTTATCTTATCTTATCTTATCGAAGCATCCTGGGCCTCCATAACACCTCAGCAGTGCCACAGGCTGATTGCCTCCATGCCACGCCACACTGAAGCAGTCATTTCTGCAAAAGGATTCCCAACCAAGTATTGAGTGTATAACTGAACATAATTATTTGAAGGTTGACTTTTTTGTATTAAAAACACTTTTTTTTATATTGGTCGGATGAAATATGTTACTTTTTCGAGATAGGGATTTTTGGTTTTTCTTTACTTTTTTGCCAAAATTATCAATATTAAAACAATAAAAGGCTTCAACTACTTCCGTTGTGTTTAATCAATCTAAAATATAAAGTCTACTGTTTATCAGTACATTACAGAAAATAATGAACATCACAATATGCTAATTTTTTGAGAAGGACTAGTGTGTGTGTGTGTGTGTGTGTGTGTGTATATATATATATATATATTATTCTTACCCACTACTGTATGTTCATGTACATGTTTCATTTCACCACATGAAGCTTTTGAGGGATCTGAAGGTGTTAAAGGTGACACGTCAGTGGGAAAGACAGGAGACTCGACTGGCCTTCTGGAGGAAATGTCAAGAGCAGTTTAAGACAGACTGCATTGAGGCGGAGTCAGCGTGCCGTTTTTTTCTGTCCCAAATAGAGGTTGTATTCTATTGTGTTCTTTTCTGCTGTATTATTTACTCATCTTTATCCACACTAACTTGGATAAACCTGAAAATAATTGATTTTATATAGGAGCTCCTAAATGGAGCACCATAATCATGGACCATGGCATGAATGGTTATCCAGTGTCTGTCCATAATCTGCATAAAAACCCCAATAAAGCTTCTGCGTCACTGAGATGATGCTCATTTGTTGTCCTTACACCCTGAGAACATGTAACAGGCCCAGTTGTCAACTCTGTTCCTGTACACATCATTTTTTTTTCCATACATGTTTTGCTTAAAGTATGAATGGTTGGTTTCACAGACTAACTCTGCATGAATGTGGTCATTTTAAATTAACCAAGTATTCACATCAAAAACATTTTGCATCATGAAATTTGATTTGCTTGAAAGAACACAAACTCGAAATGGACAATTGAAGAAACAACACAGGTGATACAAATGAAAGCAGGAATGAGCTGGCGAAAGGAAATGTAGTGAAAAGCATATCTGGATTTGGACACCTATTAATCTAGAGCTCTGGTTTTAGGCACTGTATAAATCTATGTTCTATTCTCCTTACACAATAATTTTGTGTAACTTGCTTCTAAATGATTGCCTACTCCAGTTGTGAAGTACCGGGATCCCTCGCTACTTCGCACTTCAATTATGCGGCTTCAGTGCATCACTTTTTTCTAATATTCATCGAATTACTAAATGACGAAATTAAGGAAGAATAGGGAAAAAGTTAAGGAAAATGCCACAAAACAAGGCCAGTTATGCAAAAAAATCCCCAAACAAATAAACCAACCTAAAAACCCATATCAAAACTACTTACATTTTCATGTGCATCTGTGTGCGCGCGCGTGCACACACTCCGATACGCACCTCACCTAAAAATGTATGTGGTTGTATTTATATTTCATTTACATCTTATGCATTATTTTTGAATGTTTGTTATTATAAGCGTACGTCAGTCGGGGGGGGGGGGGGGGGGTGATCCTACTTTGCGGAATTCGACGGTCGCCGGGGGATCTCGGGCCCAATTAGCCGCGGCAAGTGAGGGATCCCTGAAATACCACCTGGGTGATATAGAGTCCCTATCAACTACTTGTCTTACCATTCAAGTACGGCTTGATCTGACATTGTGAATCTTTCTCATTTCTTAAGTACAGCACATATAAGCCATTTTCTGCATTGGAGAATTATATGTGCATGGCACAGAATGTTGATCTGTAATTAAAGATGAATTAGCAAATAAAAAAACAAAACCTTGGCTTTGACTGTGTTCGGCATAATACGTTCAATCTCTTTTCTTGAGCGCAAATTTCACCAGGTCATGAGAAACGTATGTGTTTACTGTGGAAACTCTCCGGTCTCTCGGTCCACATTACAGCATAGACTCGCTTTATGTTTCTCTGACTGGAAAGCGTGTTTTTAAACATGCCATTTTTCAGATACATTGCTTTTACTGTGGGTGGATATACTGAAATAATAAATAAATCTATGTTATGTATTTATTAAATTGAAACAGGTTAGTGTGGATATAGACTATTCTGTACAAGTTCGTATTCATGAACTACCTGGTTGTTGCAGGTGTTCCTTGTGTGTGTGTGCACATGCATATAAATTTTATTTTCATTTCTAAATTTATTTTATTTGTTTATTTATTTAAGGATCCTGTGCAGAGACACACAGAGCTCCTTCAGGTACAGGAACGATGCCTTCTGCTGTCTTTAGCTGCTCATTGGCTTTGCCAGAACAGCCTCCCTGCAGTGGAACGTTTAATAGAGTTGGAGAAGCGCCAATGGGAATGGCGCATCCACTGGAAGGTCCTCTGCACAGCCTCAGAACAGCAGAGCCTCTTCACTCCATCCACCGGTCCAAATGCCTTTGAGAGCCTTCTTAAAGAGTACTCCTTTTCCAAAATAGCCATTCTGGATGATGAAGCATATTTGAACATTGAGGGTCTTCCAGCGACTGAGGAGGGTTGCTTGCTTGAGACGGAGGAGGAAAGAAAGGCATTGTATATTCTCATTGGTCAACTATTGGACGAGGGAAGTGTTTACGAGGCTAGTCGAGTATGCCGATATTTTAAACTCCTGCACAAAGATGTCTGGCTGGTGTTACAGTGTCGGGGTTTGGCCTGTGGAGAAATCCAGCCAGTACTTCAGGATCTCAGCTCTGATCAAGAGACCAGGAGAAGTTTGCCCAGCTGTAAGGATATTGTGATTAAAATGTTGTTGTCGTTGTTGGTTGTTGTTGTTGTTGATGGAACCTACTGATGTGAAATTGCAGGAATTCTGAAATTTTACGTGGGAATCCATGTGTGTGTGTGTGTGTGTGTGTACATATATAATTAGTAAAATGATATATTTGAAAATATTGAAAAATGTTTCCTATGCTGACCTACACCTGGTGTTATTTTGATATAATATAGTTTTTCATGTCCCTATTTTGTGCTTTTTCTCCCTTTAGGCTCCAGTACAGGTAGTCTCTCATCTTTTGTGGTTGTCTCCTCACCTGAAGACCAGTCTTACTCCCAGCTTCAGTTTCTAGTAGAGCAATGCCGTCATGGCAAGACCTACTGCAAGCAGGTCCTCAGCCTGTACGAGCTCTCTAAGGTACAGAATAATCTTTGCGAATTCAGATTTCTACATTTTATTAAATGGATAAATTATGAAGGTGACATTTTCCCCTGAATATATTTTCTGTGTTGTCCCTACAGGAGTTATGTTGTTCTTTTGGTCAGATATCAGCTGAAGAACCGGAGGCAGTGCTACGGAAAGTTCTTCTGTCCCAGCAGCCTGGGCGCTTTAAGAAAGCACAGGCTTTTATTAGTGTACAGGGTTTACAGCCTGACTCTGTAGCACAGCTCATCACCTCCACAGTGTTGGATGGTCTACTGGCCTCTATACAGGACAGAGAGACGGGTAACAATCTTGAATGGGTCTCTTCTAATGTTTTAACTTTTTTCTATTATTAATGGTATTTTTACAAGTGAGAAATGTGAATGTTGTGATTATTTTTATTTTTTAATTTTTTTTAATTCCGCTTCAAAATTCTGTGAAGTAACAGAGTCAGGATCGAAATCTGTGTCAAAATGGCAAGCTGGCATGACAGGACTGGGGTGTGATGTACTCGACATTGTAAAAATTATTTCCATGATTAGTCCGTTTTATCTGCAGCGCTTTCGACCCATGAAGTTTTCTGCATCTTCTGAATTTTCACTTTTCTACAATTTATCCTCCAACATGATACACAGCAACTGAACTCACATTTGAAAAGTGTTTTATACATGCACGGCAAACAAAGCATCTCAATACTCACTTCACCCACCAATATTATTTTCAAGGTAACGCATGTATTTCTGATCTGGTAGAAGTATGCCGTTGTGTTAGACGTCACGTCTCTCGTTTCGGAACACTGGCACAAAATGTAAAATATACACAGGCATGACTTTATACCCAATTTATTTACTTCAGTGTGAATGCGCACGAGTCTTCTTTAAAGCGATATTAGTGCCAGTTATTGATAGAATTGTGTTGGAGGTGTTGAAAGGTTTAGATTAAAATAATTTCCTGTGCAGACACTAATAATGTAGTGAAGCCATCCTCCTCCGGTTAACTTGGATCTTGATGACCTCATCATTCTGTGATTCAGTTTTTAACATAATCACTCATTTAATTGTGAAAATAGAAGATATCGGTCCATGATTTTGCAAACAGAGAGATTTTAGCATGAAGTTCAGATTGAGCTTAATTTGCCACAAGTGTTGTCTTTGCCTTTAAAAATGTAGCATGGCACATTCTTTTTACCCAGATTTTATGTTTTATCTGCTAATTTTCCAGCAGTGAGGCAGATATACAGTCCGTCTGAAGGCAGAGAAGCATTCTTGCAACTGGCTAAACTATGTGGTGACCCCAACTTGGTGGGAATCAAGTTACTGGATATCATCCAAACAGTCTCTCTGGCAGAACTGGATTGTAGTAAGTTGTACATACTGTGTCACGGTCTTAACGTGTTCAATTACAGGTGTATCCCTTTAGATTGTTTACTTCTGATGCACTAATTAAAAAAATAAAACAGAAACGTGTGCATGACTTGTGGTCTTGTTGAAGGAAAACCACAAAGAGGTCAGACTGATTTAGCTGCGAAGTGTTCCTTTAATGACGGGCAGTGGTGGTCTGGTGGTCAGATGCTGGATCACTGATCCCAAGGTTGGGGGATCAAGCCCTACCCTCAACACATTGTCACTGTCCCCCCAGTGCAGCTAACTGGGTTATCAAAGGTCGGCCATGTCTCTCACTGTCTACGGTGAGAGGTTCATGTAAAAGAACCGTTGCTGACTTTCGACAAGTGTAGCTGCATAGCCGTCAGTGTGTTTCCGCTCTACGATGGTCTGGCGAGCTGTCCAGGGTGTACTCTGCCCTCACCCGGAGTCAGCTGAGATAGGCGCCACGATAAGTGATTATATATGAATTGAACTTGGTACAGCTTACTGCTCTTTGTGTGCTACTAATCTTGCGTAATCTTGCGTATCTCCAACTAATACTGTTTGGTGACGTTTTTATATACTCATTTGCTGAACTGCGACGGAGTCTGACTACTAGGGTCTTACGGAGGCTGGCTCCTCTCTTAGCCAACCCTGGGTGAAGCAGGGTATACCCTGTACAGCTCACCAGACCATTGTAGAGTCAACACACATGCAAGTGTTCACACTCGCAATCAAAACATTGTCAATTTGAAGCAGCTTCATGTGCATGTGTTTGGATAGTGGGAGGCCTACCGTATGAGGAGAAAACCCACGCAAGCACAGTGAGAACATGCAAAGTCCACGCTGAACCATCCAAGCCCAGGACTCAAACCCAGAGCAGTCTTGTCGTGAGGCAGACATGCTAAGTACTACGCCACTAAACTGCCCGTCAAATTTGTAATGTAATTTAATTTAGCTGGAGCCAATTCCCATCTGTGAAGTATACTTCATTATACGTGACAATTACCAACCAAGGAGCAAACATTTGCTTCCTCTGAGACACATGATGCTTGTTACCAACATTCTTTTGAACTTCTTCAGGTACAAGGTAACACTCAGAGGTGAAATGCTATCCACACCTTGTGTGCCTCTGTATCACCGTGTTTCCCTTGGCTGCATGTATTTAGCTGGGTTCAATCCTCTCGTTCCTCAAGATGATAACAGTGCACCTTGTTGATCTGCCGCTGGAGAGCCAGTTGGGTCATCGTTTAAAATTACTTTTGTATCACTACTGTTGTGTCTGTGTGTGGGTGTGTATTTTTATAGATTCAGTAGGGTACCAAGTCTAAGGTCATAAACAGAACTGCTTCTACAGTATCTTGTATTATTTTCCTATTTATTAAGTTATTTTTATTAAAAAATTTTTTTTTTTTTTTTCAGCAACAACCATAGTGAAAAGTGGTCCACTTCATCCTTTTGCTTTATTGACACCATGCACTCAAGCTAGCCTGGAATACACAAGTTTATGTATAACCTGGCGAACCAATAATAGTGAACAATTCAAAAAGAATGTAGAGACTTAAATTAGATGTATATACAGAACCTACTTCTTTTCATTTACATGTGTCTAAAGTCTTAAAAGCTGGGTTATTTGCGATGTTAAATAATATAGGGGTATATATTCCGAGCTTTCTTGTGCAATCACAGACCATTGGACCCTATTGTATGTGTGCCCACATACAGACATATATTTATTTTTTATATATGTGATTACAATTCATGATGCCAATGCAGCCGTGAGGGGGGGGCACAAACCAGTGTCTCTCCCTCACGCCGGTCCCAAGCCCGGATAAATGCAGAGGGTTGCGTCAGGAAGGGCATCCGGCGTAAAACAAATGCCAAATAAACTATGCGAATCACAAGAAAGAATGACATACCGGATCGGTCGAGGCCCGGGTTAACAACGACCGCCATCAGTGCCGTCAACCAACAGGGTGCTGATGGAAATTGGACTACTGTTGGTCGAAGACGTCGAAGAAGGAGAGGCGGGAGGCGTGTCCGTTGCCAGAGAGAGAAGAGGAAAGGCATGAGTCTAGGACTGAAAGTAGGGACTTTGAATATTGGAACTATGACAGGAAAAGGTAGAGAGCTGGCTGACATGATGCAGAGGAGGAAGGTGGACATACTGTGTGTTCAGGAGACCAGGTGGAAAGGTCGCAAGGCTAGAAGCATAGGAGCAGGGTTTAAGCTGTTTTATCATGGTGTGGATGGGAAGAGAAATGGAGTCGGAGTCATCTTGAAGGAGGAGTTTGCCAGGAATGTTCTAGAAGTGAAAAGAGTGTCAGACAGAGTGATGAGTCTCAAGTTAGAAATTAAAGGTGTGATGGTCAATGTTGTTAGTGCTTATGCCCCACAGACAGGATGTGAGCGAGAAGAGAAGGAGAGATTCTGGAGGGAGTTAGATGAAGTGATGCAGAGTACCCCAGAGGTGAAAGAGTGGTCAGTGGGGCAGGCCTCAATGGACATGTTGGTGCAGGAAACAGAGGGGACGAGGAAGTGATGGGCAGGTTTGGTATCCAGGACAGGAGCATGAAGGACAGATGTTGGTAGATTTTGCAAAAGGATGGAAATGGCTGTGGTGAATACTTTCTTCCAGAAGAGAGAGGAGCATAGGGTGACTTATAAAAGTGGAGGTAGGAGCACACAGGTAGACTACATCTTGTGCAGGCGATGTAATTTAAAGGAAGCCAGTGACTGCAAAGTAGTAGCGGGTGAGAGTGTTGCCAAACAGCATAGGATGGTGGTGTGCAGGATGATGCTGATGGTGAGGAAGGTGAAGAAGGCAAAGGCAGAGCAGAAGACAAAGTGGTGGAAGTTGAAAAAGGAAGAGTGTCGGGTTGTCTTCAAGGAGGAGTTGAAACAGGCTTTGGGTGGTCAGGAAGTGCTTCCAGATGACTGGACAACTACAGCGAATGTGATCAGGGAGACAGGTAGGAGAATACTTGGTGTGTCATCTGGAAGGAAAGTAGATAAGGAGACTTGGTGGTGGAATGAGGAAGTGCAGGAGTGTGTACAAAGGAAGAGATTAGCTAAGAAGAAGTGGGACATTGACAAAACCGAAGAGAGTAAACAGGAGTACAGGGAGACACAGCGTAAGGCAAAGGTAGCAGTGTCAAAGGCCAAACAGAGCGCGTTTGATGACTTGTATGCTCGGTTGGAAAGTAAGGAGGAGAAAATGATTTATACAGGTTGGCACAGCAGAGAAATAGAGAAGGGCGTGCAGCAAGTTAGATTGATAAAGGACAGAGAGGGAAATGTATTGACTGATGACAGAAGTGTGCTGGGAAGATGGAAAGAGTACTTTGAAGAGCTGATGAATGAGGAAAATGAGAGAGAAAAAAGAGTAGAAGAGGTGACTGTTGAGGACCAGGAAGTAGCAAAGATTAGTAAGGGTGAAGTGAGGAGGGCATTGAAGAGGATGAAGAATGGAAAGGCAGTTGGTCCTGATGACATACCGGTGGAGGTATGGAAGTGTCTAGGAGAGGTAGCAGTAGATTTTCTGACAAGAACATTTAACAAGGTCTTAGGGAGTGAGCAGATGCCAGAGGAATGGAGGAGAAGTGTGCTGGTGCCCATTTTTAAGAACAAGGGAGACGTGCAGAGTTGTGGCAACTACAGAGGGATAAAGTTGATGAGCCATACGATGAAGTTATGGGAAAGAATAGTGGAAGCTAGACTAAGGGCAGAAGTCAGCATTTGTGAACAACAGTTTGGTTTCATGCCCAGAAAGAGCACCACAGATGCAGTGTTTGCCTTGAGGATGTTAATGGAGAAGTACAGAGAAGGTCAGGCGGAGCTGCATTGTGCCTTTGTGGATCTGGAGAAAGCATATGACAGGGTGCCGAGAGAAGAACTGTGGTATTGCATGAGGAAGTCTGGAGTGGCAGAGAAGTATGTTAGAGTGGTGCAGGACATGTATGAGAGATGTAAGACAGTGGTGAGGTGTGCTGTCGGTGTGACAGAAGAGTTCAAGGTGGAGGTGGGACTGCATCAAGGGTCAGCTCTCAGCCCCTTCTTGTTCGCTATGGTGATGGACAGGCTGACAGGCGAGGTTAGACAAGATTCCCCATGGACTATGATGTTTGCAGATGACATTGTAATCTGTAGTGAGAGCAGAGAACAAGTGCAGGAAAATCTAGAGAGGTGGAGGTATGCCCTGGAAAGGAGGGGAATGAAGATTAGCCTCAGTAAGACAGAATACATGTGCATGAATGCCAGGGACCAAAGAGGAACGGTGAGATTACAGGGAGCAGAGATAAGAAAGGTGGAGGATTTTAAGTACTTAGGCTCAACAATCCAGAGCAATGGAGAGTGTGGAAAAGAGGTCAAGAAGCGTGTGCAGGCAGGTTGGAATGGTTGGAGAAAAGTGTCCGGTGTGATGTGTGATAGGAGGGTATCGGCAAAAATGAAAGGAAAAGTGTACAAGATGGGGTTGAGGCCAACTTGATGCTGTATGGGTTAGAAACAGTGGCCCTGGGGAAAAGACAGGAGGCAGAGTTAGAGGTAGCAGAGATGAAAATGTTGAGGTTCTCTTTGGGAGTAACGAGGATGGATAGGATTAGGAATGAGCACGTCAGAGGGACAGCACATGTAAGACGTTTTGGAGACAAAGTCAGAGAGGCTAGATTGAGATGGTTTGGACATGTACAGAGGAGGGATAGTGAGTATATTGGTAATAGGATGCTGAGGCTGGAACTACCAGGCAAAAGGCCTAGAGGAAGACCAAAGAGACGATTCATGGATGTGGTAAAGGAGGACATGAAGGTCGTTGGTGTAAGAGAAGAAGATGCAAAGGATAGGGTGAGATGGAGGCAGATGATTCGCTGTGGCGACCCCTGAAGGGAAAAGCCGAAAGGAAAAGAAGATTACAATTCATGATGCCATCTAGCCAAAAAACCTCAACCTAAATATTTCTGTTGAGGAAATATAAAGTAATTAAATCTATGTTTGCAGAAGTTGCTAAATTTGACCTTGTGTTGCTTTTGTTTTTGGGGTTTCAGTGGTTAACAGGTGACATTTTACATGCTGTATGGAAATGTTGTTGTTATATACAATCTGTCTGTCTTCCTTTCGGCTTTTCCCCTTTTACTCGGGAGTCGCCACAGCGAATCATCTGATTGGCACGTTTGATTTGGCAGAGGTTTTTACGTCGGATGCCCTTCCTGTCACAACCCTTTTCAGCAAGGGACAGAAACACGCTGACGGCTTTGCAGCTACTCTTTACGAAAGTCAGCAATGGTTCTTTTACATGCCGCTCACCATAGACAGTGAGAGACATGGCCCGCCTTTGATAACCCAGTTAGCCGCACTGGGGGGGACAGTGACAACCTTGTGGAGAGTGGGACTCGAACCCCCAACCTTTTGGATCAGCGATCCAGTGCCCTATACCACTAGACCACCACTGCCCCAGTGTTGTTATATACAATAATGCGCTGTTTTTAACCTACTGAGTATGTGATTTTGTTATATAGTGTATTGTGTGTGTGTGTGTGTGTGTGTGTGTGTGTGTGTGTGTGTGTGTGTGTGTGTATAAACTTAAAAAAATGTGTTTCCTGTAGCTGTAGAGTTGCTTATCCTGGCACATGACTGCTTCAGTCTCACCTGCAACATGGAGGGAATTGTCAAAGTCTTACAAGCAGCCAGACACATCAGTCATAAGCACTTGGCCCATGGGGAGAGATATGGGCTGCTGGTGAGAAGGGTTTCCTATTCTCAGGGTGGATTGCACCACCTTTTTATTTATTTGTTTGTTTGTTTGTTTATTTATTTATTTATTGGATGGTGGGAGGGGTTTGTGGCTAAAACCTTACACTTCATTCATTTTTTTCCAAGTAAATAAGGCCAGTGTTTTTTTTTTTTTATTCCTTGTTGGCAGAGTTATGCTCTGGAAACCTAAAACAGGAGGCAAGGGAAAAATTATAAAATGTTATTTTAAGAATGGGCATTTCATTTTTTTCTTTAACAATACAACTCGACAAGAATACAAGAAACGGTTAAAAAATCTTTTTTTTTTTTTTTTTTTTTTTTGCTCTATCTTGCACTCAAAGAAGTCAGAGCTTGTGCTTTAAAAAAAAAAAAAACATTTAAAAATTTAAATACAGTAGTTTGTCCTGAGCTGATGAGGTACATGTAGTACCTTTCATACTCTATGTTCAGTTGAAACTACTGCTTTAAACAGACAAGTGACACATACTGTCACAATCCCTTTGTATTCCCTTTAAAAAGGAGGGTGCCCTAAAAATACTTTCATACACCTCCCCTCACCTCTGAGTGTGGGATTTAACGTGACCCACCCCAGCCCCGGTAGCTTTTGATTCTGCTGCCGTCAGCAGGGGATGGAGAGTGTTTGTCGGATCAAGTCTCTACTTTAAAAAATGAAACCAAGTAAAACAAATGGAAGTATTAACCATTTCTGTCACACCACTGTGTGTCCCAACAACATACCAGTAAAACATGTCACAATTTATTGTTGTTTTAAATTTTGAAATGGACTGTTCACACATTAGGCCTACTGAGCTGGAGTCTTCCGTGGAAGACAACAAATAGGCAAAAGTATCTTCTATAAATATCTTCGCACAAGAGGCACAAGAAACACTACAGATCCAACGAAAAACCACACGAGGTACGTGTTGATCGTATTGTGTGTGAAACATATGTAAGTACTGTACGTGCATTGTGCGCTCTCGAGATTCTAAACACTTAAGATGGGCAGGTATGCATGCACAGATGAACACGACGTAATTTTGATAGCTGCTGTGAGAGGGCCACGAGACGACCGGCTTGACACAAGTTACCTGGTTTTAAAATTCTTTGTGCACTTTGCGAATACGTACATCGGTGGATCTGCTAAACAAGGAATTAAAAAAAGAATGGCCTAACTTATGATGTTTCATCTTGCTGGTCATTTAAGAAATTTGAACACGATAAATTTTGTTTTTCAGGTCCGATTACTGACTGGTATTGGAAGATACAATGAAATGACATATATTTTTGATCTTCTCAATAAGAACCATCGATTTGAGATGCTGCTGAGAAAGAAAGTGGAGTCGGTGTGTGGTGTT
>CM045742.1:14860000-14880000 GCA_024760905.1 Plotosus lineatus
TGAGAGGCATGTAAAAGAACTCTTTCATAAAGAGGAGGCTGCAAAGTCATCAGCGTGTTTCTGTCCCTTGCTAAAAAGGGTTGTGACAGGAAGGGCATCCGACGTAAAAACCTCTGCCAAATCAAACGTGCGAATCAGATGATTCGCTGTGGCGACTCCCGAGTAAAAGGGAACAAGCCGAAATGAAGACAGACAGACTAATACTACGAATAGCATTACTACAGTCATGGCATTGTAAGCTGTCTAATGTATACCCTCGTCCATTACCTTTCGTGTGAGCTACACGGAAGGTACTGTGTCATCAGTGGAGAAATTCAAATTTAAAAGTACCTCCTCTGAGTCTTCAGTCACATGCATGTTCTGTCTAACTTGAAGACAAAGTTTAATTTCTAATTATCTAATTAGATCCTGGCGTTAGACCTTTCGGAAAGTTCCTGTCTCTGTAAATGTCATAATATAAAAAACATGATGGCTTTATTTCTGAGGCTGACAGAGCTCCTGGACTGTCTTCTTCCATAAACGTCAAAATGAATGTGCCCCAAGTTTATGCATCATTCCACCAGTTGTGAAATAACACAGTTGTAAATCTGTTTATTAATAGATCTATGTGAATGTTCCATTATACTTGTGTATAACTGTTACTATTAGATTGTTGCTCTTATATGGAAACCCATTTTTCTTATAAGTGAAGGTTAAATGTATTTATACAGATTACCAATGCACAACAAAAAGAATAGTTTTTCATTTCTGTAACTGATATTGAATCTGTTTGATTTTATGTTGCTTAGGTGTTTATAGTAGCAGAAGCATACGATTACAGTCCTGACTGGGCCGAGATTCTTTATCAGAAGGTGATTCTGAAAGGGGATTTCTCCTATCTGGAAGAGTTTAAGCAGCACAGACCTCTTCCAGCAAGTCTGTTTGAAGAAATGTCCAAAAAGTAAGCATTATTATTATTATTATTATTATTATTATTATTATTGTTGTTGTTTTTGTTGTCATTATTATTATTATTGATCTTGACTTTTGGTTGTCATTCATCCAAGTTGTTAAAGCACTTTCACGTTGTTGCCTTGGACGATACCAACCATTCCAGTCTGGTCGTAGTCATTATAATTTGGAAGCTCTCTTCCTTGCAAGAGAAATAAAACACCTTTAATACTATCAGCACAAAACAATGTCGTGATTGATCTGGTGCTACTTTCTCTTATTGCTGCATCAAATTTGCTCAAATAGCCAAACCTCCCTGCCGTAATTATTGAAACATTCTGTAATTGGTTCTAATCTTGTTCTATTCCCCAACTGATATTGGTGACTCATTACTCTACGTCCACATCTGTGCATTTGTGTATGAAGTGGTGTGGTCAGTGTTTTGTACCATTAAAAATGCATCTCTGAGCATAGCATGATAGAAACATGCCAAAAGATGTGTAACTTAAACTGTGTGTCATAAATACAAAAAAAACCCAAAACATTTAAACAGTAGCTACTGTCATGGCAGAGACAGTTTATTTCACCAGGAGATTCATGTTCAAAAATCAGAAACCATTTATTCAGTCAAAGTTCACAGAATAAGAGTGTTTAGTAGTTTGGCGCAGCAGGTGCGATTTTCAAACTAGCATTGAAAGACCCTTTTATCTAGGGCACAGACTTTTTATCCTTTGAATAGTCCTGTTAAAGTGTTCTCTACCATTATTCTCCAACATTAGACGGAAAGCATTGATTGTTTTCCATTGTTGAGACTTCATCGCTGACCTTGGGACTGTCAGGCTGAAGGAACGTCTCGAATGGGTTCCTGTGTTGAACATGCTGTCATTTAAAGGGCTCTGTAGCCTTACACTTACAGCAGCCACTGTTGGGTGTCTGGGGAGAGGTTACTGGCACGTCACCCAGACCCCAAGTGTGCTCTCCTGCCTCCCAGCATTTTATCGCACCTTTGAAATACACCATATGAATCAGTAGGATTTTTTTTTTTTTTTTGAATTCCCAGGCTTGGCACCTATTCCATGATGAAAATGCACTTTGCTGTGTTCAGTTTTCAGCACAGAGTCAGTAGTTTTACTAATATGACTTTTTTTTGTCTTTTTCTCCCTGAGATTGATTGTTAACAAGCCACCAAGCACCGTGAGTCAGAACCTGAAGAAGCTCCTGCAGTATTGTGAAAATGTCTACACCCGCTATAAACTGGCCTACGATCACAATTTTATCGACGTAGCCAACACGCTCCTCCAGGAGTCCAAAACAAGCAGTTACCTTAATGACCGATTAAGCAGCTGACCATCTCATGAGCACCTTCATGCCAGAAATCCTCTGCTTTCACTCAGCATGTTGTGCTGGGAACTACTTACTGATTTCACTATAAGTTTGTGGCAACCCTAACGGAACATTTCGTACACATCTTCAGCGGTATTTTGTGCTTTGCTATTATTTTTTTAATAACTAATTCTGTAGTAATTTCAATGAAGTTAAGAATCTGGTTATATAATTGTATATATCAAAGCCATTAAAACTAACTTTGATAATTTATTAATTGTTTAGTGATCTATTCTTTCTTTTACTGAACCCAGGCTTGAATGGTTTGAATGAATGTGACACCAATATTGTTTATATCTGTGATCTTAATCATTTTTTATGCAGATATGAGTTATTTTAAACTTCATTCCATGTTGGTATTTACATTAATGAAATAATTTATGATATATTGAAATGTTTCAGTGTCTCAAATCATGACAATATGAAGCTAGAAACAGAAATAACTATTAGAAACTAAATCTTCATATTCATCTTTTGCATATATATATATATATATATATATATATATATACACACACACACATACTAGTCCTTCTCAAAAAATTAGCATATCATGAAAAGGTAGTCTAAACGAGCTAATAACCTAATAATCTGAATCAACCAATTAACTCTAAACACCTGCAAAAGATTCCTGAGGCTTTTAAAAACTCCCAGCCTGGTTCATTACTCAAAACCGCAATCATGGGTAAGACTGCCGACCTGACTGCTGTCCAGAAGGCCATCATTGACACCCTCAAGCAAGAGGGTAAGATACAGAAAGAAATCTCTGAGCGAATAGGCTGTTCCCAGAGTGCTGGATCAGGATCAAGGCACCTCAGTGGGACGTCTGTGGGAAGGAAAAAGTGTGGCAGAAAACGCTGCACAACCAGAAGAGGTGACCGGACCCTGAGGAAGATTGTGGAGAAGGGCCGACTCCAGACCTTGGGGGACCTGTGGAAGCAGTGGACTGAGTCTGGAATAGAAACATCCAGAGCGACCGTGCACAGGCATGTGCAGGAAATGGGCTACGGGTGCCGCATTCCCCAGGTCAAGCCACTTTTGAACCAGAAACAGTGGCAGAAGCGCCTGACCTGAGCTACAGAGAAGCAGCACTGGACTGTTGCTCAGTGGTCCAAAGTACTTTTTTCAGATGAAAGCAAATTTTGCATGTCATTCGGAAATCAAGGTGCCAGAGTCTGGAGGAAGACTGGGGAGAAGGAAATGCCAAAATGCCTGAAATCCAGTGTCAAGTACCCACAATCAGTGATGGTCTGGGGTGCCATGTCAGCTGCTGGTGTTGGTCCACTGTGTTTTATCAAGGGCAGGGTCAATGCAGCTAGCTATCAGGAGATTTTGGAGCACTTCATGCTTCCATCTGCTGAAAAGCTTTATGGAGATGTAGATTTCATTTTTCAGCACGACCTGGCACCTGCTCACAGTGCCAAAACCACTGCTAAATGGTTTACTGACCATGGTATTACTGAGCTCAATTGGCCTGCCAACTCTCCTGACCTGAAGCCCATTGAGAATCTGTGGGATATTGTGAAGAGAAAGTTGAGAGACATTGTGATCTGTAGTGAGAGCAGAGAACAAGTGCAGGAAAATCTAGAGAGGTGGAGGTATGCCCTGGAAAGGAGAGGAATCAAGGTTAACTTAAATAAGACAGAATGCATGTGTGTGAACCAGAAGGACCCAAGAGGAATGGTGAGGTTACAGGGAGCAGAGATAACGAAGGTGGAGGATTTTAAGTACTTAGGCTCAAAAATCCAGAGCAATGTGTGTGTCTGTGTCTGTATGTGTGTGTTGGCTGGTCAGTACGACTGGCGAGCTGTTCACAATGTACCTTGCCTTCGCCCAAAGTTGGCTAAGATAGGCTCTGCTCCCCGTGTCATCACTGATTTGTTGTCTGTATGTAGTGATGTTACTCTGATTTTTTTTTTTTTTTTTTTTTTTTTTTTTTTTTAAACTCCAGTTTTCTGATGTACTGTGTGTGCGCCGGCACAAACACACACACACACACACACACACACACACGTGCAAAAGAACACCAAATTTTTCAACACGTACATAATATTTCTTTCCTGAAGTTTTCCCCAGATTTCTACAATGTTCGCTGATGTTCTTAGATTTCCATAACATGGAGCATGATCAGGGCAAACTCGAATCATGATTGGTATCGTGGAAGCTCACCTCAAGGATTTTTCAGGTCCATGTTCATGCTGTGTATCTCCTATTCCATCACTTCCCAATCGTCTTTTCGATTCATATCTGGTGATTGAGAAGGGTCTGTATTGCAACTCACACCACTAGACTACTCCACCAGCTTGGGATGTTGACAAAAAGCAGGTTGGATCCATGGATTCATACTGTTGAAACAAAATTCTGATCACCATCTGTGTGTTTTGAAGAAATCTTGATTCATCAGACTGGGCTGTGTCTTCCAGTTTTCTGCAGTCTAGTTCTGGTGCCCATGTATGTACTACAGCTTCAGTATTCTGTTCGTTTCAAACAGAACTGGAAGATGATGCAGGCTTCTGCTGTTATAGCTCATCTGCCTCACGTTGCATATTCTGAGATGCTTATCTGCACAGCACAGTTGTACAGAGTATCTCAGTCATCGACGTGTTTCATCCTGTAGACAAACCACACACAAAATGGCACAACATTTTGTGTAAATTCTAGAGGTTGTCTGTGTGAAAATCATCGATGATCATCAGTTTTGGGGGAAAAACTTAAACCAACTCATAATATACCACAAATGAATCACACATTTTCTTCATTCTGATATCGGATAATAAGAGAACCCAAAATAACCAGTCCATATTTGCATGATTTATTGCACTGCACTGCTGTCACATGATTGGCTAATCAAATAATTGCATGAATCAGTGGGAGAGGGTGATACAGCTTCGTGTTACATTTTATATTCTCTTATGTTTTAAAGTATACATGTGTGGTTTAGAGATTTAATTTTCCCACCGTTAGCTTGCAGGATAGCCTGCCCTCCTCTCAAGAGTGTTTGAAATGCCTTTTTCTCCATGGGGAGCACTGTCAGAGGTGAGCTCAGATTAGAGAGGGTGTTCGGTTCACTGGAGGGGACAGAAACCCCCACGGCTTCAAGAGGATCTTTTCATTACAGGAGCCTCTACTGAAAGACTGTGTGTGGGGAAGGAGCAAAAATTTAAAAGGTTTTCTTTATTATCTCCACCAAGGAGGCTGTGTTTTTGGATCGGTCTGTGTTTGTTGGTATGAATTAGCAAAAACTTATGTATGGATTTTCATCAAATTTAGACCGAGCTTAGGACAAAGAAAGAATTCATGAAATTTTGGAGATGATCCAGATCAAATCCTGGATTCAGATTTTTTTTTTTTTTTTTTAATAAAGATTTGTGAACATTGAGAAGCATCCCCTCCTTCCAAAGTGTTCTATTACAGCAGGCCCAAAGGAACATGTAATATACTTTGTTATTTATTTATATAGCTTGGTGGAGGATTGCACTCTCTGGTTTTCAATATGTTCTAATTTCGAGAGATACCAGCACATGGAGTTATATAACAACATAAAGCTTACAATTTTTAACAGTATTTCTGCTTTTTTTTTTTTTTTTTTTTTTAACGTCGAAGTTCATTTTAACTTGCTTCACAAGGAAGCTTCAGCAACATTGACTGTTTTCTGAGTAAAATCTGTTTTGTTTATCCACGTATTTAATTAAATTTAAAAACAATTTTATAAAAAATTAGTTTAAAAATAACTGTTGCTGCATGTAGGACCTGCATTATTGTTCAAAGGATTGGGGACACATAGATAATTTTCTTGTTTTTGAAAGAAAATCACTTTTAATTGATCAGAAAAACAGTCTTAACACTACATGAATATTATGGATGGAACTTTTTATGAAATATCTACATAGGAGTACACAGGCCCATTTTTATCAGCCATCATACTTGTGTTCCTCGACAAGGTGTGTGACTATTGACCTAAAGAGTGCAAGTTCGAAGCCAGTTTAATGCCGCAGCCGCCCGTGGTCGGGAGTCCATAGGAGCTAATTGGACAAGCTTCCACGGGAGAGAGGGACTGCGTACACTCACTTCCCTGCCACTCACAGTGATTGTGGGTCAATAATGGGCGTCTCCAAGTTCATTCGTACGATGGGATGGATAGCGTTTTCCTTCCCAGTGTGTTAAACCACACCCAAATACGAATGCCCGACAGTTTGAAGAGGGTAGGTGGCTAGCACTGCATGTCATGAAGTAGGCGTGTGCATGTATTTTACTTCTCTCTGTTCGGTGGTGGTCGTGTGATAGGGAAGGCAATATCTGATAGGTGACAATTCTATATGACTACATAAGGGAGAAAAAAAAAGGGGGGGGATTAAAAAAAAAAACCTTGTGTTCCAATGATACACTGTTTATCTAGTCCAACTGTGTCATGTTAAAAGCAGGAAATTAGAAAATTATTTTGTAACTGTCAGCACAGCTTAAACCTGTTGTTTGGATTAAATAAATAATAAAGTTGCATTCCTTTATGCAAGTTGAATACATAGAGAAACAGAAGTTGTGGGTTTGAGCCTCAAAATGGCCAAAAAAACATTTTCAAATTGATCAGTCTGTGTGTTCTAAGAAATTAATGCTATCCCATATGAGAAGTCGCCGAAAATCTAAAGATCTCAACAAGAGTGTATTACCCTCATTATACAGCGCAAACAGGCTCACCTGATGCCCACGACCGAGCCAGAGTTCAAATAAAAAGTCATTATTGAAAAAAATTGAGTTCAAATGAAAGTTATTAGTTTAAATTTTTTAATCTTCTTCTTCTTTTCCTTTCGGCCATCTGCCTCCATCTCACCCTATCCTCTGTATCTTCTACTCTTACTCCAACTACCTTCATGTCCTGCTTCACCACATCCATGAATCTTCTCTTTTGTCTTCCTCTCGGCCTTCTGCCTGGTAGTTCCAACCTCAGCATCCTACTAACAATATACTCACTATCCCTCCTCTGTACATGTCCAAACCATCTCAATCTCGCCTCTCTGATTGTAATAAATCTGTATCTTATCCTATCTTTAAAAAAAAAAAAAAGTGAATTTCTCCATTGTGAGATTAATAAAGCTGTATCTTATCTGACTTTGTCTCCAAAACCTCTTACATGTGCTGTCCCTCTGATCAACTCATTCCTGATCCTATCCATCCTCGTTACTCCCAAAGAGAACCTCAACATTTTCATCTGTGCTACCTCCAGCTCTGCCCCCTGTCTTTTCCTCAGTGCCACTGAAATTACATCTGCTGAAAAGCTTTATGGAGATGAAGATCTTCATTTTTCAGCACGGCCTGGCACCTGCTCACAGTGCCAAAACCACTGCTAAATGGTTTACTGACCATGGTATTACTGTGCTCAATTGGCCTGCCAACTCTCCTGACCTGAACCCCATAGAGAATCTGTGGGATATTGTGAAGAGAAAGTTGAGAGACACCAGACCCAACACTGTGGATGAGCTTAAAGCCGCTATCGAAGCATCCTGGGCCTCCATAACACCTCAGCAGTGCCACAGGCTGATTGCCTCCATGCCACGCCGCATTGAAGCAGTCATTTCTGCAAAAGGATTCCCGACCAAGTATTGAGTGCATAACTGAACATAATTATTTGAAAGGTTGACTTTTTTGTATTAAAAACACTTTAGTGGTCGGAAATATGCTAATTTTTTGAGATAGGAATTTTGGGTTTTCATGAGCTGGATGCCAAAATCATCAGTATTAAAACAATAAAAGACCTGAAATATTTCAGTTGGTGTGCAATGAATCTAAAATATATGAAAGTTAAATTTTTATCAGTACATTACAGAATATAATGAACTTCATCACAATATGCTAATTTTTTGAGAAGGACTAGCGTAGGCCTCCGTCAGTCCCGAAGGACTATGGCTGCGCTCTGGCCAGTATCCCGACTGGTGATACTCCCCAGTGCGCAGAGCCTGGGTATGGAGTAATGAGGGACAAGCTGTTACCCAAGCAGCAAGTCCCCCCGTGTCTCGGCGCCACCGGAAGGATCCAATGGAAAGGCAAGTGCCGATACGACTGGGTTCCAGTGCCGCTGCAGGAGAGAAACTACGGTCAATTTAGAATGGCCAATTAACCTACAGTGCACGTCTTTGGATTGCGGGGGAAACCGGAGCACCCGGAGGAAACCCGCACAAGCACGGGGAGAACTGAGAAGGACTAGTATATGAATAATTATAGCATCTCTGAACTCCTGAGGCAGCTGTTCCTTGCTCCATATGTTCTGATACAGGCCGGTGAGCTGGTTAAGTATGGCTGGACAGCCTGCCTTGTATACTTGTATGCATAACTGAACATAATTATTTGAAGGTTGACTTTTTTGTATTAAAAACACTTTTTTTTATTGGTCGGATGAAATATGCTAATTTTTTGAGATAGGAATTTTTGGTTTTTCTTTACTTTTTTGCCAAAATTATCAATATTAAAACAATAAAAGGCTTGAACTACTTCAGTTGTGTGTAATGAATCTAAAATATATGAAAGTCTAATGTCTAATTACAGAAAATAATGAACTTTATCACAATATGCTAATTTTTTGAGAAGGACCTGTATGTATGAATGTGTGTGTGTGTGTGTGTGTGTGTGTGTGCACGTGCACGTTGTAGCTATACATCCACCATATGAAGACCTGTTGTAGAAACGTACTAACTGTTATCTACATCAGTCACAACTTCAGTGTATTTCAATAGGCGGTTCTACACGCCTGTGCTATGAGTCTATTGGAATGAACCGTTGAAGAGAGTCGTTCATACCGAACCGATTCATTCCCGATCCGATTCATTCCTGTGATAACCGCACAGCAGTGGAGTTGGCGGTGCTTGTCTGAGTTTACCTTTCTGCACGTTGACCTGTACGGTGTATTCTCTCATCACGAGGATGGAGGGGAATCATTTCACCGCGTATTTGGTGACTTCTGTATTCCTGGTTCACGGTAGGTTTATAAAAAGCGCTTTAATTGGACAGTATGTGCAGTTTTGTACCCTTATTGTGTCTTGGAGGCAGATTGTAGAGACAGGGCATTATAATGAAAATTAATTTGTTCTGTACTTAATCTGAAAATAATGTTCCATAGATGGTTTTATATTGTGTTTGTTAATGGGTTGTTTTTTGTTTTGTTTTGTTTTTTGTTTTGTTTCTTTGTCAACCAATTAAAATGCCACTTTTTAATGTAATTTTGAAGGAGACTGACATGAAGCGCCTCACATTTTCCTAAAGAGATTTGAAACACACCCTGTGATGCTCTGAACATCACTGTTCATGATATCCACCATCAACATCCATCTACACCCATCAGGACTGTCACGCATTTCCTCAGGCTGGAGGCTGGTGCCAACCTCTGCCGAAACACTGGGCGAAGGCGGGGTACACCCTGAACCGCTGACCAGCCCATCACAGGGCAGCGCACACACACACACACACACACACACACACACTACTACAGTATTTAGTCTCACTCCAACAGGCAATTTGGTACGTATAGATAATTAGCTTAATGTGATGTCTGTTAAATAGGGAGAACGTGCAAACCCCATACAGGATCGTCTTCGGCCTTGACTCAAACCCAGGACCTCCTTGCCCTGAGATGGACGTGCCAACCACTTCAACGATGTTCCACCTTTACTGCAGAAGTGTTATACATAATTCATTATGCAAAAGCATTGAGCTGAAGCAACTCAGTGTAACAAGCCTGTCAGAGTGGCTTTAACCCTTTCAGATGCAAACCCCAGAGTTTCTCCACAACACTTTTGTTTCTTACAATTGGATAATTACAAAAGTTGATCATCATCTTCAAACAGGAAGAAAAACGTAGTATCCAGTGCTCCTCATATGAGGTTCTTCTGATGACATACACACAATATAACTGAGGGGAAATAATCTTAATAATGATTCTGATTTATTTACCTTTTTTTATCCACACTCTCTTTCCATGTGTGGACATAATAAGGATTTTGTGTAATTTGTCCTTGGTCTCTAAAGGTTATTTCTCTCAGATTGCCTTCTTCTACTGTGAAGAACTGCAGACCTGCAACTGATAACCCACTTGCCTAGCAGTTAGACAGCCACCTCACTGGGGAGATAGTCGAGGGTTTGAATCCTAGGCTTGGCGAGGGCATTTCTTTGTGATGTTCATTCGTTCATTTGTTTTCTGTAACCGCTTAATCCTAATTAGGGTTGCGAGGAGGCTGGCACTCAGCGCAGCCGACTTTGGGCGAGGGCAGTGTACACCCTGGACAGCTCGCCAGGCCATCGCAGGGCAGAAACACGCTGACGGCTATGCAGCTGCTCTTGTCAAAAGTAAGCAATGGTTCTTTTTCATGCCTCACACCACAGACAGTGAGAGACATGACTGGCCTTTGATAACCCAGTTATCTGCACTGTGGGGACAGTGACAACCCGTGGAGAGTGGGGCTTGAACCCCTAACCTTAGGATCAGTGATTTTATCACCAGGCCACCACTGCCCTCTTTGTGATGTTTGCATGTTCTTTACATGCTTGCATGTGGTTCCTCCTGGTACTCCAGTTTCCTCCCACAGTCCAAAGACATACCCATTCGGCTAATTGCCTGTTTCAAAATGTCCCTAGGTGTGCGTGTGAATGGTTGTATGAGTGCTGACCCTGTGATGAACTGGTGAGTTCTCCAGCAAATTCATTCATTTATTTTCTAAGCCGCAAAATCCTAATTAGGGTCACGGTGAGGCTGGCGTCCATCACAGCCAATTCTACACAAGTGCTGGGTACACCTTGGACAGTTTGCCAGGCCTTTGCAGGGCTTGGCAAATGATTTCATTTATAAATTCAGAGTATACCATATATTCACATAATGGTGAGACATGTTACCATATTTTCCGGACTACAAGTCACACTTTTTTCATACTTTGGCTGAAGGTGCGACTTATACTCCAGAGCGACTTATGTGAAATTATTACATAAAATTCTGTTCTCATAATAATATAATAATAGTAGTAATAATAATAATAACAATAATAATAATAAACTTAATTTAACATGTTTATTTTTACACTCACAACTACAAGAGGGCACTCTAGGCTTGGGTACCAGTACTTGCTGCTCATCCTGTACCACTGAATAAATGTCCCCAAAAAGAAAATCCTATTCTGCGGATTACAAGCTGCAGGTAGTGAAATATTCAGCAGAAAATGGTAATCGAGCAGCTGAAAGTTTGGAGTGAACGAGAAACTTGTGAGGGACTGGAGAACAGCAGAGATTATTATTACTGCAATGAAAAATAACAAAAAAAGCTAATCACGGGCTAAAAGCTAGAGAAACGAGCTCGCACTTCGGTGCTTGGAGAGGATTCTCAACAGTGCAGTTGCTTCTACACGTCCAGATAGTGAAATTATTACATATAATTCTGTTTGTTATAATAATAACAAACATAATTTCGCATGTTTATTTTTACACTCGTGACCATAGGTGAGGGTTGGAACGTAGATCGACTGGTAAATTGAGAGCTTCGCCTTGCGGCTCAGCTCCTTTTTCACCACAACGGACCGGTACAGGCACCGCTTAACAGCAGAGGCTGCAGCGATCCGTCTGTCGATCTCTCGCTCCATCCTTCCCTCACTCGTAAACAAGACCCCAAGAAACTTAAACTCCTCCACTTGGGGCAGGACCTCATTCCCGACCCGGAGGGTGCATTCCACCATTGTCCGACTGAGAACCATGGCCTCGGACTTGGAGGTACTGATCTTCATCCCGGCTGCTTCGCACTCAGCCGCGAATCGCTCCAATGAGAGCTGGAGGGCCCGAGTTGATGAAGCCAAAAGGACAACATCATCCGCAAAAAGCAGAGACGATATCCGATGGCCACCGAACCAGAACCCCTCATCGCCTCGACTGCGCCTAGAAATTCTGTCCATAAAAATTATGAACAGAATCGGTGACAAAGGACAGCCTTGGCGGACTCCAACTCCCACTGGAAACGAATCCGACCTGCTGTTACCAATACGGACCAAACTCTGGCTCGGTGATACAGCGACCGAATAGCTCGTAGCAGCGGATCCGAACGCCCGTATTCTCGAGCACGCCCCACAAGATCTTTCGAGGGACACGGTCGAAAGCCTTCTCCAAATCCACAAAGCACATGTGCACAGATTGGGCAAACTCCCATGCCCCTCCAGAATCCTGTGGAGCGTATAGAGTTGGTCAAGAGTGCTGCGGCCAGGGCGAAAACCACATTGTTCCTCCTGAATCCGAGGTTCGACTATCGGTCGGATCCTCCTCTCTAGTACCCCTGCATAGACTTTCCCAGGTAGGCTGAGGAGTGTAATTCCCGATAATTGGAACACACCCTCCGGTCCCCTTCTTAAAAATTGGGACCACCACCCCAGTTTGCCAATCCAGAGGTACAGCCCCGATGACCACACAATGTTGCAGAGGCGTGTCAACCAAGACAGTCCTACAACATCCAGAGCCCTGAGATATTCGGGCGGATCTTGTCCAACCCGGGCTCGACCACCGAGGAGCTTTTTGACAACCTCAGTGACCTCCACTCCAGTGATGGGCGGACCCTCAACCGAACCCCCAGGGTCTTCCTCTTCCACGGAGGGCGTGTTGGTGGGATTGAGAAGGTCCTCAAAGTATTCCCTCCACCTCTCAACAACATCCCCAGTTAAGGTAAGCAGCTCCCCACCTCCACCGTAAACAGTGTTTGTGAAGAACTGCTTCCCCCTCCTGAGGCGTCGGATGGTGGCCCAGAACCTTTTTGAGGCCAACCGATAATCACTCTCCAGGCCCTCACCGAACTCCTCCCACACCCGAGATTTTGCATCTGCGACAGCCTCGGCTGCAGCACGTTTGGCCTGCCGGTACCCGTTTGCTGCCTCAGGAGTCCCACAGGCTAATAAAACCCGATAGGCCTCCTTCTTCAGCTGGGACGGCCCCCTTCACCGCAGGTGTCCACCACCGGGTTCGGGATTACCACCACCACAAGCACCCACGACCTTACGGCCACAGCTATGGGCTGCCGCCTCAGCAATGGAGGCACGAAACATGGCCCATTCGGATTCCATGTCCCACGCCTCCTCCCGAACGGGGTTGTAGCTCTGCCGGAGGTGGGAGTTAAAGGCCTCTCGGACAGGGGGCTCCGCCAAACGTTCCCAGCAGACCCTGATTACACGCTTGGGCCTGCCAGGTCTGGAAGGCAACCTCCCACACCACCGAAGCCAACTCACCACCAGGTAGTGATCGGTAGACAGCTCAGCTCCTCTCTTCACCCGAGTGTCCAGAACATATGGTCGCAAGTCCGATGACATGACTACAAAGTCAATCATCGAACTGCGACCTAGGGTGTCCTGGTGCCAAGTGCACTTATGGACACCCTTATGTTCGAACATGGTGTTCGTGATAGACAAACTATGACGACAACTCCAGAATAGAAGAAGGTCCAGCCTCTTTCGAGATGGATGGTTCCAGAGCCCAAGCTATGCGTTGAGGTGAGCCCGACTATATCTAGTCGGTATCTCTCCACCTCACGCACCAAATATCATATACATAGCTCCTAGGATCATTCGGTCACGCAAACCCCTCCACCACGATAAGGTGGCGATTCAAGGAGGGGTAATGACCGAAAGAACGAGATCACGGATACAAGCGGCTGAAATGAGCTTTCTTCGCTGGGTGGCGGGGTTCTCCCTTAGAGATAGGGTGAGAAGCTCCGCCATTTGGGGAGAGCTCGGAGTAGATCCGCTGCTCCTCCGCATTGAGAGGGGCCAGTTGAGGTGGCTCGGGCATCTGGTCAGAATGCCCCCCGGACGCCTCCCTGGTGTGGTGTTTCGGGCATGTCCAACCGGGAAGAGACCCCGGAGTCGACCTAGAACACGCTGGAGGGACTATGTCTCTCAGCTTGTCTGGGACTGCCTCGGTGTCCCCCCGGGAGAGTTGGAGGAAGTAGCTCGGGAGAGGGATGTCTGGACCTTTTTGCTAAGGTTGCTGCCCCCGCAACCCGACCCTGGACTAAGCGGAAGAAGATGATGATGATGATTTTTACACTCACAACCGCAAGAAGGCAACAAGAGAGCAGAAAAGTGGAGATTACTATATTAGTGCAATGAAGAAAACAAAAGAAGCTAATTGCAGGCTAAAAGCTAGATGGCCACGTGCCTCAGGGAAGGGCTTGTCAACAGTGCAGTTGCGTCTCCACCTCCAGGTAGTTGTCAAAGAGATGAATATAAATGACTTTGCGTGAGGACTTTCTTGGTGTTACAGCCTCATTACAGCTTCATGCAACGGAACCGCCTCTGTCAGAGCGAGGACCACAACGTCACAAAAACTGCCAGCAGATTTCCAAGCCAAGGTAGACAGTTTCCATGAGTTTGCGACTTATAGTCCAGTGCGACTTATATATATATATATATATATATATATATAAATTTAAGTTCTCTATAATCACCTGAAGAGAGAGGATGGTTTCACCACCCCTCGAAACAGATCTGTAGTGATAAATGGAGTTTCAATAGAAAGTCTTTGTCCTTTCCTTTTATTTTTATTATTTTTATTATTATATATATATTTTTTTTCTCTTTTTTTTCTCTTCTTCTTCTTTATTGTGCATTTTTTGGCCAATGCGACTTGTTCTCCGGAGTGACGTGTCGTCCAGAAAATATGGTAATTGGAGCATTAAGAGACTTGTTAATTGTTTCAGGATCTATATTTTTCCTTCTATTAAGTTATTTATTTTGCAGTATGGAACCATTTCTCTGAGAGACATTGTATGTGTGTGAGTGTGTCTGTGTGTGTGTGTGTGTGTGTGTGTGTGGGGGGGGGGGGTTTAAGTGTACAGACAGGAAATGCTTGATGAAATTCCCAGATCAATATGTTGCCATGTGACTTGGTTGATTTGTACACCTTTCAGTGTGTTGTATTCATTAAATTACATTGCTCATAATATTTACCAACAGTGTTACTGAAGAACCTATGCTGTGCCCACTGTAGCAATGTTTGAGCTGTGCGGGTACATGTACTGTGAACTATCTATTACATAGCCAAAGTTATTCTTGATCTAATATTCTAATATGGAGTAATTATTTTATTTTTCTTTGTATTAGTTCAGGTTGCAGTTTGTTTGGAAATGTAATCTAATGCAAGCTAAGAGTGGTATCTTGATATGTTTGCTCTGGGTGTGCGACCCTAGTGACCTTGCAAGGACAACACCAACGGCGTCTTTACAAGGATCTCATGCAGGACTATAATCCTTTAGAGAGACCTGTGTACAACGACTCTCACTCACTGACTGTCCACTTTAGTTTCAGCCTTATGCAAATCATGGATGTGGTGAGTAGCAGTACATACACACACAAACATCTGTTTTTGTGCCACTACTTCATACAGATCACAGCTATCGCCCATACTAAAGATAGGCTGTACGTGACATAATGAAACACCCAACAACAGACACTGTAAAAAATTAGAACTGAACTGAAGACAATTGAAAATCTCTAGCACATAAAGTACCATTTAGATGAGGAGCATGGGAAATCTGATTTTATTTTTAGGAAAAAAATTAAAAGCAATATCTGTGGAGGTAGACAAACAAATCTACAGTTAAATTATTACAGATCAAAATATATGTATACATATATATATATATATATATATATATATATACACACAAACACACGCACACACACACACAGGGATCCCTCACTTTTTGCGGTTAATTGGATCATCTCCCCCACCCCCGACTGACGTATACGGACATGTATATGTGCATATAATATCAATAAATATATATCCAATGCTATAAATGCTTGTTATAACAATTAAACATTGAAAAAATAACATAAGATGGAAATAAAATAGAAATACAGACGCCCTCCAACTCACCAACATTCGTTTTGCAAACATCCGGCGATACCAGCAATGCTGTCCAAGGTCAAAAGTGAAAGTGAAATGAAATTGAAGAACAAGTAGAAATAGAAATGGAATAAAATGTACAGAAATATAGATCATAAATATAAGTACGAAATATGATTAAACATTATCCTAAGGTACACTTAATATGAGGCTCTGGCAGAGGGGGGCGTGGCTGCTCAGACAGATGCAACAATGTATCCAGTTTTGATGGGAGATTTTGGGTTGTTTTATGTTTTGTGTTGGTTTAGTTTTTTTTTTGTTTGTTTGCATAATTGGCCTTGTTTTTGTGGCATTTTCCTTAAACTTTCCACCTATTCTTCTTAATTTCCTTATTTTTTAATTCAATTAATTTTTTTTTTAACCGCGATGCACCGAAGCCGCATTAATTGAAGCGCCAAGTAGCGAGGGATCCCTGTATATATATATATATATATATATATATATATATATATATATATATATATATATATATATATATATATATATATATATATATACAAAAAAAGAAAGTTCCTTTGACTGAATATATAGAGTAAATTTCCTTCAATTCACGTCATTTGACAGAGATACCATTATTATTATTATTATTATTATTATTTCTTCTATCATAATATATATGTGTATATATATATATATATATATATAATTATATATAGCTATACATATATATACATATATATATATATATATAATATACTGTGTATATATATATATATATATATATATATATACACTACTCACTACTCACAGTGCAACTAGGAATAACATAATATGAGTCTTGTTTAATTTCACAAATTGTAGTAAAGTAGTATATATATATATAATATATAATATAGTTAATTATAATTAGAAATGCCAACCTCTTAACTCGAGGCCTTCATGTGGAGACACATCAACATAAGAATAGTAAATATGGACCCATGTACCATATTCCTCGATACTTCGCACTTCAATTCATGTGGCACCAGTGCATCGTGGGTTTTTTTTTTTTTTAAATATTCATAGAATTAAAATTTAAGGAAATTAAGGAGGAATAGGGAAAAGTTAAGGAAAATGCCACAAAACAAGACTAATTATGCAAAAAAAACCCAAACAAAAACAGAAGAACAACCCAAAACTACCCATCAAAACTACTTATATTTTTATGTGAGGTGTGCATCTGAGTGTGTGCACGTGCATGTGTGCGCGTGCGAACGCGTCTGCATGAGTGTGTATATTTATATTTTGTTTACATCTTATGCATTTTTTGAATGTTTAATTGTTATTACAAGCATTTATAAGATTGAATATGTATTTATTGATATTATATACACTTATACATGTACGTATATGTCAGTCGGGGTGGTGGGGGATACTTCACGGATTCGGCGGTCACGGCGGATCTCAGTCACAATTAACCGCGGAAAGTAAGGGATCCCTGTACAGCAAAACTCATTTCAAACTTCCAAATGCTAAACTCCAAACTGAAACATTGGCTGAACTGCAGAAATCAGTGGATTACATCTATAGTCCCAAATCTCCCCAAGTATGTCCCACGTCTCCCCATGTGGCATTTTTTAGAAAAAAATGTACTATTTGAAATAAGGGGAAATAAAAAAATCTGCAAAAGTGCACACATCAAAGAAGACTTGAGAGAACTTTTAGCAGAACATTCAATCTAGATGGCTGCAATGAATGCCAGTATCGAAGTGCATTGTAAAGTGAAAAATTCAAATCTGGGAGGGATTAAAATAATAAATACAGTTACCTTGAATAACGAGACAGAAGGGCCCTGTCCACAAAAAAAAAAAAAAAAAGTGCGCTATTGACCTATTTAAAGCCAAGCACATAATGTAAACTTTAATCTCATTTACTAATGTAATAGTCCAGAAATTACCTTGTCCTGACTCCCTGGTCTGCCCGACTACTTAAAGATACAGTAAAGATAAAGAGATGTTTGTTGTCAAATGTTGCATGAACAATGAAAATCAGTTTAGCAGCAATTACTATACAAAAAGAAAGTGCACAAAATACAACTAAGGAACAATACTGAATATACTATACATGTACATATACTTACAAACACATATATACACACACACATACATACATGTACCCTGTATGCACTTGCATATCTATTCACATATACAGGGATCCCTCACTTCCTGCGGTTAATTGGGACCGAGATCCCCCCGCGACCGCTGAATTCCGCGAAATAGGATCAAACCCCCCCACCTGACTGAGATACATGTACATGTATACACGTACATGTATATGTGTATATGTATTTATTGATATTATATACACATATAAATGTACATGTATATACGTACATGTATATGTGTATATAATATCAATAAATGCATATTCAATTATATAAATGCTTATAATGACAATTAAACATTCAAAAAATTATGCATAAGATGTAAATAAAATATAAATACAGTGATACCTCTGCTCACGAACATAATTGGTTCCCAGAAAGTGTGTGTGAGGCGAAAAGTTCGTCTTCCGAACATTTATTTCCCATAAGAAACCATTAAAATGAGAATAATCCGTTCCCAGGTCCCCATAAAACATAATTTTCTACTAAATAAGCCTTAAAACTACACAAAAATATACCTTATTTTATGTATAATAAATGTGCTATTGTATTGTAATTAAAGAAATAAACTGTACTGTATAATAAAGTGGTTTTATTTACCTTTGTGATGGTAGTTGATGGCTTGATGGAATGGAGTGGGAGGAGGAGGGAGGGAGGGACTTACTGTTTGGAAGGAGAGTTTGGAAACGCCTACTGTTTGGAAACACGCATATCCACACACGCACCCTTAATAGCTTCCTTGTTCTTAAGGATGGGAGCAATGGTAGACTTAGCGTACTGGTACTGGGACGCTGAGTCACACAAACGCACACCTCGTTCGTGTTTTTCAATGATCTCCGCCTGTGGTGGGGTCTTTTTCGGTCCCATAATAGCAAAAGTACACTCAATATGGTCCAAAATGTCTATCAAACACAAACCACTTCCGCACTCAAAGAAAGGGGTGTGACGAACTGTGACGCCGTGAGCGTGCGTCAGCTTCTCGTGGCCGCCACCGTGGCGCTGTTCGACCGCGTGGTTTGATTCGTCCGCCGAAAACTAGTTCGTCAGCAGAGACTATATGCTCGCAAATTTAATGTTCTTGAGGCGAAAAGTTCGTGAGCTTAAGCGTTCGTCAGCGGAGGTTTTACTGTACACACATACAGACGCGCGCGCCCGTGCGCACAGAAGCACGCCTCACATAAACATGTAAGTAATTTTGATGGGAGGAGGGTTAGGTTGTTTTTTTGTTTGTTTTTGTTTGTTTGGAGGTTTTTCGCATAATTGGCCTTGTTTTGTGGCATTTTCCTGAACTTTTCCCCCCTAGTCTTCCGTAATTTCTTTATCTTTTAATTTTTCGATAAATATTGTTAAAAAAAAAACAAACTGCGATGCACTGAAGCCGCATGAATTGAAGCGCGAAGTAGCGAGGCATCCCTGTACACACATTTACAGACTGTATCTATATTCACTTATTCACACCTACTCACACGTACACTGAAGGGTGAATATGTCAAAGGTGCAGATATACTCCAGGTATGAGCTTTTAATTGTTAATTATAAGGTGTATGGTTCTAAAATGCAATGATGTTCAAGACCAAGACATGTTAACATGAGTATTGCATCGTCCAGGAAGATGGTCCGAATGACGTTTGTTCAGTTGGAGTGTGTGATGATGGTGGTGGTGGTGGTGATACATGTTTAACTGCTTGTGGGTAAT
>CM045742.1:14885000-14935000 GCA_024760905.1 Plotosus lineatus
GTTATATCAATGCAGCCGTGGGTTCACAAGCTCGTTCACAAGCTCATCCTCACGCCGTTCCCAAGCCCGAATAAATGCAGGGGGTTGCATCAGGAAGGGCATCCAGAATAAAAATTTGTACAAAAAAAAATTGAAATGTGAATCATAAAAACGAATTTCATACCGGATTGGTCAAGGCCCGGGTTAACAACGACCGGCATCAGTAATGTTAACCAACAGGGTTTTGGTGGAAATTGGACTACTGTTGGTCGAAGAAGGAGAGGCGGGACGCGTGTCCATAGGCAGAAAGAGAAGAAAGACATTAGTGTAGAACTGAGAGTAGGGACTTTGAATGTTGGAACTATGACAAAAAAAGGTAGAGAGCTGGCTGAAATGATGCAGAGGAGGAAGGTGGACATACTGTGTGTTCAGGAGACCAAGTGGAAAGGTAGTAAGGGTAGAAGCTTAGGAGCCGGGGTTAAGCTGAACAACAGTTTGGTTTCATGCCAAGAAAGAGCGCCACAGATGCAGTGTTTGCTTTGAGGATGTTAATAGAGAAGTACAAAGAAGGCCAGAGGGAGCTGCATTGTGCCTTTGTAGATCTGGAGAAAGCATATGACAGGATGCCGCGAGAGGAACTGTGGTATTGCATGAGGAAGTCTGGAGTGGCAGAGAAGTATGTTAGAGTGGTGCAGGACATGTATGAGAGATGTAAGACAGTGGTGAGGTGTGCTGTCGGTGTGACAGATGAGTTCAATGTGGAGGTGGGACTGCATCAAGGGTCAGCTCTGAGCCCCTTCTTGTTTGCTATGGTGATGGACAGGCTGACAGACAAGGTTAGACAAGAATCTCCATGGACTATGATGTTTGCAGATGACATTGTGATCTGTAGTCAGAGCAGAGAACGAGTGCAGGAAAATCTAGAGAGGTGGAGGTATGCCCTGGAAAGGAGAGGAATCAAGGTTAACTTAAATAAGACAGAATACGTGTGTGTGAATGACAAGGACCCAAGAGGAATGGTGAGGTTACAGGGAGCAGAGATAACGAAGGTGGAGGATTTTAAGTACTTGGGCTCAACAATCCAGAGCAATGGAGAGTGTGAAAAAGACGTGAAGAAGTGTGTGCAGGCAGGTTGAAATGGCTGGAGAAAAGTGTCCAGTGTGATAGGAGAGTATCGGCAAGAATGAAAGGAAAAGTGTCCAAGACAGTGATGAGGCCAGCGATGTTGTATGGTTTAGAAACAGTGGCTCTGGGGAAAAGACAGGAGGCAGAGCTGGAGGTAGCAGAGATGAAAATGTTGAGGTTCTCTTTGGGAGTAACGAGGATGGATAGGATCAGGAATGAGTACATCAGAGGGACAGCACATGTGAGATGTTTTGGAGACAAAGTCAGAGAGGCTAGATTGAGATGGTTTGGACATGTACCGAGGAGGCATAGTGAGTATATTGGTAGTAGGATGGTGAGGTTGGAACTACAAAGAAGAAGGCCTAGAGGAAGACCAAAGAGAAGATTTATGGATGTGGTGAAGGAGGACATGAAGGAAGTTGGTGTGAGAGAAGAAGATGCAGAGGATAGGGTGAGATGGAGGCAGATGATTCGCTGTGGCAACCCCTGAAGGGAGCAGCTGAAAGGAAACGAAGAAGAAGATTTTTTTGTTGTTGTTATATCATTCCTAAAAGACTACTTCATCAGTACTTTCAATTAAATTGTAGGGAAATTCTGTATTCAGTGTGCCAATAAATTTAATTTCCCATGAATATTTGTGGTTTAGGAACAAGCCCTTCTCCAAATTTGTAAATGTTCTATCCAACCCTAAGGGTTTATACTTCTTCCATAAATGCGACAGCTTCTGCTGCAGTGTGCTGGGTTAATTATCCAGTTCCCGCTGGGACTTCCTTTTCCCACACTGCTGCTGTAATAACCAGATACACTGCTGGCCAAAAAAAATTGGGCAGTTAAATATTTTGTTGGACCGCCTTTAGTGTAATCAAAATGACATTGTTTCAGCAACACAAAATTAGTTGGCCTTACTTTTCACCGACATCTTAAATTTATGTCAAAGGAAATCAAAACACAACATTAAAGTCTCCTCCAGCACGTCTCGAGTACTTCCAGTAGGGTTGAGGTCAGAAATCTGTGGTGCTGGTTCATATGTGAAAATAATTCCTCATGCTTCCTGAACACTCTTTTAATATTTGAGCCCCAATTTTATATTTCTGTGTTTAGGGAAGAACACATCCATTGATGGGATAACCTGGTCATTGAGCACATTCTGGGAGTCAGCTGAGCTCATTTTATTGCCACATAATGTTGCTGAGCCTGAACAAGTGAAGCAACAATGCCATCATGATCATGCACTGTAATCAAGGCTAAATGTGGTCCAAAAAATATTGTAGTGTTCAACCTTTACTTTTGGCAGGCATTGAAAAATGGCCGTGGTGGTCCTCCACCATTTTTCGATCCCTGTTTCAAGCTGTGTAATACAGTATGGAGTTCCTGAATTTTGAAGCTTCTGGAGCTTCTGGAGCACTGAAGGGAGGCATGCATTTGTTTAGCTCATCAGTTTAAGAATCAACCCTCCTTCTTCAGAATCAGCTACCACGCCGTTAAAAGAGCATTGCAACAAAACTATTAATGTAAATATTATCCTGCTTGATCAAATTTATGCAACTCTATTGCGTTAAAGTCTGAGCTGTTAGAAATACCTGAACTTCTCCAGACCCTTTTCCCCAAGAGGGCACCAGATGCACCAGATGCATAATGTAATCAATCATGATATTCAAGAAATTGAGTTGGACCAGACCACTGCCAAGACTGATCCCTCAGCCTGATTACAGTTGATGAGTGTCGCGTGAGTTTATGTTTGAGGTCATGTTGCACATGATTTTTCGGTTTTATATGGTCACCATTAAAATGGTTGCTGATGTAACGCTGCTCAAGCCTACACCCTACACTTGCTTCAAATACAGCCACCATACAATCATCTTCTATTTTTAAAATATGTATTATATATTCCTAAATATCCCCAAGTCATTCACTCACAGGGAAACATCCTTAATGTGTATCGGAAGGCGATTCCAAGGCCCTGAAGGAGGAATTTAATGAGGTAATATGTATGGTGACATCCACAGATATATTTTTACTGATTGTTTTCATTATTATGATCATTTTTACCTCCTCAGTACTGGGTGGATTATTATCTGAAGTGGAACCTGAGTGACTACCCTGGAGTGCCCACTGTCAGGTTTCCTGATAATCAGATCTGGAGACCTGATATTTTGCTCTATAACAGGTATCAATGATTAGCTTTTCATGCAAGTATGAACATAGAAAAATGAACAAATCTGGAAGAGAACCAAAACATCTGCAAACATCTGCAAACTGTTCATTGTCTATCAATTAAATGTTCAGTTCATTTTCTGTAACCGCTTCATCCTAATTAGGGTCGCGGGGAGGTTGGTGCCTATCCCAGCCAACTCAGGACGAGGGCAGAGTACACTCTGGACAGCTCGCCAGGCCATCGCAAGGCGGAAACACGCTGACGGCTTTGCAGCCTACTCTTGTCGAAAGTCAGCAATTGTTCTTTTACATGCCTCACACCATAGATAGTGAGAGACATGGCCGGCCTTTGATAACCCAGTTAGCTGCACTGGGGGGGGGGGCAACCAAGACAGTGACAACCTTATGGAGAGTGGGACTCGAACCCCCAACCTTTGGATCAGCGATCCGGCGCCTTATACCATTAGACCACCACTTCCCCCATCAATTAAATGAGCATATTATAAACAATTACTACCCTCAGTGCAGTGGCGGTCTAGTGGTATAGGGCGATGGATCGCTGATCTGAAGGTTGCGGGTTCGAGTCCCACTCTCCACAAGGTTGTCACTTTCCCCCCCAGTGCAGCTAGCTGGGTTATCAAAGGCCGGCCATGTCTCTCACTGTCTATGGTGGGAGGTTCAGGTAAAAGAACCATTGCTGACTTTCGCAAAGAGTAGCTGCATAGCCGTCAGTGTGTTTCTGTCTCTTGCCAAAGGGTTGTGTCAGGAAGGGCATCCGACGTAAAAACCTATGCCAAATCAAACATGCGATGATTCACTGTGGCGACTCCTGAAAAAGGGAAAATCTGAAAGGAAAAGATTACAGTATAAACAATTACAAGATCATCACATGTGATACACTGAGTAAATACGACACATTCATTTACAGTAGATACAGTTATCATGTCTAGGTACCCTGTGAAGCCTGGTCCTGTCTCATCTCAGAAGTTAAGTAGGGTTTGTTCTTGAATGGGAGACTACCTGAAAACACCAGGTGCTATGGAGGATTAGGGAAAGACCTGGCAACCTATCATGTAAAAAATCTGCAAAGATCTCCATGAGAATAGATTTGCTTCGAGTCAGATTCGACTCAAGGCACATACATGCATCGAGTAGATATAATTGTTGCAGCCAATGTCTCACAGCTATGCTTTTGCAATGTCACAGAAAATTTCAAAGAGGTTTGCATAGGTTAGGAATTTAATAACTTGTGATACTTATGTGTTGACCTAGTGCCGATGAGAGGTTTGATGCCACGTTTCATACCAATGTGCTGGTCAATTCATCAGGCTACTGCCAGTATCTACCACCAGGTAAGTTTTAATAGATAATGTCTCATAAGTCTTAAATAGATGGGTCTGGTGGCATCATGGTTAGCACTTCCACCTCGTAGCAAGATGTTGCTGGGCTTGAGGCTCCGCAAAGGGGTTTCTGTGGGCAGCTTACATGTTCTCCTTGAGCTTACTGTCATTATGATTCAAATTATTTTAATAACTTCTTGGTTAATATAAAGTGGTGGTTGTTAAGGACTTTCAAAAAGTTCACTAGTTCTTAATTTCCATCTTTTTTGTGTTGGTGTTGAAATCTCATAAATTCCCTGCAAAAAACTGTCCATATCTCAGCAAGCAGACCCAACTACAGTAATGATTTTGGTACCAAAATGGAGCTCACCGACTCAGGGATTTGGAAATATGCACAAGTCATATATCCCAATATGCACTTTAAAACCAGATTTGATGTGATGAGTCATAAATAATACAGGCAGACATACAGATAGATAGAAAGTAGGAAGCAGGGTAAAGGTAAACATGCTTTCTAATTTTTTTTTTAGGAACAAACACCATTTGAATGGGAAAAACTAAACTAGTCCTCACACAGACATGGCATGAAAAAATTCTCAGACTATTAGTAGCAATAACTAGAGAAGTATTAACTCAAAAAGAGTTTTGGGATAACCCGAAAGAACTACAAGCAGTCTTTGAAAGACCCATCGAAGAGTATTTATATAAATCTAGATATTTTTGGAGTAATATACTGTACTATTATCAGACTGAAACAAAATATATTAGTAGACCTTCTGGCAATAATTCAGCACGCCATGTCAGGACAAATAGAGAGACTGCACATATTCTCCCAAGAATGTCAGAACCATGGTAAAGGTGAAGCATGGTAGTAGTAAGGGCATGATATGGGCATACATGATCAAATAAAGCAATGTATGATCACATTCGAATAGAGGTTATTCTGATAGGCCAAGACATAATATGAGGAGAAAAATGATGTTTGAACAAGACAGTGCCCCCAAGCATATAAGCAAAATAAATCAAGGGCTTGAATTATTTCACCAATACCCTGGCTTGAATCCCATTAAAAGCTTTAAAATTGCAGGGCTATCAGAGGGACACTTGTAGGTTTGGAAAATTAAAGATGCGTTGGCAAGAGTTGCAAAATAGAATAAATTAAATATAGGGATCCCTCACTTTCCGCAGTTAATTGGGACCGAGACACCCCCCCTCCCCCGCCCCCCCACGACCGCCGAATTCCGCGAAGTAGGATCAACCCCCCCCCCCCGACAGACAAATATGTACATGCATATGTATACAGTATATAATATCAATAAATACATATTCAACACTATCATTGCTTATACTAACAATTAAACATTCAAAAATAATGCATACACACACACAGATGTGCACTTCACAAAAAAAAAATGTAAGTAGTTTTGCTGGGGGGTTTTGGGTTGTTTTTTGTTTTTGTTTGTGTTTTTTTGTTTTGTTTTGTTTTGTTTTTTGCATAATAGGCATTGTTTTGTGGCATTTTCCTTAACTTTTCCCCTATTCTTCCTTAATTTCCTTATTTTTTAATTTGATGAATATTTTAAAAAATAAATAAATAAAAACGCGATGCACTGAAGCCGCATGAATTGAGGCGCGAAGTAGCGAGGGATCACTGTATCTCAAAATTGCAACTACCAACAACAACTTTATAACACAGTACTAGTACAAATAGTTTTACACTAAAAACATACATTTGGTTCATATTTCTTAGTCACAAGATGCAATGTTTGTAAATTACAATTTAATTTTATTTATTATTATTTCATAATTTTGTTTAAAAACAACCAATAGTGTGTATATATTCATTTCCCCTCAAGTTAGGTGCACCATTGGGGTGTTAGTGGGGTTTTGCCACGTTGTAGCCATGTCCAAAGATATAGTAGAGAAGATACAGTTCTTCTATGAAATCCTACAATACGCTCCAACAGTTCAGTGTCCAACTAATGATTCTTAAGGACAGAGAATTCCCATAATGCACTTGCAGGGAATAGTGTCTATAACACCAATTTGAGTGATAATACCATCTGATCTCTCCTAATTCCTCCCTCAGAACACTATAGTCTGTGCCTTGGCCTTGTGGTTGTGCATTGTGCATCTTCTTCTCAGCCTTCTATGGTCATGCTGGTGTTTCAAATTTAACTCCGCACCAAGAGCATTGAAAGAAGACATAAATAAATGCTTTGATCTCAGTAATGCATGAAGGGATGCATGCAAATATGTGCATTTGCAGTAGATATGGAACCCTTGAGGGTTCGCTGCGTAGCCTTTTGAAAGCAGTGGGGAAGAGGACAAGAATGAGGAGAGGAGATAAGCCTGAAATGCTCTGCAGCTGCTCAGTATTTGGAAACAAATTGGATTAATAAAAATTTGTCTGCAGGTGCGAACTTTGAATGTGACATTAGATGAGAGGGTTGAGATTTGTAATTCTTGCTGGCATTATTTGTCAGCTTTGGTTTGTTTGGTAAGATGGAGTTTGACGTTCTGTTGCTGGCGTATAATTTGTCTCAACAAAGACAAAACGCATTAATGACTTCAGAGCGTTTCCTCCTTTATTGCCGTACTTCCCAGTCTGCATAGTAGGTCGCATGGTTATGCATCCAATAATTCTTGATTAATACATACCTGTCAAGTTGTACGGTTTTGGCGTAATTTGTACAAGTGAGCACTGATTTTTAAATGTGTACGCCGTACGTCCGAAATCTGTACGTTTTTCGATCATTTCGTCTTTTTTTTTTTAACTCCGTTTTTTGTGTCACCGTTTCAGTAAAGAGACGATACGCCAAATTGGTCTGTAGCCGTTTTCTCGCGAGAATCGCGCGTTGCGTTTATCGTCTGCTATCGTCTGCTCTTTCCGACCACGTGACCGCACTTTCACTTCCGCCATCATTCAAGTCAAACTTAATTGCGAGCTCAAGTGCCATGAAGTGAAGCCATCAAAAGAAATGATTGAAAGTGCCAAAAGTGCTACATATAGTTATAATAAAGATCACTGTTAAATTTTCTTAATCATGCAGCTGAAGATATTACTCTTTTATTTGATTGCACCAGGTTATATGTTACAACATTACCAATAAATTCATATTATATTAAAAATAGAGTTTAATTTTTGTTTCATATTGCACGCGATAATAAGACGCATAAGATTAGTTGCTATTTTGTAAGGGCATAAGTAGCCATTTGTAAGATCGCCAACGGCCTAGGGTTGACAGGTATGTTAATATGCTAATGTAAAATAGAAGTATTTGAATAATCCTATTGATAACTAAATGTTTTTGGTCATAAATGGTACCGGTTGTTGTGCACTACATCTGTTTTTTTGTAATACAGTATACAGTGATCCCTTGCTACTTCACGCTTCAATTTCTGCGACTTCACTGCATCGCGGGTTTTTCAAAAATATTCATCGAAAAATTTAAAAAAAAAAAGGAACTTACGGAAATATAGGGGTAAAGTTATGGAAAATGCCGCAAAACAAGGTCAATTATGCAAAAAAAAAAAAAAAAAAAAAAAAAAAAAAAACCCAAACAAACAAAAATAACCCAACAAAACTACTTACATTTTTAGGTGAGGTGCACATCTGTGTGCGCGGGCGTGTCTGAATGTGTGTGTATTTATATTTTTTTTACATCTTACGCATTATTTTTGAATGTTTAATTGTTATTATAAGCAATTATAGCGTTGAATATGTATTTATTGATATTATATACACATACACATGTACGTATACATATATCGAGCACTGGTGGCCTCGTGGTATATGGTGCTGGATTGCTGATCCTAGGGTTGGGGGTTCGAGTCCCACTCTCCACAAGGTTGTCACTGTCCCACCAGTGCAGCTAACTGGGTTATCAAAGGCTGGCCATGTCTTTCACTGTCTATGGTGAGAGATTCATGTAAAAGAACCATTGCTGACTTTCGTAAAGAGGAGCTGCAAAGCCGTCAGCGTGTTTCTGTCCCCTGCTGAAGGGTTTGTCAGAAAGAGCATCCGACGTAAAAACCTAATTCCAAATCAAATGTGCGAATCAGATGATTCGCTGAGGCGACTGCTGAAAAAGGGACAAGCCGAAAGAAAAAGAAGAAGAAGATACATGTACGTATATGTCAGTCAGGGGGGGGTCGATCCTACTTCGCGGAAATTGGTGTTCGCGGGGGGTCTCGGTCCCCATTAACCGCGGAAAGTGAGGGATCCCTGTACACTGCTTGGAGTACAACAAGTTGCACATGCTAATATTACATTAGACCACCTTTAGTATTGTTTACAACATGTAATCACTGTAGCTTTGTTACTTCGGCTGGTCCGGTTGAGATGCAGCAACATTGTGTGGCAATAAAATTAAGTCAGCTGATGACCTGAGTGGCCTGAATGACAGGGTTATCAAATTAATGAATATTGTCTTCCCTGATAGTATGAATTTACAATTATAAAATTGAGAATATGCTGGAGAAGACCTTATGGAGAGGTTCAGTTTTTCCACTGTGAGTAAAATTCTGGATGGAATAAATGTTGCTATGCTGCTTAGGTTTGTTGAAACAATGCCATGGGTATAATGCATTGTAATCAACTCTAAAGGCGCTCCAGCAAGATATTAGAGTACGGGACATTTTTGTGTCTGGGTAGTTGTAGGTATGACAACGCGTCATGCGCTTGAAAACATTTCCAGGCTCTATCTGTTCAGGGTGTGAATTTTACAATCAGGATAAACTGTCTCTTTTTGAACATTTTCAGGAATTTTTAAGAGCACCTGCTATATTGATGTGCGCTGGTTCCCCTTTGATGTTCAACGGTGTGATTTGAAGTTTGGATCTTGGACATACGGAGGCTGGTCTCTGGATCTGCAAATGCTTGAAGCAGATATCACAGGCTACATAGCCAATGGAGAGTGGGATCTAGTGGGTACGTGTGAAATAAAGCTCGAAATCCTTATAATCGCTTTTATTCCATACACACAATTGCATTGGAATAACTACACATTCTATGACAAATCAAAACATGAAGAAGAAAAATCTAATTTGTGTTATTCCTTTGAAGAAACTGAAGAAAAGTGAATGTGACAGTTCAAGAAAATAGCAGTGTCTGTTTTCTTCTTTACAAACTCAAAAATTAACAGTGTAAACTGAAAAAGAAATGCTCTGAGATTTTGCTTCCTCTGAATCACTGAACTTATATTTATTTGTATTACACACTATTTCTGAGAACTGCTGCAAGGAGTCGACCAACTTCTGGAACCTGTGCACAGGTTTTCTAGCCCAGGATGATTGGACTACATTCCACAGTTCTTTGTCTTTCTTGGTTTTGCCTCAGAAACTGTATTTTTGATGTCACCCCACAAGTTTTCTATTGGATTAAGGGCCAGGGATCGGGCCGCAGCTCCATAAAGTTAATCTTGTTGGTCTGGAACCAGGATGTTTACTGATGTGTTTGGGGTCGTTATCTTGTTGGAACCCATTTCAGGGGCATTTGCTCTTCTTCAAATGTTATGCTGTATTCAGACTGATCCATGATCCCTGGGATGCGATAAATAGGCTCAACACCATAGTATGAGAAATATCACCATATCATGATGATTGCACCACCAGGCTTCACTGTCTTCACAGTGTACTGTGGCTTGAATTCAGTGTTTGTGGGTCATCCATGGGGGCAACTAGACTCAAAACGAACAATCTTACTTTCATCAGTACTCAAAGTGTTGCTCCGTTTCTCTTGAGGCCAATCAATGTACTCTTTGGCAAATTGTAACCTCTTCAGCACGTCTTTTTTTTCAACATTGGGACTCTGCGGGTCTTCTTGCCGATGACTTGGCTTCACATAGGCGTGTTCTAATTGTAACAGAACGTACAGGTAACTTTAGACCTTCTTTGATCGTCCTCGAGCTGATTGGTGGTTGAGTCCTTCAGATTTTGGCTCCTCAATCCATTCGAATGGTAGTTTTTCACTTCTTCCACGTCTGTCAGGTTTTGGTTACCATTTTAAAAGCAATTTGGATAATTTTAGCCTATCATTTTCTGCACTTCTTTATATGTTTTCCTCTCTTCAATGAACTTTTTAATCAAAGTACGCTATTCTTCGGAACAATGTCTGGACCCATTTTCCTCAGAATTTCAAAGAGAAATGTTCTATAACCAGCAAGTACAACATTTGCTTCCTTTGTTCCTTAAATAAGAATAATAACTGGCACCTGTTTTTCAAAGAATGAATGACATCACTAACTGAACTCCACACTGCTATTATTTTGAACACGCCCCTTTCAATTAATGATTCAATTACACAGTATCAGCAGCATGCATGTCATGACTGTTGTGTCTGTTGGATTCTATTACTCTACTACACCTGATAGTAAATTATTTACCATGTAGAAATATCATTTCTACCAAAAACACTGATTTATCAGGCTAGTGATTTCTTGCTGATATTATTTTGAACTATATAACTAAGTGTTAAGAACACTGTTGGGATACTGGCATATTTATGAGGAAAGCCTGACCAAAGACTTCTAAGTAACATATTATTTAATGTGTATTTAAAGAAGAATTTCATCAAGATTAAAAAAATTTTATATTGTTTGGAAATAATGCTGAATAATGCTGAATGTTTTGTGATAATATCAGCAGTAATCAGTTATGGATGCTGTCTCCATAGTGTTATTTAAACATAAAACATTCACACTGGCTTTTAAAAATATCAGATCTGAGGATGAACAGGTTCTTTAGTGACATAACAGTTGCCAAAAGTGGAAAAAAAACAAGCAAACATACATTTAAAATAGAAAACATGACAAAGCATTTTTTTCGCATTATTTTTGGGTGTGTGTACTATTTCAACTAAAATCCACCCATAGTATGACTAAGTATCAGAGAAGTGATGTTTATTTTTTAAAATACAGTGGTACCTCTGTACTCGAACGTTTTAGAGGTCGAACAAATCAGAATTTGACCAAAAAATCCTTTTTTTTGTCCTGGAAATCAACCAAAATCCGGAAGTCGAACGCTAAAAAAGCGCGAGAAAAACTAGACCAAGAGGGAGAGGAAATGCACATCTTCCGGTAGTCCGGAAGTTGTTGATACTATGTATCACCCTGATAAAGCTAGTGCTGTTCTGGGGAAGTCCAGAAGTGGTTGATACTATGTATCGTTGTGAACACCTTTAACAATGAGGTCATGAGCCACTTCCGTAAGGTTTTGAAAAGACAAGCCATGTTAGAAATGTTCTTCAAGAAAAGAAAGGGACATCCTGAAGAAGAGTCATCCACGCCAAAGTGAGTAGCAAGAGAAAAAAACACATTTGGCTGATTCACCTGAAGCTGTTTTGGAAGGGGATCCTCCGCCTCTCTTCCTCTCCAACATTTGTGAGGCGCTCCACCGAAAGTGGGCGCTTGTCGCAAGTGACGTATGGTGCGCGGCTTATCCGGACTTCCGATCTTTCAAGTGAGCAAGTGAAGGTTGAATACTAAACAAGTGGAGCGCCTCACATTTACATATGCCAACTGCTCACCACCACAAAGGTTAAAATTCTTATCTTTATTGTTATGTTTTAACTGTGGTACTGTGGTTTTTATTTTAGTGTGTTATGGTCTCTTTTTGTGAGACTGTTGTCATAGAAGGTCTAGAAGATTCTGTGAGGCCAGGAACATTCAACTGGATCCAAAAATGCAGGACACAAGGTGTGATGGAAACAGATGTGCTTTATTGTTCACATGGAAGGCACTAGAGCATGGGGAAATCGTAGTCACTGTTAGAGATGCGAAGAAACACGGAAATCAAACTAAAGTGGGAACTGGTGGAGCACGGAGCTGAGAGCCAGAGAGATCATGGGGAAGAGGGACAATCTTCTAGCACCGGGGGAGGAGGGGTGTTCTGCTTGTTTTTATAGCCCGTAATTAAGTGGAATCAGGTGTGTGTGTTTAGCTTTCCACGTGCGTGTGACAGCGTACAGACAGAGAAAGAGAGAGAGAGAGAGAGAGAGAGACACGCCAAAACCAGAGTCTCACAACACAGACCATAACACAGTGTACTGTATTCAATAATTTTTTCACTTAATTTGAGGACCTATGGTATGAGTTACATTACCGTTAACTTCTGTTCAAAAGACGACAGAACGGATTAAGACCATTTACATTATTATTATTATTATATTAATAATATTATATTATATAATTGGAAAAGCGGATTCAGAATTCGACCAAATCGAAATTCGACCAGCCGTCGGGAACGAATTATGGTCGAGTGCCGCGGTACCACTCTACATCAAGCCCAAGCTGAAAATTTGTCCTTAACTAGTGATAATGAATTAGTTTCTCAATGTTTATTCAGGTCATGGCCACAGTTATGAGGCAAGGCTAATGGGAGGGTCTTGAGGATTGGAATCCTGCTTCGTGGTCAGTTAAGACATAAACTACCCCTGTTTCTCCAGGGAAATCAGGGAGCATATCAGGGAGGGAAAAACGCCCCAAGTCAATGGGCTGCAGAACACCCCATAATAGAAACTCATGCCAAGATAGAAGTAACCACTGGAGAAAATTGGATTATTCCTCTATTACATTGTTTTTGTGATGGTTCAAGTGGTGCTTTGATGGTTACTATGAGTAAAGGTTACTTCAAGGTGTGAAACTTTATTTTTCATTATATATATATATATATATATATATATATATATATATATATATATATATATATTAGGGTGGCCCTTATTTTTAAAGTTTTTAATTTGTGACCTCTCACCCCGGCATTTTGTTCCATTTAATAAAAAGCAACTTTGTGCAAAAAAAAATCATGAAAATTTAATCACTTTTAGGCTATGCTCAAAAACAATGAAATTTTGAAGTACAGTATAATACTATTCAAACAATAAACCAATGTCAAGTTTGAAATGTGAGGTTCTTTTAGTTTTGTAGCTCATGAACAATTGTCTCTTTTCTGGCATCAAGGAATCTTTTCCTGTGGTCCTGAATGATCTGAAGGAGGAACTGATGTTGTTCTTCATCCTTAGATAGAAGGCCACAGGAGTACAGGAGTATAGTGGCCTTCTATCTGAAATGCCACTGCAGCATCATGTTTTCTTGAATTTCCTTTCACTAGGTACACGTAATGCTGCAGTGCATCTCTAATTGTAGGTAGTTTACAACCTCCTGTGTATGATTTTGCTATTTGTAATAAATTGATCTGATTCTTTGATCAAAAGTTGCTTGCCATTTCAAACTTTATTTTATATCCAGAATATTTTGTATGAAACATTTTTAGACAAAAAGGATCAAATTCAGGGGGTGAGACAGTTTAATTTCCCAGAATTTTTTTTTGCTACATATAAGGGCCACCCTAATAAAAAATAAATAAATAAATAAAATAAATAAAAAAATATATATATATATATTTTAATATATAATATATATATTAAATATATATATTATAATATATATATTATATATATATATATATATATATATATATATATATATATATATATATATATATATATATTATAATATATATATTAAAATATATATATATTCAAAATTAGATAGATAATTAGTATGAAAGTGTGATGGGCATACAAATTTTACCTTATTGGTAAGAGTATTAACTCACCATAGAGGTACCTGGACGGAGGAATGAGAAGTTTTACGACTGCTGTACGGAACCATACCCTGACATTACCTTTACACTGGTGATGAGAAGAAGAACACTCTACTACGGCCTGAACCTGCTCATACCCTGTGTGCTCATCTCCACCCTTGAACTGTTGGTGTTCTTGTTACCTGCTGACTCAGGGGAAAAGATCTCTTTGGGTAACACACGCATGCATACGCGCGCACCATGTATAGACATATTCAAACTGCATGGCTATTTTAAGACATTTGAGTTAAATAACAAAAGATGAATGTGAGACAACTGTATTTATTCCCTGATATTTACATTTAGATGTGTTCAACAAGGTAATATATGGCACTTTTTATTTGAGCGCACACATTTTCAAGAGAGAAAAAATGTTGGATCAGATCACTGAATAGTTGTGAGCTCTTGGTTTCATGTATGAAGACATTGCATTTGTTTAAAAAAAAAAAAAAATGGGATAAGCCAACACAAATACCGGAAAGCTATACAAAATGCGCTATACAAGCATCCATAATAATAATAAATGCTGTCTATTGAATCTTAAAAAGAAACAGAGCCATTGCTCAAGGACTGTACACAGCCAATATGACAATTTAGAAAATATCCAAAATGTATAGGCTCTTTTGTCAAGGATGGTGGAGGAAGTGTCATCACTTGAGCTTGCATAGCTGTCTTTGGAATAGGCCTTCTGATCTTTATTGATGCAACTCATTATGGTAGCAGATGCAAGCAGTGGCGTGCAAATGTTTTCACCCCCTTGGCATTTCCCCGATTTTGTTTCTTTACAATCCATTCATTCATTCATTTTCTGAATCACTTAATTCAAATTAGGGTCGCAGGGAGGCTGGCACCCATCTCAGCTGACTCTGGACGAGGGCAGAAAAACACCCTGGATAACTAAGGGCACAAACATGCTTACGGCTATGCAGCTACTCTTAAAGAAAGAGTACACTTTTACGTGCCTCATAGCATGCATAGTGAGAGTCATGGCTGGCTTTTGATAACCCAGCAAGCTGCCCCGGAAGGGGGGGGGGCTTGGGGGGCAGTGACAAATTGTTGAGAGTGACGGTTGAACCCCCAACCTTGGGTTTAGTGATCCAGCATCTTAGCACCAGGCCACCACTGCCCCTTCCTTACAATCTAATTTAAATATTTTTTTTCTTGTTCAGCACACACAAAATATTACAACTTGATGAAGGGGAAAAATAATAGTAGAAAAAAGGTGTTGTCTGTATATGTATTCACCCCCTTGATGATCTTATTATTTTCCTTTCGGCTGTTCCCTTTCAGGGGTCACCACAGTGAATCATCTGCCTCCATCTTCATGGAAGTCATATTAATGATTCGCATGTTTGTTTTGGCATAGGTTTTTACGTCGGATGCCCTTCCTGACACAACCCTTAGCAAGGGGCAGAAACACGCTGATGGGTATGCAGCCTACTCTTGACAAAAGTCAGCAATGGTTCTTTTACATGACTCTCACCATAGACAGTGAGAGTCATAGTCGGCCTTTGATACCCAGTTAGCTGCACTGTGGGGACAGTGATAATCTTGTGGAGAGTGGGACTCGAACCCCCAACCCTAGGATCAGCAATCCAGCACTTTTTACCACCAGGCCACCCCTTCCCTTCAACCCCTTTGCTGTGAAGACCCTAAATAAGATCTAGTACTGCCAATTACCTACAGAAGTCACATTTGTCCACCTGTGTGTGTGTGTGTGTGTGTGTGTGTGTGTGTGTGTGTGTGTGTATATATATATATATATATATATATATATATATATATATATATATATATATATATATATATATATATATATATGGGGTGGGGGTCTGGCCATCACTGAAGTGGAGGTCACTGAGGTTGTCAAATAGCTCCTCGGTGGTCAAGCAATGGGGTTGGATGAGATCTGCCCAGGGTATCTCAGAGCTCTGGATGCTGTAGGACTATCTTGGTTGACACGTCTCTGCAACATTGCGTGGTCATCAGGGGCTGTACCTCTGGATTTGCAAACCACGGTGGTGGTCCACATTTTTAAGAAGGGGGACCAGAGGGTGTGTTCTCATTACTGGGGAATCACATTCCTCAGCCTACCCGGGAAAGTCTATGCAGGGGTACTGAAGAGGAGGATCCGACCGATAGTCGAACCTCGGATTCAGGAGGAACAATGTATTTTTCGTCCTGGCCATAGCACTCTTGACCAATTCTATACGCCCCACAGGATTTTGGAAGGGGCATGGGAGTTTGCCCAATCTGTCCATATGTGTTTTGTGGATTTGGAGAAGGCTTTCAACAGTGTCTCTCAAACAATCTTGTGGGGCGTGCTCAGGGAGTACAGAGTTCCGGACCCGTTGTTATCACCGGAGCCAGGGTTTGGTCCGTATTGGTAACAACAGGTCAAATTTGTTTCCGGTAGGAGTTGGAGTACGCCAAGGCTGTCCTTTGTCACTGATTCTGTTCATAATTTTTATGGACAGAATTTCTAGGCACAGCCGAGGCATTGAGGGGCTCTGATTTGGTGGCCATCGGATCTCCTCTCTACTTTTACCGGATGATGTTGTCCTTTTGGCTTCATCAAGCCGGGACCTCCAGTTCTCTTTGGAGCGACTCGTAGCCAAGTGCGAAGCAGCCGGGATGAAAATCAGCACCTCTAAGTCCGAGGCCATGGTTCTCAGTCGGTCAAGGGTAGAATGCACCCTCTGGGTCGGGAATGAGGTCCTGTCCCAAGTGGAGGAGTTTAAGTATCTTGGGGTCTTGTTCACGAGTAAGGGAAGGATGGAGCGCGAGATCGGCAGACGGATCACTACAGCCTCTGCTGTTAAATGGAGACTGTACCAGTCCATGGTGGTGAAGAAAGAGCTGAGCCACAAGGCGAAGCTCTCAATTTACCAGTCGATCAATGTTCCAACCCTCACCTCTGGTCACGACTTTTGGGTAATGACTGAAAGAACAATACAAGTGGCTGAAATGAGCTTCCTTCGCCAGGTGTTGGGGTTCTCCCTTGGAGATAAGGTAAATGGCGTAAAACTTGAGCCAAAATTCTATGGGAATCATAAAAATGAATTTCATACCAGATTGGTTGAGGCCCGGGTTAACACCGACTGCCATCAGTACTGTTAACCAACAGGGTGCTGGTGGAAATTGGACTACTGATGGTCGAAGAAGGAAAGGCAAGAGGCGTGTCTGTAGGCGGAGAGAGAAAAGACATGAGTCTAGGACTGAGAGTAGGGTCCTTGAATGTTGGAAAAGGTAGAGAGCTGGCTGACCTGATGCAGAGGAGGAAAGTGGACATACTGTGTGTTCAGGAGACCAGGTAGAAAGGTAGCAAGGCTAGAAGCTTAGGAGCAGGGTTTAAGCTGTTTTCTCATGGTGTGGATGGGAAGAAATGGAGTAGGAGTCATCTTGAAGGAGGGGTTTGTCAGGAATATTCTAGAAGTGAAAAGAGTGTCAGACAGAGTAATGGGTCTCAACTTAGAAATTGAAGGTGTGATGTTCCATGTTGTTAGTGCTTATGCCCCACAGGCAGGATGTGAGCTAAAAAAGAAGGAGAGATTCTGGAATGAGTTAGACGATGTGATGCAGAATACCCACAGAGGTGAGAGTTTAGTCATTGGTGCAGACTTCAATGGACATGTTTGTGCAGGCAACAAAGGGGACGAGGAAGTGATGGGCAGGTTTGGTATCCAGGACAGGAACACAGAAGGACAGATGTTGATAGATTTTGTGAAAAGGATGGAAATGGCTGTGGTGAATACTTTCTTCCAAAAGAGACAAGAGCATAGGGTAACATATAAAAGCGGAGGTAGGAGTACACAGGTAGACTACATCTTGTGTAGGCGATTTAATTTGAAGGAAGTCAATGACTGCTGGTGACGCTGATGGTGAGGAAGGTGAAGAAAACAAAGGCAGAGCAGAACACAAAGTGGTGGAAGCTGAAAAAAGGAAGAGTGTCATGTTGTCTTCAAGGAGGAGTTGAAACAGGCTTTGGGTGGTCAGGAAATGCTCCTAGGTGACTGGACAACTACAGCTAATGTGATCAGGGAGACAGGTGGGAGAGTACTTGGTGCGTCCTCTGGAAGTAAAGTCGATAAGGAGACTTGGTGGTGGAATGAGGAAATGCAGGAGTGTGTACAAACAAAGAGGTTAGCTAAGAAGTGAGACATTGAGAGGACCGAAGAGAGCAATCAGAGGGCGTATGATGACTTGTATGATAGGTTGGACAGTAAGGAGTGAGAAAATTCTTTATACAGGTTGGCGCAGCAGAGAAATAGAGATGGGAAGGACATGCAGCAAGTTAGAGTGATTAAGGACAGAGAGGGAAATGTATTGACTGATGATAGAAGTGTGCTGGGAAGATGGAAAGAGTACTTTGAAGAGCGGATGAATGAGGAAAATGAGAGAGAAAAAAAGAGTAGAAGAGGTCACTGTTGACGACTAGAAAGTAGCAAAGATTAGTAAGGGTGAAGTGATGAGGGCATTGAAGAGGATGAAGAGCGGAAAGGCAGTTGGTCCTGATGACATACCGGTGGAAGTATGTAAGTGTCTAGGAGGGGTAGCAGTAGATTTTCTGACAAGAACATTCAACAAGGTCTTAGAAAGTGAGAGGATGCCGGAGCAATGGAGAAGTATGCTGGTGCCCATTTTTAAGAACAAGAGAGATGTGCAGAGTTGTGACAGCTACAGAGGGATAAAGTTGATGAGCCATACGATGAAGTTATGGGAAAGAATAGTGGAAGCTAGACTAAGGGCAGAGGTTAGCATTTGTGAACAACAGTTTGGATTAATGCCAAGAAAGAGCACCACAGATGCAGTGTTTGGTTTGAGGATGTTAATAGAGAAGTACAGAGAAGATCAGAGGGAGCTGCATTGTCCCTTTGTGGATCCGGAGAAAGCATATGACAGGGTGCCAAGAGAAGAACTGTGGTATTGCACGAGGAAGTCTGGAGTGGCAGAGAAGTATGTTAGAGTGGGGCAGGACCTGCTGTCGGCGTGACAAAAGAGTTCAAGGTGGAGATGGGACTGCATCAAGGGTCAGCTCTGAGCCCCTTCTTGTTTGCATTGGTGATGAACAGGCTGACAGATGAGGTGAGACAATTTTCCCCATGGACTATGATGTTTGCAGATGACATTGTGATCTGTAGTGAGAGCAGAGAACAAGTGCAGGAAAATCTAGAGAGGTGGAGGTATGCCTTGGAAAGGAGAGGAATCAAGGTAAGCCTCAGTGAGACAGAATACATGTGTGTGAACGAGAAGGACCCAACAGGAACAGTGAGGTTACATGGAGCAGAGTTAACGAAGGCAGAGGATTTTAAGTACTTAGGCTGAACAATCCAGAGCAATGGAGAGTGTGGAAAAGAGCTGAAGAAGCATGTGCAGGCAGGTTGGAATGGTTGGAGAAAAGTGTCCGGTGTGATGTGTGATAGGAGGGTATCGGCAAGAATGAAAGGAAAAGTGTACAAGACGGTGTTGAGGCCAGCAATGTTGTATGGTTTAGAAACAGTGGCACTGGGGAAACAAGGCAGAGCTGGAGGTAGCAGAGATGAAAATGTTGAGGTACTCCTTGGGAGTAACGAGGATGGAAAGGATCAGGAATGAGTTCATCAGAGGGACAGCACATGTAAGAGGTTTTGGAGACAAAGTCAGAGAGGCTAGATTGAGATGGTTTCGACATATGCAGAGGAGAGATAGTGAGTGTATTGGTAGTAGGCTGCTGAGGTTGGAACTACCAGGTAGACGGCCTTGAGGAAGACCAAAGAGAAGACTTATGGATGTGGTGAAGCAGGACATGAAGGTAGTAGGTATAAGAGAGGAAGATGCAGAAGATAGGGTGAGATGGAGGCAGATGATTCGCTGTGGCAACCCCTGAAGGGAACAGCCGAAAGGAAAAGAAGAAGAGGAAGAAGGGATCCCTCGGTACTTCGCGCTTCAATTCATGCGGATTCAGTGCATCGTGTTTTTGTTTTTTTTAAATATTCATCAAATTAAAAATATAGAACTTAAGGAAGAATAGGGGAAAAAGTTAAGGAAAATGATGCAAAACAAGGCCAATTAAGCAAAAAACCCCAAACAAACAAAAACAAAAAACAACCCAAAACCTCCCATCAAAACTAATTACATTTTTATGTCAGGTGCGCATCTGTGTGCACTGCACGTCTGTATGTGTGTGTATTTATATTTTCCTTCCATCTTATTCATTATTTTTGAATGTTTTATTTTTATTATAAGCATTTATAGCGTTGAATATGTGTTTATTGATATTGTACACACATATACATGTATGTATACAGGGGCAGTGGCGGTCTAGTGGTATAGGGCGATGGATCGCTGATCTGAAGGTTGCGGGTTCGAGTCCCACTCTCCACAAGGTTGTCACTCCCCCCCAGTGCAGCTAACTGGGTAACTGGGTTATCAAAGGTGGGCCATGTATCTCACTGTCTATGGTGAGAGGCATGTAAAAGAACCATTGCTGACTTGCGTAAAGAGTAGGCTGCAAAACCGTCATCGTGTTTCTGTCCCTTGCTAAAAGGGTTGAATTAGGAAGGGCATCCAACATAAAAAAAAACTATGGCAACAATCAAAACGTGTGAATTATTCGCTGTGGCAACCCCTGATAAAATGAAAAAGCTGAAAGGAAAATCAAAAATCAAATATACATGTACGTATACGTCAGTCGGGGGGGGGGTCAATCCTATTTCGCGGAACTCGATGGGCTCGGTGGAATCTCGGTCCCAATTAACCACGGAAAGTGAGGGATCCCTGTGTATATATATATATATATATATATATATATATGTATAGTGTCGTGAGGCAACTCACAGAATAACAGTAGGTCACGTGGGAGGATACTTTGGCAAAAGTCCAGAAATTTCCAGCTCCAAATTACAAAAAAAAAAAAAAATTACTCAATCTAAATGGAAGGAAGTTCATCATGCAGGAAGGCTGTGACCCAAAATCTTCTGGTAATACTTTAGTGTGGCAGAAGGAATCAATATAGAATTAATTATTCATTTTCAAATTTACCCACCTTATTCCGCCCTTCCAACAATGGATCACTCGGGTTTATGTTCTGTGCAGAGAAAGACTATGAGTTACAGTCTGTGCAGAGCCATGTATGTTTGTTTCACGTCAAGCTAGGTCTCTTCATAGACCTAAAACATAATGCAAGGGAATCTTATCAGATGTTCTTATACTCCTCATCCAACCATTTCTAATGATACTGGAAAATATTTTCAGCACCTAGCATAGGCGTCAGCAACAGTATAGTCCTTATGAAGTATGATTGGTGCTTCATTCTGTTATATTCTCTACATAGATGCTTAATTCATGCATTTTTTTTCTTCTGTTTGTTTGCTTGCACCCTTCTTGATAAGCTCTTGGAACATATTTGCATAAAATTTTCAAAATGACAGTCATTTGACAGTCAACTGGCACATTTACTCAGTTTGCTTGTTACTGGAATACAAATATGTTGTGTGGGAAACCAGAAAGGCAAGCAGTCATACAAACATATTATTTATATGAAGCTAGAGGTTCTTATGCATAAACTGGTAGATTAGAGTAGTTGTAATTATGCTACAGTAATTAACATTCATTTATTCATTCATTATTCATTTACTTAATAATCCTAGATTTGTGGGGAGGCTGGAGATTATATTAGCTGTATGGACACCCAGAGCAGCTCCATCACAGGGACAATACACACACACACACACACACACACACACACACACACACACACACACACACACACACACACACGCACACACACACACACACAAAACCATTCACACTCACACCCAGGGGCAATTTTGAACAAAAAATTAACCTACCTAATGTGCATGTTTCTGGAATGTGCATGTTTTTGGGAGGAACTGGAGGAAACCAGCACAAGCACTGTGAAAACATGCAAAAATTCCTTTGCCAAGCCCAGGACACAAACCCAGAACCTTCTTACTGTGAGTTGGACATTTTTACCACTACACCACTATGCCGCCCTTTTAATTTACAGTGTGCCAGTCATTAAAATTTAGTTTCACCTAATTGCCAGTCCAATTTTAATTTACATTTCTTAATGCAATGACCACTTGTTCTAATGTAAATCAGTTCAAACTTATAGTTAGAAAACTTCCTGTGACAAAAATAATTCGGTAAAGATCAAATCATAACTTTTAATTGATTGTAATTGCACTAGATTGTTTATTGGCTCTGGCCTGAGCATTCGTTCATGCGCCACTCAGAGGTTTTTATAATGCATGATGCAAAAGTTATTCATTATTTTATTTACTCGTGTGAATTTTGTTCCATTTTGTTGAATTTCTCAGATTTTAGAATTAGTGACTGTGGCAAATTGTGACGTTTTATCTGCCATTCTAAACCAAGCATTATTTTGAGCTTATAAGTTGGATAAATGCGTACTGGCATATACTAAATAGAAATGGCACAGTCAGATTGGTCTGCTATCTTGCCATTCAAAATAATTAAAAGTTGCAAGTGGATAATGCTTGAGGCTGAACAACATACACACAGTTTTTTCAGTCATTTGTGCGGGCAGTGTCATTATTATCACTCTTCTGAATGAAAAATCAGCCATTAAATCTTGTTTTTGTTTCTTTTTCGTGTATTGCTGGTAATATCTACTAAAACAGGCATGTCAAACTCATTTTCTCCGTGGGCCATTACACTAAATTAAAAGGTGACCGAGGGCTGAATAAATCACTGAACTTCTGTTTTAAAAATCAACCATGAAATCCATCGCAAAATGATGTGTTTAGAAAATCTCTATTCCTCTTTACTCTCATTTTCTGACAAAGCTTACCAGCAATAAGCGAGCATGCAATCTTTTTTGAGTCATGAATGACTAGCTTTTTACTTGAAAAAGGCTGCTGCTGCCACCTAGTGGAATGGATGATGGATAGAAAGGATTATGAATTAGATTTCATGGTAATGGTTGATGCAAAGGATGTACGATAATCATAATCTTTGAAACCTCATACAGGACACACACAACAAGTTGGTGGGCCGGATTTGGACAACAGGCATTGAATTTGACACCTATGTACTAAAATGGAGTAGGCAGAACTGACCAGAACAGAGACTGTTAGTTACACAGCACAAATCCAGCTCGAAGCCCAGTGCTCATCTACCTCTCCCTCAGTGCCATAGTATCATAAATGTACATATAAATAATCGCAGTCTTGTTTAAGTTTGCCCTTTATTGTTTTTTTTATGTAGTATATACTTAATCTCGTAAAGTTTAATGCTGACCAACTTGAATGTGAAGCTCACCTACTTGAAGCTCACCTCTGTCGTGGTGGGAGTGTTCGCGTAGGACCCAAGGATGCAGGAGACCGAAGGAAGGTTCAACGATTTATTAAACATTCAGTACTGGAAATCACGAGAAAACGCAGAATGGAGGGAACTGGTTGTGCACGACGCGCGGGCCAGGGATCAGAGAGAACATCGAGGGACAGAGTCACGGGAATCAATCTTCTGACAGCGGAGGGAAGCATTGCCGCTTCCATTTATAGCTGGCTGCCACTGATTGCTGATTAGGACCAGGTGCGCTCCGCTCAGAAACTCCTCTACCGGCGACTGCCACGCCCCTCGCCCGCACCTGCAATGAATTAAGGAAAAGTTAGTGTCTTCAGCCAGCACAGACCATGACACACCTCGTGATTAAAAAAAGTTTCAAAATAAAAAATAAATCTCATTTTAGTTTGCTTTTATTGTTGAGCTGTAGTATATGGTAGTGTACTAAATAATTCTTCACCTCAGGCTCAGTGTATGTGGCTGAATTGAACAGTCCTCGTGATGTTCTGTCAGCAATATCCTCCACACTTTTGGTACATAATTACCAATCTCAAGTTAGCAAACCAATCTGTTAATGCTGTTCCAGTATATGTATCTATATGGCGGCACAGTGGCGTAGTGGTTAGCACGTCCGCCTCACAGAAAGAAGGCCTGGGTTCGATTCCCGGCCTGGGCGTTTCTGTGTGGAGTTTGCATGTTCTCCCCGTGCTTGTGCGGGTTTCCTCCGGGTGCTCCGGTTTCCTCCCGCAATCCAAAGACATGCACTGTAGGTTAATTGGCTGTTCTAAATTGACCGTAGATTCTCTCCTGCAGCGGCACTGGAACCCAGTCGTATCGGCACTTGCCTTTCCATTGGATCCTTCCGGTGGCGCCGAGACAGGGGGGGACTTGCTGCTTGGGTAACAGCCTGTCCCTCATTACTCCCTACCCAGGCTCTGCGCACTGGGGAGTATCACCAGCCGGGATACCAGCCAGAGCGCAGCCATAGTCCTTCGGGACTGTTGGAGGCCTACCACATATGTATACTGTATACTAATTACTTATATGCCTTAAATATGCCTGGTGAATCTGTACAAGTTCTGTAAGATTGGAAGTAAATGTAGATGTATGTAAATCAGTGGTCTTCACTACTGCTTTAATTTTCATAAATTGCCTCACATTTATGGTTATTTGGTTGTGAGAAAAGAAGGCACTTGAGGTTTGGTCCCCTGGAGCGCCACATGGTGCTAAATCTGGGTCTGACTGTGTGAAGTGTTTGATAGGGAAAATTACTGTAGCCACTTGGAAAATGGCAGATGAGGTTAACTTTTGTAAATCAGCTTTAGAGAAATGTGTCTTTGATAAGTTTCTTTCAAGCAGTTGTATAAATTACATTTTAAATGATTTGAGTTGTGTTCAATATATATATTGTATATTATATACTATATATTATATAAGGGGCAGTGGTGGTCTAGTGGTAAAGGACGCTGGATCGCTGATCCAAAGGTTGGGGGTTCGAGTCCCACTCTCCGCAAGGTTGTCACTGTACCCCCAGTGCGGCTAACTGGGTTATCAAAAGCGGGCCATGTCTCTCACTGTCTATGGTAGGAGGTTCATGTAAAGGAACCATTGCTGACTTTCGACAAGAGTAGGCTGCAAAGTCGTCAGCGTGTTTCTGTCCCTTGCTAAAAAGGGTTGTGACAGGAAGGGCATCTGACGTAAAAAAAAAAAAACCTCTGCCAAATCAAACGTGCGAATCAGATGATTCGCTGTGGCGACTCCCGAGTAAAAGGGAAAAAGCCGAAAGGAAGACAGACAGACTATATATTATATAACTATAAGAGTTGGAGAAGCAGTGCCATGTACGTCGCCAGGTATGTTTGGCGTTTAAGTTCAAGGTTACTGTGGATAAAAGCATTCTGCATTTAATCTATTGCTTTTCTTCTGTCATATTTTTATGGTTAGATGCTGATGTCATACTATAAGTATTGAAAGTATGCGCTCAGGAAGGTAAGACCCATGTATAATGACTTTGTGTATAAAAATTTCACCGTGTATTAAACTGAAATTGCTATTTTTTAGATTTTTTTTTTTTAAGGCAAGACTCAGACTTCAATATAGATTTATATTTTCCAACACTTTTCGAACTTTTGTAACCCAAAGCAAATATGGTTGGTCAGAAGCGTAAGCCTACTAGTGATAGTGGTTATCAGAAAAAGCGGCACGCCATGTCGTTAGAAAATTGATGCTGGTGAAAAACATGTGAATGTCGCACGTTTCTTCCAAATGGCTCCATCGACCATCGGGACCATTTACAAGCAGAAAGATCGCATCATAGAGAATGTTAAAGGTTATATTTGATACTGTATTTGATATTTGATGAGTGAATTTGATGAAAATTTATCTATTTGAAATTATTTTGCTTGAATTTAATTTATTTCAAAATTAATGTTGATATTGGGGCCGGTGGCGTAGTGGTTAGGGTGCAGAGCTCATAATCAGGAGGTTGTGAGTTCAAATCCCACTGAGACCCTCACTGTGTTAAGACCCCTGGGCAAGGTCTCAACCACAAGTGTGCCTCTGTTCACCCAGCAGTATAAATGGGTACCAGTAAAAATATACTGGGAAGGTAACCTGCGATGGACTAGCGTCCCATCCAGGGGGAGTTGAACTCCTGGTCAGTTCACGCTACGGAACCTGGGGATAAGCACCGGCCTGATGAGCCACGAGGCTAAGCCACTAGGCTCGGGTGTAAAAAAACCAACAGACTTTCCCTTTTTACCTTTTTTCCAACACCAAAAAATTCAGCTCATGACGGTGTTGTTGAATACCTGATGAGTACAAGCAGATGTTTAAGATGATTATGTAGTGAATCATTCTTGCCTTCTGATATTGAACTCGATAGCCATTTTATTTTGTATTCTTGGTAGTAGGATGCTGAGGTTGGAACTACCAGGCAGAAGGCCGAGAGGAAGACCAAAGAGAAGATTTATGGATGTGGTGAAGGAGGACATGAAGGTAGTTGGAGTAAGAGTAGAAGATACAGAGGACAGGGTGAGATGCAGGCGGATGGTTTGCTGTGGTGACCCCTGAAAGGAAAATCCGAAAGGAGAAGAAGAAGAAGAAGAAGAAGAAGAAGAAGATGAAGCCATTTTATTGTTATAATTATATATTCTTAGTGGATTTTACTGTATCATACGTAAGTGCTGTTCATTACAGTAATTAGGAATGTAATGGCTCCAGAAGTGGCCACAGTTTAAGCAGCAGGCGGAAATCATCTCACAAGAGTGTACAGAGTCATTTATATATCTATGCATGGAGCACTGTGTACTTTACCAAGAATAGTCTCTATACACTGGGGGAGACGAGTGCTGGATTTCTGTCTAGGGACAAATGTTTTATGCTGGCTCAGAGAGTTACAGCTTATAATGGCAACACTCTGCATACAGATGAACACACAAAATGCTCATGTGTATATTTAGTTTCAAGTACATGTGTTTTCCTGAATGTGTAGGCAGGAGTTGAGGTTTCTTTGGGAACAAAAAAAGAAATTTAGGGGCATGGGCTCTAAAAAAATCTGTATGAGAGTGCATGTGCACTTTGTGCTGTACAGTGTACTCTATACCTGCATCATACCCAGTGTTCCTGGGGAAGGTTTCAGAACTACTCCAACCGTGACTAAGAATTAAATGAAAGCAGAAATTTGACTGGAAAATGATCTTCAAAATTCAGTGAAAAATTCAATTTATTTATTTATTTTGTGAACGTTTTTATCATAGATATTCAGGGATCCCTTGCTACTTTGCGCTTCAATTCATGCAGCTTCAGTGCATCACGTTTTTTTCTAAAAATGATTCATCAAATTAAAAAATAAGGACAAAAATTTAGGAAAATGCCACAAAAACAAGGCCAATTATATAAAAAAACAACCCAAAACCTCCCATCAAAACTAGTTATATTTTTGTGAGGTGCACATCTGAGTGCCTGCACGTGCATCTGCGTGCACGCTCGTCTGTATATATGTGTGTATTTATATGTTATTGACATCTTATGCATTATTTTTGAATCATTAATTGTTATTATAAGCATTTGTAGCATTGAATTTATTGATATTATATACACATATACATGCACGTATACGTCACTCAGAGAGGGGGGGTTGATCCTACTTTGCGGAATTCGGTGGTCGCGTAGGGATCTGTCTGTCTGTCTTCCTTTTGGCTTTTCCCCTTTTACTCGGGAGTCGCCACAGCAAATCATCTGATTCGCACATTTGATTTGGCAGAGGTTTTTACGTCGGATGCCCTTCCTGTCACAACCCTTTTTTTAGCAAGGGACAGAAACACGCTGACGACTTTGCAGCTACTCTTTACGAAAGTCAGCAATGGTTCTTTTACATGAACCGCTCACCATAGACAGTGACAGACATGGCCCGCCTTTGATAACCCAGTTAGCCGCACTGGGGGGGGCGACAGTGACAACCCTGTGGAGAGTGAGACTCGAACCCCCAACCTTTGGATCAGCGATCCAGCGCCCTTTACCACTAGACCACCACTGGATCATGATCCCAATTTACCGTGAAAAGGGAGGGATCCCTGTAATACCTTAGTTTTAGTTTGTGTGTGTGTGTGTGTGTGTGTGTGTGTGTGTGTGTGTGTGTGTGTGTGTGAGTGAGTGAGAGAGAGAGAGAGAGAGAGAGAGAGAGAGAGAGTGACCTTGCCATCTTGCTATAGATTATAATGTGAATGAGCTGAAATCACTCCATCAGTTTTATCACTAAGACTTGTAGAGGCATATTGATCCACAGAGCTCATTAAAGATCTTTTCAACCATCTCCAAAAGCAGAAACCTACCAAGATTATACATGTGAGGTGTGTTTGGAAAAAAAAGGGATAAAGAAAAAAAGAGAATTACATTTTGAAATATACATCGCCGTGGAAAAAATGGCCTGCAAACCTTATCTGTGTAATTTATAGATGTGTGTTTGAGAAAGGTGGCAAAGTGGTGCAATACATTCTCCTCACAGTAAGACAGTCCCGGGTTCTATTCCTGAGCATGGGCATTTCTGTGTGAAGTTTGCATGTTCTCCGTGTGCTTGCGAGGGTTTTCTCGGGGTATTCCAGTTTCCTCCCACAGTCCAAAAACATGCGCAGTAGACTTACTACAGTTCATCATCATCATTTTCTGTACACGCTTAATCCTAATTAGGGTCACGGGGAGGCTGGTGCCCATCCCAGCCAACTTCGGGCGAGGGCAGCGTACACCCTGGACAGCTCGCCAGGCCATCGCAGGGCGGAAACACGCCGACGGCTTTGCAGCCTACTCTTGTCGAAAGTCAGCAATGGTTCTTTTACATGCCTCACACCATAGACAGTGAGAGACATGGCCGGCCTTTGATAACCCAGTTAGCTCCACTGGGGAGGACAGTGACAACCTTGTGGAGAGTGGGACTCGAACCCCCAACCTTTGGATCAGCGAGCGAGTGCCCTATACCACTAGACCACCACTGCCCCAGTAGACTTACTAGTGTTTCACAATTGCCTTAATGTGTGAGGGTGAATGTGAATGGTTGTGAGTGTAGCCTTGCATAGCCTTGCAATGGCCTGGCGAGCTGTTCAGGGTTTCCCCACCTTTGCCCAGAGTCGGCTGAGATGGGAAATAGCCTCCCCATGACCCTAATTAGGCCTTGAAATGCCTTGAAATTAAGATCGTATTGAATTTCAAATAAAGCAATGCTCATGTTCAAGCTTGTAAGGAGTTCAGAACTTATTTGGTGAAATAACCATGAAATTTTAATCACAGTTTTCATATATCTTGGTGTGCAAGTCTTTCAGATTACTGTGGGGAGACTTTATCCTACCCCTGAAACAAAACATTCGATCAGCTCAGCTTTTTTTTATTTTTGTGGTGACCATCCATTTTCCTCTTGATTAAATTCCAGGGCTTTTCACTGAGCTTCATATTGATATTTGATCTGAGATTGATCTTTGGAAATTGGGCTGTTTATGACATGGTCAAGATCTTGTTGACCTTCATCCACAGTTCGATTGCGCATCCAATCCAAAATCCAATCTTAAGAGATACAGAACATTGTCAACACAAAAGGAAGCAACAGCCCCTGATCACCACTCGTCCACCAAATTTCACAATGTGAAGGACAACTCGCCAGGCCAATGCAGAACAGAAACACACACACACACACACCTCACTCCATAGACAGGGCGAGACATGGCCGTCCTTTGATAACCCAGTTAGCTGCACTGGAAGGACAGCAGTGACAACCTGTTGAGGGTGGGGCTGAAGCCCCACAACCTTGGGATCAGTAATCCAGCACCTTACCACCAGGCTACCACCGCCTCCTAATTTCAGCAATCTCCATAATTGTTTTTATTTTTTCCATGCTTGATGCAGGACAATAGTAACATATTTTTCATGACAACATGATTCATCCTCATGGTTGTTTTAAAAATGAGGAGCTACTCACTGCATCAGTGAAAAATTGTTTCCATCCATACGTATGTAAACAAATATAGACAGACGGGTGTGGAACTATTTTAGGGCAGAGATATCCTGGTGGTCTAGGGCGCTGGATCACTGATCCTAAGGTTGGGGGTCCATCACTTCTCCGCAAGGTTGTCACTGTCCCTCCCAGTGCAGCTAACTGGGTTATCAAATGTCAGCCATGTCTCTCGCTGTCTCTATGGTGAGAGGTGTAAAAAAAAACAAAAAAAAAAACAATGCTGACTTTTGTCAAGAGTAGCTGCATAGCCTCAGCATGTTTCTGCCCCTTCCTAAAAAGGGGTGTGTCAGGAAGGGCATCCGATGTAAAAACCCTCTGCCAAATCAAAGATGCGAATCATTAGTATGACTTCTATGAAGATGGAGGCAGATGATTCGCTGTGGCAACCCCTGAGAAAAAGGGAACAGCCGAAAGGAGAAGAAGAAGAAGAGGTGTGCAGCTATTTTGTTTGGAAATAAAAGTAAATGAGCAGACTTGCTTTCCTGTTCCAGTGCATTTTTGTTTTTAAATATGACTGAGTTTTCTTGTTTGTTTTTTAGGAATCACTGTATTGCTGTCACTCACTGTCTTTATGCTTCTGGTGGCTGAGATCATGCCAGCCACATCAGACTCAGTGCCTCTGATTGGTGAGTAATATAGTCCAATAGATGCTCGGTAAACTGAAGGTGTGGAAATATATGTGACAGACAAAGCGTATAAGACAGCTCTTCTTTTGTTGAGAAGGGAGATTCCCTGGTGGCCTCATTTATCTTCTGAAGCACTGAGTCAGTCACTGTTGGCCTTTTTTAAAAATAAACACATTCAGTCATTCTGAGTAGTATACTGTATGTAGTCATTAATTTTTAGGAGACTAATGAACAGAGCTGACTTTGCTATAGATGTAATTGCGCCTTTTTGTTTGTTTGTTTGTTTGTTTGTAAATGAGTTTTTAAATTATTACCATGATTTCAGTGTTTGTGAGTTTTAAAGTCATCTAAGACTCTGCTTATGAGTTCATTAGCTAGGTTTCCATTAAAATGCTTAATGCACAATAATGAATATAAAAATTATTCCATTTTTAAATAGAAATGTGAATTTCCATTTCATTGATTTTAAACCACTCTCACATATCTCCATCTTCATCTCCCGCTTAATCCAGGGTTGGGGAACATGGGGCAGCAGCCTAAGTAAGCAGTGAGGTCCAGACATCCCCTCTCCCTAGCCACTTCCTCCGGCTCTTCCGAGGCTACCTCAAGACATTTCCAAATTAGAGACATCGGCCTCCAGTGTGTTCTGGGTTATCCTCGATGTCTAGTTTCGGTTGGACACTAGCGATACACTACACCAGAGAGGTTTTAAGGAGGCATTTTAATCAGACGCTTGAGCCACTTCAATTGGTTCCCCTCATCACAAAAGAGCAGTAGTTCTTCTCTGAGCTTCTCCCAGATGACCGGACTACTCACGCTACTCCCTGCAAAGAAAGCCCATTATACTTGTGCATACACTTGTATCTGCGATCCTGTTCTTTCGGTCACTACCCAAAACTTGTGACCATATGTGAGCGTGGCGATGTAAAATTAATAAATTCATTCATTTTCTGAACCACTTAATCCTAATTAGGGTCACAGCAAGGCTGACGCCCTTCTCAGATGTCTCGGGGCGAGCGCAGAGTACGCTCTCCAGGCTCACCAGGCCATCGCGGGGCAGAAACACGCTGACGGCTATGCAGCTAGTCTTGTTGAAAGTCAGCAATGATTCTTTTATATGAACCTCACACCATATTCAGTGAAAGACAATGGCCGGCCTTTGATAACCCTGCACTGCTAATAAGCTGCACTGGAGGGACAGTGACAACCCATTGAGAGTGGGGCTTGAACCCCCCCCCCCCCCCCCCCCAACAACCTTGAGATCAGTGATCCAGCACCTTTACCATCAGGCCACCACTGCCATCCAGAATGTAAAATTGACTGGTAAGTTGAGAACTTTGCTTTCCAGCTCAGCTCTCTCCTCACCACAACAGACTAGTACAAGCTGCAGTTTACAGCAGAGGTTACATCAATCCGCCTATCGATTTCCCGCTCTGTCATTGCCTCACTCATGAAAAAGACCCTGAGATATTTGAACAGCTGTACTTTTTGGCAGGACCTGATTCCGGGCCCAGAGGGTGTATTCCACCCTTTTCCGGCTGAGAACCATGGCACTGGACGGGAAGGTGCTAACTCTCATCTCAGCCACTTCACACTCAGCTGCAAATTGCTCCAGTGAGAGCTGAAGGTCCCAGCTTAATGATGCTAAGTGGACAACGTCATCTGCAAAAAGCAGAGACAAGATTCTATGGCTACCAAACCAGAACCCCTCGACGCCTTGGCTGCACCAAGAAATTCTATTCATTGATATTATTAACATAACTGGTGATAAAAGAGAGCTTTGGTGGAGTCCAAACCCCATTGGAAATAAATTTGATCTTTTGTTACCAATGTGAATCAACCTGTTACTCTGGCAATACAGAGACCAAATAAAAGACCTCATAGCAACGGGTCTAGTATAACATACTCCTGGGCTATATCCCCAAGATAACTCAAAGGACATGGTTGAAATCTTTCTTTAGGTTCACAAAGCACATGTGGACAGATTGGGCACCCCCCCCCCTCCTCCTCCTGAATCCGAGGTTCAACCATTAGTCAGATCCTACTCTCTGGTACCTCTGAATAAAGTCTCCCAGGGAGGCTGAGGAGTGTGATTCCACGATAGTTGGAACACACCTGCCAGTTCTCTTTTTTTAAAAAGGGGGAACTAACTTGCTGATTTGCCAATTAAGAGGGACAGTCCCCAATTGACTATGTGATGCTTCCAAGACATGTCAGCCAAGATTGTCCTGCAATATCTCTAGCCCTGAGGCATTTGATACGGATCTCGTCCATCCCAGGAGCCAAGCCACCAATGAGGTTTTAAACTACCTCAGCAACCTCCACCCCATTGATGGCCATACCTCCTCCTAAACCCCCAGGCTCTTCTTCTTCCACAGAGTTCATGTTGGTGGGATTGAAGAGATCCTCATATTATTCTTTTCACCTCTCAACAACAATTAGAGCTGAGCAGCTCCTCACTTCCACTGTAAACAGTGTGTGTGGAATACTGCTTTCACTTTCTGGGGGTATCAGATGGTGGAACCTTTTTGAGACCAACCGATAGTTTTTCAGGCCCTTACTGAACTCCTCCCAGCTTGGGCTGCAGCAGCACTTTGACCTGTTAGTACCCCTGTGCTGCCTCGGGAGTCTCCTTTTTCAGCTTAGTATCTAAATCTCCTGGCTCCTGGCTGGTCTTCATAATCGAGACACGGAACATGGCCCATTTGGATCATGTCCCCAGCATACATTTGGATGTGTTTGTAGATCTGCTGGTGGTGACAGCTGAAGACACTTCTGACAGGAGACTCCACCAAACATTGCCAGAAGACAATGACTACATACAATGATCTCCCAGTTCTGGAGGGCAGCCTCCCCCATATTGGAGCCATCTCACCACCAGATGATTGGTTGACAGCTCAGCTCCTCTCTTCATCTGAGTGTCTATAACAAATATGCAGTTTGATGATGTGACTACAAAACCAATCATACAACTATGGGAGAGGGTGTCCTGGTGCTAAGTGCACTTATGGACACCCTTATGTTCAAACATTTGTTTGTGATGTACAAACTGTGACGCACCTTTCCAGGTCATACTGTCATTGTCCACAGGAGCATTGAAGTCTCCCAATACAATGAAGGAGTTTCCAGGGGCAGCGTTCTCTAACGCACCCCCTAAAGACTCCTAAAAGGGTGGGTACTCTGAACTATCACTTGGTGCATAAGCACAAACAATAGTTAGGATCCCCTCCCCACCTGGAAGCCGAAGGCAGCTACCCTTCCTCAACCATTGAGAATGCCAACTCGGGGGCACCAAGATGTGGGGGCAACGAGGATACCTACACCTGCTTGCTGCGCTGCCCATGAGCTACTCCAGAATGAAATGAGATCTAGTCCCTCTCGAGATGGGTGGATCCAGAGCCCAAGCTCTGTGATGAGGTCAGCCCGATTCTCACACCAGCTCAGTCTCCTTCCCCGCCAGAGAGGTGACATTCCAAATTCCAAAAGCCAGAGTCAGTAGTCCATGCTTTAAGTAAGAGTCAGTAACCCATGCTTCAGCTGCCACCTGGTTCACACGATACCCAACCCCCACAGTCCTTCACACAGGTGGTAGGTCTATGGGAAGGCAGACCCGTGTATCCTCTTTGAGCTGGGCCTCATCAGGCTCCATGGACATAAGACCGACCACCAGGTGCCATCACCCAGGCCTAGCTCCATGGGGGGATCCCGGGAACCCGCATCCAGGCAAGGGAAACTAAGACCTTGCGTTTTTTCCTTCATGTGGGTCTTCTGATGTGCACTTAGTCTAGACTTTCATTTAGGACCTGTTTGCCTTGGGTGACCCTGCCTGGGGCATAATGCCCCTTACTATATAGTTCCCTGGATCATTAGGTCACGCACACCCATCTACCATGATAAGGCGCCAGTTCAAGGAGGGGCACACTTAAATATTGTCAAAATATTTGTACACTTTGAGGAGGCTTTCCAGGTGATTCAATTATATTTAAGTCACATGGTATGGCAAGAAAGTCAAATGAAAACTTTAACTTTCTGAAAAAAAAAGAGCTCAATAATCATGGCAGGAGGCTTTAATGTGTTGGTAGTTTGTACATTTGTGTGTGTGTGTGTGTGTGTGTGTGTGTGTGTGTGTGTGTGTGTGTGTGTGTGTGTGTGTGTGTGTGTGTGTGTGTGTGTGTGTGTGTGCAGTAAAAATTGAAATCATTGTAAAAGACAATGTTTCATCCAACCAAGTGATGTCTTGCCTCGCACCCAGCATTCCTAGAATTGGTTCTCACCCTCAAAACTATTAAAAGAGGATTATAATGAAGCACTTAGTAAAGAATAAGTCATAAAATTTCATATTAGAGAAGCAGATCATGTTTGAAATTATTAGTTATTGTCAAATCTATGGACAAGGTTATCCAGTTCACAAAAGTTACACCTGCTCTTAAAAAAAACACACAGTAATTGTACAGAAATTCTTCATTCTTATAAATTTTCATTATAAATTTGTATTCTTATTAAATTGTATTCTGTATTTTTTGGTATTAGGTATACTAAAATTCTGTGTGTGTGTGTGTGTGTGTGTGTGTGTGTGTGTGTGTGTGTGTGTGTGTGTGTGTGTGTGTGTGTGTAGCTCAGTATTTTGCCACCACTATGGTAATTGTTGGGCTCTCGGTTATCGCTACAGTGCTTGTGCTACAGTATCATTATCATGACCCAGATGGTGGCAAGATGCCAAAGTGGGTAAGGATTCTTTAAGTATTCACATGATTTTTCCACCTCTCTTATTCTCTCTCGCTTGTTCTTCCTCGCTCTGTCCCGTCCCCCACCCCCCTCCCACACACACGCACACACACACACACACACACACACACACAGACAGTACTGATTTGGAATTGCTAATTATTAATTCAAAATGAACATGTATTAATTCACCATGTGTTGACATGTGTTCTCGTTTTATTTTACTAAATCAGCAGGGTGTTCATGAAGCCTTCATTATTATGGCTTTAGCTCAGAACCACTCACTCACTCATCTGCCAAACCACTTAATCCTATTATGGTCACGTGGAGGCTAGAGCCTATCTCACCCTATAGACTGAAAAGCTCACCAGACAATCCTGGGGCCAGCACACACACAAGCATGCACACTAAAATTCACACTTGGGGCAATTTGGAACAGCTAGTTGATGAACATGCAAACTTCACACGGAAACACTCAAGCCTGGAATTCAAACCCAGGATCTTCTTGCTGGGAGGTGGACATGCTAACCACTATGCCACTGTACCTACCAGATCAGTACAGGATCTTTTTATTCTAATTTTAAGTACTTTTAGGTTTCAAATTGAATTTCATGTCATACAATGGTACCTCTACTTATGAAATTAATCTGTTCCGAGGGCAAGCTCATAAGTGGAAACGTTAGATGAAACAAAAAATCCCATTGGAAACAACAGAAAACCAATTAATCTGTTCCAACCCCCTCCCAAACTCATATAACCTGACAAAAGAATTTATTTTCGACGTAATATATTTAAGATAAACATGTAACAATAAATATTTCACAATAATAACACATGTACAGTAACATTAATAATACTGTAATTAACAATAAATAAAACAAGAATAAACAATAAATCAATATACCGGTGGACCAGTTTTATAAGTGTGATTACGCATCCTCTACACTAGATGGCAGTGGCGTTCTCACTGTGTTTTCTATGGTGGAGGGAAAAAGCACTGATCAAATGATATGAAGTGCAGTAAACACTATTTACAGTCGCGCACAGGGCGCTGAGGGGGGGGGGGTCTTCCTATAGGGGGCATCATAGAAAATAATTGAGAAGCACTGTACAAGACGTTCTCGGAGCACAGAGGAATACACGCGGAAGTAATACAAGGCTAATCAACCCGGAAAAGCCATTTTCCCAGCAGAGCTCGTAAGTAGAAAATTTGTTTGTTGGTTGGAGCAGATTTTTGGTGGGATCGAAGCTCGTATCATGGAAAATTTGTTATTAGGAACACTTGTACGTCGAAGTACAATGTTAAAACACAAATAATCTTTGACCTACACTAGTTTTTATTATTCTGATAACATTTGACATATTGTTCAGCAAATGAGTTTGTTACTTAAAATAGTATTTCTCATGTCTCATGTTCTGTTTTGGTTCTGTTCGTGTGTGTGTTATATTGGTGTTACTTGTAGACGCGCATGGTGCTACTGAATTGGTGTGCCTGGTTCCTGCGTATGCGATACCCAGGCGAGCATCACGTTCACTCAGCTTGCCACAACAAACCCCTTCAGAGAGAAAGTGTATCCAGTGTGGACCTATGTGTTGACCAGGGGACACTACAGACCTCGAATACCAATAGACGAGACATCGGTTTTAGGGGCACAGAGGGAGTTAGGTGCGCCAGCTCAGCTGAGTCGGCACTAGTCTGTGGTCACTTTATGCAGGCCAATGAGGAGGAGGTGTTGCTGTCAGGGGCACCGTTAGGATCCAGGGTCAGGGACGGGCATACCAGGGGTATTATAGGAGGGCCTGCAATCACTAATTTGTCAAAGATTTTAGAGGAAGTGAGGTACATTACGAGTAGATTGCGAAACCGGGATGAAGATGCAAGCATGTGCAATGAGTGGAAGTTTGCAGCAGCAGTTATCGATCGTATGTGTCTAATGGCTTTCTCTTTCTTCACAATACTCTGCACTTTTGGAATTCTTATGTCTGCACCTAACTTTGTGGAGGCAATCTCTAAAGATTTCATCAGCTAGTAGAAATAACCACATACGAATAGACTTATGTATGAGTGTTTATTACGTACATGCTACTCTGTTACTGCCACGATACTGACAGAAGCCATTAGTAAAAGTCTTTTTGTGACCTGTTACGTTCAGATGCAGTTTTTCTAACTAATTTCTATATGCCATACCAGTGCAAATATACCACAGGCAGTTTTTGACGAAAGAGTTTAAGGACAGTTGAATGGGATTATATAGCCCTGCAATATACAGTACAGTATTTGCATTCCCACCTCATTCTGAGTAGTTTGGGAATGAATTCCCATAAATGAAAGACTCTCTCATTAATTTGCCAAACGGTTTAAACCTATTAGGGTCACGGTGAGAATGGAGCATATCTCAGCTAGCACTGTGCAAAGATGTACAAGAATCCCTCACTTTCCGCAGTTAATTGGGACTGAGATCCCCTCACAACTGCCAAATTCCGTGAAGTAGGATCAACCCCCTGACTGACGTATACGTACATGTATGTCTGTCTGTCTTCCTTTCGGCTTTTTCCCTTTTACTTGGGAGTCGCCACAGCGAATCATCTGATTCGCACGTTTGATTTGGTAGAGGTTTTTAACGTCGGATGCCCTTCCTGTCACAACGCTTTTTAGCATGGGACAGAAACACGCTGACGACTTTGCAGCTACTGTTTTCAAAAGTCAGCAATGGTTCTTTTATATGCCTCTCACCATAGACAGTGAGAGACATGGCCCGCCTTTGATAACCCAGTTAGTTGCACTGGGGGAGGGGCGGTGTTGGGGGGGGGGGGGGGGGGCAGTGACAATCTTGTGGACAGTGGGACTCGAAACCCCAACCTTTGGATCAGCGATCTAGCGCCCTATACCACTAGACCACCACTGCCCCGTATATATATGTATATGTGTATATAATATCAATGAATACATATTCAACACTATAAATGCTTATAATAACAATTAAACATTCAAAAATAATGCATAAAATGTAAATAAAATATAAATACACACACAAACAGATGCACGCGCACACAGATACGCACGTCACATAAAAATATAACTAGTTTTGATGGGAAGTTTTGGGTTGTTTTTTTGTTTTTGTTAATTTCGGGGGGTTTTTGGGGGGGTTGCATAATTGGCCTTGTTCTGCAGCATTTTCCTTAACTTTTTCCCTGTTTTTCTTTAATTTTCTTATTTTTTAATTCGATTAATATTTATAAAAAATACATTAAAAAAAAACATGATGCACTGAAGCCGCATGAATTGAAGCGCGAAGTAGTGAGGGATCCCTGGATATCTTTAGTAGCTTGCCGGATCTTTACAGGGACAACACACATACATAACCAGTCACACTGACCTGCACACCAAGGGGCAGTTTGGAACCGGTATTTTGCCTAACGCGCATGTTTCTGGATTGTAAGGGGTGACAGAGTTAACTGGAAGAAACCCATGCAAGCACAGAGAGAACATGCAAACTTCACACAGAAACACTCGAGTATTGAACCTTCTTGCTGTGAATCAGATGTGCTAATCACACCTGATTTAATTAATGTAACACACAAATTGAAAACTTTAACTGTTACACTTCTTACATTGTAATAATTAGGCTGAGACTAACATGAGAAAACATACAGATTTATTACAGAACTAGTAGAAAAACTACCTGTAATTTTTGGAACAAAAATTCATTTATTACTCATCCATATAAAAAAAAAACACCAAAATATTAAGTCTCTATCAGAAGCAGTTGTGGAGTTACTCAATTAAATATTGTTCCGCTACGGGCAGTGGTGGCCTGGTGGTAAAGGTGCTGGATCACTAATCCCAAGGTTGGGGGTTCAAGCCCCACTCTCCATAGGTTGTCACTGTCACCCCCCCCCCCACCCCCCCACCCCCCAGTGCAGCTTATCAAAGGCCGGCCATGTCTCTCACTATGGTGTGAGGTTCATGTAAGAGAACCATTGCTGACTTTCAACAAGAGTAGCTGCATAGACTTAATGAATGGCCTGGCGAGCTGTCCAGAGTGTACTCTGCCCTTTCCCAGTGTTGGCTGAGATGGGTGCCAGCCTCCCTGCGACCCTAATTAGGATTAAGCGGTTGAGAAAATGAATGAATGGATGAATATTGTTTCCCTAGCAGCAATTGTTTACCTTCACAACCAGATCCACTCTGTACTTGAAAGTCTGTGAAAAGACCTTGCCTATCAAATCTCTATACAGTATCGTAACATTACCAGAGAACAAATCCACTTTTTTCTAAAATCCTGTCCAAAGACCTTTCATATGAACGAAGCATCAAGTCTGTCATGCGTGGTTTTTGAGAAACAGCTTACGTTCACAAAGGTCATGGCAGGATATTTGTGACAGACAAGAGACAGCATGTACTGCTACATGGTCTGCACAAGATATGGGATATATATATAATATTGGGATAATATATATATATATATATATATATATATATATATATATTGTGGGTTAACACGGGAGTCATTCAGCTTATTCAGCCTAATAAAACAGAATAATAAATTAATGGATATATAAATCACTATACTGGTCAGTTGTGACTCTTTGAAGTCCTACACACACAAAAATTCAATATTTTGAAAATGATAGTAATTAGAAAAAGCTTTCAGCAGAATTCAGTTTATTCTCATTTACCAGAAACTGGCTAAAGAACTTAAAAGGCTGAAATCTGTAAAAGAGTACAGTGATCCCTCACTTTTTGCGGTTAATGGGGACTGAGACACACACAGACATGGGGGCCCCATGACCGCCGAATTTCCGCGAAGTAGGATCGACCTCCCCTGACTGACGTATGCTTATAATAACAATTAAACATTCAAAAATAATGCATAATATGTAAATAAAATATAAATACACACATACAGATGCGCACTTCACATAAAAATGTAAGTACATAGTTTTGTTGGGGAGTTTTGGGTTGTTTTTTGTTTGTTTTGTTTTTGTTTTTTTAAGTTTTTTATTTTTGCATAATCTGCCTTGTTTTGTGGCATTCCCCTTAACCTTTTCCCTATTTTTCCTCAATTTTCTTTTTAAAATTTAAAAAAAATTTCACAGACTTTGATCAGCATGTAGAAATGCGTGGGAGAATCATGGATCTTCTTCTTTCTTTTTCTTTTCCTTTCGGCTGTTCCCTTCAGGGGTCGCCATAGCAAATGATCTGCCTCCATCTCTCCCTATCCTCTGCATCTTCTACTCTTACTCCAACGACCTTCATGTCCGCTTTCACCGCATCCATAAATCTTCTCTTTGGTCTTCCCCTGGGCCTTTTGCCTGGTAGTTCCAACCTCAGCATCCTACGACCAATATACTCACTATCCCTCCTCTGTACATGTCCAAACCATCTCAATCTAGCCTCTCTGACTTTGTCTCCAAAACATCTAACATATGCTGTCCCTCTAATGTACTCATTTCTGATCCTATCCATCCTCGTTACTCCCAAAGAGAACCTCAACATTTTCATCTCTGCTACCTCCAACGCTGACTCCTGTCTTTTCCCCAGGGCCACTGTCTCTAAACCATACAACATTGCTGGCCTCATCACCGTCTTGTACACTTTTCCCTTCATTCTTGCCGATACTCTCCTATCACAAATAAATAAATTAACTTACAGATGATGGTATTCTGCATGAAAGTCAAGGCATACTGTCAATGCCCGACTTGATTCGCCACACTCTCTGCCTGGAATTGTCATCAGATGGTCTCCAACTTTCCTCGGATGTTTCGACCCTAAACCATGACATCCTCCAGTTGGCGGGTCAGTAATGGTGGCCAAACCACTACTCGCTTCCAGGCGTCCAGTTCAGCTCATCTCGTCGATGCCATACCCAGCATGATGCCTTCTCTGCTGCCTCAGCTAACTGCCTCACTGCGTATTTCCGTAATGATGATGTTGTTCCTAGTGCTGTCATCAACTTCCACACTGATTGTGCCGGGAACCCTCTGCACCCGATCTCAACTGGAAACAGTGACACCTTCCAACCCTTTTGTCTGCATTCTTCTATCAGATCTGCATACTTCAGTGATTTCCTCTCATTGGCTTCATCACAGTTCTCCTCCCATGGTACAGTCAGTTCTATTGCTATAAGAGTCTTCACCTGAGTTGACCACAAAACCATGTCTGGTCTCAGAGTTGTTGTAACAATGTCTGGGAAAACTAGCTTCCTCCTCAAGTCCACTCTAAGTTCCCAGTCCCTACCAGCGTCGAGCACCGATGGCTTCTGTCCAGCGTTGGTCCTTGCTGGGGTTTTAGCTCCTTCTTTGACAAACTGTATTATTTCCTGCTTCTTCTTTGTTGTTCGTTTCCTGGTTCTTTCCTTCTCTCCTATGTCTGCTAGCTTCTCTAATACCCTGTCATGTCTCCATCTATACCGTCCTTGCTTCAAGGCCACTATGCATCCCGATAATATGTGAGCCATGGTTCCTCTCTTCCCACATAACTTACATGCTGGATCCTGTGCGAGTCCCCACTGAAAAAGATTTGCTGGTGAGGGTAAAGTGTCATATACTGATCTTAACAGGAAAGATATTCTGAATTGGTCCATCTTCCAGAGGTCTGACCACGTGATCTTACGTTGTGGTAGCTCCCATCTCGTCCAAGCTCCTTGCTTTCCTAGTTCTACTGCACGTGATATCCTTGCTTCCTCCACCTCTCTTCTCACTTCTTCCTGAACCATGCTTCTTTTCTCTGTCCTATCTGCCTTGTTCCATTGTTGGAAGTGTGATGTACCAATTCCTTGCCGCCCTCTACAAGTGTTACCGATCTTGTCTCTTAGCTCTAGTATACTCTCTGCCTGATCTACTGCTGCTGCTGCTGACCATTTCCTTCCAGACCTTGTCTGTACCCCTGCCTCTTGAACTTTCTGGTCTTTCGAGTCCCTTAATGTTAGTACTGTCCTGCATTTTGTTACCTTAAACTCTTCAATTACTGATGATAGTGGTAATTGTAACTGTGCTGTCTTACTGTATAAACCAATTGATGTAAAGCTTGGTGGAACCCCTAACCATCTTCTAACAAAGCTGCTGACTGTCTTCTCTATTGTCACACCGGACACTTTTCTCCATCCATTCCAACCTGCCTGCACGCGCTTCTTCACCTCTTTTCCACACTCTCCATTGCTCTGGATTGTTGAGCCTAAGTACTTAAAATCCTCCACCTTCTTTATCTCCGCCCCCTGTAACCTCAAAGTTCCTCTTGGGTCCTTGTCGTTCACACACATGTATTCTGTCTTACTAAGAGTAACCTTCAATGCCCTCCTTTCCAGGGCATACCTCCACCTCTCTAGATTTTCCTCCACTTGGTCTCTGCTCTCACTACAGATCACGATATCATCTGCAAACATCATAGTCCATGGAGATTCTTGTCTAACCTCGTCTGTTAGCCTGTCCATCACCATAGCAAACAAGAAGGGGCTGAGAGCTGACCCTTGATGCAGTCCCACCTCCACCTTGAACTCTTCTGTCACACCGACAGCACACCTCACCACTGTCTTACATCTCTCATACATGTCCTGCACCACTCTAACATGCTTCTCTGTCACTCCAGACTTCCTCATACAATACCACAGTTCTTCTCTCGGCACCCTGTCATATGCTTTCTCCAGATCCACAAAGGCACAATGCAGCTCCTTCTGACCTTCTCTGTACTTCTCTATTAACATCCTCAAAGCAAACACTGCATCTGTGGTGCTCTTACTTGGCATGAAACCAAACTGTTGTTCACAAATGCTGACCTCTGCCCTTAGTCTTGCTTCCACTATTCTTTCCTATAGCTTCATTGTATGGCTCATCAACTTTATCCCTCTGTAGTTGCCACAACTCTGTACATCTCCCTTGTTCTTAAAAATGGGCACAAGCACACTTCATTTCATTTTCATTTCATTCATTTATTTATTAATGACCACACAACCAAGTTGGTGGAATTTGCTGTCGGTACAGCACTCAGCTATGACAAAAGTTACAAAGGACATTAACAACACACATCATACAACAAAGAGAGCACACATGAAACCAAATGATTACAAACATATCCATAACAACTACAGTAATAACGGACAACAAAAAGACAAACAAGGCTGTAATGTACATTCAGTGCAAAGAGTTCAGAGTCCTTATGACTGTAGGGAAGAAACTGTTTTTGAAACGGGATGTTATGGTGGGTAGAGATCGATATCGCCTCCTAGAGGGCAGCGGTTGAAACAAATGATGGGCAGGGTGAGAGGGATCAGAGATGATTTTTTGTGCTCTTAAGATTGAGCGTTTATGATATATTGATTGGACTGATGGAAGGGGGGTGCCAATGATCCTAGATGATTTATTGACAATGCGCTGTAGTTTTTTCTGTGATTTGCTGTCTAGGCTGCCATACCAAACCGTTATGGATGAAGTGAGAGTGCTCTCAATGATGGCGGAGTAGAAACGGAGGAGGAGATTTGTTTTCACTCTAAATTTCTTGAGCTGTCTCAGGAAAAACAGTCTTTGGTGGACTTTTTTGTGAATGTAATCTGTGTTAGTGTTCCATTTTAGTGTATTGTTAATGTGAGTGCCGAGAAATTTGAAAGAGTCAGTTATGGCTATGGGTTCATTAGAGATGTGAATGGGAGTTTTGAGTGAGGCTGTGTGCCTGAAGTCAATTATTAGTTCTTGTGTTTTGGATGGGTTGAGCTGGAGATTGTTTTCTTGGCACCAGGAGACAGCTTGGGCTACTTGTTGGCGGTACTGGTGTTCATTATCCATAGTTATGAGTCCAATGATAGTAGTGTCGTCTGCATATTTAAAAATGGAAACTGAACTGTGATGGGATGTCATATGGTTTGTGTACAGAGAAAAAAGCCATGATGAGAGGACGCAACCCTGGGGGACACCTGTGCTGAGGGTCAGAGGTCGAGATGAGAGGTTACCCATCTTAACCCTTTGTTGCCTTTTCCATAGGAAGCTCCATAACCAATGGCGTAGACAGGGGTCAATGTTCATGTCCGTCAGTTTATTGAAGAGGTTGACCAGGTTTATTGTGTTAAAAGCAGAACTGAAGTCAATGAAAAGGATACGAGCATAGCTTTTAGGAGACTCAAGGTGCTGTAAGATGTGGTAGAGGGCTAGGTTGACGGTATCCTCAACAGACCTGTTGTCACGGTAAGCAAATTGATGAGGGTCGAGCAGGGGGGTAGTGGATGCCTTCAGATGATTGAGGATGATGCGTTCAAACGACTTCATGACCACGGATGTTAGGGCGATTGGTCTGTAGTCGTTGAGACATGAGATCTTTGATGATTTTGGGACAGGGATTATGGATGAAACCTTGAAACATAGTGGAACTGTACAGTGGCGTAGGGACGTATTAAAGATGGAGGTGAATATTGGGGCCAGTTGAGCTGCGCAGTACTTAAGAACAGCAGGGGTGATCCCGTCTGGGCCAGCTGCTTTCCTCTTGTTATTTTTCTTAAAGATGTTCCTGACCTCTTCCTCCTGGATGTGAAATGAGGGGTGTGGGAGGGGGTGAGGGAGGGGATAGGGGGGGACTGGGGACTGTTCAAACCTCCCATAGAACTTATTGAGTGTGTTTGGAAGGTCCATATCAATGTCAGATGAAATGGAGGGGTTTTTTTTGTAATCAGTCATGTCCTTTAGTTTTTTCCATACATATCGGGTGTTGTTTGATGTGATCTGATGTTCCAGCTTTATTGCATAGTTTGATTTAGCTTTCCTGATTGCAGACCTCAATTGATATTTGGCAGTGGTGTATGACTCCTTGTCTCCACTGAGGAAAGCAGAGTTCTTTTTCTTACGTATGAGTAAGATATCTTTTGTAAACCAAGGTTTGTTATTACTGTATGCCTCCACAGTTTTTGTTGGGATACACAGATCCACGCAGAAGTTGATGTATGACGTCACCACGTCCGTGAGCACGTCGAGGCAGTTCTCACCTGCACTGAATACATCCCAATCAGTGCATTCAAAGCAGCCTCTCAAAGTCTCAACGGCTGCCTTGGACCAGGACTTAACTGTTTTGGATGTGGAGTTTGTGGATTTAAGTTTTTGTTTGTACTTCGGGATGAGGAGCAGCATGGCGTGGTCGGACGTTCCGAGCGGAGCCCTCGGGAAAGCTCGGTAAGCATCGCTGATGGTGACGTAGCAATGGTCCAGTGTGTTCCTGCCTCTGCTAGGACATGTGACCTGTTGAATATAGTTGGGGAGTTCAGTGGACAAGTTGGTATGATTAAAGTCACCGAGCACAGTAACTACTGCATCGGGATGAGAGTTTTCAACGGTTGATATGTAGGTTGCAAGCTCCGTGATGGCGAAGTTGGCGTTAGCCGATGGCGGGATGTAAACGCCAATCAGTATAACGGAGACAAATTCTCTCGGGAGGTAGGCGGGTCTGCATTTCACGCTGATGTATTCCAATTGTGGTGAACAAGTAGTGTTTAATACAGTCGTGTTGCTACACCAGCGTTGGTTAATCAAGAAACAAATTCCACCACCTTTAGTTTTTGTAGATAGCTTGACTGACCTGTCGGCACGGTAGAGTGAGAAGCCGGGCGGGGTTACCGCCTGGTCTGGCACGCTGTGGTCGAGCCAGATCTCGGTCAGGCAGATGGCAGAACAGTCTTTGTAATCCTTCTTATTTTGAAGAAGAAGGAAGAGTTCGTCAATTTTATTTCTGATAGATCTCACGTTTGTCAGCAGCAGAGCCGGTAAAGGTGGCGATGCGGCCGCTTCCTGAACCTGCAAAGGACGCCGGCTCGTCGCTTCCGCCTGTCTCGCTTGCGTCTCCAGGAGGTCGGATATCCAGATGAGTTGTTCATGTCTAGAATTTCCGCAGGTAGCGATGAGATCATGGATGAAACAGTCGCTGCTGAGTTAGCTCTAAGGGATAGTAACTCCCAACGAGTGTATGTGAGAAGACATTCCGACTTTTTAACATAAAACATTGACAAAAGTGCAAGACATAGAAGCAGAGCTTGTACCGGGGTGAGCCTCACGGCCGCCATCTTGATCTTGATCATGATCTTCTCCTCCATTCCTCTGGCATCTGCTCACTTTCTAAGACCTTGTTGAATATTCTTGTCAGAAAATCTACTGCTATCTCCCCTAGACACTTCCATACCTCAACTGGTATGTCATCAGGGCCAACTGCCTTTCCACTCTTCATCCTCTTCAATGCACTCCTCACTTCTCCTTTACTAATCTTTGCTACTTCCTGCTCCTCAACGGTCACCCCTTCTACTCTTTTTTCTCTCTCATTTTCCTCATTCATCAGCTCTTCAAAGTACTCTTTCCATCTTACCAGCACACTTCTGTCATCAGTCAATACATTTCCCTCTCTGTCCTTTATCACTCTAACTTGCTGCACGTCTTTCCCATCTCTATTTCTCTGCTGTGCTAACCTGTATAGATCATTTTCTCCCTCCTTACTGTTCAACCTATCATACAAGTCATCATACGCCCTCTGTTTGGCCTTTGACACTGCTACCTTCGCCTTACGCTGTGTCTCCCTGTACTCCTGTTTACTCTCTTCGGTCCTCTCAATGTCCCACTTCTTCTTGGCTAACTTCTTCTTTTGTACACACTCCTGCACTTCCTCATTCCACCACCAAGTTTCCTTATCTACTTTCCTTCCAGAGGACACACCAAGTATTCTCCTACCGGTCTCCCTGATCACATTGGCTGTGGTTGTCCAGTCCTCTGGAAGCACTTCCTGACTACCCAAAGCCTGTTTCAACTCCTCCTTGAAGACAACACGACACTCTTCCTTTTTCAGCTTCCACCACTTTGTCTTCTGCTCTGCCTTTGCCTTTTTCACCTTTCTCACCATCAGTGTCATCCTGCACACCACCATCCTATGCTGTTTGGCAACACTCTCACCCACTACTACTTTGCAGTCACTGACTTCCTTCAAATTACATCGCCTACACAAGATGTAGTCTACCTGTGTGCTCTTACCTCCGCTTTTATAAGTCACCCTATGCTTCTGTTTCTTCTTGAAGAAAGTATTCACCACAGCCATTTCCATCCTTTTTGCGAAATCGATCAACATCTGTCCTTCTGTGTTCCTGTTCTGGATACCAAACCTGCCCATCACTTCCTCGTCCCCTCTGTTGCCTGCAGCAACATGTCCATTGAAGTCTGCTCCAATGACCACTCTTTCACCTCTGGGGGTACTCTGCATCACTTCATCTAACTCACTCTAGAATCTCTCCTCTTCTAGCTTACATCCTGCCTGTGGGGCATAAGCACTAACAACATTGACCATCACGCCTTCAATTTCTAACTTGAGACTCATCACTCTATCTGACACTCTTTTCACTTCTAGAACATTCCTGACAAACCCCTCCTTCAAGATGACTCCTACTCCATTTCTCTTCCCATCCACACCATTATAAAACAGTTTAAACCCTGCTCCTAAGCTTCTAGCCTTGCTACCTTTCCACCTTGTCTCTTCTGCATCATGTCAGCCAGCTCCCTGTCTTTTCCTTGCATAGTTCCAACATTCAAAGTCCCTACTCTCAGTCCTAGGCTCACGCATTTCCTCTTCTCTCTCTGCCTACGGACACGCCTCCCGCCTCTCCTTCTTCGACGTCTTCGACCAACAGTAGTCCAATTTCCATCAGCACCCTGTTGGTTGACAGCACTGATGGCGGTCGTTGTTAACCCGGGCCTCGACCAATCCGGTATGAATTCTGTATTGATCATTTGTATTTTTAAATGTGGCAGAAGTTTTACGCCGGATGCCCTTCCTGTCGCAGCCCTCTGCATTTATCCGGGCTTGGGACCGGCATAAGGGGGAGAGACACTGGTTAGTGCCCGATTGAACATGCCCGAAACACCACACCAGGGAGGCGTCCGGGAGGCATTCTGATCAGATGCCCGAGCCACCTCAACTGACCCCCCCCTCAGTTATCTCTAAGGGAGAACTCCACCACTCAGCGAAGGAAGCTCATTTCAGCTGCTTGTATCCATGATCTTGTTGTTTCGTTCACTACCCGAAGCTTGTGACCTTAGGTGATGGTTGGAACATAGATTGACTGGTAAATTGAAAGCTTCGCCTTGCGGCTCAGCTACTGCTTCACCACGACGGATTGGTATAGGCTCCGTTTAACAGCAGAGGCTGTAGTGATCCATCTATCGATCTCCCGCTCCATCCTTCCCTCACGAGTGAACAAGACTCCAAGATACTTAAACTCATCCACTTGGTGACCTCAATCCCGACCCAGAGGGTGCATTCCACCCTTGTCCGACTGAGAACCATGGCCTCGGACTTGGAGGTACTGATTTTCATCCTGGCTACTCTGCACTCTACTGCGAATCGCTCCAATTAGAGCTGGAGGGCCAGACTTGATGAAGCCAAAAGGACAACATCGTCCGCAAAAAGCAGAGATGAGATCCGATGGCCACCAAACCAGAGCCCCTCAACGCCTCGGTTGCGCCTAGAAATTCTGTCCATAAAAATTATAAACAGAATCCATGGCAAAGGACAGCCTTGGTGGACTCCAACTCCCACCGGAAATGAATTCAACCTGTTGTTACCAATATGATCCAAACTCTGGCTCCGGTGATACAGCGATCAAATAGCCCATAGCAACGAGTCCGAAACGTTATACTCCCGGAGCACACCCCACAATATTGTTCCAAGGTAGCCCTGCATAGCCTTTCCCTGGTAGGCTGAGGAGTGTGACTCCCCGATAATTGGAACACACCCTCTGGTCCCCCTTTTTAAAAATCGGGACCACCACCTCAGTTTGCCAATCCAGAGGTACAGCCCCTGATGACCACACAATGTTTCAGAGACGTGTCAACCAAGACAGTCCTACAGCATCCAGAGCCCTGAGATATTCAGGGCGGATCTCTTGAAACCCGGAGCTCAACCAACGAGGAGCTTTTTGACAACCTCAGTGACCTCCACTCTAGTGATGGGCAGACCCCCACTCAAACCCCCAGGGTCTTCCTCCTCCATGGAGGGCATGTTGGTGGGATTGAAGTCCTCAAAGTATTGCCTCCACCTCCCGACGACATCCCCAGTCGAAATGAGCAGCTCCTCATCTCCACTGTAAACAGTGGTCATGGAGAACTGCTTCCCCCTCCTGCTGCATCTGATGGTGGTCCAGAACCTTTTTGAGGCCAACCGATAATCACTCTCCAGGCCCTCACCGAACTTCACCCACGCCCAAGATTTTGCATCTGCGACAGCCTCGGCTGCAGCACGTTTGGCCTGCAGGTACCTGTCCAATGCCTCAGGAATCCCACAGGCTAATAAAACCCGATAGTCCTCCTTTTTCAGCTGAACAGCCCCCTTCACCACAGGCGTCCACCACCGAGTTCAGGAGTTACTGCCACGACAGGCACCAACGATCTTCTGGCCACAGCTATGTGTTGCCACCTCAGCAATGGAGGCATGAAACATGGCCCATTTGGATTCCATGTCACCAGCCTGCTCCGGGATGTGGTTGCAGCTATGCCGGAGGTGGGAGTTAAAGGCCTCTTGGACAGGGGACTCCGCCAAACGTTCCCAGCAGACCCTAATTACACTCTTGGGCCTGCCAGGTCTGGAAGGCAGCC
>CM045742.1:14940000-14960000 GCA_024760905.1 Plotosus lineatus
CGAGAATTTAATTACATAATTGTGATGACATTGATTTATGCAGCAGTTATCACTAGAACAGAGTCAGTGAGTGCCATGTGGATGGAGCTGTCTCCCTGGAAGCAACCTATCATGTCGGGATAGAATTGCTTCATATTAGGTTAAAAGATGTGAATAAAATAATTTATATGATGATTTTTAGTGGCATGTCCCTCAAGAGGAGGAAGGTGGGCACAAATCCTACGAGAAGAATACAGGGATCCCTCACTTTCCGCGGTTAATTGTATCCGAATTAATTGTAAACCCTAACCACTGCCCCACTCTGTAGTTTTGTTGGGTTGTTTTTTTGTTGTTGTTGTTGTTGTTTGGGTTTTTTGCATAATTGGCCTTGTTTTGTGGCATTTTCCTTAACTTACCCATTGTTCCTTAATTTCCTTATTTTTTTATTTTATGATAAATATTTTTGAAACACCAGCGATTCACTGAAGCCACAAAAACTGAAACACGAAGTAGCGAGGGATCTCTGTAACTCAAATTACATCCAAGGTCTGCTCATTATAACTTGCCTTTGTCACTCATCTGAAGGTTTTACTTGGATATGTGTGCCTTGCTCCTCACAGGGAATAAGTATATACTAAGGACCAGCTTCTGCGTTTTCAATGATCTGATAGCGATTAGATCAACCCAATATAGCGAATTATTTATTTATCCATTATCTTCATGTTTTATTCATCAGAGTTAGAGGGGAAAGCTGAAACCAATCCTAGCTGACTCCAGACAGGAGGTGGGGAAACCTCTGTTCACTGAACCCTACCAGTTTCTGTAGATTTTTCAGACTATTGGTGTTTGTGAATTTTTCAAGCACTTTCTCCATATGATATCTGTCGTATTTGCTACAGGAAATAAAGAAAGTCTACAGCCTTTCCTATAAAATCTATGGACTTGACTATAGGAAATCTGTAGCCTTGACTGTAGAATCCATAGTTCACTTATAAATTTACTACCGAGAAACTGTCTCTAGAATTCACAGAAAACCTGCTTTCTATAAAAATCCTATAGATTTTTTTTTTCTATGGGCAACTTAAACTTATTTTTAAAGCGAAGACAGAAAAAGGTTTTTCCAACTCTGTGCTGTTTACCTGCTTCTCGCCCACACCCTGTGGATAGTGGGTAATATTATCTCGCCTTTGTTCAGTCCTTGCCCAGTCTTCCTCCCACAGCTCCCGTCTGTATTGAGATTCTTGTGCTGTGAGCCGCTCATAGATCCTCTGATTCTCATGAGTCACCTGCAGTAGTTCGGCTCTCCTCCTCTCAGAGTTCAGACTGAAGAAGGAACAATGCTGTCACTAACAAACCAAGTAACCTTTACTGCTGTTGCTATGGGGTTCTCCTCCAGGAAACTACAGTATGTTCTGATTGAGTCAAATAATGAGGAATTTCTTCATCATCATTCATTTTCTGTAACCACTTCATCCTAATTAGCGTCGCGCGGAGGCTGGTGCCCATCCCAGCCAACTCCGGGTGAGGGCAGAGTACATCCTGGGCAGCTCGCCAGGCCATCGCTGGGCGGAAACACGCCAACGGCTTTACAGCCTACTCTTGTCGAAAGTCAGCAATGGTTCTTTTATAGCCTCACACCATAGACAGTGAGAGACATGGCCAGACTTTGATAACCCAGTTAGCTGCACTGGGGGGGACAGTGACAACCTTGTGGAGAGTGGGACTCGAACCCCCAACCTTTGGATCAGCGATCCAGTGCCCTATACCACTAGACCACCACTGCCCCAGTAGACTTACTAGTGTTTCACAATTGCCTTTATGTGTGAGGGTGAATGTTAATAGTTGTGAGTGTAGCCTTGCAATGGCCTGATCCCAAGGTTGGGGGTTCAAGCCACACTCTCATTGGGTTGTCACCCCCCCCAGTGCAGCTAACTGGGTTATCAAAGTCCGGCCATATCTCTCACTGTCTATGGTGGGAGGTTCATGTAAAAGAACCATTGCTGACTTTCGACAAGAGTAGCTGTATAGCTGTCAGCACGTTTCCACCCTGCGATGGCCTGACGAGCTGTCCAGGATGTACTCTGCCCTCGCTCGGGGGCAACTGGGATGGACGCCAGCCTCCCCGTGACCCTAATTAAGATTAAGCGGTTACAGAAAATGGATGAATGAATGGATTCTCATTTAGTTTTCTGTTCATTTTCTGTAACCATTTAGGGATCCAAATATTCTCCATTAACTGTGATTTAGTAGGACTGCACCCACTCTCATACGCTCGATCAATTTTATTTAATCAACTTACTGGGTCCAAAACTCACACACAATTATAGCGGCAACACAGAACATGAACTTGTAAACGGATAATTAAACTATCATTTGAGACAAATGAATGTGGAAGTCAGTAAGTGAAAGACAGTAAACAGAAAACATAGTGTTAAACTTTCCTTCTTTTATTCCCTGTCTGAATTCGGAAAACATGGAAGACTTGTTTATTTTCTACGTAAAATAGCCGCATGACTCTTATAACACCAGCCTCAGACACTTGCCAGTAGAAATATCTATTGGGAGCTCCACCTTTGGGCAGTGCCTAAATATTAATATAATAAACAGATTGTATTAATGCCAAGAGTTGTATTTCTTGAGAAATGTGATCATGTTTTCTCGTCTTCAATCCAAAAATACTGCATGTTTTTCTGGGAATAGCTTGGTGGTTCCATCACTGTGAAGCATGTCTAGGCTTAGGATGAACTCTTGCATGCTTCCAGAGAGACACACACATGAAACTTTCAAAAAAAATACGCTTGTTTGCAAATGTAAATACCTCAATCCAGATAAAATACCCCCACCCCAAGCTCAGATAACAGAGACTTTTATTAGACTTATATCATAATAACAGCTTGTGTGATGGTGCTGTAAGACCTTCGCTGTCTACAAACATACAAAGGTTAGAATTCTACTGCTTAACTACACACCGGGGAAGGTGCTTCTTAATGATTCATGAAAAACTTGGCACCATAACATTAACAATTTACACCTACAGCTTAGGGGTGAAATGAACCCACATAAAACGTGATGTAAATAAATGTAAATAAAGCATTGACCGAGAAGTTCTTTCATGTTATCCAAATTTGTACACCAAACATCTACAACCACTCATTCACTTTAAATATTAAACTGTTTATACTCATAATGACCGAGCAACCAAATATATATTTTTAGTCAATCATACATCGAAAAAAAATGACCTGAATCTTTTCAGTCTGATTACAGACACTCGCGCTTTACGTTCATTCGTTTTATGTATTTTTTGATTTTACATTTAGAAAAAAAAAATAAAAATTATGTCACATTTTGAGTTTAGCGTGCTCTCCATAGTACGAGACATACCTACTTCGTACGACGACATAATATGCTACTTTTGCATGATGCTGCGTCCATTGTTTACAAACGACAGACTGAAGGTGCCCTCTTTTTTTCCAGTTCACCGTGTGTTACCCTTGTGTCAAGACGTCGTCTCTGTGATCTTTGGGTTTACACTGTTTTGCGAACTTTTGTAACCCAAAGCAAATATGGTTGGAGAGAAGCGTAAGCCTACTAGGGATAGTGGTAATCAGAAAAAACGGCACGCCATCGCATTAGAAAATTGATGCTGGTGAAAAACATGTGAATGTTGCATGTTTTTTCCAAATGGTTCCATCGACCATCGGAACCATTTACAAGCAGAAAGATCGCATCATAGAGAATGTTAACGGTTATATTTGATACTGTATTTGATATTTGATGAGTGAATTTGATGAAAATTTATCTATTTGAAATTATTTTTCTTGAATTTAATTTATTTGAAAGTAATGTTGATATTGGGGCCGGTGGTGTGTGGATCTGGAGAAAGCATATGACAGGGTGCCGAGAGAGGAACTGTGGTATTGTATGAGGAAGTCTGGAGTGGCAGAGAAGTATGTTAGAGTGGTGCAGGACATGTATGAGAGATGTAAGACAGTGGTTAGGTGTGCTGTCAGTGTGACAGAAGAGTTCAAGGTGGAGGTGGGACTGCATCAAGGGTCAGCTCTCAGCCCCTTCTTGTATGCTATGGTGATGGACAGGCTGACAGATGAGGTTACACAAGAATCTCCATGGACTATGTTTGCAGATGATATGTTTGGAAGACCAAAGAAGAGATTTATGGATGTGGTGAAGGAAGACATGAAGGTCGTTGGAGTAAGAGTAGAAGATGCAGAGGATAGGGAGAGATGGAGGCAGATCATTTGCTGTGGCGACCCCTGAAGGGAACAGCCGAAAGAAAAAGAAGAAGAAGAAGAAGATTGGGGCCGGTGGTGTAGTGGTTAGGGTGCTGCGTTCATAATCGGGAGGTTGTGAGGTCGAATCTCACTGAGACCCTCACTGTGCTAAGACCCCTGGGCAAGGTCTCAACCACAAGTGTGCCTCTGTTCACCCAGCAGTATAAACCGGTACCAGTCAAAATATACTGGGAAGGTAACCTGCGATGGACTAGCGTCCCATCCAGGAGGAGTTGAACTCCTGGTCGCTTCACGCTACGGAAACCGGGGATAAGCACCGGCCTGATGAGCCACTAGGCTCTGGTGTAAAAACCCAAATGTTTATAATAATTGATTTAGGGGTGTTTTATGAGATATGGTAATGGTATTTATGGATGTATTTTACAGTATGAATGTTATACGTCACTGGAACATACAGTAACAACTTACGGTTTTTTTTCACCTTACATTTGGTCGTCTGGAACCGAACTAAAACGTAAGTCGGGGAGCGTCTGTACTTGAAACAAACTAAAATGAGAACTAATTTGACCTTCGTACATATTTCCACTGTCCTTCAGTTCAGCAGAGATGAGGTAAGACTCAGAGGACTGAACAACATTTCTGCAAAGGATTGATATACGACTTTCTCTCCCAGAATACCACAGTTTTAGACAGCGATTGGCAAGGAGCACGATGGCTTCTCAGGCAACGGCTCCAGAAGGCTCAGTGCTTTCAGCCTTTTCTTTCGTGTATTAAGATGTGTCTAAACAGGTCTAGACATCTCCCTCCCCAGCCACTTCGTACAGCTCTTCCTGGAGGACATCAAGGTGCTCCCAGACAAGCCGAGAGACAGTCCCTCCAGTGTGTTCTAGGTCGACCCCGGGGTCTCTTCCCGGTTGGACATGCCCAAAACACCACACCAGGGAGGCATTCGGGTGGTGTGAACTGTGAGTTCATGTTTAATTTTCTTCAAAATGCATATTTTTAAGCAGAATAGCAAGAACTTTTAATAACTCACATGGAAATGCTACTTACCTACGCTCTGGATAGAAGTTCCATTGGTCGATGCCCCCTTTAGAATATTGAATATCAGCTAGTTTGGAAGCCAGTATGTGGTTATCTCTGTCAATGATGGCTTGCCTCTCCTTTTGAACCTTATACAAAGATGACAATATTATATTCAAATCATAATGAACAAGATTAGGGCATGGGAAATAAAAATATATATATATATACATGGGCATTTCATGACCTAATGAGTCCAGTTATGAGGGAAAGGGAAGTTGCTTTATTGAATATTCAAATCTACAGTTTACCGTATAGATTTTTATACTTGGTGCGGCCAATCCAGAGAAATTATTGATTATTTGTAAGGTATTTTCTTAAAGTAAATTAAATTTGGAATAAATCAGCTGTAATTTTGATGTTGAAATGGAAACAGCAAACATTTACATATACAGTGATCCCTCGCTACTTTGTGATTCAGTTTCTGCAGCTTCAGTGCATCGCGGATTTTTCAAAAATATTCACGAAAAATAAAAAATTAAGGAAAAATACGGAAAAAGTTAAAGAAAAAACCCCAAACAAACAAAAACAACAACAACAACAACAAAAAAACACACAAAACTACTTACATTTTTCTGTGAGGTGCGCATCTGTTTGTACACACGTGCACATCTGTGTGTGTGTGTGTGTGCGCGCGTGCGTGCACGTGCGAGCACGTTTGTATGTGTGTGTATTTATATTTTATTTACATTTTATGCATTATTTTTGAATGTTTAATTGTTATTATAAGGATTTATAGCGTTGAATATGTATTTATTGATATTATATACACATATACATGTACGTATACATCAGTCAGGGGGGGTCGATCCTACTTCGCGGAAATCGCAGTCATGGGGGGGGGGGGTTGCGGTCCCCATTAACTGTGGAAAGTGAGGGATCCCTGTATACAGTAAATTACAATATAATATTTTGGTGACAGATATTATTATTTCTGGCATGGTTGGAAAAATAATATGTGGGTAATTTTGATAGACTCTAATTTCATATCGCTGATGGTGTCATTTGAAAGAAGAATTTGGGATAATTTACCTTCAGCCGCTGTTCCGAGTATCAGATTCGCCATCTTTAACGCAGCTGGTTTAATGAGAGTTTTACCAATGGTTTGAGGACGATGCTGTGAGGATCGGTTTGTTAACGGGTACAAGTCCAACAGCAGGCAGAGTAGCCTTTTCTTCGAATCTGGCTCTCTTCACCTTGAATTCAGCAAGCGTTGTGTTCTTGTATTCCCCATCTCCATGCAGTTTCACGAAGTGTTCCTTTAGTTTTGCCGGTGCGAGACTAGAGTTGCTCAACTTGACATTGCAAATCATGCAGATAGGATGCTGAGTCCCATCACGTTCCGTGATGCATGTGAATCCATGTTGAACATATTCGTCCGACCACTTTCTTTTTTTCCTCGACATATTTAGTATGGATTAAAATATTCCGAAAAAAATCTCACGACGTCACACATTGACTACTGAGCGCGCTAAATTCCCCGCGACACTGATTGGCCAAGCAATGTAACGTGATCATCTGCAGCCAGTGATGGCCAAGCGGGGCGTGTCATCACTAATTGACATGATGAGTCGGGTGTGTCTTATCCTCCATGGCAGAGGCGCCACCGAACCCCTGAGACCGACTCACCAAACCCCTAGGGTTCGATCGATCCCAGGTTAAGAACCACTGGATTAAGCAAATGCGTGAGCGTTAGATTTGTGCATTCCCGCAGGTTTGCATGTTCGCTTTTCCATTATATTCGTCTTCATAAATACTTGTGCGCACACACAACACGATGTGCTTTTATTGAGATTTAAGGAATTTTCAGGTATGCTAGTTAGAGCAACTAGAACACATTTTCAATTTACGAAGACAAGGGGATTCAGAAGTCTCAAAAAAAGCAGTGGACAAATCCATGTCATGAGTCCAACGTAGACTTTCCTCGGAAATTTTCTTAAAAACAAATTTCAAATACTTGGGCGGATGAGAAAAAATGAGTTCCAACGTTTTATTCATTGTAGTTATATAGTACTGGATAAATACTGCATGATAATATTGAATATATATCTACAATTTCACTTGCTAAGATTTTATTTTCATTTTATTACCAGTATTAAATAAAATGAAGTAACAGTAATTTTCCACTTTATGTGAGCATACCTGTGCTTTCTTTAGCTTTAGTTGAATGTGCATTGGTGTTCGGATTCCTTTGGTGTCCACTGTGGGCATGGCTTCCCTCACCTCATAGGCAAACAAAACTATTTCACTTAGGGTACAACAACCCGCCTCAAAGACTTTTTATTGATTATGTACCGCAATTACATCCAATCCCCACAATGACTTCAATTCCCCTCGCAATTTAATGACAAGTTTTTATTGTTGTTTTTTTTAATGAATGTCAAAATCATCCACACTGGTAATATAACAATATTTATTTGCAGTACAATTAAACCTTTAACAGTAAAAGGAAAACACAAGCCATTATATAACTTTCAAAATACAAAGGGATCTTTACAACTGGTGGATTGTTATGGTAATTTGCTGATGGGATAATTACTTCAGAATTACTCAAATTCATGATAAAATTCTAAGTCGATGCACTTCCTGATCAAATTCTGTTCATTTTCTGTAACCGCTTAATCCTAATTATGGTCACGAGGAGGCTGGAACCCATCTCCAGGCGAGTACAAAGTACACCCTTGGACAGCTCGCCAGGTCATCGCAGGGCAGAAACATGCTGACGGCTTTGCAGCTACTCTTGTCAAAAGTCAGCAATGGTTCTTTTACTTGAACCTCACACCATAGACAGTGAGAGACATGGCCGGCCTTTGATAACCCAGTTAGCTGCACTGGGGGGGCGCAGGACAGTGACAACCTGTGGCAAGTGGGGCTTAAACCCCCAACCTTAGGATCAGTGATCCAGCACCTTCACCACCAGGCCACCACTGCCCTTTCCTGATCAAACTGATAATGTTAATTTAGTCTTATTAATTATAGCATACTTTAGCATGTTATAATGGGTAGCCATAGCCTAATGATCAGGGAAGTAGGGAAGTGGCTTTGGGACCGAATAGTCACTGATTTGATTCCCAAATCAGCAGAAAAAAATGTGTGGTGAGTGAGCAGCACCTTTGCTTCCTCCACATAAATGGCTCAAGTGCCCTTGAGCAAGGCACCCATCCCCAGGCTCCGGGAGCCAGCATTGTGTGTGACAGCCCACTGCTCAAAGTGTGTGTGTGTGTTCACAACCCTGTGGAGAGTGGGACTCGAACCCCCAACCTTAGGATCAGCAATGCAGCGCCCTATACCACCAGCCCACCACTGCCCCATATCTCACAAATTAGATGTTTATGAAATTCAATCATATGGGGCAGTGGTGGTCTAGTGGTATAGGGCACTGGATCGCTGATCCTAAGGTTGGGGGTTCGAGTCCCACTCTCCACAAGGTTGTCACTGTCCCCCCCCCCCAGTGCAGCTAACTGGGTGATCAAAGGCGGGCCATGTATCTCACTGTCTCTGGTGAGAGGTTCATGTAAAAGAACCATTGCTGACTTTCGTCAAGAGTAGCTGCAAAGCTGTCGGCGTGTTTCCGCCATACGATGGCCTGGCGAGCTCTCCAGGGTGTATGTACTCTGCCCTCACCCAGAGTCGGCTGGGCTGGGTGTCAGCCTCCCCGCAACCCTAATTAGGATTAAGCGGTTAAAGAAAATGAACAGAAATTTAATAATCTTTTTCAAATATTAGCCATTCAACCCAATGGGGGCAGTGGTGGTCTAGTGGTATAGGGCACTGGATCGCTGATCCAAAGGTTGGGGGTTCCAGTCCCACTCTCCACAAGCTTGTCACTGTCCCGCCCAGTGTGGCTAACTGGGTCATCAAACGCAGGCCATGTCTCTCACTGTCTATGGTGAGAGGCATGTAAAAGAACCATTGCTGACTTTTGTAAAGAGTAGCTGCAAAGTCGTCAGCGTGTTTCTGTCCCTTGCTAAAAGGGTTGTGACAGGAAGGGCATCCGACGTAAAAACCTTTGCCAAATCAAACGTGCGAATCAGATGATTCGCTGTGGCGACTCCCGAGTAAAAAAAAAAAAAAAGGGAAAAAGCCGAAAGGAAGACAGACAGACAGCCATTCAACCCAATCAGATAATACATTCTCCCATAAAATATGATGATGTTCCCTTATTCACAACATAATTCCAAATCCTGTGTAAACATATAATGTATCCTTTTTTATTTTATTTGACAGTCTGAAAGTGAGAGACGGTAGTAATATGGCATGAATATTTGCTCTCTGGATTATATAAACACAGCTACACACCTTCTTTCGATGCTCGTCATAGTGCTCCTGGTCCCATTTCTTCTGAAGGTATTTATTAGTCGCAGGTTTTAGTGGCTGGTAAGCTTTGTGCATGATTGGTACAGATGCAAAGGAGGAACTTTCTGGAATGCAGCAGTTCCTATACGCTTTTTCTTTGTTTGTTCCCTGAGTATTCTAAATATTTTCTGTAATTTTGAGCAAAAATCATTTTAGACAGTTAACTCTGAAATGACGTGGTGTGTGGGAGAACTGTAATGGTTCTGCTCTGCTGTGTGTTTATGTGATGAATGTTCTTTAGCGCACAGGCTAGTCAACCTGTAACAGGCCCGGTGTGTGACAGAGAGAGGATCAAATGCCAATAAATTATTAGTGTTCACTCGCAGAACCTCAGACTTGGGGATTAGTACAAAGACAAGAGGAATAACAGCACCACAGGTCTCTTTCTTCATATTGCTAAACAGTGACAGTCTGTGAATCTAAGAATTGACATATATTCATTCAGTCCTTTTCTGAACCATTTTATCCTACTAGGGTTGTAGGAAGACTGCAGCCTTTCTCAGCTGAATCTGGGAAAAAGTGTGGTACACCCTGAACAGTTTGCCAGCCCTTCACATTTCCAACACACACACAAGCATTCACGAACACATTCACACCTAGGGGCAATTTGAAACAGACAGTTAGTCTAACTGCAATGGATTGTTCAGTTCATTTTCTGTAGCCGCTTAATCCTAATTAGGGCCGCGGGGAGGCTGGCATCCATCCCAGCCAACTCCGGGCAAGGGCAGAGTACACCCCGGACAGCTCGCCAGGCCATCGCAGGGTGGAAACATGCTGACGGCTATGTAGCCTACTGTTGTCGAAAGTCAGCAATGGTTCTTTTAGATGAACCTCACACCATAGACAGTAAGAGACATGGCCGGCCTTTGATAACCCAGTTAGCTGCACTGCGGGGGACAGTGACAACCTGTGGTGAGTGGGGCTCGAACCCCCAATCTTAGGATTAGTGATCCAGCATCTACACCACTAGGCCACCACTGCCCCGCCACTGCTCCGCCATGGATTGGAGAACATGCAAGGTCCACCCAGAAACACCCTCACCCAGAAACAAAAAAATGCTCAGGACTCGAACCCAGGACTTTTTTTTTTTGCAGCTGTGCTATCCACTATGGCATCATGCCACACTAAGGCATAAGGTACAGCATGTAGTAAATGATGCCATTTGTCTTTTAACTGCTGCAGTTAATTTAAATCTAAATTTTACTAATTTCATTCAGATTAAGTCAAAAGATAATGGATTTTCTAAAACAATAGTGTGGGCAGTAATTGAAATCACAATGTTTTAAGAATGCGCTCATTCCGATATGTTATCATTTCAATATTTGCAGCTAATTCAAAGTTACATGTTTTTTTTGTTTGTTTGTTTGTTTGTTTGTTTCATTTTTTTGCTTTGGATTTTTTTTTTTTTTTTTTGTACTGCAGTCTTTTTCTTTCCCATAGCTGAAAACTGACCATGTGTATGACCATTTTCGACGTAATAAGCGCCCTGCTCCAACAAGCGAACACCCCCACTCCCCCACCCACCCCCATGTTTTTCTTCTTAAGTCTAATAACCGCCCATGTGTACAGTGGGCAAAATTTTAGATCAAACTTGCCAATTTTATTCGATCAGTCTCTGTAACAGTAAAATAAGGCGTTCACTGGCCGTAAAAGTGAGTTTACATGGTATTTCAAGACCCCCTGCCACTGCGGAATGTCTATAATGTTCATCAGTAACAACACATTCTGTTGTTCCCTTGGTAAATGTCCAACAACCGATGAACCATAAGAAACTGCTACAGCAAAACTATGGGATGCTCTGTATGAAGTGAGCGATGAGCCAGATATGGACCTATTAGAAAGTGATGACGAGTGGGGCAGTGGTGGTCTAGTGGTATAGGGTGCTGGATCGCTGATCCAAAGGTTGGGGGGGGGGTTCGAGTCCCACTCTCCACAAGGTTGTCACTGTCCCCCCCCAGTGCGGCTAACTGGGTTATCAAAGGCGGGCCATGTCTCTCACTGTCTATGGTGAGAGGCATGTAAAAGAACCATTGCTGACTTTCGTAAAGAGTAGCTGCAAAGCCGTCAGCGTGTTTCTGTCCCTTGCTAAAAGGGTTGTGACAGGAAGGGCATCCGACGTAAAAACCTCTGCCAAATCAAACGTGCGAGTCAGATGATTCGCTGTGGCGACTCCCGAGTAAAAGGGAAAAAAGCCGAAAGGAAGACAGACAGAGAGACAGAAAGTGATGACGAGTATTTTTCACCCGATTCTCCTGCACACTAATTTCATACATTTAAAGACTTTCCTGGCCAAGTGCTTTTGTTTATATTCGTGTTGATTGGTTCAACTTGCCATGTGCTAAAGTTGACATTAGTGTTGATTGGTTCAACGTGGCATGAATTGAAGCACGAAGTCGCAAGGGCTCCCTGTATACATAATTGTAGTGAACAGAGTATGATTTAATGTCAAACAGTGAGAAGAAAAGGTTATGTTTCTTTTTATACAGTGAATGTAAACTTCTGGTTTCAACTGCATAAGAATTATAAATACATAAATTTATGCACTACCGAAGAGCAGAGATGTCCTTACTGGTAGGCGTCCAAGCCTTGGCTTGTTAGTTTAAAGGTGGCCATTCAGTTCCAGGGAATGTTAAATAAACATGAAATACAGTGTTATCTCTTGGAAATTTAATGAAATCTGCCACAATGTCTTCCTGAAACAATTTGCCTGCTCCTGTACTCAAGTGTCAGTGACCCTGCAATGGGTGCGATTCAACCAAAATGAACTGTGTCTGAAAGGTAAAACACAGTGGAGATGCAGTACTGATTGGGCATCTTTAATTTTTTTTAATCGCTCTTTCCAGCATCTGATTTCAGTCTTTTTTAAATGAGCATTTATTTATCTGCAAGATTGGCTGCTTTCCTCAGATAGATTCAGTGTTTTTATTCTGTGCGTGTCTGAACAGTGGTGCATAACCCTACTATTTTTGAGTTTCAGTCCATTATTATTAATAAATCTTTTTTAAAATATTTTTTGTTGTTGCTTCCCATCATCATACAAGTCAGCAATACGTACATAACAGCCAATGATCATTAATTCAGCAACGCAGCAGCTTTATTGGGTTTCCTGTGATGGGCACACATGGACAATGGACATCACACAGGACAAAAATCCAGGCCATGTTCCATGACTATGGTGCTCTGCTACAAATAGATTTAATCTCTTGAAGACATCATTTCTTTAACAAGACATATGGTTCACATCGAACTGTCTCTACAACTACCCCCAAATAATATTTAGCTTTGGCAAGACATGTTATCTGTAGTGAAGAACTTACAGGCAAACTTATTTTCTGGGACTCCGATGCAAAAAGGAGTGTTGGCAGTCCTCATGTGCCTTTGAAAAACATCCTGGAGGCTGACATGAGCCTTTATAGGGAAAAGCTAAGAGCTGCAAAGACTGGCAGAAGGTACTGGCGGCCCTATTTTGTTGTGGTTTTGCCTGTACTACAAGGCATTGGAAGATTTAATGCAAACAAAACAGGCTATTATTTAAAATTAATTTAAAATGAAAAATAGATTAAATGCCTAATTTGTGAAGGATGATATGATTACTTACCATTTATTGAAGGACTATAGTGATACGTTGTTTGTCTTTATAGGTTAGGTTATACTCACAGGACCTAACTCTTCCACTACATTACATGCAACTATGAATAGTATAAAAGAACAGTGAGTGCATCATAAACAAAAAACACTGACCTGTGCTGTAAGGGAGTAATTAAAGCACACAGGTTGTTCTTTTATTGTAAAATAAATAAGTTTCATTCCATTACTTGATGTAGTCTGTTTAATGAGCATGCAGACTCCATAGTTCATTCATTCATTCATTCATTCATTCTCTGAACTGCTTAATCCTATTTAGGGTTGCAGGGAGGTTGGCGCCCATCCCAACCGACTCCGGGCAAGGGCAGAGTACACCCTGGACAGCTCGCCAGGCCATCGCAGGGTGAAAATACGCTGACGGCTTTGCAGCTACTCTTGTCGGAAGATCAGTCAATGGTTCTTTAACATGAACCTCTCACCATAGACAGTGAGCGACATGTCCGGTCTTTGATAACCCAGTTAGCCACACTGGGGGAGGGGCAGTGACAACCTTGTGGAGAGTGGGACTCGAACCACCAACCTTAGGACCAGCGATCCAGCACCCTATGCCACTAGGCCACCACTGCCAGGCTCTGTAGTGCTAAAGTTTACTACAAACTTAAATACGTACAGTACTGATAATAATATTGTTGATAAAATTTTAGTTTACTTTGAAATTCAACAAGACCCTTATGACAGAGAGACATCCAAGGAAGCAGTCTCCCTTGCCCGGACGCGGGTCACCGGGGTTCCCCCCTGGAGCCAGACCCGGGGGAGGGGCTTGAAGGCGAGCACCTGGTGGTCGGGCTTCTGCCCATGGAGCCTGGCCGGGCCTAGCCCAAAAAGAAGACATGGGTCCGCCCTCTCATGGACCCAACCACCCGTGGGAGGAGTTTTAGGGGTCGGGTGCAGTGTGAGTTGGGTGGCAGCCGAAGGCATGGGTTCTGTCGGACCAATCCTCAGCAACTTACTCTGACCCTCGGGACATAGAATGTCACCTCTCTGGCGGGGAAGGAGCCTGATCTGGTGCGAGAGGTGGAGAGATACCAACTAGATATAGTTGGGCTCTGGAACCATCCAGCCCGAGAGAGGCTGGACCTTATTCTATTCTGGAGTTGCTCATGGGGAGAGGCGACAAGCCGGTGTGGGTATTCTTGTTTCCCCCCATCTTGGGGCCCAAATGTTGAGGTTCTCCCCGGTTGACGAAAGGGCAGCTTTCCTCCGTCTTTGGGTAGGGGGACGAGTTTTGACAGTTATTTGTGCTTATGCACCAAATGACAGTTCAGAGTACCCACCCTTCTTGGAGTCTTTGGGGAGTGTGTTGGAGAACGCTCCCTCGGCAGACTCACTCGTTGTCTTGGGAGACTTCAACGCCCATGTGGGCAACAATAGTGTGACCTGGAAGGATGTGATCAATAGGTACGGCCTCTCCAGTCTGAACTCAAATGGTGTTTCGTTGTTGGACTTCTGTGCTCATCACAGTTTGTCTATCACGAACACCATGTTCGAACATAAGTGTGCCCATAAGTGCACTTGGCACCAGGACATCCTAAGTCGCAATTTGATGATTGACTTTGGTGTCGTGTCAGCGGACTTGCAGCTGTATGTTCTGGACACTCGGGTGAAGAGAGGAGCTGAGTTGTCTACCGATCACCACCTGGTGGTGAGCTGGCTTCGATAGTGGGGGAGGCTGCCTTCCAGACCTGGCAGGCCCAAGCGTGTAATCAGGGTTTGCTGGGAACGTTTGGCGGAGTCCCCTGTCCGAGAAGCCTTTAACTCCCACCACCGGCAGAGCTACAACTACGTCCCGGAGGAGGAGAGAGACATGGAATCCGAATGGGCCATGTTTCGTGCTTCCATTGCTGAAGCGGCAGCCCATAGCTGTGGCCGGAAGGTTGTTGGTGCTTGTCGTGACGGTAACCCCCGAACCCAGTGGTGGACTCCTGCGGTGAAGGGGGCCGTCCAGCTGAAGAAGGAGGCCTATCGGGTTTTATTAGCTTGTGGGACTCCCGAGGCAGCAAACAGGTACCGTCAGGCCAAACGTGCTGCAGCCGAGGCTGTTGCAGATGCAAAATCTTGGGCATGGGAGAAGTTCAGGGAGGGCCTGTAGAATGATTATCGGTTGGCCTCAAAAAGGTTCTGGACCACCATCCGACGCCTCAGGAGGGGGAAGCAGTTCTCCACAAACACGGTTTACGGTGGAGGTGGGGAGCTGCTTACCTCGAATGGGGATGTCGTCAAGAGGTAGAGGGAATACTTTGAGGACCTCCTCAATCCCACCAACACTCTCTCCGTGGAAGAGGAAGACCCTGGGGGTTGGGTGGGGGTCCGCTCCTCACTAGAGTGGAGGTCGCTGAGGTTGTCAAAAAACTCCTCGGTGGTCGAGCTCCGGGGTTGGACGAGATCCGCCCGGAATATTTCAGGGCTCTGCATGCTGTAGGACTGTCTTGGTTGACACGTCTCTACAACATCGCGTGGCCATCGGGGACTGTACCTCTGGATTGGCAAACTGGGGTAGTGGTCCCAATTTTTAAGAAGGGGGACTGGAGGGTGTGTTCCAATTATCGGGGAATCACACTCCTCAGCCTACCTGGGAAAGGCTATGCAGGGCTACTGGAGAGGAGGATCCGACCGATAGTCAGACTTCGGATTTAGGAGGAACAATATGGTTTTCGTTCTGGCCGCAGCACTCTTGACCAACACTATACGCTCCACAGGATTCTGGAGGGGGCATGGGAGTTTGTGGATTTGGAGAAGGCTTTCAACAATGTCTTTCGTACAATCTTGTGGGGCGTGCTCCGAGAGTACGGCGTTTCAGACCCGTTGTTACGGGCCATTCGGTCGCTGTATCACCGGAGCCAGAGTTTGGTCCATATTAGCAACAACAGGTCGAATTCGTTTCCGGTGGGAGTTGGCGTCCACCAAGGCTGTCCTTTGTCACCGATTCTGTTCATAATTTTTATGGACAGAATTTCTAGGCACAGTCGAGGCATTGAGGGGTTCTGGATTGGTGGCTATCAGATCTTGTCTCTGCTTTTTGCAGATGATGTTGTCCTTTTGGCTTCATCAAGTCGGGACCTCCAGCTCTCATTGGAGCGATTCGCAGCTGAGTGCGAAGCAGCCGGGATGAGGATCAGTACCTCCAAGTCTGAGGCCATGGTTCTCAGTCGGACAAGGGTGGAATGCACCCTCCGGGTCGGAAATGAGGTCCTGCCCCAAGTGGAGGAGTTTAAGTATCTTGGGGTCTTGTTCACGGGTGAGGGAAGGATGGAGCGGGAGATCGACAGACGGATCGCTGCAGCCTCTGCTGTTAAGTGGAGCCTGTACCGGTCCGTCGTGGTGAAGAAGGAGCTGAGCCACAAGGCGAAGCTCTCAATTTACCAGTCGATCTACGTTCCAACCCTCACCTATGGTCACAAGCTTTGGGGAGTGACTGAAAGAACAAGATCGCGGAAAAAAGCGGCTGAAATGAGCTTCCTTCGCCGGGTGGCGGGGTTCTCCCTTAGTGATAAGTAAGAAGCTCTACCATCCGTGGAGAGCTCGGAGTAGATCCGCTGCTCCTCTGCACTGAGAGGGGCCAGTTGAGGTGGCTCAGGCATCTGGTCAGAATGCCTCCCGGACGCCTTCCTGGTGTGGTGTTTCGGGCATGTCCAACCAGGAAGAGACCCCGGGGTCAACCTAGAACACGCTGGAGGGACTATGTCCCTTGGCTTCTCTGAGACAACCTTGGTGTCCCCCCGGGAGAGTTGGAGGAAGTGGCTGGGGAGAGGGACGTCTGGACCTCTTGGCTTAGGTTGCTGCGCCCGCGACCCGACCAGGGACTTAGCCGAAGATGTTGATGATGATGATGATGATGACGATGAAATTCAACAATGGCTTAAGTATAACACTTATAATTAACTCTGAATTACCCTGGGGCTTAGGATTAGTCATGAGTTAATACAAGGTTAATATTCCACTTTTCAAATGTAAATTACAAAAAAATAATAAAATTTATATACAGGGATCCCTCGCTACTTCGTGCTTCAATTCATGTAGCTTCATTCATTGCATCAAGGTTTTTTTTTTTAATTATTCATCAAATTAAAAAATAAGGAAATTCAGGAAGAATAAGGGAAAACGTTAAGAAAAATGCCACAAAACAAGGCCAATTATGCCAAAAAAAAACCCAAACAAACAAAAAAAAAACAACCCAAAACCTCCCATCAAAACTATTTACATTTTTATATGAGGTGTGCATTTGTGTGTGTGTGTGTGTGTGTGTGTGTGTGTGTGTGTGTGTGTGTGTGTGTGTGCACGCATGCGCATCTGTATGTGTGTCAAATTATATTATATTTACATCTTGTGCATTATTTTTGAATGTTTAATTGTTCTTATAAGCATTTATAGCATTGAATATGTATTTATTGATATTATATACACATAAATATACATATACATCAGTCAGGGGTGTCGATCCTATTTGGCGGAATTCGGCGGTCGGGGATCTCAGTCCCAGTTAACTGCGGAAAGTGAGGGATCCCTGTATACATATATGTTTACACACATAAAACTTGACTTGATATAATTTTTATTCATCATGTTTCAAAGATGATCCTACTCCAAATGGTGGCCGTAATTGTTCAGACACACTTGGACAGGATTTATGAAGGCTCCCATAGGTCATGTCGGGTTGGAAATGACTTTTTGGTATGATGAGTATATACTCATGACTCAAAGTAGCCTCACCGAAAGAAAATGAAAATCACCAGGGGTGAGGTCATTGGAATGGGCCAGCCACCCAGCAGCGCCCTATAATGAGTTCACCCTATCCGGAGACATTTCCTTCAGCACTTCCAATGACCCTCATGCTGTGTGTGCCAAATCTTCATCTTATTGAAACCACACCTAGAGTTCATCAAGCTTGAGGTGTTCAAGTTGGAGTTAGGCTGCCAACAGACCTCAGCATCACCTCTCCTTCCTCACTGATTATCACTGTGCAAATAATGATGAATAAAATCTGAAATGAATGAAGTTTCATGTGCGCAAACAATAAATTGACGGTTTTTAATCTACCTTTTTTATATAACCTAACTTAGAAAAGTACAAACAGGTGGCAGTGGTGATCTGGTGGCATGGTGCTGGATTAGTGAGCCTAAGGTCGGGGTTCAAATCCCACTGTCAACGGTTGTCACTGCTGTCTCCCCAATGCAGTTAACTGGGTTATCAAAGGTCGGCCATATTTCTCACTGTCTGTGTTCAGAGGTAAAAGAACCATTGCTGATTTTTGTCAAGAGTAGCTACATAGCCGTCTGTGTTTTTCTGCCCTGCGATGGCCTGGAGAGCAGTCCAGGGTGTACTCTGTCCTCGTCCATATTTGGCTGAGATGGATGCCAGCCCCCCTGTGACCCTAATTAGGATTAAGCAGTTCAGAAAATGAATGAAGGAAAAAGTACAAAAAGGACATCCAACACGATGCCAAATCACTTTTAGCCACCAGATGGCATATTTGTTCCTTTCCTCATGGAGTGAATGGCAGCCATGTTTTGCAGTGCAGTTCTTGAGATGTGACACTAATAGAAACACAAATTTTGCATTACTAGCCATGTTTCTGTGAACGCAGTTATGGTCAGTTTGCACTCATTAAGTTGTATCAGGCGCAGTGGGATAAATCTCACTTCATCTAAGATAAACTGGCTGAAGAATGTTTCGAATGTTCTGCTTCTGAAATCTGATAGGGCCGTAGTCGGTGACAGAAGGGAGCGCAATGCCATAATTCCCAACCAGAAAAAAAAACACATCTGTAATATAGTACAGTATATGCTTGTTTAAATTTCTGGCCATGTTATGGACGCAATGCGGTTCGATTTGATGTGTCGTTCAGTGATTGGACACTCATGGGCATGGTATTGTGCGGTTTTTGAGGTATTTTATTAAAATTTTCAGCTTTATATTCAAAGATTCTGGTTTGCTTTTATTTCAACTGCACAATTAGATATACAGTTACAGATATACATGCACCATGAGTGTCTCATTCTTCTACCTATGCACAGGGGAAATATGCGAATTGGTATGAGAAAGACATCGTGTAAATTTTTATGCCTGAACAGCAAATCCTTTCATTCTGTCCATCTTTCATACCCTCTACAACCCCCCCCCCAACACCCCCCCCCACCCAACCACTCATTCAATTGGAAAATGTGGCTATGACAGCTTTAACATCTGCTCCCGTCACACAGTACATACATCCCCTCCCCAGCATTCTCCTCTTTCTCCCTTTTTCCTGTGTGTGTGTGTGTGTGTGTGTGAGAGAGAGAGAGAGAGAGTGAGTGAGAGAGTATGTGAGTGTTACACACACAGCTACTTCACATTAGATTCAATAACAAATTGACCCGGAGGGATGTGTTTAAAGGCTGCACACTGATTTTCTGTTGGCTGGGTGAAGAACTCCTGTTTAAACATGATTACTCCTCTTTACATTGAAGCCAGATAATTCCAGGGTGCTGTGAGGGTTGGTGTGTGTGTGTGTGTGTGTGTGTGGGGGGATGATGGCTGATGACGGCTTCAATAGATCTTGTTCAGCAGTGAAGGTGAAGTCCCAACCTGAACTCTGTAGTTAAAGTCCAGTCTGCTTTGAAGCTCTCGGGTAGATGAAATTAAAGAGAGGGGCAAATCACTGGGTAACTACCAGTGGCTCATCATTATCATCATCATCATCATCATCAT
>CM045742.1:14965000-14985000 GCA_024760905.1 Plotosus lineatus
CATCATCCAGAGTTTCAGTCTTTATACGACCAAAATTACAATTTGTATTTAATAATAAAAGGCATATCCTATGTTTTTTTTTTTTTTTTCCCCTTCGGGCGCAGTGCTTCCCAATTATTTTCTGTGGCGCCCCCCCTAGGAAGAAAAAAAAACATTTCAAACCCCCACCCCACCCTCGATCGACTATCTTCATCTTTTTCTTTCGGCTGTTCCCTTCAGGGGTCGCCACAGCAAATGATCTGCCTCCATCTCTCCCTATCCTCTGCATCTTCTACTCTTACTCCAACGACCTTCATGTCCGCCTTCACCGCATCCATAAATCTTCTCTTTGGTCTTCCTCTGGGCCTTTTGCCTGGTAGTTCCAACCTCAGCATCCTACTACCAATATACTCACTATCCCTCCTCTGTACATGTCCAAACCATCTCAATCTAGCCTCTCTGACTTTGTCTCCAAAACATCTTACATGTGCTGTCCCTCTGATGTACTCGTTTCTGATCCTATCCATCCTCGTTACTCCCAAAGAGAACCTCAACATTTTCATCTCTGCTACCTCCAGCTCTGCCTCCTGTCTTTTCCCCAGGGACACTGTCTCTAAACCATACAACTTCGCTGGCCTCATCACCGTCTTGTACACTTTTCCCTTCATTCTTGCCGATACTCTCCTATCACACATCACACCGGACACTTTTCTCCATCCATTCCAACCTGCCTGCACGCGCTTCTTCACCTCTTTTCCACCCTCGAGCGACTATAAATCGTATTATTTGTCTATAAAATTATCAGTCCATCTCTGCATAGCATTGTATCTTTATTAACATTAAAAACAAACAAAAAAGAAATATAGTTCAACTACAATAACGAGAAACTTCATTAACATTGTTTTTTAATCTGTAACAGAAAAGATTGAAAGTGCACCGATGTGCCTTAAAATAAAATAAAAAAATACATCCTGATTTAACTCATTTTGGTCTTAATATCTCCGTCTTGCTCCACCTTTCTCTTCGTTCCTGTTAGAAATTTTTCCATATTGCTTCTTGAGAGGTTGTTTACTGCACTTCATATCGTTTGCGGGTGCGAAAAAACGCTACACCAAGCATGACAATGAGAGCGCCACTGCCAACTACTTGAGTGGAGGTGCAATTACACTCAATTCTCGTACACTATTATTCCAGAAAATCATGTTCCCCAGGGTCATACGCGCTCTACCCTGGTGTCATACCAAGCCCCCCCCCCCACCACCCCCAGGGGGCGAGTCACACTATTTGAGAAGCCCTGCCATAGCGTGAAGCGCCTAGGAATACATCTCCTTCTGGATGGGACGCTAGTCTATTACAGGTTACCTTCCCAGTATATTTTTACTGGTACCCATTTATACTGCTGGGTGAACAAAGGCACACTTATGGTTAAGACCTTGCTCAGGTGTCTTAGCACAGTGGGGGTCTAACTGGGATTTGAACACACAACCTCCCAATCATGAGCCCAGTACCCTAACCACTACACCACCGGCCCCGCTTATCCTATAAAATGTTTCCGACATTTTGATTGTTCCTATTTACTTTTAATGCTGTAGGGCATCCATAAGAAGAGACATTATCATCCCCTCCTCCAACAACCTCCACCAGCCCCCACCACTCCCTACCCACCACCCCTTTTCTGCTCCGTGGACTTCATGATACAAAACAATAATGCTGCCTGTCATGCTGGAGAGAAATCAAAGAATGAGACATCTTTTTTTTTTTTTTTTTGCCCAAAAAACCTACTGTCTGTTACGAAAAGGACAGTGTTTACATTTACAGCATTTGTCAGGCGCCCTCATCCAGAGCGACATACACTTAAAGAAGCAGCTAAAGGTTAAGCGCTACCGGTACGCTCCAGGGCTCAGCAATGACAGCTTGGTAGTGCTGGGATTTAAACTCCTGAATCCATCTGTGTTTATAAATTAGTTCATAAATAAAATAGCTATATATGATAAATTATATAAATTAAACAGACAATATGGAAAATGAGAACCACTTGGTTCATCTATCCACAGCAGTCACTATAATCTGTTTTCCTGAGAAAAATCTCAGTCATGGCATTTAACTAAACTGGTCCCAGACTGTTGCCTTGGTGATTGTTCAGAACGTTTCACTGATACCGAAATAGTTTATGATAAAATCAGGAATTCTTCCATTATTTTGATTATTTTTAATTAGTGTTCACAAATGTTAACTATATATAAACTATAAAGATAACCTATTTAAAAAGTTACAAATTTATTTATGTAATTTTTGAATGCCACGGCCTAATGGTAAGTTTGTCTGTCTCACAGTAAAAAGGTCATGGGTGTGAGTCCTGGGATTCCTCACGTGGACATTAGGCAAATTGGCACTTCCCAATGTGAATGTGTCAGTGGCTACATCCATCTGGCGATCTGTTCAGGATGCACCACACCTTCCTCCAGTGTCGGCAGAGATATGTTCCAGCTTCCCCTGACCCGAAAAGGATTAAATAGTTTGGCACGTGAATTAATGTGTGAGGAAAACCTTCATTCATATTGGAGACACACAATTCCTTCTGATCTTGGGAGCAAAGCAGGGTCAGTACTTGGATGAGAAAACACCTGAGAATATCAGGTCCTGTGGAGAGTTAGGGAAAGACCTGGCAACGTACCCTGTAAAAACATCTGCCAAGAAAACTTTAAAATAATAAAGTTGCCAACTTTTGACTGAAAGCACTAACATAATATAAATTACATATCTCCATTAAAAGTGAAATAATACAATTATGCCGCACATAAAAATCTCATACAGATATATAATTATATACAGTATATTATATATATTATTTTATATATATATATATATATATATATATATATATATATATATATATATATATATATATTCGTACATGTTTCTGTGTATATAATATCAATAAATACATATTCAGTGATATAAATGCTTATAATAACAACTCCACATTAAAAAAATAAGATGTAAATAAAATATAAATACACACACATACAGATGGTATTGCATGAGAAGAAGCTGGCACACATACATACGCGTGCACGCATGCACGCACACAGATGCGTGTGCACACACCGATCTTCTTCTTTTACTTTCGGCTGCTCCCTTCAGGGGTCGCCACAGCAAATCATCCGCCTCCACCTCACCCTGTCCTCCGCATCTTCTTTTCTGACTCCAACAACCTTCATGTCTTCCTTCACCACATCCATAAATCTCTTCTTCGGTCTTCCTCGAGGCCTTCTGCCTGGTAGTTCCAACCTCAGCATCCTACTGCCAATATACTCACTATCCCTCCTCTGTACATGTCCAAACCATCTCAATCTAGCCTCTCTGACTTTGTCTCCAAAACATCTTACGTGGGCTGTCCCTCTGATATACTCATTTCTGATCCTATCCATCCTCGTTACTCCCAGGGAGAACCTCACCATTTTCATCTCCGCTACCTCCAGCTCTGCCTCCTGCCTTTTCCTCAGCGCCACTGTTTCTAAGCCATACAACATCGCTGGCCTCACCACCATCTTGTACACTTTTCCCTTCATTCTTGCTGACACTCTCCTATCGCACATCACACCGGATACTTTTCTCCAACCATTCCAGCCTGCCTGCACACGCTTCTTCACCTCTTTTCCACACTCTCCATTGCTCTGGATTGTTGAGCCTAAGTACTTAAAATCCTCCACCTTCGTTATCTCTGCTCCCTGTAACATCACCGTTCCTCCTGGGTCCTTCTCATTCACACACATGTATTCTGATTTTCTGAGGCTAACCTTCATTCCTCTCCTTTCCAGGGCATACCTCCACCTCTCGAGATTTTCCTGCACTTGTTCTCTGCTCTCACTACAGATCACGATGTCATCTGCAAACATCATAGTCCATGGAGATTCTTGTCTCACCTCGTCTGTCAGCCTGTCCATCACCATAGCAAACAAGAAGGGGCTCAGAGCTGACCCTTGATGCAGTCCCACCTCCACCTTGAATTCGTCGGTCACACCGACAGCACACCTCACCACTGTCTTACATCTCTCAAACATGTCCTGCACCACTCTAACATACTTCTCTGCCACTCCAGACTTCCTCATGCAATACCACAGTTCTTCTCTTGGCACCCTGTCATATGCTTTTTCCAGATCCACAAAGGCACAATGTAGCTCCCTCTGACCTTCTCTGTACTTCTCTATTAACATCCTCAAGGCAAACATTGCATCTGTGGTGCTCTTTCTTGGCATGAAACCAAACTGTTGTTCACAACCTCTGACCTCTGCCCTTAGTCTAGCTTCCACTATTCTTTCCCATAACTTCATCGTATGGCTCATCAACTTTATCCCTCTGTAGTTGCTGCAACTCTGCACGTCTCCCTTGTTCTTAAAAATGGGCACCAGCACACTTCTCCTCCACTCCTCCGGCATCTGCTCACTCTCTAGTACCGTGTTGAATGTTCTTGTCAGAAAATCTACTGCTACCTCTCCTAGACACTTCCATACCTCCACAGGTATATCATCAGGACCAACTGCCTTTCCATTCTTCATCCTCTTCAATGCCCTTCTCACTTCACCCTTACTGATCTTTGCTACATCCTGCTCCTCAATGGTTACCTCTTCTACTCTTTTTTCTCTCTCATTTTCCTCATTCATCAGCTCTTCAAAGTACTCTTTCCATCTTCCCAGCACACTTCTGTCATCAGTCAATAGAGTTCCCTCTCTGTCCTTTATCAATCTAACTTGCTGCACGTCCTTTCCATCTCTATTTCTCTGCTGTGCCAACCTGTATAGATCATTTTCTCCCTCTTTACTATCCAACCTATCATACAAGTCATCATATGCCCTCTGTTTGGCCTTAGCCACTGCTACTTTCGCCTTACGCTGTGTCTCCCTGTACTCCTGTTTACTCTCTTCGGTCCTCTCAATGTCCCACTTCTTCTTGGCTAACCTCTTCCTTTGTACACACTCCTGCACTTCCTCATTCCACCACCAAGTCTCCTTATCTACTTTCCTTCCAGAGGACACACCAAGTACTCTCCTACCTGTGTCCCTGATCACATTTGCTGTGGTTGTCCAGTCATTTGGAAGCACTTCCTGGCCACCCAAAGCCTGTTTCAACTCCTCCTTGAAGACAACACGACACTCTTCCTTTTCAGCTTCCACCACTTTGTCTTCTGCTCTGCCTTTGCCTTTTTCACCTTTCTCACCATCAGAGTCATCCTGCACACCACCATCCTATGCTGTTTGGCAACGCTCTCACCCACGATGACTTTGCAGTCACTGACTTCCTTCAAATTACATCGCCTACACAAGATGTAGTCTACCTGTGTGCGCCTACCTCCGCTTTCATAAGTCACCCTATGCTCCTGTTTCTTCTCAAAGAAAGTATTCACCACAGCCATTTCCATCCTTTTGCAAAATCTATCAACATCTGTCCTTCATGCGTTCCTGTCCTGGATACCAAACCTGCCCATCACTTCCTCGTCCCCTCTGTTGCCTGCCCCAACATGTCCATTGAAGTCTGCACCTATGACCACTCTTTCACCTCTGGGGTACTCTGCATCACTTCATCTAAGTCACTCCAGAATCTCTCCTTCTCTTCTAGCTCACATCCTGCCTGTGGGGCATAAGCACTAACAACATTGAGCATTACACCTTCAATTTCTAACCTGAGATTCATCACTCTGTCTGACACTCTTTTCACTTTTAGAACATTCCTGACAAACTCCTCCTTCAAGATGACTCCGACTCCATTTCTCTTCCCATCCACACCGTGATAAAATAGCTTAAACCCTGCTCCTAAGCTTTTAGCTTTGCTACCTTTCCACCTGGTCTCCTGAACACACAGTATGTCCACCTTCCTCCTCTGTATCATGTCAACCAGCTCTCTACCTTTTCTGTGCATAGTTCCAACATTCAAAGTCCCCACTCTCAGTCCTAGACTCATGCCTTTCCTCTTCTCTCTCTGCCTACGGACACGCCTCCCACCTCTCCTTCTTCGACGTCTTCGACCAACAGTAGTCCAATTTCCATCAGCACCCTGTTGATTGACAGCACTGATGGCGGTCGTTGTTAACCCGGGCCTCGACCGATCCGGTATGGAGGTAATACTTTTGATTTGCATTTTAAGTAATTGGCATTGGTTTTACGTCGGATGCCCTTCCTGACACAACCCTCTGCATTTCTCCGGGCTTGGGACCGGCATGAGGGGGAGAGACACTGGTTAGTGCCCCCCCCCCCACCTCATGGCTGCATTGCGTGTGCACACACCGATGAAATAATGTAAATACCCCCATTTCACTGGACTACGGCATGCAAGGATCGTGTAGCGGAAAGGTGCGGAACGCGGTCTTCAGAAGAGCTTCCTGCGGAATCCTACGGAAAACTGGAAATTCTTACACTCTCGGAACGTTCACAGCATGTACGGAACAGGTATGGCAAAGTAACCCCACGGAACATTCACGGAATTTTTTTTTTCTGCGAACGTGCTATTGAACATGTTTAAAAGCATGTTTACGGAATATCTTGGCCATCTGACAGCATACGGAAGTGGAGGAAGACTTGAGGAATAATTACTGAATCACACGGAATAACACGGAAGATGAGGGAATAATTGCAGAACGTTTGCGGATGGCAACATTTTTGCTTCCATAAGTCTGCCGCGCTCCAGTGAAATGGGGGTATAAGTAGTTTTGATGATTTTGCAGCGCTGTCACGCCTTCACTCTACATGCTCACCCAGGTTTAATATATATATATATATATATATATATATATATATATATGGTAGGCCTCCGTCAGTCCCGAAGGACTATGGCTGCGCTCTGGCTGGTATCCCGGCTGGTGATACTCCCCAGTGCGCAGAGCCCGGGTAGGGAGTAATGAGGGACAGGCTGTTACCCAAGCAGCAAGTCCCCCGTCTCGGCGCCACCGGAAGGATCCAATGGAAGGGCAAGTGCCGATACGACTGGGTTCCAGTGCCGTTGCAGGAGAGAATCTACGGTCAATTTAGAACGGCCATTTAACCTACAGTGCACGTCTTTGGATTGCGGGAGGAAACCGGAGCACCCGGAGGAAACCCGCACAAGCACGGGGAGAACATGCAAACTCCACACAGAAACGCGAATCGAACCCAGGCTTTCTTGCTGTGAGGCGGACGTGCTAACCACTACGCCACCGTGCCGCATATATATATATATATATATATATATATATATATATATATGTATATATATATATGTGTGTATGTGTATATATATATATATATATATATATATATATATATATATATGTATGTGTATGTGTATATATATATATATATATATATATATATATGTATGTGTATGTGTATATATATATATATATATATATATATATATATATATATATACACACACACACATTACTCATTATTTCTTATTGCAAACACTGCTGGATTAATCTCGCTATCTTCATTCATTCATTTTCTGTGACCACGTAATCTAATTAGGGTCACGGGGAGGCTGGCTCAAAAAGCCATCGGAGGGCAAAAACATGCTGACGGCTATGCAGCTACTCTTGTTGAAAGTCAGCAATGGCTCTTTTACATGAAGCTCACACCATAGACAGTGAGAGACATGGCCGGCCTTTGATAACCCAATTCGCTGCACCTGGGGGGGGCAGTGACAACCTGTTGAGAGTGGAGCTTGAACTCCTGACCTTAGGATCATCGATCCAGCACCTTTGCCACCACTGCACTGCACTCACTCACTCACTCACTCACTGTCTGTCTGTCTGTCTGTCATGAATAAAGCTACAGGATTCATCTTGGCATTACTCTGCCTCTATCTACCTTTTCCCACCTCTTTAAAGATGTCAGTTAATTAAAATGTGCTTTTTTTTTTTTTTTTTTTTAAAGTTGACTCTTCTTATCTAAAGTTGAATTTTCAGGAGCCTCGCAATTCAGGCTCACCATATGTTGTAGATAATTTAGCAGCTGGTATTTATACAATTTACACACTGAATTGCTTAGACTTGATGCATGCCCTTTCTCTGTAGCAGATATCTGAAAACTTGAGGAAACACATTTGGCTAGCAAATGAATGCATTAATTACACAGGAAGAATGCCATTTTACAAAACGTGATGCCTGCAGGTAGAAAGCGTGGGCAATGTTATCAAATAAATACAAACCTTTTCTATGACAATTTAGAATTGTTTTCAGTAGATTTATCAGAATCCGGGTGGCACAGTGGTGTAGTGGTGAGGATGTCTTCCTCATAGCAAGAAGGTCCGATACTCGATCCCCAGGTGTGGCAAGGGTGATTCTGTGTAGAGTTTGCATGTTCTGCCGAGGCTTGAATGGGTTTCCACTGGGTACTCTGGGAGAGCACAAAAGGAGGGAGAATCTTAATCAAAGACTAATAGAATTGACAGATTTATCCCCCTTTATAGCTATAATACCTTGTACTCATCCAGAAAGACTCTTTTCTTGATTTCAGACAGTGTCTGTGGGGGTTTGTGTTCATCCAGCCACAAAAGCATCAAAGATGTCAGATACGGGGAGGTCCAGGATGTGGTCAGTGTCCCAGTTCATCCCAAAGTTGTTCAGCATGGATGAGATTAGGGTTTTTCTACTCCAGCCTTGGCACACCATATCTCTATGAAGTTTAATTTGTATACAGGGTAAGGGTCATGCTGAAACTGGCCTGGACCTCATACTTCCACCCACTCACTCACTCACTCACTCACTCACCCACTCACTTGCTTAACCGCTTATCAACAACATCCCAGTTTGGTCACAGGGAGGATGGAACCTATCCCAGCTAACACTGGACAAGGACGCGGTACACAATAAGCAACTTGTCAGACCAACGTAGGGCCAAACACACACAACCATCTGGAATACCCAGATGAAATCCACACAGAGGGACAACATGCAAACTTCATACACAAACGCCCAAACCCAGAACACAAGCCCAACACCTTCTTGCTGTGTGTTGGTTGGATGAGCTAAGCACTGCACCATCCTGCCGTCTACATAGTTCCAGTGAAGGGAAATTGTAATACTACAACATAAACATACATACTTCTTCTTCTTCTTCTTTTACTTTCGGCTGCTCCCTTCAGGGGTCGCCACAGCAAATCATCCGCCTCCACCTCACCCTGTCCTCCACATCTTCTTTTCTGACTCCAACGACCTTCATGTCTTCCTTCACCACATCCATAAATCTCTTCTTTGGTCTTCCTCGAGGCCTTCTGCCTGGTAGTTCCAACCTCAGCATCCTACTGCCAATATACTCACTATCCCTCCTCTGTACATGTCCAAACCATCTCAATCTAGCCTTTCTGACTTTGTCTCCAAAACATCTTACGTGGGCTGTCCCTCTGACATACTCATTTCTGATCCTATCCATCCTCGTTACTCCCAGAGAGAACCTCAACATTTTCATCTCCGCTACTTCCAGCTCTGCCTCCTGCCTTTTCCTCAGCGCCACTGTTTCTAATCCATACAACATCGCTGGCCTCACCACCGTCTTGTACACTTTTAGACTCATGCCTTTCCTCTTCTCTCTCTGCCTACGGACATGCCTCCCACCTCTCCTTCTTCGACGTCTTCGACCAACAGTAGTCCAATTTCCATCAGCACCCTGTTGACTGACAGCACTGATGGCGGTCGTTGTTAACCCAGGCCTCGACCGATCCGGTATGGGGTAATACTTCTGATTTGCATCATAAATGTTTGGCATTGGTTTTAAGTCGGATGCCCTTCCTGACACAGCCCTCTGCATTTCTCCGGGCTTGGGACCGGCATGAGGGGGGAGAGACATGGGTTAGTGCCCCCCCACCTCATGGCTGCATTAACATAAACATACATACATATATACAATATATATCCCTTGCAACGTCGCGCTTCAATTCATGCGGACTCAGTGCATCGTGTTTTTTTTTAATTATTCATTGAATTAAAAAAATAAGGAAATTAAGGAAGAATAGCGGGAAAAGTTAAGGAAAATGCCACAAAAACAAGGCCAATTATGCAACAAAAAAAAAAACCCTAAATGAACACAAAACAAAAAACAACCCAAAACCTCCCATCAAAACTACTTCCATTTTTATGTGAGGTATGCCCATTGCAACTTTATTTTTTGGCTCAGGCTTTTAACCTTGCATAAACATTTGTAAGATTATAACTGCTAAGAAGACATGGTCAACACACGCGCGCACACACACGCACGTGCATACACACACACACACACACACACACACACACACGTGTGATTTCTGGTGCTAGTGAAATGAAGAAGCGGGCTTGTGGCATGCAGTTGAGTGATATCGCAAAGGAATATGGCCAAACCCGTCTTCCATCTCTACGATATTGAAGCAGAAGGAGGCCTTAAGGTATACTTTTATCATTTTTAAAGGGTTTAAGGGGTAGTATTGAGGGCCTTGGAACAAATCACGCATTTTATATGTAAAATGTGGTTCAACTTAAGAAAAATCCAGGTTATAAAACCACTTCTGGAACGGATTAATTTCATAAGGTGAGGTACCACTGTATATATGTGTATATATAAATATATATATATATATATATATATATATATATATATATATATATATATACAGAGTATATATGTATCTATATATATATATATATATAAAAACAAAAGGACAGGACAAAGACTTTCTATTGAAACTCCATTTATCACTACAGATCTGTTTCGAGGGGTGGTGAAACCATCCTCTCTCTTCAGGTGATTATAGAAGAATGATTACAAAGTGCTGGGGGAGGTACTATGTCGATGAACATGGCGTCCTCTAGATGGGGTGGTGTTCATTATGTATTCGGGGGCGGGTTTTTTTAAATATCGATACATGCATACATGTGCATACATTAGTTTTTCTCATATTTGCTCTACCAAAAAGTATTGAGCACTCTCCTACGGAAGGATCTACTCAGAAAATCCTATATATATATGTGTATGTATGTATGTATGTATATATATATATATATATATATATATATATATATATATATATATATATATATATATATACTGTGTGTGTGTGTGTGTGTGTGTATATATATATATATATATATATATATATATATATATATATATATATATATATATATATATATATATAAACATTCCATTTAACCGAGTGCATCCAACATTGTGGTGACATTTTGACAAAGGATCACCTACTGTATGGGTGTGACATCAGATATTAAAGTTTTAGCCATATAATTTAGTCATATTAGTCATTTTCATTGTATTTTGCTTTTATTTAACATCATATTGTATTTGACAGCAAATGAATAATTTAAAATACATTTTCAGTTTTGCACAAGTTCTATCCACTGACCCCGCCCCCCAAGTTTAATGCAGAATATGTGTATTTAAAGATCTGCACACACTTGCAAATCGCTGTTTCCAACACTTCGTCTAGAAAAATCTGGAAACTTCCTCGGTGTGAACTACATGCAGGTAATTTGAATAATTTGAATGGACACCAGTGTAACCTGAATGTGAACACAGAGAACTTTCTCTATGTAAAAGACAGACTTTGAATATGACCTTAAGTAAATCAGTAAATTCAAGGCTCATTAAAAATCATGTTTCTTTTGACAGCAAACAATATTATATATTTCCAATCATCTGTCACTATTAGCTGTTCTGCACCCTGATTGGCTAATCTACTATATTGTGATGTCCTTAAACATAACCACAAAAAAATAAATAAATAAACAAGATTGGTCTAAGTTGGACTTTTTTATTGTTCATTGAAGACTGATTTTATGAAAACTGACAATATTTGGAATGAAAGTGTCATGATATAAATATGTTTTTATTCTTAAGAATTATAAAGAGAGAGAATTTAACCAAACAGGATTTTTTTTTTTTTTTTTTTTTTTTTGTGGGCAACAAGTCCTCAGTATGGCCTTATGCAAGTGTATGCGGGGGAGTGCATCTCAACCAACCGGTGGTTCTGTTATATAGTACAACTATAGAGCGTTGGATCGCTGATCTTAAGGTTGGGATTTCGAGTCTCACTCTCCACAAGGTTGTCACTGTCATGTGTGCCTCCCTAAAGTTCATGTAAAAGAAGCATTGCTGACTTTCGTAAAGAGCAGCTGCAAAGCCGTCAGCGTGTTTAAGCCCTGCGATGGCCTGGCGAGCTGTCCAGGGTGTACTCTGCCCTCACCCGGAGTCGGCTGGGATGGGCGCCAGCCTCCTTGCGACCCTAATTATGATTAAGCGGTTACAGAAAATGATGAAGGAACAATTTTAATGTATTTTTAAGGATTTGACTGAGAGTTTTTTGGGGTTTTTTTTTCACCAATTCTGATTTTTCTGGAGCAGTGGTCGACTACTGGACTTCAGACCTTCAGCTAATTAACTAGTTTAGTATGCAATCTCTCTAAAATATTGTGCATACATGTGTAATGTGCATATATGGGTAAACACACACACACACACACACACACACACACACACACACACACACACACACACACATACAGTGCTGCTGCATCACTGATTTTTTTTTCGAAGTAATGCATTTCTTCCAGTTTTTTGAGAAACACATTCTTGATTTGAGCAAGATCATGATCACTGCCCTGCTTACTCTTCTAGAGAATGGCAGCATGGAGCATCATGGAGCATTTCATGAAGCATCCAGTCTCTCTGTCTTCCTCTCTATCTCTCTCTCCTGTTTTCTCTGCAGTTGGCTTCATTATCTGCTGTGTGCAGCAGTGAAGTATGGCCACCTCCACCCCCTCCCATCCCCCCCACCCCCCTCTTCCCTCCCCTCGCTCCATCTTTTCTGTTCCTCCCTTCTTTTTCCTTGGCATTTTGCCATGAGGAGGTCACTCAGCGTGTTATTTTGCAGCACAGTAGAGGAGAGAATTGGGCGAGGGCTACAAACTACAGGCTGTCTGAGAGAACAAGCCTGCCACCAGCTTACAGGAGCGTGAAATACAACCAAACGGAGACTATCTGCTTCAGCCAGTGACTCAATTACTGCGAATCATTCAGAAAGAAGGCCTCCTTCATTTCATATAGTCAAGTTTCATATCTTCTCCAGAACACCCATAAAGCAGTTTTTTTTTATTTGAATGAAGTCTCACATGTTGAATTCTTCAGTACCAAAAAGGTCTCTCTCTCTCTCTTTCGCTCTCTCTCTCTCTCACCCTCCCTCACCCTGACTCCTCTACAGGAATGGAATTAATGGAATGTCTGTATCTGCCAAGCATTTCACAGCAAACCTGCCCTGAAATGAGGTCACGCATCTACTCGAGTTAGAAAACGAGCACCAGTCTATGAACTTCCAAAAGCCAAAACACAATCACCCATGACCAAGCACACAGCAAGAAAGAAAACTAATTCATTGCAAAATCTTTCAAATGTAAAGAGGAAATTGTATTCACATATTGTACATTTTCCAGAAACCTTATACTGATGCCATGGTGAAAGCCTGTAGGGCTTGGTTTGACATGCTCCTCTGATGATCCTGCTGTCATTCCAAGCTCCTTACAGCAAAACTGTCTGAACCAGTATTTATTTATTTATTTTATTTAAGGGACAATGTACAGGAACATTAAGCTCATAGAGACAGAGATGTACTGTACCAGATTATAGCTTAATAGCTAGTTTCCATCTGTAGTCCCTAATTTAGAACGGCCAATTAACCTACAACGCATGTCTTTGGATTGTGGGAGGAAACCCACACAAGCACGGGGAGAACATGCAAACTCCACACAGAAACGCCCAGGCCGGGAATCGAACCCGGGCCTTCTTGCTGTGAGGCGGACGTGCGAACCACTACGCCACCGTGCCGGTGTGTAAAGCAAAGCAAAGCAGGGTATTATAGACGGAGCAAGTGATTGAACCATTTGATGTATGTTACTGCTAATGGGTTATTCGTCTGTATTTTATATATGAATATGAATCATTCTACTGATAATATATAAATATGCTGTTGATAAAAAGTATTAAAATTGCTGGTTTATAAATAAGCAAATAAAGGGCTGGTTTATAAATACAGTAGGTAAACAAATAAATAAATGAACATACAATAAATCTAATCCGTGTGGCATGGTGGCATACTGGTCAGCATGTCCGCTTCACAGCAAGAAGGTATTGCGTTCGAGTCCTGGACCCGGGCGTTTCTGTGTGCAATTTGCATGCTCTCCCTCTGTATTGGTTTCCTCCTATACACATTAGGATAATGGGTTGTTCCAAATTGGCCCCTAGATGTGAGTGTGAATGGTTATGTGTTGGACCTGTGATGGTTGGGCAAGCTATTTAAGGTGTGCCTTACCTTCACCCAGTGCTGGCTGAGATAGGCTCCAACTTCCTGCCCACTCTGGGTAAAGTGAGCACACACACTGTACGGCTTAACAGTCCATCGCAGGACAACACACACAAACAATCATATTCACTCTCAAACCCAGGGGCAATTTGGAACAGCCAATTATACTAATTTATTTGTCTTTGGGCTGTTGGATGAGACAGTGTATCCATGCAGGCACAGGAGAGCATGTCAACTCCACTGGGACTCGAAAACACAACATTCTTGCTGTGAGGCGGACATGCTAACCACGGACTATGCCAGAATGTCACCAGAAAGGTACAGAAACAAAATTTTGAATATTAAAATTTTTATTATCAAGTATATGCACCAAATATATACACCAAAATGACATTACCAAGAATAATATGCCCCTCTAAAATTGACAAAACAGGATAAAAAATACTTTGTTGGCAGCTGCCAAGAAACTTCTGGCAAATAAGGGTCTCTCCCTGCATGTGACAAAAATGTCTCATATTTTCCAAGTGCCTGTAGTGTACAATGGATCATCCAAATATCTACACACCCCTTAATTACCAGGCAGTGGTGGTCTAGTGGTATAAGGCGCCGGATCGCTGACCCAAAGGTTGGGGGTTCGAGTTCCACTCTCCACAAGGTTGTCACTGTCCTCCCCAGTGCAGCTAACTGGGTTATCAAAGGCCGGCCATGTCTCTCACTGTCTATGGTGAGAGGCATGTAAAAGAACCATTGCTGACTTTCGACAAGAGTAGGCTGCAAAGCCGTCAGCGTGTTTCCGCCCTGCGATGGCCTGGCGAGCTGTCCAGGGTGTACTCTGCCCTCACCCTGAGTTGGCTGGGATGGGCACCAGCCTCCCCGTGACCCAAATTAGGTTAAAGCAGTTACAGAAAATGAACCGAACTGAACCCTTAATTACCACAGACCATGTGATTTTTAAAAAAGGAGCTCAAGGTAGACTTTTGATGGGAGATGTCCATTTATATTTGTATAAAATAAATGAATAAATAATACTAAAAAACATCAGAAATGGTCTGTCCTCATCCATATTTCATGCAGAAAATGAATGAATGAATGAACAATCCCAAAAATGGTGCAAAAAAGATTGTATATTACCCAAAGGAGCATTATACTCAAGGTGAAGCATGGTGGTAGCAGCATAATGCTTTGTGGGATGATTCTCTTTAGCATGATAATAACCCAAAATGCAAAGTTAACAAAAGGGAAGGCTCAGTCAGACCCCCATATCTATATCTAGCACTCTTTTTCCAGTCCAACATTTTTTATCCAATTTATACAACTGAGTAGTTAAGGGCATTGCTCAAGAACCCAACAGTGACAGCTTGGTGATACTGAGGGTCAAACCCTTGACCCTATGATATGTTACCCCAGAGCCTTAATCTCTGGGCCACCCTTCCCACCTATCAAAAAAATCACCACTGCTGACCTAGAAGTCCTATCAAAAACCAGTAAAATGAGTTGAAGAGTCATCTCCTGTATGCAAGATATTTTTGTGAAACTGGAACACTTTGAAAAGGAAGAGTTTAAAGATGTTGCTTATTTGAGATAATCTAAGTTGGTTGTGTTTAGATTGTGTTAGAGGAAAAAATCTACTTTAACAACGTACTAGTTAAGCTTGTGTGCATGTGTGTAACCAGAGGATTGTAAGTTCTTTTCTTTTCAATCTCCATTTTCATTTTTACTTTATTTATGTTGAATTCAGGAAGATTATTGAGCATAACTTAAATTTTATCACATCACAGAAATCTATAGTTTTAACAAAGGTGTGTGTGTGTGTGTGTTGGTGTGACTTATCAGGCTGATACATTCACTGCTTATCTTGCATCAAATCACATTTCCCACAGTTCATTGTACTGCTTATGAGCACCTGATTTCTGAGACACATCACATGGTCATACACACACACCTGTTCACAATCGTTTTAATTCCCCAAAAGCATTATAAATGGACTCTGTTGCGTTTGTCACTGTGTGAAGTAGCTTGTACAGCACTTGTTTATGACTTTTATTTTGTATATGAACTGTTTTTACCCACGTTTCTGACTTTGCATGTACCTTTGACATTGTCTTGTTGTATATACGTAGTCTTTGCCTCTCTACTTACCATCTTAACTGGATTGCCTTTTGATGAACACCAACATAAAATTCCCAAAATCAGAATTCACAAAACCTGCCTTTGAATACTAATTTCCTGCCATTAATTTCTATGTCATTAACGTGAGTTTCTGAAACAGCTAATTGTTATATGGAATTAAAATGAAAAATACTATTATCAATATTATATTATTCATTCATTTTCTGAACCGCTTAATTCTAATTAGGATCGTGGGGAGGCTGGCACCCATCTCAGCAGACTCTGGGCAAGGGCAGAGTACACCCTGGACAGCTTGCCAGGCCATTGCAGGGCAGAAACAGGCTTACGGTAACCCAATGGCCTACTTGTTTCGTACAACAGCAGTGGTTCTTTTACATGCCTCTCACCACTACAGTAAGAGACATGGCTGACCTTTGATAACCCAGCTAGCTGCACTGCAGGAACAGCAGTGATGACTTGGTGATAGTGGGGCTAGAACTACCAACCTTTGGATATGTAAGCCAGCATCCTACCACCGGGCCACTGCTACCCCTATATTTTATTATAATATAAAAAATATACATTTTAATATGGACAAAATATTTAATATAAAATATGCTTCATCCTGAATTAGAAACTTACCAGTATAAACAGCGAGAGATTTCCTTTCAGCTTTTTCCCTTTTCCAGGGGTCGCCACAGCAAATGATTCACATGTTTGATTTAGCATAGGTTTTTACGTCGGATGCCCTTCCTGACACAACCCTTTAGCAAGGAACAGAAACATGCCGACGGCTTTGTAGCCTACTCTTTTTACGAAAGTCAGCAATGGTTCTTTTACATGAACCTCTCACAATAGACAGTGAGAGACATGGCCCACCTTTGATAACCCAGTTAGCTGCACTTCTACATAATAACCACTACCGTATTCGACGTGATAAGTGCCCACTGCGCTGAAAAAAAAAAAATTGGAGTGGGTGGGCGCTTATTAAAATGTATTACCAGCGGAGAGGAATGGTAAGTGCTTATTACCATAGAGGTGGAAAACATGAATAATAACAGAACAATAAAAGAGTTTTACTGGAATTTGTATTATTCATTTTGTGGTATCAACCAAATTACTTACATGAGAGCTGAAAATCAACATAAAACAGCATTATTAAAAAAAAAAAAAAAAAAAAAACACCCTTTAATTTTCCCTCCCAGTGCTGTTCCTTTAAATATTTCCCCTGATGTAAAATCGAGCCAATCAACATGAATGTTAACTTTAGCACATGGCAAAGCACATGACCAGGAATGTCTTTAAATTTATGAAGTTGGGTGAAAAATCCTCCTGATCACTTTCTGATAGGTCCATATCTGGTTCATCGCTCCATTCATTCAGAGCGTCCCATAGTTTTGCTGTAGCAGTTTCTAATGGTTCATCTTGTTGGACATTTACCAAGAGAACACAGCAAAATATTTTCCAGGTTTTTAAAGCACGGCGGAACAATCAAATGTGTTGTTACTGATGAACATTATAGACATTCCCCACTGGCAGGGGCTCTCGAAATACCGCAGTGAATGCCTCATTTTACAGTTACAGAGACTGATCGAATAAAATTGGTAAGTTTGACCTACCATTTTGCTCCCAGTACACATGAGTGGTTATTAGGTCAAATTTAAAACACTGGAGGGAGGAGGCGCTTATTGGATTAGGGCGCTTATTATGTCAAAAACAGTATGTTTTAAATTGGTTTTCCTTGTGCTACTGAGGAACAGCGCATTGACATAGCGGTTAGCATGTCTGCTTTACACCGAGAAGGTCCTGGTGAACATGCCAGACTCAACAAGGGTGCATGTTTTCCTTGTGTCTGCTTTGGTTTCCTCTGGGTAATCCGGTTTCCTCCCACAGTAAAAGGTCAAGGTAAAGTCTGTTGGGCTTTTTGCACCCGAGCCATAGTGGCTCATCAAACCGGTGCTTATCGGCAGTTTCCATAGCTTGAAGCAACTAGGAGTTCAACTCCTCCTGGATAGGACACTAGTCCATCGCAGGTTACCTTCCCAGTATATTTCTTACTGGTACCCATTTATAGTGCTAGGTGAACAGTGGCACTTTTGTGATTAAGACCTTGCCCAGGGGTCTTAGCACAGTGAGGGTCTAACTGGGATTTGAACACACAACCTCCCGCTAATGAGTGCAGCACCCTAATCAATACACACACACACACACACACACACCCCTCTTTCCTAAGTAAAAAGTGGCCCATAATTTTGATTCCACCTCCCTATTCCGTCCTATCGGGACTACGTGAGATGCGCATGCGTAGAATATCAGTTTGCGTGAGTAGAATATCAGTGTTTTTGCTACGTTTTTTTTAAATTTCGCTCGTTAGAAGTGGAAGTTCGAAGAACCTTTTGAGAACGGAGTGTGATTCATCATTATTTAAAAATCACTTTTCGAGACTTTTAGCTGGTTCTCTTGAACGACAGCTGTGAATTTGACCACAGAACGGTGGCGACACAAAGAGTGTCCAGCGGCAACGTTTCTCTTTTGCAATTCTCTCGTTGGAAGTGGAAGTTCGAAGAACTTTTGGAGGACTGAGTGTGATTCTTTGTTTGAAATCGCTTATGGTTGATTAAAGCTCATTGACTTAGTCATTTGCCAAGGGGCAGTGGTGGTCTAGTGGTATATGGCGCTGGATCGCTGATCCAAAGCTTGGGGGTTCGAGTCCCACTCTCCACAGGGTTGTCACTGTCCCCTCCCAGTGCAGCTAACTGGGTTATCAAAGGCGGGCCATGTCTCTCATTGTCTATGTTGAGAGGCATGTAAAAGAACCATTGCTGACTTTCGTAAAGAGTAGCTGCAAAGTCGTCAGCGTGTTTCTGTCCCTTGCTAAAAACGGTTGTGACAGGAAGGGCAGCCGACATAAAAACCTCTGCCAAATCAAACATGCGAATCAGATGATTCGCTGTGGCGACTCCCGAGTAAAAGGGAAAAAGCCGAAAGGAAGACAGACTTAGTCATTTACCACTTAATCCTATTAGGGTTGCAGGGAGGCTGAATCCTGTTTCAGCCAGCACTGGCAGGTACACCCTTAACAGTTCACCAGATCACCACAGGACAACATACACATAAGCATTTACACTCACACATGGGGCAATTTGAAACAGCCAATTAGTCTATTAGCCTAATGTGCATGTCTTTGGACTGTGGGTGGAAACTCGAGTACCCTGGAAGAAACACATGTAAGTACTATGAGAACATACATACCCCACACAGAAGTCGCCAAACGCAGAACTCAACCCCAAGAACTTGCTTTGAGGCGAACAACTACAACGCCGTACCACCTTCAGTTAAAGCTACTGTACTACTTTCTTAAAAGATGTTTTCTCAATTGCACGTCACCGATTCGCTGTACACATGTCTATTATCGTACAGTGTTTTTCTTTGCACAGCCTAGAGTGATTAAGGCTGACGGGTGCCACGTGCACATCCTCAAACTCTGTGGTTCCTTTCTCCTGTCTCTTGTGTGAAGACTGTTTTACATAACTGATGACATAGCGCCTTAGCAAATTATTTGCACACAGTGAAAAGCTCGAGTAAATTAGCAAGTGCTCTGG
>CM045742.1:14990000-14995000 GCA_024760905.1 Plotosus lineatus
TTAAGTGGCTGTTCTAAACTTCCCCTGGGTGTGTGTGTGTGTGTGTGTGTGTGTGTGTGTGTGTGTGTGTGTGTATACATTGCCCTGTGATGGTACGGCAATCTGTTCTAGGCGTACCTTGCTTTCGGAAGTGTCAACTGATAAATCCATTCATTCATTCATTTTCTGAACTGAATAATCCTAATTAGGGTCGCGGGGAGGCTGGTGCCCATCTCAGCCAACTCTGGGCGAGGGCGGGGTACACCATGGATGACTTGCCAGGCCATCGCAGGACCAACACTCACACAACCATTCACGCTCACACTTATGGGAGATTTAAAACAACCAATTTACCTACTGTGTATGTTTTCAGACTGTGTGAGGACACCAGAGTACCCGGGGGAAACCCACACAAGTATGAGGAGAACATGCAAACTTCACACAGAAACACCCGAGCTAGGGGTCGACTCATATGCTCCAGCCTTCCCACGACCCTGATTGTAAGAGTAAATGGTTCTGAGAATGAGTGAGAGTAGTATGTCTGGCTTGCCTGTAGGTTTTGACACCCATCATCAGGTTGGCCATTGTTTATTACTAGTCCTTCTCAAAAAATTAGCATATTGTGATGAAGTTCATTATTTTCTGTAATGTACTGATAAAAATTTAACTTTCATATATTTTACATTCATTGCACACCAACTGAAATATTTCAGGTGTTTTATTGTTATAATACTGATGATTTTGGCATACAGCTCATGAAAACCCAAAATTCCTATCTCAAAAAATTAGCATATCATGAAAAGGTAGTCTAAACGAGCTATTAACATAATCATCTGAATCAACCAATTAACTCTAAACACCTGCAAAAGATTCCTGAGGCTTTTAAAAACTCCCAGCCTGGTTCATTACTCAAAACCGCAATCATGGGTAAGACTGCCGACCTGACTGCTGCCAGAAGGCCATCATTGACACCCTCAAGCAAGAGGGTAAGACACAGAAAGAAATCTCTGAGCGAATAGGCTGTTCCCAGAGTGCTGTATCAAGCCACCTCAGTGTGACGTCTGTGGGAAGGAAAAAGTTGGCAGAAAACGCTGCACAACCAGAAGAGGTGAAAGGACCCTGAGGAAGATTGTGGAGAAGGGCCGACTCCAGACCTTGGGGGACCTGTGGAAGCAGTGGACTGGGCTACAGGTGCCGCATTCCCCAGGTCAAGCCACTTTTGAACCAGAAACGGTGGCAGAAGCGCCTGACCTGGGCTACAGAGAAGCAGCACTGGACTGTTGCTCAGTGGTCCAAAGTACGTTTTTCGGATGAAAGCAAATTTTGCATGTCATTCAGAAATCAAGGTGCCAGAGTCTGGAGGAAGACTGGGGAGAAGGAAATGCCAAAATGCCAGGAAATGCAAAAATGGTCCAGGGTGCCATGTCAGCTGCTGGTGTTGGTCCACTGTGTTTTATCAAGGGCAGGGTCAATGCAGCTAGCTATCAGGAGATCTTGGAGCACTTCATGCTTCCATCTGCTGAAAAGCTTTATGGAGATGTAGATTTCATTTTTTCAGCACGACCTGCTCAGTGCCAAACCTACTGGTAAATGGTTTCCTGACCATGGTATTACTGTGCTTAATTGGCCTGCCAACTCTCCTGACCTGAACCCCATAGAGAATCTGTGGGACATTGTGAAGAGAAAGTTGAGAGACACCAGACCCAACGCTGTGGATGAGCTTAAGGCTGCTATCGAAGCATCCTGGGCCTCCGTCACATCTCTGCAGTGCCACAGGCTGATTTGCCTCCATGCCACGTCGCATTGAAGCAGTCATTTCTGCAAAAGGATTCCCGACCAAGTATTGAGTGCAGAACTGAACATAATTATTTGAAGGTTGACTTTTTTTTTTTTTTTTTTTTTTGGTTCGGATGAAATATGCTAATTTTTTTTGAGATAGGAATTTTGGGTTTTCATGAGCTGTATGCCAAAATCATCAGTATGCAAACAATAAAAGACCTGAAATATTTCAGTTGGTGTGCAATGAATGTAAAATATATGAAAGTTAAATTTTTATCAGTACATTACAGAAAATAATGAACTTCGTATAGTAGAGGAATTCTGTGTGACTTGGCTCTGTTGCAGATGAACACTTAATCTTTCTTTATTCAGTCAGAACTAAAGTTTAGCCTACACGCAGTGCACAAGATCACCAAACAAATTTGATAGAAACCTTGTGTTTAACCACAAGGTCATCAAGCCAACAAAACCCAAACAAAGGACTCTGTGATTTTTATTGAGGTCTCAAGTCGAGTTCTTCTCAGTGAGGCTAATTGTTTGTGCGCCCACCTGCTAACTTTTTGTGAAAGGTAAAGATCATTATGCAACCTTACCTTGGCCTGGTGATTGACCGTTTTACTGCTGCACTGGGAATTTACAAGCTTCTTATGCCAGAGTATCCCAAGACTGTGAGGGAGTCACTTGCAGCAACTATCACTCGCCAATAAGGTAGTACTTTTATTTTGACTTTTTTTTAGTTTAAAAGTCTCATGTGTTCAGTAAGACAGGCAGGGCAGTGGTGGTCTCGTGGTATAGGGTGCTGGATCGCTGATCCTAAGGTTAGGGGTTCAAGTCCCACTCTCAACAATGTTGTCATTGTCCCACTCCCCAGTGCAGCTAACTGGGATATCAAAGGCGGGCCATGTCTCTCGCTGTCTATTGGGAGTGGCATGTAAAAGAATCATTGCTGACTTTCGTAAAGAGTAACTGCAAAGCCGTTGGCGTGTTTCTGTCCCTTGCTAAAGGGTTGTGTCAGGAAGGGCATCCGATGTAAAAACCTATGCCAAATCAAACGTACGAATCATTTGCTGTGGTGACCCCTGAAAAAGGGAAAAAAAGCCGAAAGGAAATCTCTCTGTCGAGTTAGACAGGCGTAGTGATGTGTATCTGTCTGTTGTATTTGTGCTTTCGCCATAAGCTGAATATCACGTTTATGACATTTATTTAATTCCAGCATTCTAAGGGGAACTAATTTGTCAAGTGCAGTTAGCAAACCTAGCATTCAGCAGGATCCAGTGCCATTCATGATAACCTTACGTGGTGTGGCAAGGAGGCTACCATTCTCAATGAATTTATCTTTTGTTGTGACATTCCCCAGGATTAGGGAACGCTAAGCGACCAAGCACTTTAAACTTTGTTCAGTGGGCGGGTGGGTGGGCTTGCTCTTTGGTGGGAGCATGTAGGAAGCAATCATACAAATATCACAGTATTCTTGTTGCCTGTGTCCATCACAGACAACAGTCTTCTTCATTCGTCTCAAGAACACCCATGTAGATAGAGAAAGGGCAAAGTCTAGGACAGCATAATCTAAAACCCTTAATTGGAATGCATGTCTATGGAAAGCAAACCGCAAAAAAAGTCACAGTGCCCTGGAGCAAAGACAGCATTAAAATATGCACTGTACAGATTCACGGACATGAACCAGTCCACACAGCATGAATAACATGCAGGACAGCAGGGCTTTTGGGAACCAGTTGAGTCATCTCCATTCTGGAATTGAGGCAATTTGAATGTGGTGATTTAACAGTGCCTATGGCTGGTCCATTTAGCTCGGCCGATTTCTAGTTTTTGAAACCTGTGCCCTTCACTCCAGGACTTCTTTGGCCACATGCCCACAGAGTGAACCTGGCAAACAGAGTTGGTTTCACAGGCTTGATTTACACATGTCTAGCAGCATGAACTGTGCCAAGTATAAACCAGATTGACACTCTCCATCTTTCCCCAGGTATCAAACTGCCAGTAGTGAGTTTTTGATTGGCTCAGATTGAGAGGTCAATAAATGTAGACCAGTGCAGTCATTCCAATGCAACCGATAAAATAGCTAATCAGTAGATGTATGTGCCATGTACAATCCTAAGGTTGGGGGTTCAAGCGCCACTATCAACAGTTGTCACAGCTGTCCCCCAGTGCAGCCAACTGGATTAGCAAAGTCCGACCATGTCTCATTGTCTGTATTGTGAGGCATGTAAAAGAACCATTGCTGACTTTCATCAAGAGTAGCCGCATAGCCGTCAGTGTGTTTCTGCCCTGTGGTGACCTGTCGAGCTGTCCAGGGTGTACTCTGCCCTCACCCAGAGTTGGCTAAGATGAACACCAGCCTCCCCATGGCCCTAATTAGGATTAAGTAGTTCAGAAAATGAATGAGTTTCCATCTTGCCACTGGGATTTTTGTCCATTCCTCAAGGCAAAACTGCTGCAGCTCCTTCATTTTGGATGGTTTCCACTTATGAACAGCAATCCTCAATTCTGACCACAGATTCTCATTTGAATTCACGTCTGGGCTTTGACTAAGCCATTTCAACACATTTAAATGTTTCTCCTTAAACCACTCAAGTGTTCCTTTAGCGGTTATGCTTCGGGTCATTGACCTGCTGGAAGGTGAATCTCTTTTCCAGTCTCTAAATCACAGGCAGTCATGGAAACAGCTTTTGCTCAAGAATATCACTGTATTTTGCATCATTCATCTTTCCCAGTCCCTGCTGCTAAAAAACATTCCCACAGTATGATGCTGCCACCACCATGTTTCACTGTGGGGATGGTGTTCTTATGGTAATGTGATATTTTTGGTTTGCGCAAGATATAGCTTTTTCCTTGGTTTCCAAAAAGTTCAATTTTAGTCTCATCTGATCAGAGAACCTTCCTCCATACATACCTCCATACAAACTTAAAATGTGCCTTCTCATTTTTAGCACTAAGTTGTTTTTTTTTTTCTTTTGTAAAATCCAGCTCGATGGAATGTACGGCCTATTGTGGTTCCATACAATAGTTTCTGTTGTGGAGGAACTCTGTACCTTCTTCAGGGTTATCTTTGGTCTCCATGATGCCTCTTTGATTAATGCCCTCATTGCCCAGTATGTGAGCTTTGGTGGGTGGCCCACTTTTGGCAGGTTTGTTATGGTACCTTATTCTTTCCATTTAAAGATAATGATAATGATAAAGATGGTGTTCCGGGGATTTTTTTTTTATGACCCAACCCTAACTTG
>CM045742.1:15000000-15007500 GCA_024760905.1 Plotosus lineatus
TCTTTGTCCTGTCCTTTTATTTTTGTTTATTGTGTATTAGTATTATTTGTATATTTGTTTATATATATACATACACACACTCCCTCCCTCTCTGTCTCTCTTTGTCTCTCTCTCTCTCACACACACACACACACATACAAATAGCAGGGAAAGTAACTGGTACTTAAAGATGGAGGAAGATTTTCCAATTGGTGGCAGTTGGTCACATGATCCGAGGTTAAAACAAACCCAAAAGCATTTGGGCAGAGGTTCACCTGCCTATCTCAACAAACTGTGGAACAATTCTGGAATAATATTTTTGTAAAACATTCGATATCTCATCACCTCCACATCTTCTATAATATCACCAAAACATTCTGAGAAGGTGGAGAAGTCGCTTTGTGTAAGGAACAAGGCATTAGAAACACACACGATTCTGTCATGGAAGTCAGTGCATGTGCCCAGGAACACTTCCAGCAAAATAACATGTCTGCCATTTCCTCATAAAAGTAATTTTACACAGAGCATTTAATTACTGTACTCAAAATAACAACTAGTAATAACAAAAAGAGAACGTGTTCAAAGCCTGAGATAATGCATGGAAATCAAGAGCACATTCAATTTTACACAAGAAAAAATATGAACGTTTCAATTTGGGATGAGTTCAGAAATCAATATCTGTTTCGATAACGTGGACATCACCGATTTCATGCCGTCCGCCAGTCCTTCACACTGATCCCGGGTGACTTTATACCACTGAGATTTCCTTCCAGCTTTTTCCCTTTTTCAGAGGTTGCCACGGCGAAAGATTCGCATGTTTGATTTGGCGTGGGTTTTTACGTCAGATCCCCTTCCTGACACAACCCTTTATCAGGGGACAGAAACACGCTGACGGCTTTGCAGCTCCTCTTTACGAAAGTCAGCAATGGTTCTTTTACATCAACCTCCCACCATAGACAGTGAGAGACATGGCCGACCTTTGATAACCCAGTTAGGTGCACTGAGTTGGGGGGGGGGGGGGGGGGGGCACAGTGACAACCTTGTGGAAAATTGGACTTGAACCCCCAACCTTAGGATCAGCGACCCAGCACCCTATCCCACCAGGCCACCACTGCCTACAGGTGACTTTATGCCACTCCTGGTGCAAAAACTGTACAAATATTATAGTGTCTTTCCAGTCCATTTTCTGTCTTCCTTTCGGCTTTTTCCCTTTTACTCGGGAGTCGCCACAGCGAATCATCTGATTCGCATGTTTGATTTGGCAGAGGTTTTTACGTCGGCTGCCCTTCCTGTCACAACCGTTTTTAGCAAGGGACAGAAACACGCTGACGACTTTGCAGCTACTCTTTACAAAAGTCAGCAATGGTTCTTTTACATGCCTCTCACCATAGACAGTGAGAGACATGACCCGCCTTTGATAACCCAGTTAGCTGCACTGGGGGGGGGGACAGTGACAATCCTGTGGAGAGTGGGACTCGAACCCCCAAACTTTGGATCAGCGATCCAGCACCCTATACCACTAGACCACCACAGATGTGATACTGTCAGTATTTATAGTAAATACATGGAGCTTGAGGGGCAGTGGTGGCTTGGTGGTAAAGGTGCTGGATCACTGGTCCTAAGGTTGGGGGTTCAAGCCCCACTCACCACAGGTTGTCACTGTCGTCCGTCCCCCCCAGTCCATTTTATCTTCAAAAATCCCTAGATTATTACATATGGGAGCTTTACTGTTCGAGAAAGTCTTTCTCTGATCTTTCTGACGATGAAGTAATGCAAGATGATCCGTCAGTCTTCAGTGGGATTGGGGTTTCATGGGGTGAACAGTTTTACCCAGTGTGGGTGAGAAACAGATGGAAAGACATTGCTCGGGAAAAGAAAGATTAGTGTGGGTATGGAGGTGAGCCACTGCAGAAGAAACCCACAGATGATCAAATCTGGCTCTTTCTTCTAAATGTCTGGGGGTGGGTGGGTGGGGATGGGGGGTGGGGGGTGTTATCCTCTCTCTGGCACTGCCACACAGTGATGAGCAATTCTTCCTAAATACAGGCTTTTACTCAAGCAAGAATCCACACACACACACACACACACACACACTCACACACACTCACACACATGCGCCACCCACTCTTCCCCTTGCTTGCTTGTGATTGCACTGAGTGCATTAGATTAGTCAGTCTTCTGTCTCCGATGAGACTAGTGCAACAGCTCTATCATGAAGCCATCACACTGTTGTTTGGCCAGAACGTTTACACATATGGGGGTTATTTGCTCCCACTCCTATATCTACTGTGTCTTGTATAAGAAAATACTTTAAAATTGCTCTCCATTTATGCGTCTATGTCTGCCGAAACACATTAGAAAGTAATTCATGACAGCATTAGCGGTGTTATGTTAATCAGTGTTGAGAGCCTCGCACAATGCCACTTTCACTGGAAGCCTTTCTTCGCCATTTTATTTGGAGTCCAGCCTTTGTGCATCATGCACTGCCAGCTGGAGCTGCTTGTGTGCCATTAGTTAGGACAGCTGCTGCTCTCTCCCTGGGAGGAGGACACTTATGCACTAACATGCAGCCATACAGACTTCTTTCCCTCAACCTCAATCCATCAATTCGAGAGAGGCGTGGAGAGGAAGAATAAAACGAGTGTGGGTTGAGTAAAACGGGAAATATATAGTCACTTATTCAGGAAGTGACACCAAATGGAAGACCTTTTACAAAGCATCCCAATTACATGTACAATTCCCATTTATAGAGATTTAGTGGGCAGTGGTGGCCCGGTGGAAGAGTGTGAGATTACTGATCCTAAGGTCAGGAGTTCAAGCCCAACTATCAGCTGGTTGTCGCTGCTGTCCCCCAGTGCAGCTAACTGGGTTATCAAAGGCAGCCATGTCTCTCACTGTATGAAGTAAGAGGCATGTCATTCATTCATTCATTCATTTTATGAACCGCTTAATCCTAATTAGGGTTGCGGGGGGCTTGAACCCATCTCAGCCAACTCAGGGCAAAGGATGACACCATGAACAGCTCACCAGGTCAATGCAGGGCCAACACTCACACAACCATTCATACTCACATTCACACCTAGGGTTGATTTAGAACAGCCAGTTAACCCACTGTTCATGTTTTTGGATGGTGGGTGGATGCGGGGGGGGGGGCGAAACCAGAGTACCCGGAGGAACCCCACACAAGCACAGGGAGAACATGCAAACTCCACATAGAAACGTCCGAGCTGGCTATCAAACCCATGGCCTAGTCTGGAAGGGCGCCAGCCTGCCCGAGACACCTAATTAGGTTTAAGCAGTTCCAAAAAAATGAATGAATGAATTTATAGAGGGCAGTGGTGGTCTAGTGGTATAGCGCACTGGATCGCTGATCCAAAGGTTGGGGGTTCGAGTCCCACTCTCCACAAGGTTGTCACTGTCTCACTCCTTCTCTCTCTCCCACCCGCAGTTGCAGCTAACTTGGTTATCAAAGGCCGGCCATGTCTCTCACTGTCTATGGTGTGAGGTTCATGTAAAAGAACCATTGCTGACTTTCGACAAGAGTAGCTGCAAAGCCGTTGGCGTTTTTCCACCCTGCAATGGCCTGGCAAGATGTCCAGGGTGTACTCTGCCCTTGCCCGGAGTCAGCTGGGATGGGCACCAGCCCTCTGTGACCCTAATTAGGATTAAGCGGTTACAGAAAATGAACTGAATTTATAGAGACTGGTTATTATAATAAAGTGTTATTACATCCACATGCATGTTGTTACTTGTGTAAAAAATGCAAGATTTTAATTGGGCAAAAAAAAAAATTGACTTTCCAGACCTATTTTTGATGCTCGAGTCATAAAATGTTTAAGTTCAAGTTGATTCTGGAACTAGTTTCTACTGTATGTTGTTCAGAAGAAAGGGGTTTGTTCATACAGCAATTGCATTCGGGTTTTTTTTTTAATATTATATATCTACATATTGATGAAAATGGGCAGTACTGTGGCAGGGTGGTTAGCACAGCCGTGTTCGGGTCCTGAGCTCAGTCGGTTCTGTTTGGAGTTTGTATGTTCTCACTGCGCCTGTGTAGGGTTTCTCCCGGTGCTCTAGTTTCCAGGCCACAGTTGGAAGACATACACATTAAGATAGCTGGTGGTGTTTCTCTGTGATGGACTGGCAGGCTGTTCAGCTGTACTCCACCTTCACCTAGTGTTGGCTGAGATAGGCACCGGCCTTCCCTCAACCCTGATAGGATTAAACAATTCAGCAAATGAGTGAGTGAAGGAGAGTTTATAAAAATGACAGACACATCCAAAAGGTATGCGCTGATTCTATATCCAAAATTGTACAGAAACTATGACTGAATGTGAGTAGCAGGTGATGAGTTAAAGATAAGAACGTCCACTCAAGCTCTATGTTCAGTTCATTTTCTGTAACCACTTTATCCTAATTAGGGTCGCGGGGAGGCTGGCGCCCATCCCAGCCGACTCCGAGCGAGGGCAGAGTACACCCTGGACAGCTCGCCAGGCCATCACAGGGTGGAAACACGCCAATGGCTTTGCAGCTACTCTTGTCGAAAATCAGCAATGAGAGTGCTGAATGACAGTGAGAGACATGGCTGGCCTTTGATAACCCAGTTAGCTGCACTGGGGGGGGGGGGCAGTGACAACCTGTGGTGAGTTGGGCTTGAACCCCCAACCTTAGGACCAGTGATCCAGCACCTTTACCACCAGGCCACCACTGCCCCTCAAGCACCATGTATTTACGATCAATACTGACAGTATCACATCTGTTTTGCTCTTTTTGATTTGTAATATGTTTCTGAGGTGCTGTTTAGTCCTTCGTCCTTTGCGGGGACGTTTTAAAGTGGAACAGTATATAACATAGAACTGCACAACAAAATGTTTTCCTTTCACATTGAATTGCCTTTTCCCTTCCTTCCATCCATTAGCTGTAGCTTACACTTATCCTTCAGGGTCATGGGAGAAGCTGGAGCCAATTCCAGCTGACTGGGTGACAGGTGGAGTACATCCTGGAGTGGTGTCCAGTCTATTACAGGGCTAATTCAGATACAAACAAGCACTCACACACATTCACACATATGGGTAATTGAGAGGTTCAGCTGACTTTCGTAAAGAGCCCAGGCACGAACGGGAAGGGTAGGGGGGGGATTGTAACATGAAACTCAACACAAAAAGGGTCCGGTTTAGCCAGAAGACGACGAATTCTTTTTCGCTGAGTTGCCTTGAGAGAAAATTTAAAATAATTCTCCTTGCAGAATTCTGAGTACCTTATTTATTTATTTATTCTGATTAGAATTCGCAGTCGCTGAACAGATTCAATCATCCACCAGGTGGCATATTTTGTGATGTGGGATGAAACCAGAGAACCCAGAGAAAACCCAGTGGATTGAATGTAGGGGAAATGGCTGGAAAAAAAAAGGGAGGGGGGGACTTGAACCTGCAAGACGGCAAAGCTACCCACTGCACTCATATTATTTAATCTATGACTTTTGTGATCCCACTTTTAGCATTCTGACTGTTATCAGGTGAAAAACAATTTCACTGATGTTCCTGTGCTGTAAACCTTTTTTTTTGGCAATTCTAGGAAGCCAGTAGATTGGAAATGAATTAAAGAATAAGCAGTCGTCCTTCAGTGTCCTGTTCTTTATAGGTTTTTACTCCATGCTGTCAAATGTAGTGGGTTTTTTTCTTCTTGAGTTTCTTCTTTTTTATTTATGGAATCGAAAAAGCTCAGCGGGATTATTCTCTGCAACAAACAGTCATGGCCAGAGGCATCCAGAGAAAACATAGTTACACAGTGAAACAGCAGAGCATGAGAGGAAGAAAGACAAAAGCAGAGACTCATTCATCTTCCCAAAGCTCCTAGAATAACATACATTCAAAACATTCTGGTTTTATCCTCCTTTTGCTCCATCTTTCATCCCAATATATGTCTCAATCAGTCTTTTTCCCCCTTTGTTGACCTGTTTCATGCCCAAAGAGGTAATTATTCATTTAGTTGAGTAGATTAATGTTTATAGGGTTTTTCTTTGAATAGTATGTGTGCTATTATTTGGACTGAGATTCAATGCTAATAAAACCTGACTGGGTCTTGGGTTATTATTGGATGGGGTGTTGGCAACTGTAACCAAGAAAACAAGAAATGTCAATCATAGATCTCCTAGAATTGGTGACAGGTACTGTACAAAAAAAGAAACATGCTGTTGTATCAGTATACAGGGATCCCTCACCTTAAATTTCAATTGGGACCGAGATCCCCCCCCCCGCGACCGCCGAATTCCGCAAAGTCGGATCAACAACCCCCCCCCCCCTCCCCCCATCCCCGGGCTGATGTATAATGTAGGTACATGTATACGTGTATATAATATCAATAAATACATATTCAACACTATAAATTATTATAATAACAATTAAACATTCAAAAATAATGCATAAGATGTAAATAAAATATGTAAAACTGGGGATTTAGCTCAGTTGGTAGAGCGTCCGCTTTATCCTCCGGCAGGTCGGAGTTTGAATCCGGCCACATCATACCATGAGACGTTAAAATTTGGGAGTTGTTGCTTGGCGCTCAGCATCAAAAGGATAGAACAACACAACAACTGGTGCTGTACGGTGGCAACGGGTGCCTGGAGCGCAGGGAGCACTGGGGTCTCATGCGCATTGAGCATACGTGGGTATGAAATTGCTCTATATATATATATAAGCATCCATAATAATAAAATATAAATATGCACACACACACAGATGCGTACTTCATAAAAATGTAACTAGTTTTGACGGGGGTTTGGGTTGTTTTTTGTTTCGGGGTTTTTTGTTTGTTTGTTTGTTTGGGGTTTTTTTTGTTTTGTTTTGTTTTGTTTTTTGTTTTTTTTGTTTTTTTTGCATAATTGGCCTTGTTTTTGCAGCATTTTCCTTAAATTTTTTCCCCTATTCTTCCTTAATTTCCTTATTTTTTAATTCGATGAATATTTAAAAGAAAAAACACGATGCACTGAAGCCGCATGAATTGAGTCGCGAAGTATCGAGGGATCCCTGTACATGTATGAATGATTATTATTGAGCTACTCACTCATTTAATACTTAAAAGAATGGTGTCCATAACGAAGAAATATTCATGAGGTCTACCAATTAAAGTTGTCTTGCAACAGTTGGCTACAACACTCAATCCTATTCACTTTATTTGCTGAACTGTGTAATCCTACCTTGGTTTCAGGATCTCATTGGGCGACGGAGGGGTGGGGCAGTGGTGGTCTAGTGGATAGGGCGCAAGATCACTGATCCTAAGGTTGGGGGTTCGAGTCCCCATAGGGTTGTCACTGTCTCCCCAGTGCAGCAAACTGGGTTATCAAAGGCGGGCCATGTCTGTCACTGTCTATGGTGTGAGGCATGTAAAAGAACCATTGCTGACTTTCGTAAAGAGTAGCTGCAAAGCCGTCAGTGTGTTTCTGTCCCTTGCTAAAGGGTTGTGACAGGAAGGGCATCCGATGTAAAAACTATGCCAAATCAAATGTGTGATTCAGATGATTCG
>CM045742.1:15012500-15027500 GCA_024760905.1 Plotosus lineatus
CCAGGGCTGTAAAACCTCTCTTCACTCGCACTCACTCGGTCTCCTTCTGCTTGGATTCTCACAGGATGTGGGGGATGGGAAACAGACTCCAACAAGGAGAATATATACAGTACAGTATATCTATGGAGAGTCTGTTGGAAAGTATTCATGATAATCAATTTATAAGGGAAGTTTGGGGGGGGGGGGAGGCATCGCCAGAGTCTCTTCGATGAAATAGTGTCGTGTTACGAGTTTAGAATGGTTCACATTAAAATTTCTTTGGAAGGAAACGACTCATCTGTGAGCGTAAACCTCACACTTCGGAAAAGGTTCTTTACAACCCAAGGTAGAAGACACTAAGATGAAAATTGCTGAGTTGTGACCACAAGATGTCTCACACACAAGTGGTGGCGAAAGAGAGTTTCCACTGGAGGCGACTCGAGATCCCCCGTCCAAGGAAAGAGCCGAAATATTCTGTAGCCCCAGTGTCATCTGGAAACACTTAGAGCACTGTTAGAACACAGTGAGAGCCTCATGGCTCATCCGCCACTTTCAGTGAGACTGGTCGTCTTACTGATATAGTTCCTCAGTCATATTATTTATATAGATTTTGGATGGGGGCGGCATGGTAACGGAGTATTTAGCACATTTACCTCAAAGCAAGAAGGTCAAGAGGTGAAGAAGCGCGTGCAGGCAGGTTGGAATGGTTGGAGAAAAGTGTCCGGTGTGATGTGTGATAGGAAGGTATCGGCAAGAATGAAGGGAAAAGTGTACAAGACGGTGATGAGGCCAGCGATGTTGCATGGTTTACAAACAGTGGCTCTGGGGAAAAGACAGGAGGCAGAGCTGGAGGTAGCAGAGATGAAAATGTTGAGGTTCTCTTTGGGAGTAACGAGGATGGATAGGATCAGGAACGAGTACATCAGAGGGACAGCACATGTTAGATGTTTTGGAGACAAAGTCAGAGAGGCTATAGATTGAGATGGTTTGGACATGTACAGAGGAGGGATAGTGAGGATATTGGTAGTAGGATGCTGAGGTTGGAACTACCAGGCAGAAGGCCCAGAGGAAGACCAAAGAGAAGATTTATGGATGTGGTGAAGGAGGACATGAAGGTCGTTGGAGTAAGAGTAGAAGATGCAGAGGATAGGGTGAGATGGAGGCGGATCATTTGCTGTGGCGACCCCTGAAGGGAACAGCCGAAAGGAAAAGAAGAAGACTTCAAAGCAAGAAGGTCCTTCAGATGCAGTCAGTGCTCCCATTGCATGCATGGGTTTCCTCAGGATACTCCAGTTTTGTCCAACAGTACAAAGCCGTGCACACTGGGCTAACTGACTGTTCCAAATTTACCCTCGGTGTGAGTCTGATTGGTTGTGTATTTCCTGGCTTTCTGTGATGGTCTGATGAGCTGTCCAGGGTGTACCCTGTCTTCGCCCAGTGTTAGTTTCTGATAGGGGTGCCACAGTGGTGTTCAACTCAGGTGTTTCTGTGTGCAGTTTGCACGTTCTATCCGTGCCTGGGTTTCACTTTGGGTCGTCCAATTTCCAGCTGTCTGGAGACATACTGTATTTATTAGGTTAATTGATGTGTCTGAATGTGAACGGTTGTGTGTGTCAGCCCTGATGTAGTCTGATGAGCTGTACGGAGTGTACCCCACCTTCACCCAGTGTTGGGTGAGATAGACCCCAGCCTCCCTGAGACCCGATTGGGATTAAATGATTCAGCAAGTGAGTGGGTGAGAGAGAGAGAGAGAGATGAGGGTTCAGCTCGTGATCGTACTCCAGCTGGTGTCAAGCTGTAGAATGTAAGAATAACAAATGCTAAAAGGGGAAAAAAAAAAAGGAGGAGCACGTAGTAAAGGAAATTCACAGTCATTCCAGCCTACACTGAACAAAGAGATGGTTGGCAGAAATATGGATTTGCAGAAGACTAAGAAAGGTTAATATTGACACTTTGTCTTTTTGTCTTTACAGCGAGCGAATGGATTAACACGAAGATAAAAAATTAATGTCAGTGGGGAGCCTCTCTCTCTCTCTCTCTCTCTCTCTCTCTCACTCTCTCTCTCTCTCTCTCTCTCTCTCTCACACACACACACACTTTTTCTCGCTCTCTGACTAACTAGTCTGTGAAGTGAATGACCATTATTAGCTTTTCCCCAAAGCAAACATTTTAAATTCTTCAAACACTGAAACGCTTGGAATGTTTTCTGATGGTGCCTATTTCTACTTCTAAATCCTTCACATTCCTCTGAAAAAAAAAAAAAAAACAGAACCAAATCCAAGTGGTAAAAAATGCGAAGCTTTTAATTAATAATTATCAACAAATCAGCAGTCTGAAACTGAACAAAAACTAAAACAATGCAGAGTGGAACGGTGGTATCGGTGTTAACACATCTGTGCCACAGCAAGACAGTGCTAAGTTTGCGTCCCAGACTCGGCAAGGGCGTTTCTGTGAGGATTTTGCATGTTGACCTTGTGCTGCTAGACGTTTTCTCTGGGTTTTCTACCACAGAACAAAGACATCAGATAATTGTCTGTTCCAAGTTTCCCTTATATGTGAATGGTAATGTGAATGTTTTTGTTTGTTGGCTCTGTGATGGATTGAGGGTTCAGGGTGTATTTCGCCTTCACCGACAGTTAACTGAGACAGGCTCCAGCCTCCCACGACTCCTGTAGGCTTAAGCAGTTTGGCGAATGAATGATGAAACAATGCATCACTGAGATTACTCATTTCGAAACGTTTTCTTTAGTGCCAAATGTCTAGATCTGTACACAGTAAACCATCAGAATGTGTTATTATAATGCACTGTTTTTTCTTCTTTTAGCATTAGGGGTCTGTTACTGCGTCAGCAGATCGTCCTTCTCCATCCTGCTCTGTCTTCTGTATCCCTCTCTGTCACCTGCACGTCCACTCCCACCATACCCATGAATCTTTCTTCGGTCACGCTTTTCCTTGAGGCAATTCCATCCCCAACATTCTGTCACCAATACAGACGCTCTCCGACTTACATTCATCCATTTTACGTTTTTTTTTATTATTATTATTATTTTACGGTTTTTTTTTGTTGTTGTTGTTGTTTTTTTTTGTTTGTTTTTTTTTAAAGTCAAATTTTCAGTTTAGATGTACCTACGTAGTACGCTGACATAATGACGCAATGACGTAATGACACTGCGTCCATTGTTTACAAACAACAGACTGAACGTGCACCTCCTTCTTCCCAGTTCAGTTTTATATACAGTAAAACCTCCGCTGACGAACGCTTAAGCTTACGAACTTTTCGCCTCAAGAACATTAAATTTGCGAGCATATAGTCTCTGCTGACGAACTAGTTTTCGGCGGACGAATCAAACCACGCGGTCGAACAGCGCCACGGTGGCAGCCACGAGAAGCTGACGCACGCTCATGGCGTCACAGTTCGTCACCCCCTTTCTTTGAGTGCAGAAGTGGTTTGTGTTTGATAGACATTTTGGACCATATTGAGTGTACTTTTGCTATTATGGGACCGAAAAAGACCCCACCACAGGCGGAGATCATTGAAAAACACGAACGAGGTGTGCGTTTGTGTGACTTAGCGTCCCAGTACCAGTACGCTAAGTCTACCATTGCTACCATCCTTAAGAACAAGGAAGCTATTAAGGGTGCGTGTGTGGCTAAGGGCGTTTCCAAACAGTAGGCGTTTCCAAACACTCCTTCCAAACAGTAAGTCCCTCCCTCCCTCCTCCTCCCACTCCATTCCATCAAGCCATCAACTACCATCACAAAGGTAAATAAAACGACTTTATTATACAGTACAGTTTATTTCTTTAATTACAATACAATAGCACATTTATTATACATAAAATAAGGTATATTTTTGTGTAGTTTTAAGGCTTATTTAGTAGAAAATTATGTTTTATGGGGACCTGGGAACGGATTATTCTCATTTTAATGGTTTCTTATGGGAAATAAATGTTCGGAAGACGAACTTTTAAGCCTTACACACACTTTCTGGGAACCAATTATGTTAAGTGAGCAGAGGTATCACTGTATATATATATATATATATATATATATATATATATATATATATATATATATATATATATATATATATATAATTTTATATATATATATATATATATATATATATATATATATATCAGTTATATATATATTTATATTATATATAGTTATTATATATAGTTATATATATATATATATATATATATATATATCAGTTACATAGCGTGTTACTCTTGTGTTAAGACGTCGTCTCTGTGATCTTTGTGCTTACACTGTTTTGCGGACTTTTGTAACCTGAAGCAAATATGGTTGGTCAGAAGCATAAGCCGACTGGCATGGGTGCAAGTCTCATACACAGAGATGAATTAACTACCTTGCTCACTTGAAAGCCGGAAGTCCGCATAACCCGCGCTTTGTTTCAAGCAAGTAAACTACTTTCAGCAAGTGCACTACTTTCGGTATTGAGCGCCTCACGTATTGTAAGCATTGATTGGTTGTTTAAAGCTCATGTGAAATGAGTCAGCTCAGCTTCATGTCATGTGATTCAGCTCAGCTTCATGTCATGTGACCATCCGTTGACCATCGGAACCATTTACAAGCAGAAAGATCACATCATAGAGAATGTTAAAGGATATATTTGATACTGTATTTGATATTTGATTAGTGAATTTGATTAAAATTTATCAATTTGAAATTATTTTTGCCGAATTTAATTTATTTGAAATTAATATTGATATTATTTGATATATTTGATATTATTTTACAATGTTATGTTTATAATAATTGATTTAGGGGTGTTTTATGAGGTACGGTAATGGTATTTATGGATGTATAGTACAGTATGAACGTCATACGTCACACATCATACGGCATACGTCACTGTAACAACTTACGTTCACTTTCAACTTACGTTCGGCCGTCCGGAACCAATTAAAAACATAAGTCAGGGAGCGTCTGTATACCCTTCATCGCTCCTCTGTAAATGCCCAAACCATCGCAAACTGATCTCTCTAACTTTATCCTCAAACACGCATATCTGTGTTGTCCCTCGAACATGTTTATTACTAAATCTGTCCATTATTCTCACTGCCAGAGAAAATCGCAGTATCTACAAGGCACTACTTGGAAAAACCGGACTACTTGGAAACACCCGCCAACCCCCCTCCCCTCCCTCCCCTCTCGGTTGGGTTGTATTTTCTCAATCTCAAGATTGTTCTCTGCCAAAGTGGTGCATAATACACCCGAGACATTATTCAAATAACACAAACTGCCAAAAATAGCCGAGGGAGACCCAAATGTCCTGAGACATGCAGTGTAATGTTGGGAATAAAAGCTAAAAACAGAAGAGAAACAAAAAGAAGAAAAATTCACTTAATGTGTACATAGTCTTTTTTTTTTTTTTAATTGAAAATAACACCATTACTCACCCACCCATTTGCCGCATCGATTAATCCTACGACGAGGGTTGCTGGGAGTGTGTGACTATTTCAGCTGACACTGGGTGAAGGAAGGGTTCACCCTGAGCAGCTCACCTCACACATTCACATCTACATCCACACCTAAAGTCAATTTAAAAAAAAAAACAATTTGCCTAATGTGCATGTTTTTGGACTGTAGGAAGAAACCAGATTGTTCACCCTGAACGGTTTGCCAGACCATCACAGGACCAGCAAATACACAACCAATCACACTAATTTCTTTTTTTTTTTTCGGCTTTTTCCCTTTCTCGGGAGTCGCCACAGCGAATCATCTGATTCGCACGTTTGATTTGGCACAAGTTTTTACGTCGGATGCCCTTCCTGTCACAACCCTTTTAGCAAGGGACAGAAACACGCTGACGGCTTTGCAGCTACTCTTTACGAAAGTCAGCAATGGGTCTTTTACATGCCTCTCACCATAGACAGTGAGAGACATGGCCAGCCTTTGATAACCCAGTTGGCTGCACTGGGGGGACAGGGACAACCTTGTGGGGACTTGAACCCCCAACCTTAGGATCAGCGATCCTGCGCCCAAACCACTAGTGCTGGCTTTGGATTGTGGGAGAAAACCTGAGTACCGGGAGAAAACCCACACAAGCACCTGGAGAACATGTAAACCACACAGAAACACCCAAGCCTGAGACTTGAAACCAGGCCTTCTTAGAAGGAGGCGGACACGTTAACCACTGCGACAACGTACATTCCAATATAAGATCATGAAATCATTTCAATGCTGGATATAAATTTAAATTAATGCATGGTTGGATGTTCAGAAATTTAAGATTAGATATTATTATTCTACAGAAGATGCATCCCATCATTTGCCTCATAACAAGCTCCTAAACAGAACCAGGACTGACAGACATCTACACTAATAAGATGTATGGTACAATATGCAGTCTCTGAGTCCCAGTGTGGCAGTGGAGGCCCGGCGGGAGGGTGCTGGATTACTGAGCCCAAGGTCGCGGGTCCAAGCCCATCTATCAACGGGTTGTCACCACCCAATGCAGCAATCTGGGTTATCAAAGGTCCGACATGCCCCTCACTGTCTTTGTGTGAGAGGCATGTAAAGAACTATTGCTGTCTGTCTGTCTTCCTTTCGGCTTTTTCCCTTTTACTCGGGAGTCGCCACAGCGAATCATCTGATTCGCACGTTTTGATTTGGCAGAGGTTTTTTTTTTACGTCGGATGCCCTTCCTGTCACAACCCTTTTTAGCAAGGGACAGAAACACGCTGACGACTTTGCAGCTACTCTTTACGAAAGTCAGCAATGGTTCTTTTACATGAACCTCTCACCATAGACAGTGAGAGACATGGCCCGCCTTTGATAACCCAGTTAGCCGCACTGGGGAGGACAGTGGCAACCTTGTGGAGAGTGGGACTCGAACCCCGAACCTTTGGATCAGCGATCCAGCGCCCTATACCACTAGACCACCACTGCCCACTGTAAAAGAACTATTGCTGTCAATCATAAAGAGTAGGCTGCACAGCAGTTAGCATGGTTCTGCCTTGCGATGGCCTGCCTGCCAAGCTGTCCAGGATGTACTCTGCGCTCCCCCAAAGTCAGCTGAGATGGGTGCCAGCCTCCCTACGACCTTAATTGGAATTAGCGGTTCAGAAAATTAATGGGTCCCAATGTAAACAAGGCTAAAACAAATCTGCTCCAAGAAAGGATGTTTTTAAATTTTAGGTTTGGCTCCTTTTTAGCACAAAGTCAAGATGGATATAAAATAAAAAGTCAGAAATCGTCCAAATTATTTTCTGTCCTGGTAGAATGGCTACATGGTTGGTGAGACACTGTGCTCTCCATGGATGATAACATGTGAGACAAATAAACCATGAATGATTACAGGAGTGCACTGTTATGCTAATCAGTGTACTAATCTTTACATGATTACTGATAAACAACATTGCGACATTAGATTTCCGGAAGAATAGCAAGAAAAGTACGTGACAGTTGTTGAAGTTGGTAGAACATTCCTCAGATGATCACAGCAGTTAAACTGTAACCAGACCCGTCCGTCTGCAAAGCAACATGTACAATATTCCACAAGAACTACTTCCCAGAACCACCATTTGGAAAGTAGATTACTATTAAACCTGCATATCCCCTACCATTACTATTACCGCTAATAGTTGCAGAGAAGCCTATAATTATGTTTAATAATGACACGGATTCTGTCCAAGTCCAAGAAAACGCTGCTGATAATAAAGCTGACTAAATAAAAGCCCATATCATTTCTACTCTCATCTCAAGCCAATACACTCTGCCTGACTTTCACAGCATACGTAATCACATACCTATGAAACCCACTGAGATACAGGAAGATCTGCTTTACAGATAATGTTCGGGCACATGAATTCATTCCAGAAATGGTTTGTTTTACTTTTTTTTTTTTTTTCTCCACTGAGAGAGATAGAACATAGTGGAATGAATACAACTTATAAAACAGAGTCAATGAATCAATGTTGATGCTTCATGACCTTCTATGTACTATTACCAATGTCTGTCTGTCTGTCTGTCTTGCTTTCGGCTTTTTCCCTTTTACTCAGGAGTCGCCACAGCGAATCATCTGATTCGCACGTTTGATTCGGCAGAGGTTTTTACGTCAGATGCCCTTCCTGTCACAACCCTTTTTTAGTAAGGGACAGAAACACGCCGACGACTTTGCAGCTACTCTTTACGAAAGTCAGCAATGGTTCTTTTACATGAACCTCTCACCATAGACAGTGACAGACATGGCCCGCCTTTGATAACCCAGTTAGCTGCAGGGGGGGGGGGGGCAGTGACAACCTTGTGGAGAGTGGGACTCGAACCCCCAACCTTTGGATCAGTGATCCAGCGCACTATACCACTAGACAACCACCGCCCCTGAACTATTACCAATAAAAGCAGATTTTAATAATAATAGCCGGACTAAGAGTGCATAAATATACGGACAGACTGGATTATAATCTTTGTGAAATCTCAAAATATGTACAATGTTGCACAAAGTCTTGTTTGAAAAGCAATGTGTTTGAGGTTTAATGTGGCCATTAAGCTACACATTTTGTTTTCATGCTGCAAAACAAATTGCATCTTAACAAGTGCGAAGATCTTAAATGTAATCAACTACTGTACAGCAAATACTGTACTTATCTTGAGCATATTTCTGGACACCTTTACCCAATCCACACTTAAAATAGTCTTTTCCTATTGGAAGGCAATGCTGCTTTATGTCAATTTTTCTTTATGATATTCCTATCCAGCCATTGTCTATACTGCACAGTACACTATCACATGGTTAACAGAGAAATACCCAATACTGACATTCACATTCACATCTATGGATGGTTTAGAGCAGCCAGACTTAATCTGCATGATTTGCATTGGACCACACAGGAAGGCAGCAGTTGTTTGCGAGGTCTGAACCCCAAACCTTCTTGCTCTCCTGTCCCCTATACCACTATGGTGTCTGTTTATTACTCAGAAGAAGCAAAATGATTGGCCAATAGAAGATATAATTATTAAGCTTCTTGAAAATAGCAAAAATATTTTGACTTGGATATCAACAAATCTTGTTCTGGGGTAGCACGGTGGCGTGTAGCGGTCAGCACACCTGCCTCAGGTTTGGATTCGAGCTCTGGGCCCATTGAGGGCATTTCTGTGTAGCGTCTGCATGTTCACACTATGCACTGGTGGGTTTCCTCTTTGAACTCTAGTTTCCTCACAGAGACATTTACATTACACTAAATCAGTGGTCCCCGACACCCGGGCCGTGGACCGGTACCGGGTGTCGGGGACCACTGATTTACAGTACACTAAATCAGTGGTCCCCGACACCCGGTACCGGTACCGGTCCACAGCCCGGGTGTCGGGGACCACTGATTTAGTGTAATGTAAATCAGTGGTCCCCGACACCCGGGCCGTGGACCGGTACCGGGTGTCGGGGACCACTGATTTACATTACACTAAATCAGTGGTCCCCAACACCCGGGCCGTGGACCGGTACCGGTCCGTGTATCAATTGGTACCTGGCCGCACAAGAAATAATTATTTATTTCGGTTTTATTTATTATCTGAGTCTGAACGATCTTTTATTTTTGAAAAAACTTTTATTTTGAAAATGACCAGATTCTCTCGGTTACATGTCGGTCATTTGAGAGCTAAAATGTAATCCACAAGGGTCCGTACATGAACATAGGCGAGTTGGACATGTTTCAAACAATAGCAGGGATTTTGGGTGAGACTGAGCCTGAGCCTTCATTCTCCCAACTGGTGCAGGATCACCTGTGGGCTTTTTTTCTTTTAAGAAGAGTTTGAGTTCCATTAAAAATGTAACATTTAATCCTGATTAGCGAGGCTGGCGCACATCTCAGCCGACCATGGGCAAGGGCGGGGTATTATATTTACAATATAAACTAGCTACTACCACACCCACCCACCCCGTCCCCACACCCACCCCCGTCTCCGCCCCCCACCCCCCCGGACCGCAGTAAAATTGCGTTGACCGATCCGCGGTGATAAAAAGGTTGGGGACCACTGCACTAAATGATTCTTCCAAAGGGCAGTGGTGGCCTAGTGGTCAAGGGCGCTGGATCGCTGATCCTAATGTTGGGGGTTCAAGTCCCACTCGCCACAGGTTGTCACTGCCCCCCCCATGCAGCTTACTGGGTTATCAAAGGCCGGCCATGTCTCTCAATGTCTCTGGTGTGAGACATGTAAAAGAACCATTGCTGATTTTCAACAAGAGTGGCCTGGCGAGCTGTCCAGGGTGTACTCTTCCCTCACCCAGAGTCGGCTGGGGTGGGTGCCAGCCTCCCCATGACCCTAATTAGGATTAAGCAGTTACAGAAAATGAACTGAAATGATTCTTTCAAATTACAGCTAGGTGTGACTGATCAGCCGTTCAGGTTGTACCCCTCCTTCACCCGGAGTGAGCAGAGATATGATTAAGTGGTTTAATTTTTAAAAGCCTAATGCCGCCATCATGCGCTGATTAATTGAAGAAATGAACATATCCAAATTGCAAAAAAAAAAAAAAAAGTCCAAATACCCTCAAAACACATTACAAGTGGATTCCAGAGGAGATTCAAGATCAAAATGACTCGATAACTTCTCATCAACAAACCAGAGTGAATTCTAAATGAATGTGAATGTACAGTATGTTCTAACGGATGTTCAACAAGCAGTGCGCGTGCTTTCTGAGTGATCTATGAATTTCAACCGATCACATGACATTTGTATGTAAGTACAGTACACGCACTTACTCAGCAAATTTTCATCCGAGTTGCAAAGCTAACTTTACCCAACCGTGTCTTTCATTCATTCTACTGTACATATGAAATTAAACTACTTGATGATTATAATATTGTTTTTTTTTTTTGTTTTTTTGTTTTTTTTAAGAAACAGGCCTTTTTATCAGTAAACATGACTGCTATCCAGTGGCGTGGTGGTGAGCACAAGAAGGTCCCAGATGTTGTGTGGAGTGTACATATTCTTGAAGTACGTGAGTGAGTGCAGGAATAGAAGCCCTGTTGATTACGGATTGGTATAGATGGTTTTTTTTTTTAAATCTTTGGGACTTGTGTTTTTAATGACACAAAAGTATGATAATTTACTCAGAGGTACTTTTGTCAGACACCAAGCCACTGCATCTTGTAGCCTGGTAATATGAAGAGAGGAAGCAAATTGCCAGGTGTATCTTCAATGGTTATAGAGATGGAGTCATTAACGAGAAAGACGAGTCAGCGGAAGTCATATTACTGCTCTTTACAGACACACACGTCTTTTTTTAGGGCAAGCTGATGCAAGCCCCAGGTGGTAGTGCTGGTCTCTTGTGTTTACTGCTTGAGTGTTTGTGTAGTGCATAAAAGCGTACCTCATAGTGATGTGCACACATATCCATTCACACACACACACACACACACACACACACACACACACACACACACACACACAGACTGCAGGCACCCATGGATTAACCTTCAGGGTGAATAATGTACAACAGCCTGCACTCTGTAAGTCTTCAGACTGAACCTTCAAAATATATAGTGCACAATTCCAATTCTGTGTTAGTTTCTATTTGCAATGTTTTTGGTAGAAATGTGTATTATACACTGATCAGCCATAACATTAAGGTAATGCCAGCACTGCAGAAGAGAACAGTGGTTAGCACATCTGCTTCACAGCAAGGTGGTCCTGGGTTCGGTGGGTTCTCCCTGTGATTCTGTGGGTTTCCTCCTGGTTCTGCAGTTTCCCAGCACAGTCCAAAGACATGCAAATTAGTCTCATTAGGTGATATAAATTTCCCCTATATATGAATATGAGTGTGAAACTTGGGGATAAGCGCCGGCCTGATGAGCCGATATGGCTTGGGTGTAAAAAGCCCACGGACTTTACCTTATGAATATGACTGTCAATGATCTGGCAACTGTCCAGGGAGTACTTTGCTTTCGTTTAGAGTCAGGTGAGATAGGCTCCAGCCTTCCCACAATCCTAGAGAGTGTAAACAGTTTGGCAAATCAAAGAATGAATTTTGAGCCCTGGCAGGTCAAGTAAATAAGAATGATTATCTTGTTACACTGACATCTGCCAAGGTGTGGGAAGTGTTCGGTAGAAAATGAAGTGAACAAACATAGTCTGAGTGATTTTTTTAAAAGGACCACATTGTGATGCTAAAAGATTGAGTGTATTTATTCATCTCCAAAAAGCAGGTCTTTTGAGGTGTTGTTAGTATGCAGTGGTAGGTATCTACCAAAGGTGGCCCAAAGAAGGAGACAAGCAATAACCTGGCAAGCGTGTCATGGATGCCCAAGGCTCACTGGTCTGTGTGTGTGTGTGTGTGTGTGTGTGTGTGTGTGTGTGTGTGTGTGTGTGTGTGTGTGTGTGTGTGTGTGTGTGTGTTGGGAATGAAAGCTGGAGCATCTGGTCTGATCCCACAAAAGAGCTTCTGTAGCAGAAACTGCTTCAATTGTTAATGCTGCCTGTGTCATAAAAATATCAGAACAACAGAGTAAATTGCAGCTTACTGTGTATGGGGAATGCCAAGCTGCAGATTTTTCAGGTGGTGTTAATGTTATGGCTGATTGGTGTATGTTAAGATTTACTGATCTAACAGCTACATATGGTACAGACGCGATTTAATAGTTAATATGTGCAGCATAAAGCAGCATTAAGTAAAAAATAATTCAAGTGATGGCAGGGAAAAAATGAGATAATTATGGTGAATATTATCGTTTTTGAGAGTTGTTGCATCCTGCGAGGTAATTATTGCATATATCAGAGAATATAAGTCATGAAAATAAAATATATTTTTTTCACCACTGTAGAATAATATTGAGCTTAACAGCCACAGTTGTTTTCTCATTTTTTTTCTCTTTAGGTTTCAATGCCAGAATAAACAAATGTATTATTAACAAAGAGACAGAAAGAGACAGAGAGAAAATAGCAGATAAGATAAGAAATGTGTTTTCTTTCTTTTTTTTTTTTTTTTTTTTTCTTTGCATTGTCAACCAAAAACAATCTTTTTCAACATCACCCATTCACTCTGAATATACTTCAAGCTTTTATTCGTGATGCTTATGGAATGTAGTGGTTTGCACTCATACTTCACACCAAGAAGGGCCTGTTTCCCAGCCCTGTGGCGCTTGTGGAATCCACATGTCCTCCATGTTCCTGCCTTGGTTTCTTCTAGGTGCTCCGGCCGCCTGATAAAATCCGAAGATATGCACTTCAGAAGTGGCTATCCTGCATTTTCTACAGGTGTGAATGTTTCTTTTGTTGTGTTAACCCTGTGATGCAGTAGTAGACCACTTCAGGGTGTATCTTGCCAAGCACAAAGAGAGCATGCAAACTCCACACTGAAAAGCCCTCACCGAGCCTGGGACGCAAACCCATGTCCTTCTTGCTGTGAGGCGGACATACTAATCATTACGTCATGTTTCTTCTTCTTCTTCTTTTTCTTTCGGCTGTTCCCTTCAGGGGTCGCCACAGCAAATGATCTGCCTCCATCTCTCCCTATCCTCTGCATCTTCTACTCTTACTCCAACGACCTTCATGTTCGCCTTCACCACATCCATAAATCTTCTCTTTGGTCTTCCTCTCAGCCTTCTGCCTGGTAGTTCCAACCTCAGCATCCTACTACCAATATACTCACTATCCCTCCTCTGTACATGTCCAAACCATCTCAATCTAGCCTCTCTGACTTTGTCTCCAAAACATCTAACATGTGCTGTCCCTCTGATGTACTCGTTTCTGATCCTATCCATCCTCGTTACTCCCAAAGAGAACCTCAACATTTTCATCTCTGCTACCTCCAACTCTGACTCCTGTCTTTTCCCCAGGGCCACTGTCATGTTTATCACCCCCTTACACTGAAAATATTATTCATTCATTCGTTTTCTGAAACACTTAGTCCTAATTAGGGTCATAGGGAGGATGGGGCCATCTCAGCCGCCTCTGGGCGAGGGCAGAGTACACTCTGGACAGCTCGCTAGGCCATCTCAGGGCAGAAACATGCTGACGGCTATGCAGCCTACGCTTGTCGAAAGTCAGCAATGGCTTTTCTACATGCCTCACAGCATAGACAGTGAGAGACATGGCCGGCCTGTGGTAACCCAGTTAGCTGCACTGGGAAATATTATACGTACAATATATTTAATTCAACGCTGATTTTCATCGTTCAATCAACGGGGACAATAAAGGTCTCTTTTCTAATCTTATCTTATATGAAGTGGTTCATAAAAAAGGCACATAACGCACATAAAGATATTTTATTTTACGTTTTAATCTAAATACAGTGATGAAAAACAAAAGTCTGTTCCTAATCCATGGAAATATCCTTGAGTTCTCAGTGATCACAGTGATGTGAACATCTGATTGAAAGCTTTTCCCACAGCAAGCCCTCAAACTAAATGCTATAACTAACTGAATCTCTCTGGTAAAATCGAAAGATCGTGTAATTGAGAGCATCGTTCTTCAGTGGCGGCCATGACTAAATCACTTAATGCATCACTTCACCAGGTACAGGCGATTACTTGTCTCCTGTCTCTCACATTTTTCTATCTTCACTGAATTTTCTATTGACGTTTTCAGTCATGTAAAGACTGACAGAAGGCTTCTGCAGTTAGGAAATGTTGGACAGTTTTATTAAACAGGGATCAATGCGAAGGGTGTAATAAATATTTGTGTTGCAAAGAAGTAGTGCAGCGCAGCATTCTGTCTCTACACACTCTGCGTTTCATAGAAAAGTAGCTTGCACCAATCAATGTGCTATTTCTGGTAGTCCATATAGTCCTCCTTACTAATGGATGTACAAGCAACACACATTCCTCGACTCACGAATATACCCAAGCGTACATTGCCACGCATATCTTTCTGACCTGCTTCTATAGTAAATGCTGGTGGTTTGTGTTCTATGTGATGTCCTGCTACTAATCCCACCTCTTGTCTACATTTCAAAAAATAATAAATGAGTGGTTAGATATGGACAGCATGTCTCATACCCAGGGGTGGTTTGGAACAGCCAATTAAGCCTACCGTGCATGTTTTTCGACTTTG
>CM045742.1:15032500-15085000 GCA_024760905.1 Plotosus lineatus
TTCTTTAGTGATGTAATGCAGCCGTGGGGGTGGGGGTGGGGTGCAATACAGCCATGGGGAGGGGGGCACAATCCAGTGTCCGGCCTTACGCCGGTCCCAAGCCAGGATAAATGCAGAGAGTTGTAACAGGAGGGGCATCTGGCTTAAAATTTTTGCCAGAATACAGAATGCGAATCGTCAACACAAATTTCATACCAGATCAGTTGAGACCCGGGTTAACAATGACCACCATCAAGTGCTGTTAACCAACAGGGTGCTGGTGGAAATTGGACTACTGTTGATTGAAGAAGGAGAGGTCGAAGAAGGAGAGGCGTGTCCGTAGGCAGAGAGAGAAGAGGAAAGGCATGAGTCTAGGACTAAGAGTGGGGACTTTGAATGTTGGAACTATGACAGGAAAAGGTAGAGAGCTGGCTGACATGATGCAGAGGCGGAAGGTGGACATACTGTGTGTTCAGGAGAACCGGTGGAAAGGTAGCAAGGCTAGAAGCTTAGGAGCAGGGTTGAAGTTGTTTTATCATAGTGTGGATGGGAAGAGAAATGGAATAGGAGTCATCTTGAAGGAGGGGTTTGTCAGGAATGTTCTAGAAGTGAAAAGAGTGTCAGACAGAGTGATGAGTGTCAAGTTAGAAATTCAAGGTGTGATGTTCAATGTGATGTTAGTGCTTATGCCCCACAGGTAGGATGTGAGCTAGAAGAGAAGTAGAGATTCTGGAGTGAGTTAGATGAAGTGATGTAGAGTACCCCCAGAGGTGAAAGATTGGTGCAGACTTCAAGGGACATGTTGGTGCAGGCAACAGAGGGGACGAGGAAGTGATGGGCAGGTTTGGTATCCAGGGCAGGAACACAGAAGGACAGATGTTGACAGATTTTGCAAAAAGGATGGAAATGGCCGTGGTGAATACTTTCTTCCAGAAGAGACAGGAGCATAGATTGACTTATAAAAGCGGAGTTGGAGCACACAGGTAGACTACATCTTGTGTAGATGATGTAATTTGAAGGAAGTCAGTGACTGCAAAGTAGTAGTGGGTCAGAGTGTTGCCAAACAGCATAGGATGGTGGTGTGCAGGATGACGCTGATGGTGAGAAAGGTGAAGAAGGCAAAGTGGTGGAAGCTGTAAAAGGAAGAGTGTCATGTTGTCTTCAAGGAGGAGTTGAAAGAGGCTTTGGGTGGTCAGAAAGTGCTTCCAGATGACTGGACAACTACAGCTAATGTGATCAGGGAGACAGGTAGGAGAGTACTTGGTGTGTACTCTGGAAGGACAGTAGATAAGGAGACTTGGTGGTGGAATGAGGAAGTGCAGGAGTGTGTACAAAGGAAGAGGTTAAGTAAGAAGAAGTGGGACATTAAGAGGACCGAAGAGAGTAAACAGGAGTACAGGGAGACACAGAGTGTCATGTTGTCTTCAAGGAGGAGTTGAAAGAGGCTTTGGGTGGTCAGAAAGTGCTTCCAGATGACTGGACAACTACAGCTAATGTGATCAGGGAGACAGGTAGGAGAGTACTTGGTGTGTACTCTGGAAGGACAGTAGATAAGGAGACTTGGTGGTGGAATGAGGAACTGCAGGAGTGTGTACAAAGGAAGAGGTTAAGTAAGAAGAAGTGGGACATTGAGAGGACCAAAGAGAGTAAACAGGAGTACAGGGAGACACAGTGTAATGCGAAGGTAGCGGTGTCAAAGGCCAAACAGAGGGTGTATGAGGACTTGTATGCTCGGTTGGATGTTAAGTATGCCCTGGAAAGGAGAGGAATGAAGGTTATCTTAAATAAGACAGAATGCATGTGTGTGAACCAGAAGGACCCAAGAGGTACAGTGAGGTTACAGGGAGCAGAGATAAAGAAGGTGGAGGATTTTAAGTACTTAGGCTCAACAATCCAGAGCAATGGAGAGTGTGCAAAAGAGGGGAAGAAGCGTGTGCAGGCAGGTTGGAATGGTTGAAGAAAAGTGTCCGGTGTAATGTGTGATAGGAAGGTATCGGCAAGAATGAAATGAAAAGTGTACAAGACGGTGTTGAGGCCAGCGATGTTCTCTGGTTTAGAAACAGTGGCACTGGGGAAAAGACAGGAGGCAAAGCTGGAGGTAGCAGAGATGAAAATGTTGAGGTTCTCTTCGGGAGTACCGAGGATGGATAGGATCAGGAATGAGCACATCAGAGGGACAGCACATGTAAGACGTTTTGGAGACAAAGTCAGAGAGGCTAGATCAAGATGCTTTGGACATGTACAAAGGAGGAATAGTGAGTATATTGGGAGCAAGATGCTGAGGTTGGAACTACCAGGCAGAAGGCCTAGAGGAAGACCAAAGAAAGGATTTATGGATGTGGTTAATGAGGACATGAAGGTAGTTGGAGTAAGAGTAGAAGATGCAGAGGATAGGGTGAGATGGAGGCGGATGATTGGCTGTGGTGACCCCTGAAGGGAACAGCCGAAAGGAAAAGAAGATGAAAACTCTTTATTGAGATGGGGAGGGATTGGACAATTACTGTGTAGAATTGGGACACTACAGGAGGAGCGTTTGAAAACCAAATCACTGCTAATGGTTGCTTCATATTAATTTTCCTGGTGGTTTTAATATTTGTCAGTCTATATCACAACTCCTAACACATTATATCAACACCCAGTCTCCGTGTTTATCTATATGGTGTCCCCCTCCCCCCTTTACACCGTAACCCTAATCTAATCATATGTACAAAATGAATATAACAGCACATTTTGTAACTACACCTGTTTGTGCCTAAAATATAATGTGGCATAATTTCAAGTCAGAACACCCTGCAAGGCACCACGGGGAGTAATTTGAATGTAATTGGAGGTTTGTCAAAGCATCCTTTTGATTGGCTTTTTTTTACCCCACTCTATGGTTGGAAATAATACACAAAATATGCCATCACAGCTTTTGTTATGTATCCCTGTCAAATTAAGCTGCAGTAGGATGACATAATAGAACATCTGCAATGTATATGTGCCATAGAAAAGGAGTCCAGCATGAAATGAACTGGTTTACCATGAGAATGCATCTGCAGATGGCACAAAAAGCAAGGAGAACTCGAGAGCCCGTGTACACCCCCCTCCACACCACCTTCACCACCACCCACCCCCGTCCCACTTCATTAGTCTTTCTGAATTTATCCTCCTACAGCTCATTACAATTACTGATTAATTAGCATAGCGAGTGTCTGACCAAGGAAATAAAAATGAAAATGTAAATCATGTCTCAGTTGCCTGGCTGTGACACATGCCCTAATTATAAATGCAATCAGAACGACAGAGAAGAAAAATGAGCAAAGGCACTCATTGATTTTTACAGAATGTTTCTTCTATAGATGTGATTTATTAGATGTTTTCTGCCTGTCGGTGGGGTTGACGGTGTCACAGCCTTAGGTTAGAGACAACAGCACCATGAATCAAGCCCGTATGTCAGTTGCTTCTGAAAATAATAATAATAATAATTTAAAAAAAAACAATAAGAGAGCATATGTTACTGCCAAATGCAGGGTATTTCATAATGTATGAATTTATCTAATCAACAGACTAATTCGTTTGACTGACACCCACTGCTGTTTGAATGGTATCCACACCTGACAAGCTTGAGACGGTATATAAATAACATGTTTTTAAGTGATAGAGTGCAGACAGGACTGAGCTCAGCTGAGCGTAGCGTCTGTTATCATTCTGACTTTTGAATAAAGGAGGGTTCACTTCAAACCAAGTCTTATTCATGTGCTGCTTGTGTTGTGGATGTGTACAGCACCAAGAACAATTATCGGAAAACAGAGCAGATTCTCTGTGACTGAGTGGTTAACTCAGTGTGAAAGTGTAGAGGCAATGGGAAGATAAAGTGGTGGACCTGACTGCCACCCTCCCAGTGTGAAAATTATCTCATTAATTCAGTTTCCCCTGGCCTCTTGGTCCCCGAATGCTACAAAGACTCTTTCTCTCTCTCTCTCTCTCTCTCTCTCTCTCTCTCCATGCCAAGTCAACATTAGCATACTCTGGTTTCCCAGGCAACCAGCCCCGAATGATTCCCCTGCTTCCTCAGCACAAAAGCAGAGTAAACACTAGAGTTTATCTTCTCCCACTGTATGACAAATACTATGACATGTTTGCTTGTCATAACAACTGGTTCTTTTGCTTCACCTGCAACTGCAGAATGATTTCACCTCCACGTACAAAGAGCTCCTGGCACTCTGCAGATTACAACCATATGGAATAAAGCATGTTCACTTAAGCGGCGCTCTCGAAGCTTGATGATGCCTTTCTGATCTACCTGGATAATAAATAGCTTCCTTGATAATATCATGATATTAAATCTGCCACTAGCTCAAGCTGGTAAATAGGCCGAAAGTGGAAGGGAACTTTGATTTAATTACGTATTTAATGAGGGCAGAAATGACTCTGGATTAGATACCGCCTTTTTTTTTGTTTTCGGATCGGATCGATAAATATTTTAGTTCGTTTGTCAAAGAGTTAAAAAGGATATTGTGTATTAAACATCATAATAAACAGTTCTGGTTATTCAGTTCAGTTCATTTTCTGTAACCGCTTCATCCAAATTAGGGTCGCGAGGAGGCTGGCGCCCATCCCAGCCGACTCCGGGCGAGGGCAGAGTACACCCTGGACAGCTCGCCAGGCCATGTGATGACAGGGCGGAAACACACTGAAGGCTTTGCAGCTACTCTTTTGCAGCAATGGTTCTTTTACATGAACCTCACACCATAGATGTTGAGCGACATGGCCGACCTTTGATAACCCAGTTAGCTGCACTGCGGGTGGGGGGGTGGGGGGGGGGTTGTTAGTGACAACCTTGTAGAGAGTGGGACTCGAACCCCCAACCTTTGGATCAGCGATCCATCGCCCTATACCACTAGGCCAGTTCTGGTTATTCATTCATTAATTTATTTATTATTTATTAGTATGGGTATTTGATGAAGGCATACTGTTGTCCTCACAAAAAAATTCATCATCTTCAGGTCAACACAAATAAGCCACTCATGACGATCATAACAAATTTTCTCCAGCACATACTTCACCACTTCGTACTTCTCCTTCAGTGTAGTCGAGTGAGTAAGGGTTACACAGGCAAATTGGTTGCTGTTGTGAAGCAGAACAATTTTCAGCGATCGCTTGCTGCCGTCAATGAGCAGTCTCCTATCTTTGGGTTCATACTGTGCCACTCCAAGCTTGTGCAGAAGGTGAGCAATACCTGTACAGTACACCAATTCCTCTTCAGAGAAAAAATGGAGGAACTCTTGATGTCTGTTGCAGTAAAAGGTGATATGAGCACTGTCAGAGCGAACATTCTTTTCCTTCAATCTGGATGCCAATACATAGCTTGCCAGAGGACTTTGACAAGCTGAGATCATGAACTCGACCATTTAGCTCTTTTTGGGAAAAGTTTGTGCAGCAGCATCATTAAGAACCACTTCTCTTCTTCATCTTCTGGAACACTGGAGGAATCTTCGTCGCTGATGTCAGGAAGTACTCAAAAGACAGATCCTGAAATTTCATCACAGTGAGCTACAGGACGGCGTGCTGATTCAAGATCAGGATACTTGCGGCTGTTTCGGTTCTTTCTGTTGGTCCCAGTTACATCAATCGCGCAGAAATAGCAGTCAGTGACATGGTTTGTCGACTCCCTCCAAACCAGGGGAATTCAAACCTTCTTGCCTTTGGTCCACCGACGCAGATACTCGGACTTGCATACCATGTGTGGCGCCCAAGCTTTATCCTGGTCACCAAGTTTAATACCAAAATAAGAATGGTAAGCATGCTTTATGAAACTTGTGACATCATTCCTGTTAGGTATAATGGTGTATTCACCGCAGATGTAGCTGAGTACGTCAGGCTTAGATGTTTTGCAAGATCTTCTAGTCAAAGCCATTTCATTCACCTGTTATATAAAAGCCAATTAGTCATAAGTTGGCACGTGCAAAATCTTCAGAATTCATTTATTGCAAGAAATATGAAAGAATTTTGCATCACATGATGGGAAAATAAACATACATGTATACAACAACATCAAAAAAACAAATACCCTGATCCCTCGCTACTTCATGCTTCAGTTTCTGTGGCTTCAGCGCATCGCGGGTTTTTCAAAAATATTCATGGAAAAATGCCAATTATGCAAAAAAACCCCACAAAAACTCCAAACCCCCCAACAAAACTACTTACATTTTTATGTGAGATGTGCATCTGAGTGTGTGCGTGCAAGTCTGTATGTGTCTGTATTTATACTTTATGCATTATTTTTGAATGTATAATTGTGATTATAAGCATTTACAGCGTTTAATATGTAATTAGTCATATTAAATACACATATACATGTACGTATACGTCAGTCAGGGGCGTCGAGGCTACTTTGTGGAAATTGGCGGTCACGGAGGGGTCTCGGACCCCATTATCGATGAAAAGTGAGGGATCCCTCTATGTATCTTAGTTCAGAAAGTTGACCTGATTGAGTAAAACCAATGTGGTCTTTGGATTCGGCACATCAAAATTATTCTAAATCAGCTAAAAATATCTGGTGATGGCCAGTGTTTTTTTTTTTTCTAAAAATATATCATTGTTTTATGAGAATATAAAACATACAGAAATACACATACTGAATAGGGACTAGTAGTATTATAGATGGAGGGCACTAATACCGTTAACACACTTTTCATTTCCGTGTCCAGCATATAAGGGCGATCTGAAAATAAAGCAGGGATTAAAAAGAAAGTTCAAATTGTGAGGAGGAAATATCTTAGAAGGATGGACAAAAAGTTGTGGGAAAGGAAAAAAAAAAAGAAAAATAAACACGTTAAGTGATCACTATGTTGTGCAGATGTGTATTAGTTGATTTCTGCTTTTGAAAATTTGTTCAGAATCCTTTTACATGTTCAGTTCAGTTCATTTTCTGTAACCGCTTCATCCTAATTAGGGTCGTGGGGAGGCTGGTGCCCAGGCCATCGCAGGGCGGAAACACGCTGACGGCTTTGTAGCCGACTCTTGTCGAAAGTCAGCAATGGTTCTTTTACATGCCTCACACCATAGACAGTGAGAGACATGGCCGGCCTTTGATGAGGTTGAGAACCCAGTTAGCAGCACTGGGAGGACAGTGACAACCTTGTGGAGAGTGGGACTCGAACCCCCAACCTTTGGATCAGCGATCCGGCACCTTATATCACTAGACCACCACTGCCCCCTTTTACATGTTTCAAGTTTAAAATTTTATCATAACAGGTAACGATGGAGCATCACTACTGGCAATGAAATTCATGGACCTAGAGCCGACTCAATATTGCACATAAGAAACAAGAATTGCAAATAAAATAACATTTTAATATAATATAAATTACCCTAAAAGGATTAAGCAGTTCAGAAAATGAATAATTTTGTCCTTTTTGAACATCGCAAATTACAAAACCATCTGTGTGTAACCCATTGCATTCAACATTTTTAGAATATTCAACATTTTCATTTGCTACCATAGCATGTAATTTTGGATAAAGCAGGAAGCATTACTGCGCGTGGTGCTCATGTTAACAAACTTATTATGAAGTAAAGTGCTGGTTGTTTTTTGGTGATATCTGATGTGTATCATTATGTAGTACATTATGTAGAAGTGCACGGTGATGTCATGGTTAGCACATTTGTCTCACAGCAAAAAAGCCTTTGGTTTGAGCCCCAGGCTCAGTGAGGGTGTTTCTATGCAGGGTTTGCAGGTTCTGCCCATGTTTGTGTGGGTTCTTTTGGATCTTTCGGTTTCCTCCCACAGTCTAAAGACATACACATTAGGCCAGTCCATCCTAGATGTGAATATGATTATGAATGGTTGTGTATCAGTTGAGCCTGGAATGGACTGGCGAGCTGTTCATGGTGTACCCTGCCATCACCGAGGGTCGGCGGTGATAAGCTACCTCAGTAGGATTTAGCACTTCAGAAAATGAATAAGTGTGTGCTATTGAACATGGCAAACTCCCCGAAAAAACATCTGTGTCTTAATTGTGTGCTAATTACATTAATTTTGCACACACACACACACACACACACACACACACACACACACACACACACACACACACACACACACACACATTATCTCGTTGGCACAATTTTTGACATAATTGATTCCATTACCCTTAATCATCAAAACTAAAACCCTAAAGCTGCGCTCACACGATACTGGTTTGTCCCGATCATACTCTGACATTACATCGGAAGAAATCGGACATCATTGGTACACATTGGAAAATTTCAGAATCCATTGAGGGACACTGGAGACTTTTAGAGAAAATTGCAGGTAAGAGTAAATTATTTTAGGAGTGTTAAAAATTTGATTTTTTTGTGTGTGTCTGGTCTACATTGCGGAAATAAAAGAAAAAATTCGGAGTAACGTCGTTATACATTGGAACAAAATCGGCTGAAACATCAGACCAACATCGGAATACATCTGTCTTCCTTTCGGCTTTTTCCCTTTTACTTCGCCACAGCGAATCATCTGACTGGCACATTTGATTTGGCAGAGGTTTTTACGTCGGATGCCGTTCCTGTCACAACCCTTTTTAGCAAGGGACAGAAACAAGAAACACGCTGACGACTTTGCAGCTACTCTTTACGAAAGTCGGCAATGGTTCTTTTACATGCCTCTCACCATAGACAGTGAGAGACACGGCCCGCCTTTGATAACCCAGTTAGCTACACTGGGGGGGCAGTGACAACCCTGTGGGGACTCGAACCCCCAACCTTTGGATCAGCGATCCAGCGCCCTATACCACTAGACCACCACTGCCCCAGCCCAACATCGGAATATGATTGCATTGCCTCAAATCAGGATCAAGATCAGTATTGTATGAAAGCAGTTTAACCCTAACTTTTACCTTAAACCCCAACCTATACCTAATTCTAACATGAACCTTAAACCTCATCTTGACCGTCAAACAATCCTTTGAAGAAACGAGGACCAGCCAAAAAAAAGTCCTTACTCTGTTGTCTAAAAACATGTTCCTGTCCTCATTGCGTAGTAAGCACATGTGCACGCCAACACACACTTTCTATTTATGTAGAGACACTTCTGGTCATAATTGATTCCTTCACCCTTTGTCTTAATCTTAACCAACACATTTAACTGCCTGAAGCTGCCACATGTCATTATCCTTGTTTCCCCCGATTATATTCCACTGTTACACTGGAGGAAATCGTAGATTGAGATGGTTTGGACATGTACAGAGGAGGGATAGTGAGTATATTGGCAGTAGGATGCTGAGGTTGGAACTACCAGGCAGAAGGCCTAGAGGAAGACCAAAGAAGAGATTTATGGATGTGGTAAAGGAAGACATGAAGGTCGTTGGAGTCAGAAAAGAAGATGCGGAGGACAGGGTGCGGTGGAGGCGGATGATTTGCTGTGGTGACCCCTGAAGGGAACAGCCGAAAGTAAAAGAAGAAGAAGAAGAAGACACTGGAGGAAATCGAATTCAATTCAATTCAGTTTCATTTGTATCTCGCATTTTACAATTGACATCGTTGCAAATCAGCTATACATAGTTAAACAGTAAAGGTAGGGGCTTACAAAGTGTAAAAGAAATTGAAGAAAATTGGGACACAATGAAACACAACAGAATACATTGAAGAACATTGTCGCATCTTCAGGAAAACTTTGGGTAAGGGTGATAATAAGATATTACATAATATGATAGAATATGATAATATTTCAGGATTTTTGTGATTTTGGTGTGTGTGCGTGTGTGTGTGTGTGTGTCTGATGTTCAGCATTCCGCCATAAGCATTCGTAAAAACAACATGGCGTCAGCAGCGTGAGTATTTTTCCTCACAAACCGTTTATGAAATACAGAGAATGCAATTTTCTCTGAAGTTAGAAAAAGTTCTGTCTCTGTTGTTGTTGAAAATGCTGGTTATCTCTGATAATGATTGACGACGATGCAAGTCGTCTGCTGTCACGAGCCTTGAACAAACGAGGCCGTCCACTTCTTGGCTTGTTTTCCGAATTTCCCCGCTCAAAATATCTATCTAAGAAACTATAAACGATGCTAGAAGGTAATCTGACAATTCTCACCATTTCAGACCGTTTATCTCCACCTTCAAATAGTTTGATGATCCCTTCTTTGTCGCACTGTGATAATTCTTTTGATCTCCGACCCATGTTGTTTACGGTCTAAATTTACCAGAAGCAGACAACCAATGACGTCACGCATTTCGCCACATGATCGTCAAGTGATCAGTTGGACGCTGTCAAATTTTCAAGACGATCTATCGTGTATCAAATGTACTGCGCAAAAAATCATAGCGGTTTGATTGAACTGCAATTTCCCGTTAAACGGTTTTTACGAATACTTATGGCGGAATGCTGTACATTCGGGAAAGCAGGAAAAAAATTGGAATAACATTGTTACACAAAGAAATATGATCGGCTCAAATTGGGATCAAGATGGGTATTGTGTGAGCTCGCTTTAACCCCAACTGTTACCTTAATCGAAACATAAACCTGATTCTAACTTCATTTGCTGAACCTTTCATCCCAGAGAGAGTGAGTGAGAGAGAGAGAGAGCGAGAGAGAGAGAGAGAGAGAGAGAGAGAGAGAGAGAGAGAGATTTCCTTTCGGCTTTTTCCATTTTTCAGGGGTCACCACAGCAAATGATTTGCACGTTTGATTTGGCATGGGTTTTTACGTCGGATGCCCTTCCTGACACAACCCTTTTGGAAGGGACTGATGGCTTTGCAGCTAGCTACTCTTTACAAAAGTCAGCAATGGTTCTTTTACATGCGTCTCACCACAGACAGTCCCAGTTAAGGTTAAAAGGTGGCTGGCACCCATCTCCGCTGACTCTGAGTGAGTGCAGAGTACACCCTGGAAATCCTGCCAGACCATCGCAGGGCCGACACTCACACAACCATTCACACTCAGACATAGGGGAAGTTTGGAACAGCCAACTAACCTACTGTGCATGTTTTTGGACTGTGATAGGAAACAGGAGTACCCAGAGGAAGCCCATGCAAGCACAGGAACATGCAAACTCTGCACAAGAAACACCTGAGCTAGGGATCGAACCTAGGACCTCCTTGCTGTGAGACAGACCTGCTAACCACTATGCCGCCCTGATTCAAACTTGAACCCTTTAACGCCCATCCGGACCATATGGTCCTCTTTCAAAAAAAATGCTAATAACTACTAGACGCATTGTACTCATTGCTGTTGCCCTTCAGAACGTGTTCTATACTTGTTGTGGCGTCGAATGATGCAACACATCTTGATCGCACATGCCTCAGTCAGCTGTGAGATGACCTTGAGTGCACAGGATTCAGTTCATTTTCTGTAACCGCTTAATCCTAATTAGGGTCGCGGGGAGGCTGGCAGAGTACACCCTGGACAGCTTGCCAGACCATCGCAGGGTGGAAAAACGCTGACGACTTTGCAGCCTACTCTTATCGAAAGTCAGCAATGGTTCCTTTACATGAACCTCCCACCATAGACAGTGAGACACATGGCCGGCCTTTGATAACCCAGTTAGCTGCACTGGGGGGACAGTGACAACCTGTGGTGAGTGGAGCTTGAACCCCTAACCTTCGGATCAGTGATCCAGCACCTGTACCACTCTCCCACCACTGCCCTGTGCACAGGATTGTGTTCATGAATTTGTGAGAGTGTTATTATTATGCTATTATTATTATTATTATTATTATTATTACTATTATTATTGTTGTTATTATTTGATTTGCTGTGGCGACTCTCGAGAATGGGAAAAAGTCGAAAAAAGACAAGAATAAGATTATTATTATTATTATTACAATGGGGCAGTGGTGGTCTAGTGGATAGGGCGCAGGATCGCTGATTGTAAGGTTGGGGGTTCGAGTCCCCACAGGGCTGTCACTGTCCCCCCCAGTGCAGCAAACTGGGTTATTAAAGGCGGGCCATGTCTCTCACTGTCTATGGTGTGAGGCATGTAAAAGAACTGTTGCTGACTGTCGGAAAGAGTAGGCTGCAAAGCCATCAGCCTGTTTCTGTCAATGCTAAAGGGTTGTGACAGGAAGGGCATCCGACGTAAAAACCTACGCCAAATCAAACAGGCGAATCAGATGATTCGCTGTGGCGACTCCCGAGAAAGGGGAAAAAGCCGAAAGGAAAAGAAGAAGATAGAAGATTATTATTATTACTATTATTATTATTGTTCTCAGTATTATTATAATTTTGTTGAAAGAAATGTGTTCGGCCCCCAGTGGAGCTAACTGGGTTATCAAAGGCCGGCCATGTCTCTCACTGTCTATGGTGTGAGGCATGTAAAAGAACCATTGCTGACTTTCGACAAGAGTAGCTGCAAAGCCGTCGGCATGTTTCCGCCCTGCGATGGCCTGGCGAGCTGTCCAGGGTGTACTCTGCCCTCGTCCTGAGTTGGCTGGGATGGGCACCAGCCTCCCCGCGACCCTAATTAGGATGAAGCGGTTCCAGAAAATGAACTGAACTGAAATGTGTTCGGGGTGCCTTTTTGATGAGGAAAAAAATAAGTGATAATTTTTTTCTTCTTCTTCTTCTTTTCCTTTCAGCTTTTCCCTTCAGGGGTCGCCACAGCGAATCATCTGCCTACATCTCACCCTATCCTTTGCATCTTCTTCTCTTACACCAACGACCTTCATGTCCTCCTTCACCACATCCATGAATCGTCTCTTTGGTCTTCCTCTGGGCCTTCTGCCTGGTAGTTCCAGCCTCAGCATCCTATTACCAATATACTCACTATCCCTCCTCTGTACATGTCCAAACCATCTCAATCTAGCCTCTCTGACTTTGTCTCCAAAACGTCTTACATGTGCTGTCCCTCTGATGTGCTCATTCCTAATCCTATTCATCCTCGTTACTCCCAAAGAGAACCTCAACATTTTCATGGTGATAATTTTTTTTTGAACTGAAAAAATAATTCAGGTGTTAACGGGTTAAACCTGAGTCTTAACCTTCAAACAACCCTTTGATGAAATGAGGACCAGACAAAAATGTTCTCACTTCACAAAAAAACCCCAAAACAAACAAAAAAAAAACAAAACAAAACAAAAAAGTCCTAGTTGTTGCAGGTTAAAAACATTTTCCTGTCCTCGGTGTGTAACACACACACACACACACACACACGCGCGCGCGCGCGCTCTCAGAGGGAGTCAGTTCAATCCGAGTGCAGGAGCTTCAGCCCGGGCTTTGCAGCAGCTCGATCAGCTCGTTGTTGGTGACACGGGTATCAATCCGTCAGTCGACTTTGTTTTGCTGGACTGCAAACAGCTGTGAAACATTACGAGGAGATTGACTGGGATGAAAACGAAGCGAGGAGCCATGAGTGCCTCCCGATCGTCGGAATTTATCCTCCTCGAAATCTGAGGAGGTGAGCGGCAGGAGCAGCGGCGGCGGCGGCGGCGGCAGGGCGGCGGGTGTAGTGGTGTTTCGGGGGGGATTGGAGGAGCTGGACCGCAATGAAGTGAAGCGTGCGGGCGGCGCTGCGCTCGAACAGCGGGCTCTGAGTGCGTGATGGCTGGGATCCGCTGAGCTGGCCTTTCTGCCGTCTCTCTCTCTCTCTCTTTCTCTGTGTCTGTCTCTCTCTCTCTCTCTCTCTCCCCGGATCTCTGCGTGTGTGGAGCACATTGATTTAGTGTGAGTGAGAAACCCAGCGACTCCACGCTCGTTTTCCTCCCGTTTTGCCTTTTAGGGATCTATGGAGTGCACATAACCCAGCGTCGGGTCGGGGACACCTCAGTGGGGTAAGCAGGCTGTGTGTTTTCATCCTGTGCAGGAATTTCTTTGCTCACTTTTTCAACACGCGCTTCCACCGTGTAGCTGTTGACGGCTAGCGCGCTAGCCCGGATTAGCGCCTGTAGCACGGCTAGGTTAGCCCCAGCGGTCCGCCTCTTTCCAGCGGTTATTTTTGTGCATATGTTTTGCATTGGGAGAAGAAAATCAGTTGTTTTCTAGTAGTCACGCTGTCCGCTTTTAGTTTTACGGCACAAAACGGTGCTATTCGGACTTGTCGTGGTTTTCCTTAAGCTGTTTGTTTTGCTGGATGTCTTTTTTTTTTAAATATCATTGCGTGTGTGTTTTTGGAGGTTATTTATTAATTGTCTCCTCCCCCTCTCCCCCTCAACGCCCCGCCCCCCCCCCACACTCCTAGAATAAAAGCGCACTAGGTGCTTATGGTGTCCTCAAGATCTCCTGGATGTGCTAGCAAAGCTAATCTTTAGCGTGTGTAGTGTTTATGTAAGAAAAACCCCCCTGAGTACTGTTGCATTAAAGCTGTGCTAGTCCCTGCCCTTGGCTTTGTCACGTTGCTTTATGACTGCTTTAGCCAGACAGTTAGCATTGCTAGGCAGCAGGATACACAAGGACTGTGCTCTGTCCACACTGCATGTCTGGTCACTTTAGTTAGTTTTTTTTTTTTTTTCAAGAAAAGAAATGTATGCAGTGATTTGGAGTCAAATGCTACACTTAGTACTACAAAGTCTATGTTTTTTTTTTCTATGAATAACAATCTCAAACTAAATTCTCCAGGCAGTTTATGAGCCCAAACACAACTTTGTTCCCCCTGTAATTGACCCCCAGCCATTTAAAGCTCCTCCTGTTCACTGAGCTTCAGTCAGCTAACTAACTAGCATGTCCTTGTACAGTCCTTTGGGCTAACAAGGCCCACAGAGCAAAGCCATCAAATCTCTCACAAAGCACTCCAGAGAAAGCAGACAAAGCATAATTGTCTCCTTGAAAGCACACAGTAATAGCTGGTTAAATGTTTTGTCTCGCTGTTTTTTTTCTTCTTCTTTTTCTTCAGTACTTTTTTTTTTTTGCTTTAAGTTTTTCTTCCTTTTTACCTTTTTACTTCTACACCATGTGGTGCATTCATCACATCATCTCCACCTTAAACACCTGATACTATACTCGCTCATTTCCAAAACTACTTAATCCGACCAAGGTCACATTGAGGCCATTTCAGTCGGGGAAAACCCTGAAGCGTTTCCCAGTCCGTTGCAGGGTGACACGTATACATAGCTAGGGGGTACGTTAGAACCGATGATTAGCCTAATGTGCAGGTTTTTGGACTGTACAGGGATCCCTCACTTTCCATTGTTAATTGGGACCGAGAACCTCGCAACCGCCGAATTCCGCAAAGTAGGATCAACCTGCCCCTGACTGACGTATGCACATTCTTTCTTTTTTCTTTCGGCTTTTTCCCTTTCTCGGGAGTCGCCATAGCGAATCATCTGATTCGCACGTTTGATTTAGCATAGGTTTTTACGTCGGATGCCCTTCCTGTCACAACCCTTTTAGCAGGGACAGAAACACACTGACGGCTTTGCAGCCTATTCTTTATGACAGTCAGCAATGGTTCTTTTACATGCCTGTCACCATAGACAGTGAGACACATGGCCCGCCTTTGATAACCCAATTAACTGCACTGGGGGGGACAGTGACAACCTTGTGGGGACTCGAACCCCCAACCTTAGGATCAGCGATACTGCGCCTTAACCACTAGACCACCACTGCCCCTACATGTATACACATATAAGCTATAAATGCTTATAACAATTAAACATTCAAAAATAATGCATAAGATGTAAATAAAAGATATATATATATATATATACACACACACACACACACACAGACCCGCACACACACAGATGTGCACCTCACATAAAAATGTAAGTTATTTTGATGTTTTTTTAAAAAAAATGTATTTATTTTTATTTATTTTTTTTATTTATTTATTTTTTTGCATAATTGGCCTTGTTTTGTGGCATTTGCCTTAACTTTTTTCCCAGTTCTTCCTTAATTTACTTATTTAAAAAAAAATTTCGATGAATATTAAAAAAAAACCAAAAAAAAAACCCGCAATGCACTGAAGCCGCATGAATTGAAGCACAAAATAGCGAGGGATACCTGTATTAGAAAACTAGTGTACCAGAAGGAAACCCACGCAAGCACAGCAAGAATGTGAAAATTCCATGCAAAAATGCCTTTGCTGTGCCCGGGACTCGAACCGAGGACTTATTTGTGGTTTGGTGGATGTAACCACTGTGCCACAGTGACATTCAGTTGTAAAACTATCACTTAACTCATCAATAATAAAAGCATCCCATTAACGGCATTAAAGATGCCGTCGACCAGCTGATTTAAAATCTTTTAGTGTAAACCTGTGCATCCTTTATAAGGAATGGAAAGGAGGCAAGACTTGCTTATAGGTTATATTTAAAAAAAAAAAAAAAAAAGGCAGACGGTCTTATTGGTTAGAAATATGTATTTGCATGCCCCTAGTATTGAGCTGCTATTTTGCAATTGTTTATTTTGGTCATTGTCAAGTTAATCCAGTGATGCAGTGCATAGCACGGATGCCTTATGGTGCTTTTGTATGTCTCCTAACCTCAGGGTGGTATCTGTGTAGAGTTTGGGAACATGATATATGGTCTTTTCTTTTGATTCATGCGATGCACCACAGATCCACTGCCAGGATAAAGCATCACTGAAGATGAATGCATGGTCATTTACCAGTTCCCATTCTCTAATTAGCTCTCTATCACACAGGAGCTGCCACCCAGTACGGCAAAGGCAGCTACTATGTCTTTTCAGTATGCTGCTCATACTACTGAACACAGGATCAAACCCACCCTGATGAAGGGGAGTATTTAATATTGCATTGCTGTAGAGTCTGAGTTTTTTTTGGTTTGTTTTTCCAACACTGCTTGGCATGGTGGTGTGATGGTTGGCACATCTGCCTCCGAGAAAGAGGGTCCTGGGTTCAAGTTCCGGGATTGGGGATTTTTATGTTTTCGCAAGTGCTTGATTGGGTTTTCTCTGGTTACCACGGTTTCCTCCCACTGTCCAAAGACATGCAGATGAGACTAATTGGTTGTTTATAAATTGACCATAGTTGTGGACGGGAGTGTGAATTGCCTCATGAGTGGTTTAGTGTGTACCCCCCCCCCCCCCGTTGTCAGATAAGATGGGCGCCAACCGTCCTGTGACCCGAGTGGGATTAAATGTTTCGGCAAATGAGAGACTGAGCTATTCACCATTGTTGAGACATAACACAATCGAGAAATAAACTCCGTTCTCTGTTAAAGCTTGACTAGCCAAATTCACTTGTGCTTTATGTCGCGAGCATCAAGCCTGTGATTAATGAGGCATGTTCATTAATTTGGCAAATGATAGAATTTCCTGAATAGTTGCAAGTGGGATGTGCCACAAGAGTTAATTACTAATAATGTCTAAATCTGTTGTCTGGTGCTGTAACAGAAATTGGTCCATGTGTACAGAGATATCGCATGCACGAAGAGTCTCTTTCGATTGATATCGTCAGTGTTCAAATGTAAAAAAAATAAGAAGGTAATGTTTGCTAGTGTAACTTGATTTTTGACATCATCAGTCCACTGATAATTACAGTTGACTCAATTAGGATATTTCAGAAAGACTTTCCAGTCTTAATATTGCCTCACTTTTTCACGATCCCACAGCTAAGAGACTCTTGTGGAGAATATAATAAGAAAATTACATCCATTTGGTCAGCGGACACACTTTCTGCTCTGCCTCATAAGTACACTATAAAAATTATGGCAGTTAATAATGTCGATAGTGAGATGCAGTATCTGGAAGCTGTAATTGTGCAGAAATCTTGGGTGGAATAGTGAATAACTATTTATAGAAAACTCAACTATTTGCACCAAGTCTTTGCAGCGGTCTCTGTATGTTTCATTTTAAAATTAGGAATTGCAAGGACACGTTGTACGGTGATGAAAGCATTTCAAACGGAGTACTTTTAAAATATTAACTAGGTTACAGAGTCATGGGGTTTGTAAAATATAGTGTAGTGCAAGCCAGTGATCCTCACAATTGATTGCCAAGTGACGCATAATTGAGCTCCCTGGCTGAGTTGGTTATTGTTTGGGGGGGGGGGGTGTATTTGAAATCAATTCAATGATGTATTGCGATTGTTTTGTGCAGTGATTCTATTGTTGCCACACTCCAGAATTTAAAAAAAAAAAAAAAATTCGTTCACCCCAGTGCAGTTAACTGGGTTATCAAAGACCGGCCATGTCTCTCACTTTCTATGGTGTGAGGCATGTAAAAGAACCATTGCTGACTTTCGGCAAGAGTAGGCTGCAAAGCTGTCAGCGTGTTTCCACCCTGCGATGGCCTGGCGAGCTGTCCAGGGTGTACTCTGCCCTCGCCCTGAGTTGGCTGGGATGGGCACCAGCCTCCCCGTGACCCTAATTAGGATGAAGCGGTTACAGAAATGAAAATTCGTTCAGTGTATCTCAAGTAATTTTGTATTGCTTAAATGTTGCTCTTTTTCTTTTTTTTTTTGGTGGGTGGGTGGAAATAGTGTTGTTGTTGTAAGGAGTCAATTAGATTTAATTCCTTCTGTTCAATGGTGTAGCTCTTGAATAAAGGCTTTAAAGGGCATACAAGCATGATGTCATGAATAACAGTCGAACTAGTTGTGTCAAATTGATGTTAGGTCAAGGTAAGGTAAAATCCGTTGGGCTTTTTACACCCGGGCCATAGTGGCTCATTGGACCGGTGCTTATCTCTGATTTCCGTAGCGTGAAGCGACTAGGAGTTCAACTTCTCCTGGATGGAACGCTAGTCCATCGCAGGTTGCCTTCCCAGTATATTTTACTGGTACCCATTTACACTGCTGGGTGAACAGAGGCACACTTGTGGTTGAGACCTTGCCCAGGGGTCTCAGCACAGTGGGGGTTTAACTGGAATTTGAACTCTCAACCTCCCGATCATGAGCTCAGCACCCTAACCACTATACCACCGGCCCCATACTTTGATGTTAGGTAGAACTATAAAACTTTTGCTCGTTGTTCCCTGTGGAACAAAAATTTTTTTTTTTTTTTTGAGAACTCTGTGCTTGGTGGCACCTGTCAGTCAACTATATCTTTCTGCTGTGATTGGTTTTCGCTTGATTAGCATCATTTTGAAAATTCACCTCAGTGCATCTCAATACCTACCCAATTTGCACGCCTGTTATAATACTGTATTGGGTTAAACCCCCCCCCCCCCCGTGATTGTCCTGTTATCCCGCTTGCAAAGGTTACCCCTGTAATATGAAAATATGATGCTTTCTTGTTATAATTCGTATGTTTATTTCACAGGAGTATTTGACTAATTGTTTCGGAATTATATAATAGGACTCCTTTGTTTTCTTGTTGCTAAAATTATACATTACATGAAAATGGTCAGAAAACTAATTTTCCTTTCATGTGTATGCTTTGTGATTGGTAACAAATACAGCCATTTTAACACAGTACTGATAGTTCAGTATTTATAATAATTTGCCAGGCAATTTCCAGAAGTGCTTCGTAACCTCTGTCAAAAACAATCCCATGCTAGATCAAATAGGTCTAATTGGGTCTAATGACACCATCAAGCTGAAAGCCTTCTAGAAACAACACAGTGTAATGAGCTCGCAAACAGCAACAAAAACAAGTTAAGGTTTGTTTATAAATTGGTGCTCATTTAAATGCTTGGTGGAGCGAGATCTTCAGTCTTTGATAGTTAGGGACTCGAGGGGAAGTTCATTCCACCAGCTGGTTTCCAGGCCAGAAGAAAATTCTCGATGCATGTCATCCTAGTATCTTGGGGGATGGTGGATCCAGCCTAGACGTGCTAGAGGCTTAAAAGGAAAGTGGTCCAAAGCCATGTTTGAGAGGTTTCTTTAGGTATATGGGGGGGCTGGTGTGTTTGGAGATTTATAGACCAGCATATGTGTTTCAAATCTAATGCAGTCAGCTACAGAAAGCTTGTGGAAAGAACTCAACAATGGTTTGATCTGGAGGAACTTGTGGAGATTGGAAGGGAAACCCGTGCATATACTTTCTGGCTCAGATACAGAAGTGTATGGCACATGAGAAAAGAACTGCCTGGAGATGGTGACGAACTATATAAGGAACTGTTTGGTCCTGAAGTTCCTGAGAGATCTCAAGATTTTGACATGGGGTTACATTTCCAAATATTTGCAACATTGCTGGTATTCAGGTTCCATCCATGTCGAGATGTCTGCTGGTCGTTCTGAGAGCCCAGCAGAGACGAGTGTCTGAGGGAGGTAAGGAAAGTGTAGATTGAGTGCCTTTAGCATGGTCATGATATTAAAAATTGTCATTGAGGATATGAACTTCTTGAGGTATACAGTCATCATAAAATGTTAAAGAAATTAATAATTTGAGGAAGTTGGTGATGTAATTACTCTTTTACTTCTGTTTTTGTTTCGTGTGAAAAGGCCCAAGTGTCAGGACACATTTTAAACTCAATTGAACTAAACAACATTTACAGCTGTCTATATTCATTACTTTTTGTCATGCATTGCCTTGGCTCATTATATTCAACTAGAGTTTGAATGCCAGTGATTAGGACATGTTTAGCTTCTTGTTGCTGGAATAAGTCAGAGAAATCACACACATTTGAATTTTACATTTTCCCCTCCCTCCTTAATACTTGGCTGTGCTTGTCATTGGGTGCACTGCTAATCAATCACAGTGTAATTTTTATATTCAGTAGCTGATTCAAGCAGGTCAATAACCATTGATTTCTTCGGTGATTTTTCATATTTGTATTCCACGGTCTACAGTACCGTATTTATTGGACTATAAGACACACTTAAAATCCTTTAATCGTCACAAAACTTGACGGTGTGTCTTATGTATTGATGAAGCCATACCGCTTGATGGATTGTTGGAGCATTATGGCTACTGTAGTCAGGTGACTTGCTGATTAAAACGTGAGTAGGCTGAGAGAAGTTTGCGTCACGAGACCGGAAGACTTTTTCCACAAATCTCCGTCTCTATTGCCCTGTGACTCCATGCGCGCCCATCTCACTGATGCCGTCAAAATCCAAGTGATGAAAACTAATTCAGATCTTGCCATCATTCTGGTGGATTAATCAAAGAACTCCAACCACTAGATATTAGTTTCAACAGGTCGTAAGTTAGAGGGACTTCCGGGCTTCATGTCCAACTCATGCAAGTGTTAAACTCAGACACTGAAGATAAAGAATTTGATGGATTTGTGGAAGAGGGATGAACTGAAAGTGAGTTTATTGTTTTTATATTGTTAAAGCTGAACAGTGTTGAGAATTATTTGTGAGAGTTGAATTAGGTTTGTCTTGTCTGACTTTTGTTTTGCTTAATGCGCTTTATAATCTGGTGCGCCTTATGTGTGGGCAGGGTCCTTTCGTTGCTATTGCGCCTTATAGCCTGCAAAATACGGTATATGCCTACATGACCATCACTATCATATTATGCTTGTTGAGTGTCATTGTGGATATAGCTCTGCTCTTTTTCTGGAACAGCCTTCAGCCTTCTGAGAAGGCTTTATTCTGAAGTGTGGCTATGGGGGATTTGTTCTCATTCAGTCACAAGAGCATTAGTAAGGTCAGGCACTAATATCGACTGAGAAGGTCTTGGGTGCAGTCAGTGTTCCGGATCATCCCAGTGGTGTTCATCTGGGTTGAATTCACAGCTCTTTGCACACCTTGAGTTCCTCCAGCTCGATGTTGACAAACGGTGTCTTCAGGGTGCTCCCCGTGTGCATGGGGAGGTTATTATGCAATACGTGAGTCTCTCAGTTCTGAAAGGAAAATTGTACAGCATACCAGTCAAACAGTTTTATTATTCCAAATTTACAGCAACAGCTTGGGGGGGGGGGAGGGCAGGCATGATGGCGTGCTGCTTAGAACATCTGTCTCACAGCGTAACAGTCCTGGGTTCAAGTCTTGGATGCAGGCACTACAATGGGGAGTTTGAATGTTCTGTTCAATGTTGTCCATGGGTTTGTGCGCATGCGTGTGTGTGGGTTGGCCTTGTAGTGATTTCAGTTGTTCAGGCATGAGTGTTAGTTCTTGAATGGAATTCTGTTGAAATAAAATCACTAAAATATTGGAGAATTTTTATTTATTTTTTTAATCAAGAAAAGGATCTCGTGCAATGAACGTATGTGTCCGTATTTATCAATGGCAATCATCTGAGCTGGAGAATGAAGCATACCCGGAAGTCTCTTAAAATGCAATACCACTGGGATCCGATATGGACAGGCTACAATAAAACTTCCAGGTCCATAGATTCTCATTCAAAAAGTTCAGTTTCCTCACATAAAATACTGAGTCAATACATCCCCCATGTTGTTTTGGTTCATTAACCAAATTTTATAAATATATATATATATGTATGTGTGTGCAGGCCTCAATGTAAGCCTTGAACGATCATATTGGTTATGCAAGGGCAAAAAAACCTGTGAATGTATGTCTGGTCGTGGGTGAAAGTTTGTGTACATATACGAAAACCAACTCTCTCGTACAAGTTTACATAGACATTTATTTCTAGATTTAGCCAAGAGACTCAGTGATCGTGGCCATTTTGTTTGACGTGTACTGTACGGTATATCGCAAGACTTCTTGCTACTCAGCAAATATGGCAGCCCCCAGTAAGAAGGTGAGGTATCGAAATGCGCTCAGTGAAAGCGTTACAGTAAAAAAAAAAGTTTAAATCATGGTAGTTTCATGACAATTTAGTTTATGAAAACGAAGGGGGTTGATTAAAACTACAGTGGTATGAAAAAGTATCTGAACCTTTTGGAATTCTCACATTTCTGCATAAAATCACCATCAAACAAGATCTGATCTTTGTCAAAATCACACAGATGAAAAAAGTGTCTGCTTTAACTATAACCACCCAAACATTTATAGGTTTTCAGATTTTAATGAGGATAGCATGCAAACAATGATTGAAGGGGGAGGAATAAGTAACTGAACCATCACATTTAATATTTTTTACCCCCCCTTTGGCAGCAATAACTTCAACCAGATGCTTCCTGTAGCTGCAGATCAGTCTGGCACATCGACCAGGACTAATCTTGGCCCATTCTTCTTTACAAAACTGCTGTAGTTCAGTCAGATTCCTGGGATGTTTGGCATGATTCGCTGTCTTGAAGTCATGCAACAGCATCTCAATGGGGTTCAAGTCTGGACTTTGACTTGGCCACTCCAGAACGTGTATTTTGTTCTTCTGAAACCAGTCTGAAGTTGATTTACTTCTGTGTTTTGGATCATTGTCTTGTTGCAGCATCCATCCTCTTTTTTTTATCTTCAACTGTCTGACAGACGGCCTCAGGTTTTCTTGCAAAACATCCTGATAAACTTTTGAATTCACTTTTCCATTAATGATTGCAAGTTGTCCAGGGCCCGAGGCAGCCAAGCAGCCCCAAACCATGATGCACCCTCCACCATGCTTCACGGTGGGATGAGGTGTTGATGTTGGTGAGCTGTTCCATTTTTTCCTCCACACATGACGTTGTGTGTTCCTCCCAAACATTTCAACTTTGGTTTCATCAGTCCACAAAACATTTTTTTGCCAAATTTGCCAAAACTTCTGTGGAGTGTCCAAGTGCCTTTTTGCGAACATTAAACGAGCAACAATGTTTTTTTTTTTTTTTTTTAGACAGCCGTGGCTTCCTCCTTGGAGTCCTCCCATGAACACCATTCTTGGCCATTGTTTTACATCTAGTTGATGTGTGCACAGAGATATTGGACTGTGCCAGTGATTTCTGTAAGTCTTTAGCAGACACTCGAGGGTTTTTTTAACCTCTGAGTATTCTGTACTGAACTCTTGGCGTCATCTTTGGTGGACGGCCACTCCTTGGGAGAGAAGCAACAGTGCCAAACTCTCTCCATTTGTAGACAACTTCTCTGACTGTCGATTGATGAACATCCAGACTTTTAGAGATGGTTTTATATCTTTTCCCAGCTTTATACAAATCAACAATTCTTGATCGCAGGTCTTCAGACAGCTCTTTTGAAGCGAGCCATGGTGCACATCAGAAAATGCTTCTCAAGACAATTCTTACCAGGTGTGTGTTTTATAGTGGGCAGGGCAGCTTTAAGCCACTCATCAGTGATTGGGCACACACCTGACTTAAATTGTTTGGTATAAATTGGTTTCAATTGCTCTTTAAGTCTCCTTAGGCAGAGGGTTCAGTTACTTATTACTCCCCCTTCTATCATTGTTTGCATGCTATCCTCATTAAAATATGAAAACCTATACATGTTTGGGTGGTTTTAGTTAAAGCAGACACTGTTTTTTCATCTGTGTGATTTTTGACAAAGATCCGATCACATTTGATGGTGATTTTTATGCAGAAATGTGAGAAATTCCAAAAGGTTCAGGTACTTTTTCATACCACTGTACTTCAGTGCAAGATATGCATGGATAATGTAACAAAAATCCACAGCCTGAATCCACTGCTCAGAACAAACAAAGGATTTCTTCTGAATAATAAAACTGTTAGTGACAGTGACACTGAACAGAACATGGAATCTGATGGCGAATAACTTGAAATGCCAGCAATGAAAAATCTGTTAAATTAAGATTTTGTCAGAGTGGTGAACCTTCAAGGAATTCAGTGATTGAATATTTGAACTTTCAGGTAATAAATCAGATTTTGTTAGGGCCATTGGATATATACAGTATTTTTTTTTTTTTATTGAATTTGAAACTACTTGGAGTCATGTTGTTGTAATTTTCCATGGCTGATCAGTTGTGTTTCTGGTCATAGGTATTACATATTTATTTTAACTTAAGTGAATATACCAAATAGTATGAAAAAAAAAAAATGCAAGTGTACTGTCATGTATCTGTACCATTTCATGAGCTGATCTAGTCATTGGAGGATTTCTGTTTACATTTCTAAGCACTGGCAGTCAGGATATAATATATTAACGTCATTAATAACAAAAATCCACATAGATAAATTAATGTAATACTTTATTTCATATATTGGGCATCAAACAAGGATATGAAAAATCAACATAAAACATTTGAAGATATTTAAAATTGTTTAATTGTTAAGAATATTGAATTTCAGAGAAAAATTGTTCCGTGACCTTCAGGTTTCAGCCACAAGTTTACATGGAACCTGGTTTCCATCATTGGGCCTGACGTTAAGGCCTATGTGTATGTTCATTTGTGTGTGTTTCATATATATAATATATACATATGCGGCTTCAGTGCATCGTGGATTTAAAAAAAAAAAAGATATATATTCATCGAATTTTAAAATATAAGGAAAAACGGGAAAAAGTTAAGAATGCCACAAAAAAGAAAAATGCCAAATAAAAACCCTAAACCAACAAAAAACAACCCAAAATCTGCCATCAAAACCATCAGCTGTCCGAGGTCGAAAGGGAAATGAAATTAATGAACAATTAGAAATAGAAATGGAATAAAATCTATAGAAATATATCAAGTACTAAATATGATGAAATATTATCCTGAGGTACACTTAATACTGGGCTCCAGCAGAGGGGCGTGGCTGAGACGGAGGTCCGGGAAGAGAAGCAGAACGGTGCATTTCTGAACTCCAAAACTTTCAAACAAGAAACAAATTGACTCCAGTATTATAATGAGCTGGATAAGGGTGAAACGCTCTGTAAATTTGATCAGATCCACTGTGCTGTACTTGAGAGGACATAGGAGTTTAAATACGGAACGTAATAATATGTACAGATGATTAGAGAGCGAGAGAGAGAGTGAGAGCGAGCGAGCGATTGTATACAGTAACTCGTATAGGTTACTTATAGAAAGTTTAAAACTATGTTCTCCTCTGTAGAATGCCCTGTAACAACTTACAAACAAATTCATCTAACTGGCTGGAACCTAACTCGTTTGTAAGCTGGGGAGTGTCTGTACTTTGTTGCATCTGTGTCTGTGTGTGCACGTTGTTATTATAAGAATTTATGGCATTGAATATGTATTTATTGATATTATATACACATATACATGTACGTATACGTTGGGGGGGTTAGGGGGAGGGTGATCCCACTTCGCGGATTTCGATGGTCACGTCGGGATGTCGGTACAAGATATATACAATACTGTGTACAGGGATCCCTCACTTTCCACGGTTAATTGGGATCGAAGTGCCCCCGCGACCGCGAAATTCCATGAAGTAGAACCCTCCCTGACTGACGTATATGTGTATATAATATCAATAAATACATATTCAATGCTAAATGCTTATAATAACAATTAAACATTTGAAAATAATGTATGTGATGTAAATAAAATATAAATACACACACATATATGTGCACCTCACCCAAAAATATAAGTAGTTTTGATGGGGGGTTTTGAGTTGTTTTGGCCTTGTTTTGCGGCATTTTTCTTAATCTTCCCCCCTATTCTTCCTTAATTCTCCTATTTTTTAATTCAATGAATATTTATTTTTATTAAAAAAATATTAAGGACCACGATGCACTGAAGCCACATGAATTGAAGAGCGGAGTAGCAAGGGACCCCTGTATATAAAATCAGGGATTTCAGATTTCCGCTATTTAGCGGAATTCTGCTATTCTTATAAATTTATGCAATAAGTACAGTGCAAGACTGTTTACTAGTGCAGACTAAATGTTGTGACATTTTGAATTCGTGTTATACTATTAACATACTAACTTGTAGCAGGTTTGCTCACTAGTTGAACACAAATGTTTGTTGGAATATGACGTATTATGTGATCATTCTCCAAATTAGGTCATAATTATTTTATAATTATGTTACACATGAATGACGAGCCATAGGGATATGCTACTTGAATTTTCTAAACCTCACTGGGATCCCTGTAATATGTATATATGTGTGTATAGATGCCATAAAAATGAAATGATCATAAACTGAAGGTTTAAGGCCATTGGGATTACACGGTTCCCACATGTTCTAGGCCATTGGGATTACACGGTTTCATTTGCCGTATGTGCTGGATCATTACAGTTACATGGTTTACAAATATATTTTCAGTCAAAATGACTTTCACCTGCTAACAACCACGTGTTCAGGGTGTACACCACCTTCGCCTGGTGTCAGCTGTACCTTTTCATCCAGTGTCCCTGTAGGAATAAATGATTTTGCAAGTGAATGCGTAAGAGTGTGATTGTATAAAAACAAAACAAAACAAAAAAAAAACTTTCATCCTAATTAAGGCTGACGGGAGGCTGGTACCCATCTCAGCAGACTTGGTAAAGGCAGGGTACACCCTGGACAGCTCAGCAGGCCATCGCAGGGGAATATTGAATATGTTGTGTGAGTAAAAATAAATTGTATAATGTTAAACCCCTCCCCCACAACCCCAAAAATACAATAATGAATTATGAAGGTTGCCAGTAATTCTGGAGGACTTTGTATTCCTGTGTGTACTTTAATCTCCACCTAATGAAAAATAAATGAGGAAAACAGTCTGGCTGAGGCAGGCTGTCCGACTGTTAGCAAGCATTTACACACTGCTTTGAGAAACTGCCATTGTAAGTTGCCTTTCATGTGTTAAAACATTTTCGAAGCATTTGCATCACTGAGTTCCCAGATTTGATGGGTCAATTAACTCATTCTGGCATACGGTGGCATTAAGGCTCATGTTTAGCCAGCGAAGCTTCCAGAAGATAAATTGCCTGGTGCAGGTTTCTTTTCTGCTGTTGAGTGCAGCAAGGTGATGTGAGGATAAGGTCTGCTAAGTCACTCGCTCTCACACTGACATTTTGTTATCCTGCTGCTATCTGGCTGGCACCCAAGTGGATTTTGGTGCAGTGGAGGAAGGAGGTGGAAGATCGCAGTCTTCTTTCAAGACTGTCTGGCTTTAGTGCAAGTGTGATGTTTTAACACTGTTGAAAGGTGTTTTTTTTTTTTTTTTTTTTTTTTGTGCTTGTAATGTCTGGGTCACTTTTTTTTTTTTTTTTATTATTTTTTTTTTTTTGCAAATGCCAAATATGTAACCATAACCGGTACCCGGACTGTCTGTGATGCTTTTCATGTTTCGGCGATTTTTTTTTTTTTTTTTTTGGATCTGTCGTTTGGTGCTTTCAAATGGTTACATAAAAACATTATTGTTGAATAGAAAAAGAAGGCAAAACTGTTTTGTGCAAAAAAGGCTTAAGCCTGATCCCGTTTGAGCGACTGTGGCGAATATTGAAATAAACAGTTTGAATACTTTGGGAGCGTTTTGTACCGAGAAATAGGCCAACATTCTTCCTTTAGTGAGAAGTCTGTAATCACTGGAAGCATTTTGGTTTCGGCTCTCGCCGCTAAACATGTATAAGTAGTTTCTTTCAGCAGCAAAGGATGTTTTATACGTGGTTAATGGGTGTAGTAAATCTGGAGTAATATTTTTTTTATGGCTTTCGTTAGAGGTGTGGTCATATTGAGGGTAGGAAACCCTGCTTTGTGTGTGTGTGTGTGCGCGCGTGCGGGGCGGGGCGGGGGGTGTCAACTGATCTTGACATGAAGACTTGTTGCAATGTACAAGGTTTCCGTGTGTTGACTTTCCAGTAGACGTCCATGAGACGGTGTAAGAAATCGGAGATGCTGGGAGAATAGTAATCATGCGTTATCTAAAGACGAGTTGCCTTTAGAGTGGGACGAGACGAAAGACATACAAGTGGGAAAACAGTTTAGCTGCACAATTAATTGTGCTTTAATGTACAGCAGATTTTTGGCATCTGCAACTGGTTCAATTAAAAGGTTGCAGTGAAAGCATATCGTTGTGTTGCTGTTCTCTCTCTCTCTCTCTCTTTCTCTCTCACATAGACTTTAAAATGAATGTGCTACTAAATCACTGGGCTTGGAAAGCTGTGACCAAAGCAGTTTATGTAGGACTATGTATAAACTGCTAATGCTTTGAGTCTTAACCGTTGCTTCAGACTTGGACATATCTTTTATGTAACCACTCCGGTCCCATTAAAATCATTTTGCATCCACCTTTTTAGAGTTTTATTTATATATTTGTTTGATTTACATATGTGGTGGGTATAAAGTGACTCAAGTTTTGAAACTTCTGCTTTAATAAAGGAAGGCCTAGAACCAAGTTCTCTTTAAGTGCTTTACTGTGCTTCAATTAAAGGCTGCTTATTAAATATTGAAAACCTCACTTGTGTGTAGAGAGAGCACGTAAAAGACATGATGTCTTTCAAGGACTTTTCAAACACAGGAAAAACCCCCAACTTAAATGTAGTATTAGTAAATTTCTGTATAAATACAGGGATCCCTCACTTTCCGCGGTTAATTGGGGCCGAGACCCCCAGCGACAGCGAATTCAGCGTAGGATCACCCCTTGACCGACGTATGCGTACATGTATATGTGTATATAATATCAATAAATACACATTTGATGCTATAAATGCTAATAACAAACATTCAAAAATAATGCTATCTAAAAGAAGATGTAAATAAAATATAAATATACACACACACATACAGATGCACACCTCGCATAACAATGGAAGTTGTTTTGATGGGGGGGCGTTTGGGTTTTTTTTTTTTTTTTTTTTTTGCATAATTGGCCTTGTTTTGTGGCTTTTTCCCCCTATTCTTCCTTAATTTCCTTATTTTTTAATTCGATGAATATTAAAAAAAACGCGATGCATTGAAGCATGAAGTAGTGAGGGATCCCTGTATTAGGTAGAATAGTTACTCCCATGCAGTTGTGATGGTTAAAAAAACCAGTGTCTGTATGCATCATAATACTTATTGGCTGTTCCAGAACTTTTTTTTTTTTTTTTTTTTTTTTTTTTTTTTTTTAAGAAACTTTCGGTCTAAACGCATTCAGTGAGGGGTTGGACTTTTTTTTTTTTTTTTTTTTTTTTGCAGTAGCATCCATTGTTGTTTCATGGGCTTTCATGGCAGACACGCCACAGGGTTGTCCCTGTGGCTTCATGCTTGCCACCAGTTTGAGTGACCACGTAAGCATATCGGAAAGTGGGTGGAATTTAATTTATAGAGTTGGAAGAATTTGAAAAAACACTGGCTAAAATGCTCAGCATGGCAGTTTTAGAAAATGGAGAAAATTCTAGCATCTTCTCTTTCGGCTTTTTTTCCCTTTTCTCGGGAGTCGCCACAGCGAATCATCTGATTGGCACATTTGATTTGGCATAGGTTTTTACGTCGGATTCCCTTCCTGTCACAACCCTTTAGCAAGGGACAGAAACATGCTGACGGCTTAGCATGATGCGTAAAAATCCGGTCTTTAAACATTTCATCTTGCTGGTTAGGAAAAATCGGGAAAGTAATGGATGCGTTTGAAGCAAGTGCCAACTGAAAAATGCGCCTACAGCTTGAAATTTTAGTTCATGTGCTTGATTATTTTCTCTGCTCCCAGTTCCCTACCCATTTACAAGGTAATGTGACCTGAACGTGACTGTGCACAATGTGAAAAGTGTAAAGTGCACATTCTCCAGTTTGAACCGTGTTTATAACAGTATTGGCCCATCGAGCAGTTAATATACATGTGTATGTAATGGTGGCTTAGTAGTGAATGCTCATGGGCTACTTATCAAAAAGATGAGGGGTTTAAGCCCCAGTAGCACCGGATCTGTCCCTGTTGGGCCCTTGAGCCAAGTCCCTTAAACCGCAGCTGCCGAGTTGTATAAATGTGGTAATGCAAGTTGCTCTGGATAAGGGCTTTGCCCAAAATGCTGTAAATGTAAAATTCACTGGTCACCATTTTCAAAAAGTAACAAACATTAAAGTTATTGCTAACATTATCCAGGTCGCTGTCCCCACTCACTGTTTGCGGTTGTAGCCATGCTGCAGTTTCACTCCAGAATGTTTGAGGTCATTATAGTGGAGCGGCTCGAACAGACACACAGGCCTGTGACTATAAAACTGCAGTTAAAGAAACATTTTACGAGCGCTACGTGCTCTGAGAGAGCAAACAAGGTGCGGTTTTGTGGAGGCATCCGCATTTTCCTCATTTTCCACTCTGACCATGGGCAATACCATTTCGTTATAATTGACAAATCACCATTTCCAGGCTATCATGAATACAGCACGTCTAAATATTTGTAGGGATGTGATAACGGTATAGCATTCGCTCCTCATTCTGTTAGTAAAGTTGTATAAATACATAATTGGCTCATTCATTCAAAGATATTAAAACAAGTCAAGTTTTTTTTTTTTGTTTGTTTGTTTGTTCTTTTGAATCGGTGTAATTTGGTGTTTAAAAAAAGAAACCTGCCAGATCACAAACATCGTAAACTAATAAGATCTACAGGCTTTAAAAAAGTCATTCTGCAATGTTTTGCCATGCTGTCTAAAGTGAACGTGAAGTCGGGTTTAATTTTGATTTACTGTAAGCCGAATCTCATAATCTAAATAGCAGTTCCATGTTATATAATATGTTGAATACAGTATATGCTTAGTACAAGAGTAAGCGTCTCTGAGCCCCCCCCCCCCAGTTTTCAATCTCCGGATCAGTTTGGTTGTGAGGTAAAGGGGTAAGTCTGTTGGGTTGTTACACCCGAGTCTAGTGGCTCATCAGGCCGGTGCTTATCCCCGGTTTCCGTAGCGTGAAGCGACCAGGAGTTCAACTCTTCCTGGATGGGACACTAGTCCATCGCAGGTTACCTTCCCAGTATATTTTTACTGGTACCCATTTATACTGCTGGGTGAACAGAGGCACACTTGTGGTTGAGACCTTGCCCAGGGGTCTTGGCACAGTGAGGGTCTCAGTGGGATTTGAACTCACAACCTCCCGATCATGAGCCCAGCACTCTAACCACTACACCACCGGCCCCACTCGTTTGGTTGGGAGAGGCACTATCATTTTCCTTTGCTGGAGTTGCTGATATGTTCTGTGGAAATGAGTAATGCTATGCTGTCAGGCTGTGTAATAACCTTGCGAGAAAATGGATTAATGTTAATTCGCTCCTACTTGCTTTGCCTTCAGTATAAAATAATTTAGTAATAATGTAGTGTGTGTGTGTGTTAAAGTACTGGTGTTTCTGAATTCCTTAGATAACTGGGTAAGATTCTCCTGAGATCTGCTGACCGGCAGCTGATCCTGCAGACTGACCGGAGAGGGAACATCAAGGCAATATTTATAAATTCAGGGAAAGGAGGAGGACAAGGAATAAAGTGGATTGAGGGATGTCCTCGGGATATCTGAATGAAATTTGTTGTGTTTCTGTTAGATTTAATGAATGAAGATGGACACACACCATTATTATGACATTTGGGGGGGGGGGGGGGTCTGACCTTCCCCCGCATAATATTAAACCAAGCCTAAAGTAATAACGGAGTCTTTCACCCTCTACATTGCATTCTGTTATTGGTGTCATGACGATGACTCTGCTGCCAAACTATGTGTGATATTTGAGAGTCCCAGACGATCAATTAACTCATTTGTAAGACAGGGAATCTATGTTAATAATTAAGTTCGTGCTGACGGTTCAATCATTGTATTATGTTTTGTGAAATGGGTCCCAACGGATGGCAGAACCTCTTTTGGTACTTGATGATGTAATGAGCTGTTGGCACTGTGGTCAAATAGTCACTATAGCATCATTAAACAGCCCGCCATCTGACACGTACGGGCTTTGGCTTGGTTACAGAAAAACATTTCTCAAACATTTAACTTCTGAATCGTAGGATACTGCAAATAGTCAACTCTGTAGTCCCTCTGCTTGGCTTCATATCCAGGTTAATATTTAAATTATTTTCATACAGGAATGTAGCTTTGGGAACTAGGTTCAGGGCAATCGTGTTTTAGATAATTTTTACAAAAACAGATTTTTCTTTTCACGAAGAGAACCTGCTGTTGAAAGTACACAGTACCAGCACTATGGCTACTTGGTTAGTTTCTCTCCAGGAATTCATAGTTGTCCATTTCCTTTAGTTGATGTAACTCTTAGCGTTACTAACTATAAAATGGGTCCATCAAGTAAATACTTGGATATTTTCCTGGATATTTATATATTTTTGGATCAATATTCCCATATTTGTCTTTGAGGGTCCTCTAAAGAGCTATAGATATGAATGGGTCTATGGCGATTTGAATGCTTTTTAAGGGAGACATTTAAACCCACACCAAAAAAAAGGTAAAGAGCAACATTTACATTGGTTTGGCATTGCTAGAGAAACCATGGCAACAAGCAGTACCCTTTTGAAGCAGGAATTTGTACTGGTGACAACTGTAACAATTACAGTGTATAGTGAGATTTTCTGGTTTAAAGTACTGGTAAAACAATCTCACTCTCTACACTGTAATTGATATACAGTTGCATCAGGTGGAGAAAAAACAGACTGTTGTGGCGGGCAAGCATTACATAAAAATGGCTCTTTCAGTAGTATCCATTTTTTTCATGTTTGAGGCACAGTGTATATAGGAACTGTGATACTAGGGCTGGGAGATATTGTTCCCTTTTTTTTTTGTGTGTGTATATATTTTATATATGCGCGCACACATACCATATTCGACGTGATAAACTCCCAGGGCACTTAAAAAACTGGAGTGGGTGGGCGCTTATTACAATGTTACCAGAGGAGTGGAACGGTAAGTGCTTATTACCTTTAGAGGTGGAAAACATGAATAATAACAGAACAATAAAAGAGTTTTACTGGTATTTGTGTTATTCATTTTGTGGTATCAACCAAATTACTTGCATGAAAGCTGAAAATAAACAGAAAACAGCATAATTAAAAAAAAAAGACCCTTTAATTTTCCCTCCCGGTACTGTTCCTTTAAATATTTTCCATGATATAAAATCGAGCCAATCAACATGAATGTCAACTTTAGCACATGGCACGTTGAGCCAATCAACACGAAGGTCAACTTTAGCACATGACAAAGCATGGCCAGGAACACTGTATGAAGTTAGTGAGCAGGAGAATCCAGTGAAAAATACTCATCACTTTCTGATAAGTCCATATCTGGCTCATCGCTCCATTCATTCAGAGCATCCCATAGTTTTGCTATAGCAGTTTCTAATGGTTCATCTTGGACATTTACCAAGAGAACACAGCAAATATTTTCCTGTTTTTTTTTTTAAAGCAAGACGGAACGATCAAATGTGTTGTTACTGATTAACATTATAGACATTCCCCAGTGGCAGGGCGTCTTGAAATTCCATGTAAACTCACTTTTACAGGCAGTGAACTCCTCATTTATGGTTACAGAGACTGATCGAATAAAATTGGTTAGTTTGATGTACCATTTTGCTCCCTGTACACATGGGCGGTTATTAGACCTAAGATCAAAAACACTTCAGGGGTTATTGGAACAGGGCGCTTATTACGTCGAATATGGTGTGTATATATATATATATGTAGGTATGTGTGTGTGTGTGTGTGTATATATATATATGCTGCAACCAACTGCTGAAGATGATGATGATGAAAGCTATTCAAATGTTTTGTTTTCACAATATCAATGCAGAGAAACTTTATTTTGGACATTCGTGGCATATTGGTAGGCCTCCGTCAGACCCGAAGGACTATGGCTGCGCTCTGGCTGGTATCCCGGCTGGTGATACCCCCCAGTGCGCAGAGCCTGGGTAGGGAGTAATGAGGGACAGGCTGTTACCCAAGCGACCCCTGAGAAAGGGAAAAAGCCGAAAGGAAATCTCTCTAGCATTTACTATTCGACATCTATTCAAATTGAAATTTTTTTTTTTTTTATGGATAATGTCAGACATGATTTTTTTTTTCTTGTGTTGCAAATAAATATCCATTCATAACATCAATTATGTTCACAGGAGTCCGTGGCTTACTTAATGATGTATAATTGTAATAATTACAGGGTGATCACAATTTACAAGAGGTAGAATGAAAACCAGTTCAGCTACCAAGATCTTTTCTTTTGGATGAGGTTACTCCAACCAGGTACCACCACATTTCACATATAGACTGCTTTTTTTTAGCCACAGGAACATTTCAGAGTGAGTTCAGAGGCTAGGTGTGTATATCATCACGGACATCTCTCAGTTGCGTGCTCCTGCAAATCCTGACGACTATAAATCTCCTGGCAAGACAGTATATAAAATTTCCTCTATGTTGAACTTAAACAGTTTCAATTAAGGGATTTTGTTCTGTTGCTGCTTTAACCAACATTATAGGTGCAGTAGATAGACTGTACATATTCTCCTAATCCATTCCCATGTCTCAACTATAAAAGTACCACTCGGTGTCCTAAGTATATATTGTAAGTTTACTTTTATTACAGTATAAAAGAAAATCGACACAAATGACGGTCTATGACACAAATGACGGTCTACTCAATATAATGCTCTCCTCGAACATCATAACATTTTAGCACCATGCACCTTATAATTAAAGCTCAACCTCTTACCTGGTGTATCCCATGCACTTTTGACATACGTAAGCCACTCAGCCGAAAGTAGGCTGTTGCATCAGAAAATGAAAAATGAGATTTTTACACGGTCAGATAGAGGAGGTCCAAAGCTGCAAAACGTTTGCCAATACCTCGAAAACTGACCAAGCTATGCCATTTCTTATGTCAGCATTCAACTAAAAATTTTAAGACATTTTAGAGAAAAATGAGCACAAAGATTGCACTTCTTCCAAGATCATTTAGTCCTTAGCAACCAAACATTTTTATGCACCTCAGCCATATAGAAAACATGTCTAGGAAGAGTTTTCGGAAGAGATGATAAGAGAAATCATCCTCATTTTAATCTCACAGGCCCTTTTTAAACCCATCAGTCACCATGGTAACCCCACAAAAAAATGAACAAAAACGACTTTTTTTTTTTTTTCTCATTACGGTTTATTCCAATAAGATCAGTATGCATCTTTTCGACCATTATATAAAGGTTCAAATTCCTTCGAATGATGCTGATTGCTTGAACCTGACAGTGTTTTTCTTTCAATCACACTGAAATTAAGAAAACTGTTTAGAGTGATACTTCACCTTACGAAATGAATCCGTTCCAAAGCCTTTTTCAGAACCTGGATTTTTCGTAAATTGAACCGCATTTTACATGTAAAACGTGTGATTCGTTCCAGGGCCCCCAGAACTACCCCCTTAAACCTTTAAAAATTATAAAAGCATACCTTTTAAGGCCTCCTTCTGCTTCAATATTGTACCGATGGTAGACAGGTTTGGCCATATTCCTTTACAATATCACCCAATCGCATGCCATGAGCCCGCTTTTTCTTTTCACTTGCACTGGGAATTGTGTGTGCGTGCGTGCGCTCGCGCGCATGTTGACCATGTCTTCTTAGCAGAGTTATAATCTTACAAATGTTTATGCAAGGTTAAAAGCCTGAGCCAAAAGAAAGTTGCAGTGAGTACACTCGAAAAACTCATGAAACAACAGTAACTCTGTCCTTTACATGAAAAGCATTATGGGCGCTCTATAATAGCCAATGGGAGGGAGCTGCGTCATCTCTCCTAGCCAATGGGAGGCCAACGGGGTGGGATGTTGGAAGATAGTCAATGGGAAAGCAGCTCGTGCACTGCTTGAATGTTTCAATGGTGTGTTTGAATGGCGCGTTTCGTATACAGAGACAAAAAATTTTTGAAAATGTTTTTCGTAACCTGGATTTTTCGTTTGCGAGGACTATCATAAGGTGAGGTAGCACTATATAAGAAAACTATATAACAAAACTCTCTGATCTCTTGATACAGTCATCCCTTGAATATTGCAGATAATGTAGACCAGACCTGGCCGCGATATTCAAAAGAACCACGAAGTAGGAACGCCCCTCTCATTTCTATATGTTTTCGCATCTATACAATATCAAGAAGTGTATATTAAACGTTACAGTTATGTGCATATGTAAATACTGTAATGTATTAATATTTAAATAGAATTTATATATAAATACTTTATGTACTGTACTCACCTCTGACAATAGCTCTTCTCCACGGTGCAGGACGTTCTCCTGGTGTATGGATTATAGTGTGTCTTGTACCGAACTCTGTGAATACTTGCAACGAAAATCAGTAAGTTTGCTCCTGTTTTTATCTGCTTTATGAGGGTACTCGCCAGAAAAATGGGAAAAAGACATTTTTAGTGAGTTTCAGGTGAACAAGTGATAGTTGAATAATTGTTTTAATAGATTATTCAAGAATCCGAATTTCAATAAAAATGGACCATTTTTTTAAATTTTCTGGCCTTTATCTCAAAAGTAGTCTGTACGGCAAGCGCCTACTTTCGGTGGAGCGCCTCACATATATTCACACACAGACAGAAGGGTGAATATGTATAATATGTGAATAGATATGTAGGTGTAATGTATGTAGGTATATGCACGTATGTAGGTATATGCACACATATAGCTAAGTATATTTCCTTAGTTGTCTTTTGTGCACTTTCTTTTATAGTTGCTGCTAAACTGATTTTTATTCAAGCAACAGTTGGCAAATCTCATCTTTTCTATACTGTACCTTCTGCAGCAGCACATTTATTTCATAGGAATGAAAATTCTTACTACCGAATTCCGCGAAGTAGGATCACCCCCCAACTGATGTTTACTTACATGTATGTGTATATAATATCAATAAATACATATTCAATGCTATAAATGCTTATAATACCAATTTAACATTAAAAAATAATGCATAGGATCTAAATAAAATATAAATAGACACACATAGATGCGCTCGCGTACGCACGCAGATGCGCACCTCAAAAATGTAAGCAGTTTTGATGGGAGGTTTTGGGTTGTGTTTTGTTTGTTTAGGTTTTTTTTTTGCGTAATTGGTGTTGTTTTTGTGGCGTTTTCCTTAACTTTCCCCCTTATTCTTCCTTAATTTCCTTATATTTTAATTTGATGAATATTAAAAAAATAACGAGATGCACTGAAGCCGCATGAATTGAAGCCTGAAGTCGCGAGGGATCCCTGTATATACTTAATTTGAGAACAAATTTATGAAAAAATATATTGAGTGAAACCCAATGTAAACATTACATTGACTTGGAAAGACCTGAGAATGGTGCACTCTGGTGCTTGGAAGTTGGTCTGTGGTATATGTGAAGGAAACTTAATGTTTCTGTGACTGGTTGGAGAAGGATATGAGATGGATATTGTAGTGACTAAAGATTATGTAACCTCGTAATGATGCGAAATTATACTATGTACCATTTTGCCACAATTTGAAGAGGTGTTTAAAGGGAGAAATAGTTGAGTTGATTGCTTCGGCATGTGAACTGGAAATTCAGTAGTACTAAAGCAGGAGCTCTTGTTCTTCTGAAAGAATTAAACACAACTGTACTTGGTTGGCATTCATATTTAGTTCCATATGATAAAGGCCTCCATTGACATTGTCAATGCAAAGCCGCCAATTCATCTAATGTAGATGTTTTATATTGACAAGCTACAATTAATTCTTCGGTATTTTTCTCTGCAATTGAATTGATGTATAACTGATTACTCAGTAGATCAAATTCTGACTGTTTCAGCTTCAGTCGCTTATTCATTTGGACAAATTTTCTCCTCGCTTGGCACATTTCCCAATGGGGAAGACAATTACATACTACTTAAATGGGTCACGGTGAGTCAAGGGCAGTGCAATTTAAACAGTGCCTAGTGGGAGGCCATCAGAAACATTGGCATCTTCCTGTTTGTGGTCACTGGTATGTTCCTTAAAGACCATTGCTGGGAATCTTTTTAGATTTTTAAGATTCTTTTTATCCTTCTTGGTCTTGGTACCCTAATGAAAAGGTCCTAGTATCTTAAAGAATCCCCATGGTTGCCTATGTCACTTGGGGAAACGCAAATTTGTTATTTGCATATTTTGGCCCTTAAATTAAAGGGAGACGGCGCAAGTTAAAACCCGCATTTCTTATTTACCTCATTTTGGTGAAATATTTAGTTATAAACAAAATTTCTAATATTTAAGCATTTTTCTTCTGCTTTCTACACTTTTATTATTATTATTATTCAGAGAAATCAAAGTTGGTAATCCTAAATTTTACTTGGGACTCTGTCAAAGAATTTCAAGGTTGCATGTTCCTTTCCATGCCTCTGGCAGGCCGCATCAGTCCTGTCACACATCAACACATTGCCAATGTTAACCACTCTTAATCAATTCTTTATTGCCCTACATAAGTGTGAGTGTTGCAGAGGCTTGGCAGCTGGTAGTGAATTTCACTTTTTGCTGGCTCATGTCCAAGTATGCAGTTTTGAATGAGTTCATCCACCAAAGAAAAACTTGCCCTGCATAAGTGTAATCACTTATACCTTGTTACTTGTCTGGGGACCTACTTGGAAGGAACTTGGCACATTATGGCGCAGCCCTCTTTTTGTTCTCTACCTTTTTAAATAGTCAAGCATTTAAAATATGGTACAACGAAAAGGTGCTCATGAGCCCTGAACAGTGCTGAGATACTATAGTACGGTATAGTGATGTGACCCTGATGAACAACATGCTCTCTCCCTTCCACAATTTAACTTCTGTTCTGTTCTTATTTTGCAAGGGAAGACATTTTTTGCTATACGCATATATTCCGAGGCATGAACAAAGAAATCTAAGCTGCCTATGGAGACGATGTTTTTTTTTTTTTTTTTTTTTTTTTTTTTTTTTATATATACTTTCATATTTGATTATCTTAATGCTGCAAGCACCACTCCCCCCCCCCCCCCCCAAAAAAAAAAAAAAAACAAAAAAAACATTTAAATTGTCCACCTTGGTGACCATTATGGTCGGAATCTATCTGTGGATGCTAATATCTTCAACTGTGCCAAATTTGGTCCTAAGACCAATCAACTGAAACATTTGCTTTACAGTGAACTGTAGCACATTTCTACTGCTTGCTTGAATTGATTTCAAATGGGAATTATCCATTGCATCAATATGAATGGCCTGTCTACCTCACAGGCCTGGTGCAACAACACTGTTTTTTTTTTTTTTGTAATTTTCATGCCATACAACATCTGTGCATTTGCTCAACTGGTAGGGTTCCAATGCTTGAACATCAGCCCTCTTTCCTGGTATCATTTGGATTTGATGACTGGCTGGGTCAGTTGTACGGCGATGCATAGCGAAACTAACTTTACTTCACAGGTATGTAAACAGAAAATATGAGGAACTTCAAAGTGGTGTGGTGAGCTTTAAAGGGGTCTCAAGTTCAAATTCCAATCATGCCAGAGCCTTCAGTGGTTGGGAGTTTTAAGATGTATAATGTTTCATGAGCTGTCATTTATATAGCTTTATATGAAAACGTGACTTTTTGTGGCACAGTTTTCACTTTTAGTCTTACTTGTGGGCAGCTATTTTTAGGAGATTTAGATTTCCATTTTATCACAACTAGTTTCTCTTTTACCATCAATACCATTTTCTTTCTTTCTTTTTCCTTTTTTTTAAATGACTGCCATGCTTTTACCACTGCACATGGAGTTGCTAAACTCTTATGTTTCTCTTGACTATAACGACTAATCTAATCTAATGGTAAGTGATGTATAAATCTTTCCCACCATCCCAGAAACAGCTTTGATTGGAACTACAATGCATTGTGACCAATCCTCACTGATTAATCTTATAGCATTTGAAGAGCCAATGTAAATTGATCTTCTTCTTTTCCTTTCGGCTTTTCCCTTCAGGGGTCGCCACAGCGAATCATCTGCCTCCATCTCACCCTATCCTTTGCATCTTCTTCTCTTACACCAACGACCTTCATGTCCTCCTTCACCACATCCATGAATCGTCTCTTTGGTCTTCCTCTAGGCCTTCTGCCTGGTAGTTCCAGCCTCAGCATCCTATTACCAATATACTCACTATCCCTCCTCTGTACATGTCCAAACCATCTCAATCTAGCCTCTCTGACTTTGTCTCCAAAACATCTTACATGTGCTGTCCCTCTAATGTGCTTATTCCTAATCCTATCCATCCTCGTTACTCCCAAAGAGAACCTCAACATTTTCATCTCTGCTACCTCCTGTCTTTTCCCCAGGGCCACGGTTTCTAAACCATACAACATCACTGGCCTCAACACCGTCTTGTACACTTTTCCTTTCATTCTTGCCGATACCTTCCTATCACATCGGACGCTTTTCTCCAACCATTCCAATGTAAATTGATCTGTAACTATGAATTGTGTAAAAGGCCTTTATATACATGAAGCGAAGTGGTTCTCTATGCTGTGTCCCTGTTTCCAGAACAGAAACTGTTGTTGTCTTCCATGTTTCTTTCTGTCATTCATTTTTTTTTTTTTTTTTTTTTTTTTTTTTTGAATGAATGGTAATAGGAGAAAGTAAAGACAATTAACAAGTTCAGTTCATTTTCTGTAACTGCTTAATCCTAATTAGGGTCACGGGGAGGCTGGTGCCCATCCCAGCCGACTCTGGACGAGGGCAGAGTACACCCTGGACAACTCGCCAGGCCATCGCAGGGCGGGAACACGCTGACGGCTTGGCGGCTACTCTTGTCGAAAGTCAGCAATGGTTCTTTTACATGTCTCACACCATAGACAGTGAGAGACATGGACGGCCTTTGATAACCCAGTTAGCTGCACTGGGGGACGTTTGACACGTTTGAAAACTAAATTTTAGAAAATGTGAAATTACACTTATTTCGAACATGTAATAGCAAGGGTGTGTGACTCAAAATTGTTGGAAGTACTCTATGTGGACTTAACAGCCATTTATACGTTGTAATACATGCTTGGGAATGGAGGGCTAAAGTCAACTGGCTCCTACACAGTGAATCTTTTAGGAAGATGGGGTTTATTTATGTTGGTGTTTTTTTTTTTTTTTTTTTTTTTTTTTTTTTTTTGTCTTTGTCCAATAACACCAGCATTTTACAATAAATCACAGCAGTTTAAAAATGTACATTGTTCTGAAAAACGTAAGGGCACATTAAACTTGTCAACAGACAGAAAGTCAAGTGTATGAACTTAGTGTGTATTTTGTGGTGTTTGGGTGGTTTGAATGGGTTACTGTATAATCGTCCTTCAGCCTTGTCACTGGAGCGTTTGTTCAATGCTGGCTTCATTGCATATAAAGCACAATCCAGATAGATCCAGTGTCGGTTGTGAAAATCTTTTGGCTCTCTAAAATTTCAGCTGCTGTTAATTTGATGAAGTAAAATGGATCTTCTAGTCTGGTTAAAGGCTCAGTTGTTAGCAAGTGAGACAAACATTAATACCTAACCACAAGCCATTGATCAGGACTCGCTTAACATGTGTCCCTGAGTTATTTCTTCTGGGTTTTTTTTTTTTTTTTTTTTTTTTTAACGAAAGAGACTCGACAGTCTTAGCTTGGAAAATGTGCTTCAGTCCATTCCAGCAGCAGTTCAGAGACTCCAGAAAACCCATCTATATGATTAATGTTTTGTTTCCCAATGGCCTATAATAGGGTTATAAATCAGTTTCCTGATCTCTTACTTTGACTTAACCCTTTTGTCTATTTAAAGCATTTCATGCAGGAATATTTTAAGAGATTTATGTATATTTGACGACTGCATAAAGATGAGAATTTTCTGTGAACATTAAGGAAAACACTAGATTTGGGAGATGAGCTATTTTGTGTCTGGCGATATGTGTGGTTTTTTTTTTTTTTTTTTTTTTTTTTTAAACGTCACTGATATTAAGTTGCTTGTAAGCTGCCAAACAGAACCTGTAGAACAGTCTCAAATTCTTGGGAAGGCTTGTCTGCATGCTTTCTTGCTTAGTTGCTGACCTTCTCCTTCACATAATGAGTCAGACTGTAAGGAAAAATGAACACACACACAACATTAATATTTTATTAATAACATTTTGAGTGTGAGTGGTGTACAAGTGAATTGTTTGGAATCTGAGTTTATTAACTTGTAGCTATAAAATCCGACTATGGCTAGGGTGTTGAATTCGCTACGGTTCAGCTGAACACCAGTGTGCTTGCTGAATGACTACAAAAGCCAATACACGAGTAATAAATATCTCGAAAAGTGCATCTTTAAATTGAATGTTCAAATTTTCCTCTTGACCCTTTTGGCTAAATGCTGCCTAAGCACTATTTGCCTCATTCAACTTGACCAATTATCTGAAAGTAATAGCTGTACTACACTGCCAAATAACACACAGCCATCATTAATCTAAGCACGTAGAGGAGAAAAAGATAATTTTATGGACCGACTTAATCTTGTTTGTGCTCTTGGATTTTGAAAAGCATCTTCCATATGACGTCTGAGGCTGTCGTGAAGACACGCACCCCCCACCCCCGTGCTATAATTGATTTAAGTCACACAGGAGTACTGGTTGTTGCCGATGTGTGTTGTATTTGTAAGTATAATTTATCTTAAACCATTCATTTGGAGCCTGTGTTAGCTGGAGCTTTTAAGTAAGGAATGAAGCATTACTTGTGTTGCCACTATAGTGGAAAAAAGAAAGTTGCACTGCTTGTTTTATTAGCTAATACAGGGATCCTTCACTTTCCGCGGTTAATTGGGACGGAGATATATGTATATATACTGTTCTAAAAGGCTGTTCCCTTTTTTCAGGGGTATAGAATATCAATAAATACATATTCAGTGCTATAAATGCTACTAATACCAATTAAACATTAGAAATAACGCATAACATATAAATGCACACAACATACAGGCACTCAGATGCGCACCTCACAAAAATGTAAGTAGTTTTGATGGGAGGTTTTGGGTTGTTTTTTTGTTTTATATATTTAGGTTTTTTTTTTTTTTTTGCATAATTGGCCTTGGTTTTGCGACGTTTTCCTTAACTTTTCCCCCCTATTCCTTAACTTCCTTAGTTTTTTAATTCGATGAATAAAAAAACAAAAACAAAAAAAAAAAACACGAAAGTAGTGAGGGATCCCTGTAAATCCCCCCTTTTAAATTTGTTGTGTAACCGCACGATTGTGAAATTAGTTTCTCATTACTTATGTTAAACATTATATGTAATTCGCTTTATGACTGACTGACTGAAATCACGACAAAATAAAGTCAGCTGATGATCAGATGACCATGCTATCAAGGTGGAGGTGTGACTGCATCAAGGGCCAGCTCTGAGCCCCTTCTTGTTTGCTATGGTGATGGACAGGCTGACAGACGAGGTTAGACAAGATTCCCCATGGACTATTGTCTTTGCAGATGACATCGTGATCTGTAGTGAGAGCAGAGAACAAGTGCAGGAAAATCTAGAGAGGTGGAGGTATGCCCTGGCAAGGAGGGGAATGAAGGTTAGCCTCAGTAAGACAGAATACATGTGTGTGAACGACAAGGACCCAAGAGGAACGGTGAGGTTACAGGGAGCAGAGATAAAGAAGGTGGAGGATTTTTAAGTACTTCGGCTCAACAATCCAGAGCAATGGAGAGTGGGGAAGAGAGGTGAAGAAGCGTGTGCTGGTGGGTTGGAATCGTTGGAGAAAAGTGTCCGGTGTGATAGGAAGGTATCGGCAAGCATGAAAGGAAAAGTGTACGATGTTGTATGATTTAGAAACAGTGGTACTGGGGGAAACGACAGGAGGCAGAGATGAAAATGTTGAGGTTTTCTTTGGGAGTAACGAGAATGGATAGGATCAGGAATGAGCACATCAGAGGGACAGCACATGTTAGATGTTTTGGAGACAAAGTCAGAGAGGCTCGATTGAGATGGTTTGGACATGTACAGAGGAGGGATAGTGAGTATATTGGTAGTAGGATGCTGAGGTTGGAACTACCAGGCAGAAGGCCTCCAAGCAGACCAAAGAGAAGATTTATGAATGTGGTGAAGGAGGACTTGAAGGTAGTTGGAGTAAGAACAGAAGATGCAGAGGATAGGGTGAGATGGAGGCAGATCATTTGCTGTGGCGATCCCTGAAGGGAACAGCCGAAAGGAAAAGAAGAAGAAGAAGAATAAGAGGAAGAAGAAGATGACCAGATGACCATGCTATCCTATCAGTGGACTTTTGCTTCCCTGATGTCATGAAAATAAAATTGTAGCTCAAATAGTGAAACGGGTTCAGGGAGCATGAGGGACCATTTTCACGCATGAACTGGCAGCACAGCATCCTGACTTTTTTCCCCCTGTTCAAAGTGTTTGGGAAGTACTGGAGAAGACTTTATGGAGTGGTTTAATTCTCTTCTCCCCCCCCACCAATCATCAGTTTCAATCTTTGCTTGTGGAAACGTTAGCATTCAGATAGTGATCTCAGTCTTGGTAACTGTAGTTCTTGCCACATGCTGTTCAAAACCGGTGATCCACTGATATTCCTGCAGAGGCAGTTTATTACCTATTATATTATTTCTAAAAACACCCACTTTGCTCTTACCTGCTCCTGCTAAGCCAGTGCCGTTTTCTGCATATCTGCTCCTTTAATTGATGATTATTAGCTGAAATGATTCAGTATACTACACAGCAGGAAATGACATTTTGCACAATTTCATGTGGGAATAGATATGAAATGAAAATGGGGTTCCCGGAGCTTGATATTAAAACCTTGACATTGATTGCATCGGCTGTGACTGTGTAAGACTCCCTGAGCACCGGTTGTGTAAATAATGAGTGGGTTTTTATTATTTTTCATAAGATTCTCGCTTTGGCTGGTTTTTAAAGAACTCCGAGTGCCTTGTGTACTTCAGTGCTCTGTTAAAATGTGTTGCATCAGATCACTTCGAATTGCAGGAGTTTTTGAAGCATGACTGATAATCTTCAAAGTAAGTAGGAATCGAAAAAGCTTCCGGTGTGTGAAGACCCCGAAGCAAAAAGAGTTTTAGTTGTGAAACCTCTCCCCTTCTGTTAATTGGGTTATTAACTGTTTATAAAGTTATTGCCTGCTATCAATTTTGTACTATTCATGCTACTTACTTTACAGGCTATAGGAGGCTTTCCATCCAGTGTTGGGTTCTTTTTTTTTTTTTTTTTTTTTTTTTTTCTCAATGACCTCTTGAACTGATGATAAAATCAAACCACTTTATAAATCCAGCACATCCTGAAGACTTTCAACAGAGTTAAGGTCAGAACTGTGTGAAAATGATTCCTCATGCACCCTGGAGCACTCTTTGGATATTTTATATTCGTGCCATTGGAGAAGGAAAAAGTCTTTTGAAGGGATAACCCGGTCAATCAGTACATTCAGGCCATCAGATGACTTCATTTTTAATTATTATTCTTTTTTTTTTTTTTGTATTTTAATGTTGCTGAGCCTCGACCAGACCAACTGAAACATCAGTGCCATGAAGATTATATACTTTGAATGAAGCAGTCTGGCAAAAGGTTTATCTGCAATTTTTTTTTTCTTCGTCTGTTGTTTTGTCTGTCATTTCAATTCTGTGCCAGAATTCTGAAACGGTTTGAGGTCGCCTCTACTATGAAATTTGGCTTTTGATAGTTTGGGATTTCTTCATTTCATATTGTCACGTATTCATGGCAGCTAATTTGCCTACCATGCAGGAATATGGGGGGGGGGGGGGGGGGGGTCATTTCAGATCTCCTTACCAAAGTTGAGGTAGTTAGTGTAGTAGTACCTTTTTCATATTTTGGTAGTTCTGCAGTTTTATTTTTTTCATGTTTCCAGTCAAATGTAAAAATATAGCTTGTGTTTCTTTCCAAGCCAGAACATGAAGGACCTTTTGAGGCAGGCATTATTGGTATACAGACACTCCCCGACTTACGTTCATCCATTTTACGTTTTTTTTTTTTTTTTTTTTTAAGTTTAGACATACCTACGTAGTACGCTCACGTAATGATGTAATAACGCTGCGTCCATTGTTTACAAACGACAGACTTCTTTCCAGTACAGTGTTTTTTATATATATATATATATATATATATATATATATATCATTATCGATATATATAATCAGTTATATAGTGTGTTACCCTTGTGTTAAGACGTTGTCTCTGTGATCTTTGTGTTTGCACTGTTTTGTGGACTTTTGTAACCCTAAGCAAATATGGTCGGTCAGAAGCGTAAGCCTACTAGCATGGGTGCAAGTCTTATACACAGAGATGAATTAATTATCTGCTCGGATCGGCGCAATCAACCATGCATACTCAGTTAAGCAAAGAGAGTTGTAAAATGAATGAAAACCCGAATCCAGAAAAGAAAAGCGAAGTCTTCGCTCTGCTGGCGATTCACATCAGTGCAGGCTGAGTACTAAACCAGTATTCAACGGTGCCCTTGCTCACTTGAAACACCGGAAGTCCGTATAACCCGCGCTTTGTCTCAAGCACAAACAAGTAAACTACTTTCTGTGTTGAGCGCCTCACATATTGTAAATGTTGATTGGCTGTTTTAAGCTTCATGTAACGTGACTCGGCTCAGCTTCATTTAATGTGACCTGGTTCAGCTTCATGTAAAGTGACCATCCGTCGACCATCGGAACCATTTACAAGCAGAAAGATCGCATCATAGAGAATGTTAAAGGTTATATTTGATACTGTATTTGATATTTGATGAGTGAATTTGATTAAAATGTATCTATTTGAAATTATTTTGCTTGAATTTAATTTACTTGAAATTAATGTTGATATTATTTGATATTATTTTTCAAAGGAAGATAGAATATTTCAATGTTATGTTTATAATAATTAATTTTGTCACTAAAGCAAAAACTTTCTCAGTTGTTTATTTTTTAAATTAATTCTTGGTTGCTTGCAGAACGCCCGTCGAGAAAATGAAAATAAAGTTTGTCCATAATCCAGTTCAAGTCCATTTATACTGATATAAATACACATTCCTCTTGAGCTCTTTAACTTGTTCCAGCATTTGGACCACATGGCTTCCACATGACAGGATATTTGCTGAGCGTTACATTTTCTCCTGAGCATCTAAACCAAGAACTCACAGCAGCCATGTGCATGTGAATCCAGGTCTCTTCCTACGAGCTTCCCTCCCTCCCAGAGTGAATAAAGCAATGGCTCGTGTTAACCATAAAAAGAATGGCTGTAGGTGCAGGAGTGTCAGAATGTGAACGGTTAACACTGGGCCTGCTGTGATTATAACCAGACTGTATTGAGTAGAGATAGATCTGCACTTTAAATATAACTGGAGCTGCGCCTAACACTGAGCTGTGACTTTCGTCATCTTATGGATGAAGGTGTAAGACGATAGTGCCACACATAGCAGATTCTTACATTGATGCACTTTGCCTCTTTTTATTTTTATTTCTTTCCTCTAACAAGTGCTCCTGTTAATAGCATGGCTCTGACAATCGGACTGGCTGGACCTTAATGAGCTTGTTCTATGTGTTTGTTTCTACTTGTAATGCTAATGTACAGGGATTTAAGTCGGATACATTTTATAATATTGTCGATCTATAAACAAATAAAAAAAATGTAGGGTTTAATCTTAAGAAGCACATCGGAAACACCTTCATTTATTGACTGGAGATCTCAAGTTCAAATCCTGATGATGAAACATCACCCAGAAGAAGAAACTTATGTTATTGGATATAGATGGTGATAAAATGTGTTCTTACCATCTTATACCATCATTCCTAGTGTTGATGTGTTTCTTGGAATAAGTCTAGAATGAACAGAAGTGCTGGTCAGCTAGCATTAGCATACTAACATGATGACTGCACTTCTAGTTGTAGCAGACTGGTATCAGGACCTTCCCCCTGGTCTCCAGCCCCAAGTCCAGAGGGCTGTTCTTTGCAGGAGGCCAATAAATTTGAGTTTGGTGGGGAAATACATAAAATATTTGAAAATTAAAAGTTTATTTCCGTTAAATACCTTACCTTTTTTTGTTTTTTGTTGATTCACAAGAAGAGTGACAAGCAAGTCGGTTTGCTGCTGAGTTGCATGTGAAGGTGCCTGTTTTACATGGTCTCTGGAAGTGAATAGGTTTTAGGGAACCCTATTTGGTGGTATCTTTAAGCGCTGATTGGTTATTGCTTGAATCTCTACTGTGAAAGTTCAGCTCAGTTGAACATGCTGTTGAACGTTACTTTGCTCGAGAAAATTTCACCTTTTCGTGCTCAATTCACTGATGATTATTGACTTTGCCTTTTTGATTGTCGTTTCCTGTTCAGAATGAACGTAGTAGCCAACTGGCAGGCATTAGCTGTTAGCTCGGCACAAGTGCAGACACTTCCCGACTTAGGTTCATTCGTTTTACGTATTTTTCGATTTTAAGTTAAAAAAAAAAGTTGTCAAATTTTAAGTTTAGCGTGCTCTCTGTAGTACAAGAAGTACTTACGTAGTACGCTGACGTAATGTTGTAATGACGCTGCGTTCATTGTTTACAAACGACAGACTGAACGTGCCCCTCCTTATTCCCAGTTCACTGCGTATAACCCTTGTGTTAAGACGTCATCTCTGTGATCTTTGTGTTTACACTGTTTTACACTTTTGTAACCCTAAGTAAATATGGTTGGTCAGAAGTGTAACCCTACTAGTGATAGTGGTAATCAGAAAAAGCAGCAAGCCATCTTCTTAGAAACGAAGATGGCTATTATCAGTGCTGTAGTGGTGGGTACACGCCATGTACCCACTTGTTTTAGTGGCTGAATTGCGTTGCGTGTACTGACTTAATTTGGTCTACTTTATAGTTGATCAACGTAAATTTCCCCGACTGTGTAAATAAAAAGCGGAGATGAAGTGCGAAATGGTTTCAAAGCCAAAGCCGCTCCGAGCACCTGCGCGCCTCGGTGGCTTTGCTGCCATCTTGTACTCACTTATTTTTTGACCACTACAGCATTGACTATTATCAAGAAAATTGATGCTGGTGAAAAACACGTGAATGTTGCACGTTCCTTCCAAATGGCTCATCGACCATCGGAACCATTTACAAGCAGAAAGATTGCATCACAGAGCATGTTAAAGGTTAATTTGATACTGTATTTGATTAAAATTTATCTATTTGAAATTATTTTGCTTGAATTTAATTTATGTGAAATTAATGTTGATATTATTTGATATTATTTTACAATGTTACATTTATAATAATTGATTTAAGGGTGCTTTATGAGATACGGTTATGGTATTTATGGATGTATAGTACAGTATGAACATCGTGGGGGCAGTGGTGGTCTAGTGGTATAGGGCGCTGGATCGCTGATCCAAAGGTTGGGGGTTCGAGTCCCACTCTCCACAAGGTTGTCACTGTCGTCGTGTGCCCCCCCCCCCCGTCCCCCCAGTGCAGCTAACTGGGTTATCAAAGGCGGGCCATGTCTCTCACTGTCTATGGTGAGAGGCATGTAAAGGAACCATTGTTGACTTTCGTAAAGAGGAGGCTGCAAAGTCGTCAGCGTGTTTCTGTCCCTTACTAAAAAGGGTTGTGACAGGAAGGGCATCCGACATAAAAACCTCTGCCAAATCAAACGTGCGGATCAGATGGTTCGCTGTGGCAATTCCCGAGTAAAAGGGGAAAAGCCGAAAGCAAGACAGACAGTACAGTATGAATGTCATACGTCACTGGAACATACAGTCACAACTTACTTTTTTTTTTTTTTTTTTTTTTCTTTCACCTTACGTTCGGCCATCCGGAACCTAACTAAAACGTAAGTTGGGGAGTGTCTGTAATGACCACTTTGTGTGTGTATGTAGTGACGCACCTTGCAGGTGGGTTAATACCATCGTAGTATATTAGCTAATCAGAATGTGTGAATGCTTGTATCTATTGGGAATGTAGAATTATGGTTTATTTTGAATTTTAGGAGATTTATGATAGGAACCTCAGGTGTTGGTGCTTTAAAGTGAGTTAATACGTTTTCCAACAGAAGAAAGTGTTCAAGATGGAGAAGGTTGACAATTACGGTTTCTTGCTCTAGCTAGTTATTTTGTAAACTTTGATTTGGGGGGGAAAAAAAACAAGACGCTGTTGACAGAGTGTTTACAGCTGCTATAACATATTTTTTGTGGTGCAGGTATAACACAGTTGAACTATAAAGAGTTTACCAGTGTTACCTATTATTCATTGATGAATTAAATTTGCAGTGGTTGGAATATGGTGTTATACGCTGAATATGGTGTTATACAAAACTGATCCGCTTTGAGGCAGTAACAGTGACGGGCTGCATCACACCACATCATTACTTTTCCAAAACAGTACACCCATTGTTTCTTTTTTTTTTTCCCCTTCTTCTCTTCCTGACATGACAGCAAAGACAGCCACTGCACTCGTCACCATTCTAAAACTGATGGTGGTGATTTGGCTATTACGTGACTATTAATATCACTTGCCAGTTGATATCAATTGCAGTAAAACACCGCAATGAAAAATCAACTTTGGGTGGGGGGGACCAAAAATACTTTTTTGGGTGTGTGTAGTTAAAAAAAAAAAAAAAAAAAAAAAAAAAAAAATCAGCAAATTGAAGTTTTAATTTAAAATGTAATTAGAATAAAAATTTGAGCATTTTTTTTTTGTAATGAACGTCAGTGCTGCATAATTTCAGCTAATGACGGGTCTTGGTCAGGAGCATGTCTGGGTTTCCCATGCTGACTCATGTGCAGTTCAATACTTGATCTCGGCCTGTTCAGGGCTCGTGCTATTCTCCTTTTAATTATGTATGACTGCAAAACGAATGCCTCTGTCCCAGTCAAAACAGTAGCTGGTGGTTCTGGTTTGTGTTTGTGGTCATCTTTTGCGGTGCGGATTTCACCAGCAGCCGCATTTCAGTATTGGTCTCTGTCTCTATTGCTGTCTCTGTTTCGTCTGGGTGTGACCTGCCTAGTAAATGTCAGGCTTTTCCCGCTCGTTCAGCGCTCCATGTCTTCCCTGCAGTCACATCTGGTGTGTGGGGGATGGATGAGCTCTTAAACAGGGCTTATGAACTCGTGCTCGTTGGAATTGGACACAGGATGAAACCAGCCCCCGGAGGGCTCAGGGTCAGCAGCTCTTGACTTCAGTTAAGAGATTAATTGATAAATCATGTGTTGAGAAACTAATTTTTGATCAAAGAGCACGACAGTTTGGAGAGCAAAAGACAAGGGAGCTTGTTAAAGCTCAATAAGCCAGTAAATAAAGTAGCTGCTGTAATATCTTCTACCGGACGATGGGTGAGTCCGTGAATCTGATTGATAGTGAGCATTGCTGCATGGTTTTCACACAACACCACAGCTCGGCAAGTATTTCTTTTCTTATTCTTAACAGTATATTTGTATATGTGAGTTTGTTCCAATATGTTCTTGTTTAGTGACCACTAATACGCATTTTAAATGTACAATCTTTTTAATTTTTTTGTGAGTTTGGTTTTTCAGTTTTCCATCTCAAATTTAAATGATAGAGCGGATGGATGGATAGATAGGTGTGTGTATAAGTAAACCAAGGTTTTCTGACCCAAGCAACCTAATCTATCCCAGGAGAAGTGTGTGTGTGTGTGTGTGTGTGTGTGTGTGTGTGTGTGTGTGTTTTTTTTTTTTATTTTTTTTTATTTTTTATTATTATTATTATTATTATTTTTTTTTTATATATATATATATATATATATATATATATATATATATATATATATATATATATATATAAAGTGGTCATTGTACAATTGTAACATAATGGGTCTACATTTATTTTTTTTTATTTATTCATCTGTCATTAATCAGATATGGGATTTACTTCAAATCATTCTTACTACTAAATCAAGATCACAAAAATTTGAATGGCGATATTTTCCTGTAGTCGGAGTAATATAGACTCATTTTATATATTTTGTAATTATGGTCATAAGTATTAATGGTCAACAGCTATAACTTAAACATTTTAGATCGATCAATTCACCCTATGATGAGTCAAATATTTTGTTTCAGTTTCAATATTTTTCAGGCGACAGCCCGTTTTATTCCAAATGGTCTATACACCGCAGTTACCTCTATATGATTGAGTAGATAAATTGTCGATTATACTGAAAAAACTATTCAT
>CM045742.1:15090000-15297500 GCA_024760905.1 Plotosus lineatus
TGATTAATGTTCAAGAGTATTAAAGTTAAATGACAGGCAAGCCTACAAAATTCTCCTGTTGCACATGAGCATAAGCATGTTTTTATAACATGGTGTTTTTTTCTGAAGGCAGTTTGAAAAGATTGTTGTCCAAATCACGAGAATAGGATGTGAATCCCCCAACTTATATGAAGCAAGTTTATGGCAAAAATAACAGTATAGCGATATTAAATTAACAAATCAGATATAAACTAGTAAACTTCTCAATAAAGTAAAACTAGGTACAACTGCAAATCATATGCACTTTTGTTTACGTGAATCCGAGCATACAGTACATATGAAAGAGAGAATACCATTGTTATATGTAAATTAGTCGTGTTACTCAGTGAGACATGGGCTGATCATATGGCCTTTCGCATTATGAAAAAAGTGTGTGGAGTTATTGCTCGTTTTTATACTTTATTCACAAAAGTTTCGCGAAACATCACAATTTAATATAAGCAGACATAAACTATCCATGCAAGCTTAATTGTGTTCAAACTTGTTCAGTACAGGTATATTTTAAATGACTCGAGCTTATGAGCTCAGGAGAGGTTTTATGATTATAAAGCTTCTGGTAAAGGTGCAACATTTCCAATGGCAATAAATCCTAGTTGCATCCCAGCTATAGTGATTGAGGAAACCATTCAAGTTGTAACCTGAGAATTTGATTAAGATGTGTATATAAAATCTTGATGGAGCATCACCAAGGAAAAACTGATGGCAGATTTCCGTGATTAAGGCATGTCTTATAACGGTAGATTAGTCAGCGTCTCCTCAACAGTGCTACTCTAAGAACTCCCAGTGGGGGTGGTGTGCTGTTTAGAGGCTGTTCATGATCAGATAAGCAGTGGCTTGCTCGCAAAAACACTGCTGGTGATTATGGAACCAGTGTGTCTCCCCCCACTGAGGCAAATCGACAGAAAAACAGAGATTAATGCTTGTACGTTTCTCCATGCCTAATGTGCTTCCACAGAATGCATGAATGCAAGGAATCAGTCTTTGAGTAACTAGCTCACTTCTTCCAAAAATAAGTGGTTATTGAATCCATAAGAAAGATTGAGAGAAAAACTACTTTGTACACTTCAGTAGAAAGAAAGTGTGGTTTGTGAGGAAATGTGGAGCTTTCTTCCTCGTAATGTCTGCTATTTTCTGAATAAATGCTTTGCCTAAAAGCCTGTTATTTATGTGTCAGGTGAAGTGGCCCCATTGAAAAGCCTTACTCTGCTATTACTGAGAAGGGAAGCACAGCAGGTCAACTCAACCAAGCTAGGCGTTTCCGTCCTTCTCATTGTGATGTGACGGGGCAGCCCACCCCAGCCACTGCGCAGCTGCTTCCTCACTTCTGCATTCAGATAAAATAGCTAATCGCAGCTTGCTAATATGCCCAGTGGAGGCAACTTCTGTTTGAAATAGTTGATAAGGAATCACTGCAGGGATGAAGGTTGGCCTTTCTGACACCTCCGTTTTGGCCTGATTGATGCCTGAAAAGCAGGAACAGCACCTTCATTTACGAGGGACTGTTCAGCAAAAGATGCCACAAGAAACTTCATGTTCACACTAGCAAAGCAAGTATGCACATCTATTTCATTATGAAACAAAGCAAATATGTAAATGGATGTACTCAGTTTTACACATGATAGATGACTTATGATTAGCTATGGTGTGGCCTTATGTCAAATTCAAATGATTGTGGCTTTAAATCAACCAGCTCCGACCCCCCATGTTGTATGTTATTGACTTGGATTCATGAACTCGCACCACAAGATGACGTCTAATTAGGTGGTGTTACACAAGTCATCTTGGCTTTAGGCAGGTTCATCACATCAGACATTTGTTCCCTTATCTCATAGCCGTGGCAAACCAGGTAGTGTCCTCACGTACCTCCTCCATGGCACATAATGCTAGCCAACTGCATCCTCCCCCAAACTGCTGCAAATCCAGTGTCAGAAATGGCGTAACACACTTGGAGGAAAGCAATGTCCTTGAAGTTCATTCATGATTGGCTGTTGTTGAACTCTACAGCATCTTACATGGAGGGCAACATCACCAGTAGTAGCAGCAGCATCTAAAGCATGAACCCGACTATGCTGAAACAGATGTAATTGATGGTTCAAAAAACTGCAGTAATCAGATGGAAATGTTCTGGCATGTATCAAATGTGGATCCCTTCCTTTCACCTGCCCCATGTGTATAAGGAAAAGTGCTCAACAGTAGAGTATAGCTTAATGTTTTTCACTAGGGTTTTCAGCGGATTCGTAGTTTAGCCTTCTGAAAAGGTTTAACTCCCAGTGGACTGTCCTGATTGCTCTCTGAATTGTAGATTAATATCCGCTCTGTCGTACTTAAGCTGCACTCGCTTCTGAAGTAGGTTTGCATGTTGTGTTGGTCATGTCAAACCAGAAGATAATTTCACAGTAGGGGAGCAATTTTAAAAGGATTTACTTGATTTGATGCTCATTAACATAAAATAATCAATTTTTTAAATTTATTCCCTACCCCTCATAATCCCCCCCACCCCCCAATCTCGACACATGAACCTGACAATATTGATAACCAGATAGGTTTTGACGAAGCTTCCTCGATTGGTTGGCATCCATGCTAGCTATTAGACAAACTGTCATTTAAAATATGCCATGCTCCAGAATCTCCTCAGTGGGCACATATACGTTAGTCTTATTTATTTATTTGTTTATTAAAAGATTTTATCATAGTGCTGCATCACCATTTCTCTCATCTTGTAGGATTTTTCTCATTTTAACACCCTGGCATTCTTTCCTCAATCCAAGCACGATTTGCATGCTGTTATAACACGACGAAAGACAGAAAATGAGATTACTTGTGAAGAAAACTTGATTGAGGCTCATGGCTCTGCCAAAGTCCTTTTAAGTATATGCCAGTGCTTCTCAAATAGTGGGTGTGATGCCAGGGGGAGCGCGGTGTGATACCGGGTGGAGCGCATATGACCCTGGGAACCATGCTTTTCTGGAATTGTGTACAATAATTAAGTGTAATTGCACATCCACTCCACTAGTTGGCAGTGGCGCTCTCATTGTCACGCTATGGTGTAGCGGTTTTTCACACGAGAAAACGATATGACGTGCATTAAACAATCCCTCAAGAAACAACACTGAAAAATGTCTAACAGGAACGAAGAGAAAGTTTGAGAGAGACGGAGATATTAAGACATAAATAAGTTGAATGAGTTTAAATAAGGATTTTTTTTTTTTTTTTTAATTTCAGGCACATTGGTGCACTTTAAATATTTTCAATTGCAGATTAAAAAACCATATTAATGAAGTTTTTCTTTTTTGATTCAATGTTAATAAAGATACAATGTTATGCAGAGGTGTCATCATCATCTTCCGCTAAGTCCAGGGTCGGGTCGCGGGGGCAGCAACCTAAGCAAAGAGGTCCAGACATCCCTCTCCCCAGTCACTTCCTCTAACTCTCCCGGGGGGACACTGAGGCGGTCTCAGACAAGCCGAGAGACATAGTCCCTCCAGCGTGTTCTAGGTCGACCCCGGGGTCTCCTCCTGGTTGGACATGCACGAGACACCACACCAGGGAGGCGTCCGGGAGGCATTATGCAGAGGTGTACTAATAACAATTTTATAGACAAATAATACTATTTATAGTCGCTCAGGTGGGGAGTATTTTTTTTCTCTTCCTGGGGGGGGGGGGGGGGGGGGCACAGAAAATAATTGAGAAACACTGGTATAGGCAAATAGTTGCTTGTCAATTAATTATAAACAGCCCATGAATGTGTGGGTCCCCCCCCTTTTCTATGTAGTTAAATTAGGGAGTGATGATGCTAGGATCAGTGATATTAATGTTTTTTGAGAATTATGAACATGCATGACATTCAGCACCACACAATTATTAGGTTACTATAATTATTTCAGGAATGGTATGTACAATATGATTCGGTCATTAGGTGAACAGTAAATCGCATATGGACTTGGACACGCCCAACCTAAGTACTCAAGCTGCTTGTCAGAAAGCTCTGTTTTTTTGGGGTAGGGTAACAATCTGACAAACACTGTGCCAAGCGGAGCTGTGGTGTTGGTATAGAAATTAAAAGTAATAAGTAATGTTTTCATATTAATTACCATTAAATTACTTTGACATGAAAAAAATTAAGAACAATATTTTAAATAGGTCAGATTGCACCTTATGAATCCAGTTCTGTTTGAAGGTTACATTGCAACGCATTGATTGTTACTGTGGTCTAAATATCATTAGAAAATGAATGTATTAAAATAAACATTTTGTGTCATCACCTTGTGAAGCCTGTATGCCTCTTTCCTGTTGTGACTTTAGCGTGCCATGTTATCATGCTGGTCTCGCACGATCAAATAATAGTTTGTTTAATGTGAATAAGGACATGTGAAAAATAATGAGCTTGGAAGGAAGTAGCAGAGATTTGACACCGGTGATGAATGTACATAGCTAGTGTAATTAGCCTGCGGGAAAACGTTGCAAACAGAAGTATGAAACCTACCATTTAGCATGTATACCATTCTTGGAAATACTTTGCATGAAAGAGCAGTGTCTAAATCATACGGCTGGTTTAAAGTTACACTTTTTGGATTATTTGAATAATTGGGGTGGGGGACAACAGCAGCAGTTTCTCTGCCAGCAAGAGGCAGACTACATGAGCGACTCATCACATACTAGTGTTGACGAAAGGTAGTGTGGAGGTGAGGGGTCATGCGTGCTGTTCGGTGCAAGAACCAGAGATGACTACTCCATTGTCACTTGCTGTTGAATTTATGTTCTCAAACATACAAAAGTAGCCAGAGTGGCGGTATGTTTTCTGGGACGCATGCATGTTCTTCAGAATCATTCCACCTCAGTTAGAATTGATTTACACACAAAGGCTGTCGCTCTCTCGATCTATCAGCATCAAGAGGCGCCAAAACCCATTCGTTCTTCGTGATTGTCAATTACTTTGTAGGGGTGATTAAATATAAAGGGCAGTGGCTGCGGTATTGAACGCAGACAAAATTTCTTCAATCAACTTGCTTGCTTTATATAACAGTTGATTTCAGTTTTTTCTTTTACATCTTTTGTTATTAAGCTGTAATTAGTTGAAGGAGAAAGGTACACATAAAAAAGGATGAAATAAATGAAACATGAAAGCAACCAGGCACTGACTACGCTCAGCAAGGTGTTTGCATATCCTGATCTTTTTATCATCTTTAAACCATCCTGCTTACCTGCTTTTTTCTCTCTCTCTCTCTTTTTTTTTTTTTTCTCCCTGCGGCAGGGTCGTCCACCCTAGGTGCCTGTGTTAATTAGGCCCATGTCGTGTCGCGAGAGGCTGAGGAAGAGAAAAGGCAATTTGCTGAGCAGCGTCTCTCTCTCTCTCTCTCTCTCTCTCTCTCGCTCTCTCAGAACACGCTGGCATGTGGCACAGAGAGCTAAATTGGTTTCGAGCCGTTATTTACAGCTCCTGGAAGGGCACCAGTAGCTGCACACTGAGCAGATGGCGTTTGTGTGTGTCTGTAATGAAGAGGACGACCTGTTCCAGTTCTATTGAAATGTTGCTGTTGTCCAGGGTAGGAGGGTGTTTGGGGTGGGGGGTTACAATGATCTATGACTGCAAAGCAGGTATTTTTTTATTCCTCTTTTGCTTCTTGTCGTTCTGCCATCACTGCAGATGCAAATCCTCCAAAGAGGAGAAATGTGGTGTCTATCACTGTTTAAATGACTTGGCCTCTGTATCCGCCTGCAGTATTTCTTTTATTTATTTAAAAAAAAAAAACCCATATCAGAAAACCTCAAATGCCATATTTACAAGCTGTAAAGCACCGATGCCTGTTCCGCCCGAAAAGTGCATTATTGTCAATAACAAGCCAAGCACCTTGGAGACCTTAATTATGTAGAAAGTTGCTGCCCTAAGCACTGATGAGTGCTGTTTCAATAAAGTGGAGGAGGATTTATGAGCTAATATTAACAGTGACTAATGAGTCAGTCCCCTAGATGGGAAATGCAATTCAATTGGCTTACTCTTTGTTTATAATCACGCAGTGAAAAGAGTTCAGATTAATCCATTTGTTGTCAGGTTTATAAGAAATTTGAATGCAGACCTCAGTACTGATAGACCAATAGGGAACAATAAGTCTTTTTAGTTCTTGCTGTTCTTCATGTTTAACCATGTACAGAGCTCCATGTCGCTCTCCAAGTAATCATAGATGTACATTTTATACATTTTTAAAAAAATGTACTTTAATTAAATTAATGAACTCTTCAGTCTTTAAACTCGTGTATGTTTCATCCCTTTTTTATTTCAGTGTTTTAAACTATATTTTTACGCCCCTCAGATCCATGCAATATCTTGTACAGTATTCAGTGTTGGCCTCTGGCAAGCTGCGCTGAAGTTTTATCCCCCACGCCATTTTTATGTCTCACCAATTACTTGATGTTATTTTTACTTTAGTTTTTGTTTTCATTGATAGAACATCTTTTGAGATTTTTTGTTTGAGCAGCCAGGAAGTGGCTCACATTTCCTTGACATCACAGATTCAATATCGCAGTCAATATTGAAACGATGACCTCTTTTAGGGGAGGCTGCAGTTCTGCCCCTGGGCTGTGGGTGCTAATGGAGTGTGTTTTCACATTTTTCTTAGGTCTGTCCAGAACGGGGTGGGTGTGGATGTGAGAAAAGAGAAAGTGAAAAGATACGTGTTTGGAGTTTTTTTCTTCTCTCAAACTGCTGGGTTTTTGTAGAAGTGGATCTTCTTTTCCTTTCGGCTTTTCCCTTCAGGGGTCGCCACATCGAATCATCTGCCTCCATCTCACCCTATCCTTTGCATCTTCTTCTCTTACACCAACGACCTTCATGTCCTCCTTCACCACATCCATGAATCGTCTCTTTGGTCTTCCTCTAGGCCTTCTGCCTGGTAGTTCCAGCCTCAGCATCCTATTACCAATATACTCACTATCCCTCCTCTGTACATGTCCAAACCATCTCAATCTAGCCTCTCTGACTTTGTCTCCAAAACGTCTTACATGTGCTGTCCCTCTGATGTGTTCATTCCTAATCCTATCCATCCTCGTTACTCCCAAAGAGAACCTCAACATTTTCATCTCTGCTACCTCCAGCTCTGCCTCCTGTCTTTTCCCCAGGGTCACTGTTTCTAAACCATTTTGTAGAAGTGGATAATTGGATCAAATCAGATAGTCTGATGCCCAAGCATTAGGTTTTTAGGTAACATTTACATTTATGGTATTTGGCAGATGACCTTATCCAAAGCAACTTGTGGTTTTATCGAATTTGTACAAATGAGGGTTAGGGGAACTGCTCAAGGGCCCAAACCGTGGCAGATTGGCGGGAGTGGGACTTGAACCACTGAAAGTTGGATCAGTAACCCAGAGACTTAACCACTGATTCACCTCCGCCCCATTTACTGGATTACTCAAGAAGCCTTGGATGACGTGCTAGAGTGTATTTTAAACAAGCCACTCCAAATAATAGCAGTAAGGTTGTTGTGGTGGTTCTCCTAAATAGTCTGTTTTGAGGCATCAACCACAAAAACAAGACCATAATATCTCTAAAGTGAAGCTGCTGCATGTTGAGTGCCCCTGCTTTGGATTTGCTAAAGCTGGGCATCAGTAGGAAGTTTATTGATTACAATGAACAGCTGAGTTTGTTGATGACCCCATTAGTCGATGGATCAGTTTAGGATCCCAGGCATCAAATTAATGAAGCTAGCAAATATTCGCCAAAAGGAGTTTTTTATACTTTGTATTTCTGAACACGGGGGCCGTGTGAGGCGTACTGATTAGGGTGCTGCGCTCATGATCGGGAGGTTGTGAGTTCAAATCCCACTGAGACCCTTACTGTGCTAAGACCCCTGAGCAAGGTCTCAACCATAAGAATGCCTCTGTTCACCCAGCAGTATAAATGGGTACCAGTAAATATATACTGGTAAGGTGATCTGCGATGGACTAGCGTCCCATCCAGGGGGAGTTGAGCTCCTGGTCGCTTCATGCTATGGAAACCGGGGATAAGCACCGGCCTGATGAGCCACAAGGCTTGGGTGTAAAAACCCAACAGACTTTACCTACCTTTACCTATTTCTGAACACGCAATAATGAATCATCGTAAAAATCTGTCCCCGATATCATGGCAGGTCTGAGCCTTACCATATTATGAAGTGCAGTGGACTGCTCTGTAGTTTTTATGGTAGTGTGTCCTGTAAGACCCCATACCACTGAGCAGTCATTTGCATTATAAAGCCTTTGCATTATTAAACATGCAATTGCCTTCAGTGGATTAAGGTAATCTTCCCTCCTAGGAATTGAATTTTGGCACCCACTTGTATCTTGATACTGTTTAATATTGATCATCGTGCATTGCTCCCTATCCAGAATTCAGCAGCAGACTAATTTTAATTCACTGACTGTGAAGTGAGTCCAGATCAGTGCAGTCGTAGCTTTGGAGAGAAGTGTATTCTTTGTAGCTCAGTTAATATAATGAGTTTGAAAACGGATAGTCTTGTCCTCGCCCTCTATCAGTTTAATCACCAAATTCCTGTAGACGTGTTGCATAATTAAAAAACACGGTTTTCTAATAAAGAGAAAATCAGAATCGGGAAGGAGGGGTTTTACAAAGGTGAAATCAATAGCACAAAAATTAAATCAAAAGATTTAATTTAAACCTTTATCTGGGAGAAATAATGAACTTTCCAATGTTTCTTACTTTTGAGAGTTCATGTGGTGTTGTTGTGTTTTGTTTTTGAGGGGGTGGTGGGCGGTGGTGGCCTGGTATAGGACATGGTTCGCTGATCCTAAGGTTAGGGATTCGAGTCCCACTCTCCACAAGGTTGTCACTGTCCCCCCCAGTGGAGCTAACTGGATTATCAAAGGCCGGCCATGTCTCTCGCTGTCTATGGTGAGAAGTTCATGTAAAAGAACCTTTGCTGACTTTCGTAAAGAGTAGCTGCAAAGTTGTCAGCGTTTTCTGTCCCTTGCTAAAGGGTTGTGTAGGAAAGGGCATCCGACATAAAAACCTATGCCAAATCAAACATGCGAATCATTCGCTGTGGCGTTCTCACTGTCCCCCTAGTGCAGCTAACTGGGTTATCAAAATGTGGCCATGTCTCTCACTGTCTATGGTGGGAAGTTCATGTAAGTGAACCATTGCTGACGAAAGCATGTTTCTGCCCTGTGATGGCCTGGCAAGCTGTCCGGGGTGTACTCTGCCCTTGCCCTGAGGCTCTACTTCAGATTAAGCGGTTTAAAAAATGAATGAATGAACTACATATTGTATTTTAATTGTACAAAGAAACAGCTAAACTTAAAGATTTATCTATAGACCCAAGCTGTCATGGTAGCACGAAACATCTTCTTTTGTGTACATGGATGCCATATAATTTGACTTATTTGAACATTCATACAGTGTTGCACAACACTTCATTTCCTTTTTGTGCTAGAGCGCTATCGCAACTTGTGTACGAGAATACTTGCTATGTTGAGTGCATGGTCGCATTCGCACTGAAGTGTCACTATGCCTGGAAGATTTCGTTTAAACAGTGAAGTTTTCGGTGTGCAATATTGCACACTTCTCAATCTCAATGTTCAAGGTCTTGGCAATGTGAAGAAAGAGTGGGACCTTCAACCTTGAAAATAGTGGACTACTTTGAGTACACAACATTGTATTTTCAATAAACTCTGCTTTAAGGGAACCCGGTTAATGTCCTAGCAATAACAATTTGTCAGTGTATTAAGGGAACGAGGTCCTGTCCTAAAGGATGAGTGTATAGAGCCAGTGATTTTCCGTGATCGCGGAAAACAGACGGAACTCACAGAATGAGCAACATGAAATGGAAACATCACTCTGACATGGAATTTCACATATAAACATTAAAATTGGGTAAAATATGCATTAAAATCTTTAAATTTGTTCCCCCCCCCCCCTCTTGGCAATCGCATATATGCATGAGTAGCAGACGATGAACATGCTTTTCTGGTAGTTTTACATCGTGTATATGATATGATGCACATCTGACCAATGAATTGTTAGCATACATACAAAGTGTAGTTGAGGAGTTCAAGGTTGACAGATGTGTAAACATGGTAAAACGGCGATGTCACTGTGGCTGAGGCCTTTAAAATGAAAGCAATCACCAGCTATAAGTACAGCCGGCCCTCTACTTGTGAAATTCATCCATTTCAGCGCCTTTTTCGTAACGCGTAGGGGGCGCATTTTACATGTAAAATGCCTGATTCGTTCCAAAGCTCCCAAGACTACCTCATAAACCCTTTAAAAATGATAAAAGTACACCAATTTTGTATGAAATGTGTTAAAAGTAAAACAAAATTATTTATTAAACCATTTAAATATTTTATTTACATATTTATTTATTAAACCATTATTAAACATTTTTTATTAACACATACACACACACACACACACACCTGTCTCTCTCTCTCCTTCGCTCTCTCTCACACACATGCACACACACACACACACACACACACACACACACACACAATACATTATGCATTAAATCTGTATTGTATACACATTAAATATTTATTGTGGGGCTGCGGGCCACGCCCACAAAAGCAGGACGCCGGGAGCATTTTAAGACGTGGAATTCAAAGCGCATTCCCTGCTTGACAGATTGGAGGTCCAAACTCAACTTTAACTTGATTCCTTGAGGGATCGGAGGTCCAGATGAGCCGCGTTTATAAAACATTTACTGAATTAAACAACTTAAAAAAACTAAACTAAAAACTAAAGAGTGAAGCCTCCTTCTGTCTCTATCTCTCTCTCTCTTGCACACGTGCGCACACACACACACACACACAAACGCGCTCTCTCGCTCTCTCTCTCTCTCTCTCTCTCTCTCTCACACACGTGCACACACGTGCAGCTGATGGAACAATTTTATTTAAATGTTTAAATGGACAGGATGTTTTATCCCAGCGGGGCGGGATGTTGGGAGACAGCCAATGAGAGAGCAACTCGCACATCGTGTGAAATTTTGATTGGCACATTAAAATTTTGAATGGCGCATTTGGTGCTTTTCGTAAGAGGAGGTTGTTTTCGTATCCTGGGGACGAAAACTTCGGAAAATGTTTTTTATAACCCAGAATTTTCGTACCCAGGGGGTTTCGTAAGTAGGGGGCCGACTGTAGAGTGACTGCCAAAGAATGGGCGGAGCAGTTTCCGGAACATTTTCATGATGACGGTGTCATGTTATGTAAATTTTGTCAACACAGTGTGGACTATATCAGTGTTGATACCCGCAAAGATCACACTACAAGCAAACCTCGGTTTTTGACCACAATTCATTCCAGAAGGCTGTTCGATTAGTGATTTGTTCGAATTCTGAAACCCATTACAAATAATGTAAATGGTCTTAATCCGTGCTGTCGTCTTTTGAACAGAAGTTTACGGCACTGTAACTCGTACCATAGGTAGGCAAATTAAGTGAAAAAATATTGAATAGAGTACACTAAAATAAAAACCACAGTACAGTTAAACCATAAGAACAATAAAGATAAGAATTTTTACCTTTGGGGTGGTGAGCAGTTGGCATTCATAAATGTTGGAGAGGGAAAGAGGAGGAGGATGAATGTTACTGCTTGAAAAGGGAATCCCCTTCCATAACAGCTTCAGGTGAATCAGCCGAAAAACATGTTTAAAGTCCTAACAGCACAAAACCACAATAAATAACATACAGTGTGTTTCAATGTCAGTTTTGCAAGAAACACGTGTTTACACGTGTAAACGAAACGGAATTATGTATTGTCTGAAATGGAAAAAGCGAATTTTGAAATCGAAAATTATTGTCCCTAAGTGTAGAAAGACGGGGGTCACACAAAAAGAAAAATTAAAAGAAAATTATTTATACAAACAAGGCCATCAATAAGCCGGTAGTTGTCAATTCTGGACTGTGAAATTTCTTTTCTAGTAAGTGCAGTGCTCAATTTTAGGCAACATTACCTTGTTGAAATTTGAGCCGTATTTTAATGGCAATCTGCAAACTGAGGCACTATATAGAAATTTCAATGAGCTCGCAAAATGACAAATTGTGTGTGTGTGTGTGTGTGTGTGTGTGTGTGTGTGTATGTGTGTATGTGTGTGTATGTGTGTTATATTTTATACAGTGATCAAATGATTATGCATTATATATGGTGTAATGATTTAAAGTTTGTTAAACTTACAAGCAACTTTGTTTTTTAACAGTTGAGTTTCCTTAAAACCATGAAACTCAAATGGAACTTCAGCTTATTATATATTTTTAGATGAGTTAAATGAACAGACAAACTGAAATACAATTTGTGAAAACTTAAGTTTATTATCCAAAACCTAGTATTTGGAAATAAAGAAAAGGGGGGAAAAAATCACACAATGGGGCTATAATTTTTATAATGATGACATGGAAAAGTCCGGTGTTGTCCAAGCTGCCTTCCAGCTCGGACCTACTGCGGTGCATCACGTCAGTTTACAGCTTCCCGACTTAAAGCTGATATTTTCTGCTAAATTGCCTGAAATAGGAACATTTGATGCCATTTATCATATTACCATGAATCTTATTCCTGTATGAGTCATTTCAGGCAATTTAATAAATCAATTGCCCTTCAACCTACTAATGGTTCTGCACAATTTCAAACAGCTGAGCAACATGGTGATTTTTGCGTATTCAATTTTTTTTTTTTTTTTTTTTTTTTTTTTTTTCAGACATAGTGGACGGAAATTTAAAAAATATTCCTGTCTAAAAGAGGCATTTCTGATTATTATTATTATTATTATTATTATTATTATTATTTAATTCATGACGTATTCAACCTTCTTGCTTTAATTTGAACGAGTATCCAGATGTTCTGGTTTTAGTGTTTTGTATTGAGTACATGTACAAAAGAGAACAGCAAAATCCATCACCAAGAATCTGTCTGTTTTTCAGTACACGTGTTTACTATTAAATTATAATTGTATAACAAGCCGTGATTGCAGTAATATTCTGAAAACACTTTCTCCTCTGTAGTTAGCAGTCTAGCCCTACAACATAATCACACTTCAGTGTGAGTCATCGACTGCACATTGTGCTTGAAGTATACTTGCCTGTTCATTTCAGTCAGTGATTAAGTCGGATTGTTTGTGCTGTGATGAATCATGTATGATTCCTCTAGATGCTTCTCTTCTTTAATGGCATCTGAGACAATGGCAAGTGCACCGCAGTCAAAATACTGTACGAACCCTCAAGAGCCAAAATGAATTGTTAAACCTCATAAATAGGAATGGGTAGAGAATGTTGCTGGTGAAATATGTGGGGGAAAATGAATAGGTGTTGGATATAAAATGACTCATCTACCTGTATGTGCCAAGAAGGGATCAAAATGTACTTTTTACTCTCACCAGAATACTTTATTGATCCCGGAGGAAATTGTGTGCATACGGTCGCTCCATACAAAGAAAGAATGAGATAAAGATACATATTTATATGTGTAGATTTCATATGTATATTGGTGTAAACATTTGTAATTTTTCTTTATCATAAGTGTAAGTCTAAACTTGGAAGTTCTAAATATCTATATAAGTGGGCACAGAATGAATTCTGTTGCTGAGTAATATGTACAGTATTAAAAATTATGATAAAACAGTACAGTGTAAATGTGGTGTGAAATGTGAGTGTATAACAGTGGATGCTGTTGCAAATTGGAGGAGTTGTACAGTTTAAGGGCCACAGGCAGGAAGGATTTCCTGTGTCATTCAGTGATGCCAATCTATCTGCTGAAAGATTTACAAGACAATAGTGTTCAACTAGCCAGTTGAGTTTGGTGTTGTAGTCAATTAGTGGTATTTTTGTAAACCATCAGTGATTTGATCTCATTTATTTTTATTCACCAGTGTGGATTTTTCTTGGTGAATGGCAAGAACTAATTTTTGACCTTTGGGGCGAGTGCTACAAGCGAAAGCACTGCTATTTAAAACACTCTCGTTTCCCAACTGTGGATTTCTTCTGATTAGAATTTTATGGAAATGAATCATCCCTGTAAATGATGTTTGAACTGTCCCTAATGTGAAACTGCTGTCTTTTTTTTCTTTCCAGGGCAAAAATGTGGGCATTTGGGAATTGGAAACCAAGACAATCCTGAGGCAAGTGCAGAAGCATTTTTTTACTGCCCCAGAACGTCTGAGAAGATCAGACCCCACTCCGGAACGCTTGGGCTGTTGTCAATAAGATGTCCCTAAGTAGTGGCACTGCAGGCGGGAAAGGTGTGGACTCGAATGCGGTGGACACTTACGACAGCGGCGATGAATGGGACATTGGAGTTGGTAATCTGATCATTGACCTTGACGCCGACCTAGAGAAGGACAAACTTGAGATGTCTGCTACTAAGGACGGGGGTGGAATGGCTGCACCTCCCAGTGCAGTAGCTGCTTTGCCGGACAATATCAAATTTGTAAGCCCTGTGCCTGCTCAGGGTAAGGATGGTAAGTCTAAATCTAAGCGTAATAAAAACTCAAAGGATACTAGCAAGTCGTCAAACCCTGATGGGGGTAAGAAAGAGTCGCAAGTGCGGACTCCGGCTGAAGGAACATTGCCAGCTACAGGCACCGCTACGGGTGCATTAACCAGTGCTGGCAAAGGTACTGATAAAAGTACCAAGGCTTCTCGCAATGTGTCCAGTGGGAAAAAGGACAAGGATGGAGGAACTGGGAAAAATAAAAAGGACAAAACTGATGGCGTAGCGGCTGGAAATGTGACTACAGAAAAGGACACTGCAGCTCCAGTTTTAACCTTAGGACCATCCCGCAATACCCCGTTTGAAGGAAGGCAAAACTCAGACCTAACCTGTGCTGAACAAATTGGGAATATTGCCATTGATGCTGCTGGAATTGTTCCTCCTTTAACTATTAAAAGTGAACCTGAAGAGATGGAGAACACTGACTGCAGGAACTTGAAGAAAGTAAAAAGTGAAAAGGTGAGTACAGTGGTGTTTCAGACTTGATTTAAAGCTGCGTTTATATTTTCTTTGCCGTTCATTGATTTATGGACTGATGACCAAACCAACATTTCTCAAAATGTGAGAGTTTAATGCTATTTTAATTAATTCATATTAATAAATAATTTCACTATTAAAATGAATAGTTATCTAGATGGGCTTCTGCAGGCAGGCAGAAGTGTTCGAAATCAATACAGATGCTCCCCGACTTACGTTCATTCGTTTTACGTGTTTTTCAATTTAACGTTTAAAATTTCTAATTTTAAAGTTTAATAAGTCAAATTTTGAGTTTAGCGTGCTCTCTGCAGTACGAGACGTACATACGTAGTACGCTGACGTAATGACGCTGCGTCCATTGTTTACAAACGACAGACTGAACATGCCCCTCCTTCTTCCCAGTTCACCACGTGTTACCCTTGTGTTAAGACGTCGTCTCTGTGATCTTTGTGTTTACACTGTTTTGCGGACTTTTGTAACCCTAAGCCTACTTAAGCCTACTAGTGATAGCGGTAATCAGAAAAAGTGGCAAGCCATCTTATTAGAAACGAAGATGGCTATTATCAAGAAAATTGATGCTGGTAAAAACCAATGTGAATGTTGCACGTTTCTTCCAAATGGCTCCGTCAACCATCGGAACCATTTACAAGCAGAAAGATCGCATCATAAAGCATGTATATGTGATACTTTATTTGATATTTGATGAGTGAATTTGATTAAAATTTATCTATTTTAAATTATTTTGCTTGAATTTAATTTATTTGAAATTAATGTTGATAATATTTTACACTGTTATGTTTATAATAATTGATTTAGAGGTGTTTTGTGAGATACGGTAATGGTATTTATGGATGTATAGTACAGTATGAACGTCATACGTCACTGGAACATACAGTAACAACTTATGTTTTTTTTGTTTTTTTTTTTGTTTTGTTTTTTTCACCTTACGTTCGGCCGTCCGGAACCTAACTAAAACGTAAGTTGGGGTGCATCTGTATACCCAGTATACATTTTATTTATTTTACTAATAATAAGTAAGAAAGCAAGTCTTCATTATCAAGATGGGACAACACTGGTATAAACTCCATCCTAGCCTCATTGCTGATTGTTGTTCTGAACCATTTGAAAGATCTAATTAATGTGTTGCTTATGGTCTGCTAATGACAGAGCGTTGGTTGTCCTGATGAATTGGAATAAGGGCTTGACATTTGTCAGCTCTTCCAAGGGCAATGCATTCCAAGGCTTGGCTATCAGTGGAAAATTATGCTTATTACCGAATAAATGTCTTGTGCGACCATCATAAACAGTGAACTTGTTTTTCAGATGTGCAGCATTTGCCATTTATCGAAACATCAGGGAAACATGACAAGCATTATTATTTGAATTTTTTCCCATAAAATAGTCCAGAATTGGCTTGTATTAACAAAAAAAACTCCTAATGTTATTTATGCATCAGGGGGTCTGATTAAAAATGATTTATTGGCATTATTATTTGATCTTGATCCAGCTGTTATTGACTCATAAAAATGAAGAATTTACCAAAGAGCTTGATCCTGTTCAAGTCAGGTCTGTGTGTATAAGAAAGGAAACAGCCAGATTTCTGAGAGATTTAAGACATGGCTAGACTTCTGTAATGATAAAAAAAAAAAAAGAAAGATTTTTTTTATTATGACGCATTTTTATTTATTTATTGCCTGCCAGCAGTCTTCTTTGCATTGCCTCATAATTTTATGTACGCAGTTGTCAGACAGTCTGAGTTTTCTCCCCTGGAGGCCAACATTACCTATTACACACAATTATTAGCTCTGCAGTTCTTCAATATTCCAACAACATACTGAAATATTCTGTATGTGAGTCAGACGGTTGTTAAGGAAAGAAATAATAGATTGTAGAGGGTGAAAGAATCTCTTATGCTAGTTTAGCTCCGAATGTTACTGACCATGTGGTTATCTCATAGAAAATATAAACTAAACAATCTGTCACTGCTGCTTGGAGTACTGTCTACAGTGCAATAGTGTGGGATGTGGCTCAGCAGTAATGCGACTTTTCATCAATATTGCAGTATCAGAGTATCTGATGGGATCAATATATGATGGGGAAAGGTTAAAAGAATCCCAGACAATTGGGAAACACAAGATCTGAGATGCATCAGATTTTTTTTTTTGTACAGTGTGTAGTTTGAGTCATTTTCTGTTCAGCTTATTTGCATACACGGTAATTTATGGTATTCATTCCAAATGCACTCTGATATTTTCACAATAGATTAAAGGCGCTGATTTGATTTGATTTGATTTGTGTTTCCGTTGGTGTAGTGGCTCTATAAATATTCCAAATTGATATTACAGCTTTTTCCACTTTGTTGTTGCAATTTAAAACATTTTAAACATTATAAGTGGAAGTCTGTTGTTACTTCTGCATGAATAGTGTGGAATGCGCCACCTGTATGAATACAGACCAGCTCAAATTTTAAAGGAATTAAGATACAGTCGGCCTCTACTTACAAAATTAATCCATTCCAGTGTCCTTTTCGTAAACTGGAGTTTTCGTAAGTAGAGGTGCATTTTACATTCGTTTACATTTTACATTCGTTCCAAGGCTCCCAAGAAATGTGTTAAAAGTAAAAGAAAATTATCTCAGCCAACACCGAGCGAAGGTGGGGTGCACCATAAACAGCTTGCCAGATCAATGCAGTACAACACCAAAACCTATTCACACTCGTACACAGAGTTAATTCACACCCAAGTAGCTGGGACAGCCAGTCAGCCTCCTGAGTATGTCTTTTGACTGTGGGATTCAACCGTAGTACACAGCCCTCGACTTACGAAATTAATCTGTTCCAGCACCTTTTTCGTAACCTGGAGTTTTCGTAAGTAGAGGTGCATTTTACATGTAAAACACGTGATTCGTTCCAAGGCTCCCAAGACTACCCCATAAACCCTTTAAAAATTATAAAAGTACACTAATTTTGTATGAAATGTGTTAAAAATAAAAGAAAATTATTTACCTTTTTTTTGAATCTCTCAAACCACCCATGCGACGCTTTAAAGTCCGGGGGTTGCTGGTTTGAAGAACCCTCACCCCCACCTCCACCCTCCTTCACGAGGTCCTTAAATATGGCGGTTGCTTTTTCCGAAATAATCGCCTCCGTCACTGTATCTCCGCTTTTAAGGTCTCCTTCTGCTTCAATATCGTCCCGATTGTAGAGGGGTTCCGGCCATACTCCTTTTGCGATTTCGCTCAACCGCATCCCACTTTCGTATTTCTTTATTACCTCCTGCTTCACTTCGATTGATAACGGAGCCCGCTTCTTCTTTTCGGTGTCACCGGGAATCACTTTCTTGGGGTCTATGATGGATAACGAAATATAACGCTGTAATGATCATCTCAAAAAAAAAAAAAAAAATCACGATCCAACAGTCCTGTTCAACTCTCCTTCACGCATGTGACAAACAGGAAGTACGGGCACAGGAAGTATGGGTACAGTTCAGCTCCCTCCTGGGCAGTGGGAGGTCAGCGGGGCGGGATGTTGGGAGACAGCCAATGAGAGGGCAACTTGCACATTGTTTGAATGTTTGAATAGCGTGTTTGAATTTTTGAATGGCGCTTTGGCGCTTTTCGTAAAAAGAGGTAGTTTTCGTAAAAAGAGGACAAAAATTTAGGAAAATGTTTCTCGTAACCTAGATTTTTCGTATTCAGAGGTTTAGTAAGTAGAGGCCAACTAATATATATATATATATATATATATATATATATATAAAAACAGAACATTTCAAAGTACAAGAGACCGTTTCTGTGGAGTGAGTCATGACGGCACAATCAGTGTAGCAAATTAATCCACTTCGGAAAGATGCAAGGGTTTTCCACTACGTGTCTTGGTTCCTGATCCCCCTGTTCAGGTTTATTTTATAATAATGGCACGCTCAAAGCGTAGTAAATTATCCCTTATTTGTCATAGTTTTAATAACGTCTAAGAAAATAATGCAAGGAAATCCTGGGAAATTCTCTGTTCATGGGATGTCTTGAGCTGCTTAATGCTGGTATATCCAGAGTACCTAAACACTGCTTGCTTTTTCTGCCAGTTTCACCGTGGTATTGAGTACGCTGTCTTGAACGGTTGCACTGGCTCCTGTTTCTCGTCTGTCATCAAAACGTCCCAGGCAACCCTTTTCTCACTTAAGCAGTCATAATGGAGTGAATATATCATTCTAATAAATTTCTAAATGATGGATCGTAAACAGTAAATGTGCATGCCAGAAAATGGACAAACTTTAGATGGCTTCCAGTACGGAAAGCAGCTGTTTCTCAGATGTGAAGTAGTACTTGATAGTTTATGGTAGACATAATCTGTTATCCACGTTGCACACTGTGATAAAAACTAGTTAAATGAGCAGTGGCGGAGACATTTTACCAAACATACACACACAAGCCCTGTTGGAATCTTTTAAATGTTGTTATTGTCCTTCCAGTCAGACACTCTGAATCTTTGGTGATTTGCTGTGGAACCAGTGCCAAGTTTCAGGTTTTGTCTATCAAGGGAATTTGTATTTTCTGGAATGCAAGCCAAGGCTTCTTGGTGTATGATCAGCAGTTAAGTCTGGATTTGTGTTTGACTACCAAACCTGCTTCACTTTTTCGAACTACTGAAATGTAGTGTTTCTGTATTTCTGCATCATTTTCTTTTCACTGACAAGTTGAATAAGGTGCAGAGTGAAATATGCTACTTTGAAAAAGAAGTTCTTATTTTTAGTTCAGTCCTGTGCTAAATGAACTGGACTGAGGATAAGGTCATGCCTTACTTTGCTTGACTTTTCTGCTCCATGTTTAGATTGTTTTATTTGGAGCCTTCCATGCACAGGTTTGAATAATGATGGGACTATTCTACGTGCCAACTTTTGACAACCTGAAGCTGTGTTGTCAGCTGCCATCAGGCTCAAGAGACTAAATATACCATTGGTTGCTTGTGTGTAACACTCAACCCAAAGTCATTTCTGCTGCCATTCTGGCCCGTGGTCTGGCTCAATGGTCAATAGAAAGGAAAAACATTCTTTCAGGGATTTATTCCTAGCATTCTCCATTCACAGATGCTTCTGACTGCCGCTTTTCTCCTCCGAAGCATTTCTTGCAGAAGCACAAATGCTTTGTTTCAAACATCGGAGATAGCGTGGAAGCAGAAGAAATGAAAACATGAAATCTCTTTCCCCATGTCACTCTCCTGAAAGAAACATGCCCGGAGGTGTGAGCGGATGCTATCGAATGACAGGGGGAACCAGACCTGCCTTTCAGCCCTCTCTAAAGTGGTTTATGGTTTCCGCATCCTACGGTGCAGCCAGATTGGAGCGGGCTGTCGGCACGGCTGCTTTCTCTCCCCACAGAAACCTCACTCTCACTCGAGCCATGCTGGAATGTGAGAATGTTGGGTCACGCTGGGCTCCTCTGCCAGACTGTCATATGCAAGCATGGCACACTCAGACATTTTCCATCAGAATAACACAGGCTACATTCATACTCAGTCCTGTTTCTTATCTGTGGAATACAGCCTTGAATTATTGATGTGATGGTTTAACAGAGACTGGAAAGAATAAAAAAAATGAAGGACTGTTTTATTTTCTTGCTAACGGCAAATATGTTTTTTTTTTTTTTTTTTTTTTTTTTTACAAAGGATAAAAAACTAGTCACTTTTTCATGAATTTAAATTGGCTGTTGAGTGTTCAAGTCAAGTAAATCCAAAATTCTTCATTTTCAGCTCCAGTCTTCACTCCATGGCTGTTGCAGATGCAGCTTTCATTGGAATCATGTAGCCTAAATCTAGCAGATGAATAGCAATCATCCAAATATGTTGGGAAATGACAGACTTGATGCCATTTTAACCATGAGCTGTAGACATTTTCATCTTGTCTTCTCCAATTCCAACCTAATGCTGCAGGATTTCCACAGAGTAAACAAGCCTCCATTGTGGTCACAGGCTCGGCTTCATTCTGAATGGGAGCCATTGAAGTGCGTGCAATACTTTAAGTGGTAGCTGCTTCCTTTGAAATGAGCTGGTGGATAATTGAGGGCATGGATGAATAGTTTAGGGGTCTGCCAGCAAACCCCCCCCCCCCCCCCCTTCTCCCCTCGAAGTTTCCGATCTCCATTGGTGCCATCTGGATTGTAGCATTGGGATTGTAGCTCTGGTTGATTTTTGGAAAGTCTACTGTTTGAGTTAAAGATGATCACTGATTGAGTTGGGTTGAAATGATTGGTGTGTTTTGTTTTTTTTGTTTGTTTTTTTTTCTTTTCTTTTTTTTTTTTGGATAACACTGCATGCATCTACATGAAGAAAAGATTCTTGGGCAACTTGATATTAAGTAAGGAATAATGTACAGTGAGCTGTTCATTATCAGGAAATATACTCAGACAGGGGAATTAGGTCTTGCCTTCCCTGGAAGGTGTTTATCACCAGCTCACTGCACATCAGCCCATTAATTACACACAGCTACCTTCAAAATATTATTATTATTTTACCCAAAACCAGAATACCTGTGGAAAACCCATGCAAGCACAGAAAGAACACACAAACCCCGTGAAGAAATCTCGCAAAGCCCAGGACTAGAATCCAGGACCTTCTTTCCGTGATGCAGGCATGCTAATCACCACACCACCGTCCCGCCCACAGCTAATGTATTCTCAAATATAAAACATTAGTTAGCTATGCAAGAGAATGTGATATCTATATCCATTCAAGTTAATGGGCAATTACAGACGCTCCCTAACTTACGTTTTTGTTTGGTTCCGGACGGCCGAACGTAAGTTGAAAATGAACGTAAGTTGTTACTGTATGGTCCAGTGACGTATGACGTTCAGACTATACTATACATCCATAAATACCATTACCGTATCTCATAAAACACTTCTAAATCAATTATTATAAACATAACATTGTACAATAATATCAACATCAATTTCAAATAAATTAAATTCAAGCAAAAAAAATTTCAAATAGATAAATTTTAATCAAATTCACTCATGAAATACACTATCAAATATCACCTTTAACATTCTCTATGATGCGATCTTTCTGCTTGTAAATAGTTCCGATGGTCGACGGAGCCATTTGGAAGAAACGTGCAACAGTCGCATGTTTCTCACCAGAATCAATTTTCTTGATAATAGCCACCTTCGTTGGCAAGATGGCTTGCCGCCTTTTCTGATGACCACTATCACTATTTTTCACAACCATATTTGCTTAGTGTTACAAAAGTCCGCATAACAGTGTGAACACAAAGATCACAGGGATGACATCTTAACGCAAGGGTAACGCGCAGTGAACTGGGAAGGAGGGGCACGTTCAGTCCGTCGTTTGTAAACAATGGATGCAGTGTCATGCGGAAGTAGCGTATTACGTCAGCGTACTACGTAGGTACGTCTCGTACTACAGAGAGCACGCTAAACTCAAAATTTGACTTTTTTTTTTTTTTTTTTTTTTTTTTTTAAACCATAAAATCGAAAAATACGTTAAATGAATGAACATAAGTCGGGGAGCGTCTGTATAGCCAACATTTTGTGAGTTTCCTTGTGAAGATTCTCCCTTGTGTTTGGAAATTTTGTTTCATTTCATGGTAGTTTTTAAGCCAAAGTCACGGTCGGTGTTATGCATAGTCTTTGTGTTAGCGTTTTTAGATCATCCAAAATTGCACCCCGTTCCCGAAAGAGAAATTCATAATTCGTCATGCATAATATTTTTCGATGTTGTATGTGCCACATATGCGCCTAAAACCTAGTTCAACTTTTTTTTTTTCTCCTTTTAGTAGTTTATGCTGGATGTGAGCATGAAGCACAAAACATACCAAGTCATGAGCTCATACGTGTACTGCTGATTGATGGGCATTGCTAACTTTATAGAGAGCTGGACATGGGTCCAGGAAATTCTTGTCAAAGCACTGAAGGTGCACTGTGTGTGGAAATGTTTTTGTCCAACATCTGGCTCTCCGATTGACCTAAAGCGAGCTGGCCCTAATCCACACCCTGCTAGTCCTCACTGGTTGTTCAAATGAGGAATTAGCTGCCATTGTGCACAGCCCAGTGGATTTGCCAAGTGGCAGTGAATAATGTCTTAGCAGATTAAGCTGACTGAAAGGTCTGGAACACTATAATGGCTGAGTTTCAACGTCTTTTGCTTCTGAAAAGGAGTGATATCTTTCAGGAGCTATTATTGTTGTATTGTGATAGGGATTACTGCAGCATGCTTACACACTATTAAAATTAAAAGTCGTGAACCATTTTGTTGAACCATTAGCTGTTTAAAAAAAAAAGGTATCATCAGTACAGAAGTCCTAGATGGAGGTGTCAGTTATCTGGTTCCTTTCAAGATGACGAAAAGCATGCATGTGCTTGTTTGAGATGACTACGGGAAAGTACAACAATATTCCTTTTTTTTTTTTTTTAATTTATTATTTTTTTTTTATACCTTTTTCAGCTTGTCCTCTTGGACCCGGTAGTTGAGAAGATTCCATTTTTCTCATATTTCCAAAGACTTAATTATTTGGAGGGATGGTTTCCCCAGAGTAATCTGTGCATCACAGCCTGTTTGGAGGCTCAGCAAACCAATAGCTTGGCATAATCCTGCCTGACACGCAGCAACAAGATTAGGCTTCTATTTATCATGGTGTGGTTTGGGAGAACGTAGTTTCGGGATCATCAAATAGCCGCCCTGAGGTCCAGGTCCAAGTTTTTTTTCTGGTTCCAACTCATCTTTCATTAAAATTTTTTTTATTTTTTTCTCTCCCATGTTGGCTGAAAAAGGGTGCCGTCTTTCACAGCAATCCTTTTTTGGCATGTTGTGCTACTTTGGTACTTTTAAAGATAAAATATTTAAATAAATTTAACGATTTGGGTTTATGCTTTGGGCTCTCCATTGAATGTTTTTGCATAAAACGTCCATAATTTCCTCTACTGAAGACATTCCCTAGTACACAAGAAAAGGTTGTTAACTTGCACTAATTCATATCTTGATATCATTTTAACCAGAAGATCAATTGATGAGATTTCGAGATTACAGGAAGGTCAAATATGTATACTAGAGTTGCTTGTTCTCTTTTTTATGTTGAGAGTTTATGTATACTTAATGTTCAGGAACTCAAGGCTGTTTTTCTGGCCATGCAAGATTTTTGCCTTTGGTCCATCAGTATGCCTTTTTGGTCCATATATATTTCTGGCATTAAGTAGATACCCCTATCCAGACTGAACTTTTTCTCATTTATACAGCTGAGCAACGGATTGTTAAGGGCCTTGCTCAAGTGCCCAAAAGTGGCAAACTGGTGATAGGGGCATTCCATAGTATTTGGTGTATGGGACATAGAAAAAAATATACTCTGAACAAAAATTATGTTCAAATGTGATGAGAGATATCAAAGAGCCTGAATCTATATTGTTGGAATATTATATCAAGTTCTATTCCAGGAATGTCTTTGTCAACAAAAGGAAAAGGCAAAAAATTGTGTCACGGACGGGACAACAAATTTTTCAAGATCTCTCCGGTGATTAGTTAGTTTTATACTCCAAATAAAAACATGGTGAATTCTTTGTCTATACATGATTTGCCTGGTTCGTGACATTCTTGATGCATCATAAGAAAGAAGCTCTTATCTGTAAATTTTCTTTGGAGAATTTACGACCATGTACCGTCCATAAAATGTACGCTTTTTTAAATTCTTTAGATATTTAATAGTTAATAGTTAAATAGGGCAGTGGTGGTCTAGTGGTATAGGGTGCTGGATCGCTGATCCAAAGGTTGGGGGTTCGAGTCCCACTCTCCACAAGGTTGTCACTGTCCCCCCTCCAGTGCAGCTAACTGGGTTATCAAAGGCGGGCCATGTCTCTCATTGTCTATGGTGAGGGGCATGTAAAAGAACCATTGCTGACTTTCGTAAAGAGTAGCTGCAAAGTCGTCAGCGTGTTTCTGTCCCTTGCTAAAAAGGGTTGTGACGGGAAGGGCATCCGACGTAAAAACCTCTGCCAAATCAAACGTGCGAATCAGATGATTCGCTGTGGCGACTCCCAAGTAAAAGGGAAAAGGCCAAAAGGAAGACAGACAGACAGACAGATATTTAATAGTTAAATGTTTTTCAAGTTAAGAAAAGTTGTAGAAATGTTCATCATCATCATCATCATTTTCCGCTTAATCCGGGGTCGGGTCGCGGGGGCAGTAACCTAAGCAAAGAGGACCTAGAACACACCGGAGGGACTAAGTCTTCCCAGGCGTTCCCAGACAAGCCGAGAGACTTAGTCCCTCCAGTGTGTTCTAGGTCGACACCGGGGTCTCTTCCTGGTTGGACATGCCCGAAACACCACACCAGGGAGACATTCGGGAGGCATTCTGACCAGACGCCTCAACTGGCTCCTCTCAAGGCGGAGGAGCGGCGGTTCTACTCTGAGCTTTCCCCCGGATGGTTGAGCTTCTAACCTTATCTCTAAGGGAGAGCCCCACCACTCGATGAAGGAATCTCATTTCAACCGCTTGCATCCGCGATCTTGTTCTTTCGGTCACGACCCCAAAGCTTGTGACCATAGGTGAGGGTTTTCTTTGCGGATCAGCTACTTCTTCACCACGACAGACTCGTACAGGCTCCGTTGAGCAGCAGAGGCTGCAACGATCCGTCTGTCGATCTCCTGCTCCATTCTGCCCTCACTCGTGAACAAGACCCCAAGATACTTTAACTCCTCCACTTGTATGTTCATCTATTATTACATTATTTTAATTTGAAATGTTGTCCTGTCTGTTGTTAACTTATTGTATAATCTCTTCCCATGTGTGTACTTCATAGAAACAAAAGTTGACACACCTTTAAACTTTAACTCCGTGATGAGTAAAATGTTCATTTATTTATAGTGTTATGAGGGTATGGTTTCTCAAAAATGTCTGAAAACAAAAAATACTGCGGCATTCCCTGGTAGCTGTACTTGAAACTCTGATCACGAACCCAGAACCTGAACCACTGAGCTACCACTGCCCATTGTCAGTCCTGATTACAGCTCATTTTAATTTTGCGATTGATCCAAACAAGGTCAAATCAAGGTGAAATATCTGAAGAAGCTTTCTTCTTTAATGTTTGAAGTATGTTTCGGGAGTATTTCATTCATGCCCGTCAGTAACAATACTGACTGGTGTGGTGGTGGTTGAGGGAGCATTTATGTTGAGGCAGTTGTCATGGAGTTCAACTTGTGAACTGTACGCACTGGAAAAAAAAGACAATCGTGTCAGAAACCCGGCAGTGAGAATGTGGAGGAATTGTTACTGAAAAGCAAAAGGCCTGTCTGTCCATTCTTCAGCTTTCGAAAAGAAACCCGTCTGGTTCTGAAGTGTTGGTTTGTGCATCAGGGTTTCTGTTTGTCAATCATAGTTTTGAGAATTTTATTTTGGATTACCTTTAAATACGACTCGTGTAAATATGTAAAGGCAGGAACATACTTTGATTGCTTTGCATTCTGCACTAGGGGCAGTGGTGGTCTAGTGGTATAGGGCGCTGGATCGCTGATCCAAAGGTTGGGGGTTCGAGTCCCACTCTCCACAAGGTTGTCACCCCACAGTGCAGCTAACTGGGTTATCAATGGTAGGCCATGTCTCTCACTGTCTTTGGTGGGAGGCATGTAAAAGAACCATTGCTGACTTTCGTAAAGAGTAGGCTGCAAAGCCGTCAGGGCCTGGCGAGCTGTCCAGGGTGTACTCTGCCCTCGCCCGAAGTTGGCTGGGATGGGCACCAGCCTCCCCGTGAGCCAAATTAGGGTTAAGCGGTGACAGAAAATGATGAACATTCTGCACTATTTTTGGCTGCATTTTTTCTCCCCTTGCTGAATATCATAAACACTGTGTAGGGTGTCGATGACAAATATGCTGTACAATATGGACAAAATAAAGCGTTATGTAATTTTCCTCTGTATGTTTGTGGGATGTTTTATTTTTCTGCAGTCGTGTGTGTATTGTACAGCCAAGAGTGACTGAGTCCATCCGCGAGTAGAAAGAGTCTGAATGAGGTAGTGGGAGTATGTGTTGGCGTGTGAGGTGTTGAGGTTTTTAGTGCGTTTTCTTGGCGGGGGACAGGGATTGATGACTCTCTTTCACTCTCGCTCTCCTCGAACTCTCTCTTGGATCAACTCGTTTTCACATTCGCGATCTGCTGCATCCTTACAGATGAATCCCTGTCGAGTTAAAATTTGCAAAAGAAGGGAAGGTAATGACCGTTGTGTTCAATTGTGATGGGTTTAATTGTGATTTATATATGTCTCTCCCCCCCTCCCTCCATCCCCATTCCTCCATGCTGTTAAAAGGATTGTGTTGGTTCTAAATCTTGTCGGGGATCTGTTATCAGACCATAGGGCTGTAAAATGTCCTGAATACTGAGAGCAATGAAATGGTGGAAGCAGCAGCGGTAGGAGTAGTTGCCGTTTCTTTTTCTTTCTTTCTTTTTTTTTTTTTTTTTTTTTTTAAGTGCTTACAGTGATTGAGGAATTGGGCAGGGCAAGCTGGTTGTGCATAAGCATAAAAGGGCAGCTACCAGCATGGCTCTGATGAATGGCGAGGACATGGGGCATGCCTGATGGGCCTATAAAAGCGATCACAGGACTGAGAAACAAAGCCCTTTCATGGTTGCCTTGGTCTCCCCTCCCTCTGCCTTTCCAATCCCGCTCCTTCTCCTTCCTTGTGTGTTCCTCTCAGCACTCACTGTAAGCTGTGTTTGTGGATGGCTGTGGAGTTCACTATGGGGGAGGGTCGAAAAAGAGAAAGAAGGCAAGGGAACGAGAAGGCGAATGGGGTGGGTGGGGTGATGGTGGTGGTGGTGGTGGTGTAAGAAGCTAGCTGGCACTGATAATTCAACCCATGAAAGCCCAGTATTGCAGTCCGAGCAGCTGTGCTCTATTGTCAGACAGCACATTTTCAGTGAGCCTCCTTTTTCGTGTGTCAATTCACCCAGTAGTAAGAGAAAAACAGAAGAGAGGGGGATGGGAGGATGGGAGAAAAGAGGCACACACTACCATCACTGCAGGAAGAGAGGAGAAATGAGGGGAGGGTAAGATCAGACTGATGTCAGTGTAGTTTTCTAGGTGATGGTCTGTGATGGGAAAAGATGGGCAGGGGGATCCCCCCCCCACTTTCTTTGTCATTACCACAATAGCACTTAGTCCTCTCTCTCTCTCTCTCTCTCTCTCTCTCTCTCTCTCTCTCTCTGTGTGTGTGTGTGTGTGTGTGTGTGTGTGTGTGTGTGTGTGTGTGTGTGTGTGTGTGTGTATGTGTGTGTGTGTGTGTGATCATGTTGCCCCATATGAGGTTGTAGAAAATGGACGAGTTCAAGGTTATGAAACATTTGAGGCGTTTCCTGCTGTACAGAAATCCAGGTTTCTGAAAACTATTCTTTGATGTTTAGCTTCATAAACTAACATACAGGATTCTTCGAAGAACGATAAAAATAGACAAACCCCTCACCCACCTACAACCAAAGAAAAGTTGATTGACAGAAGTTAAATCGGAAACTGAACGCTGTCTAGGATGATATGATTTGCGTCGTGTAATTCAGTGATCAGTGTAATTCAATTCAAGAAGCGTCTCACATTGACAGCATTTGAACTTTGTAAGCTCGCTTAAGAATACTTTCCACTTTCCTGGCTGATTTGCTCGAAGGAACACACACCTAAAGGGAAAAAAAAGCAAAATCAAACCGTCAAATCCGCCCACCACAATGATCCAGATCTCCTCATCATAAAGAGCATTAAATTTGTCCTGAACAAATGTTCATTTTTATGCTTATTATAAAATTACCAGGTTTTAAATAAACAAGGGTTGACTGTATGAATCGGGCAAGTGAGGAATGGCTGCACAGGCCTGTCACAAAAAAAAAAAAAAAAATTAAATAAATAAATAAAAACTTGCATATGGTGTGAATTAATAGTATAATGGTATTGAGAACAACTACAAAGGTGAAACTTGAAATATAATCGAAATTGAATTATGCAAAAATTTTCAAATTAATTGCTGGAAATGAATTTAATGACGATGAATGATATAAAGAGAAACCGCTAAAGGATCCTTGGCACCAAGTTTTCTCGGTAACGACATGAAGGAAACGCCCACATTTATGTGCAATTTAATTTCATGTTTGCACCTTTTCCGTCAAAATATGACTTTTTTTAAACCTCTTAAATAGTCAAGGCAGTTGCTTAACTGGGGAAAATAAACTCAAATATAATAAAAGGTACGTTGCATTTTAAAACATGCTATGAAGCAAAAAGAGGATCTGTAGTGGCCAGAGTTTTTACCGAAGTAATTTGCATGTGAGCGAAAGGCAGGGCATAGTCATACTTACCGTGTTTCCCCGAAAATAAGCCCTAACCACAAAATAAGACCTAGCGTGATATTACAAGGTGATTTTAATATAGGCCCGCCCCTTAAAATAAGCCCTAGTTGAGAGTGGCAGCAATTCATTGGCCTGCTACTCGCTCAATCTCGGGTTTGAGGTGAAAGCGCGGACTCATCTGTTAGGCAGTTTTACCTCAGGTACGCTGTCAAAGCATCAATCCTTGCGCGTTGAGGCTCAGTCGATGACATCAGCGATTGCTTTAAAACGAGGACATACACTTGCGTCCATAAAAATCGCTAAAATCGCTCGATTCGGTTCTGGTTAAAATATTAAAAAAATAAAGAAATATAACGAAATAAGAATATATAAAACAAAGATATATGATAATACATGTAATAGAGAAAAATGTAAAATACATCATCACCTAAAAATAAGCCCTAGTATCATATTCACGTCCTATTCTCATTGACTTCGTACTCTTGCAAGAAAAAACGTATTACAAATGCTGGCCTTTTCAAACGGGCTAATGCAAACGATCATAGAGATTTTGTCAGATTGCACCTTCACAAGTGTAAGTACAAACCACCAAATGATGAGATGTGTGTTTTCATGTGTAACGGGACAGTTCTTCAGCTTGCTTTTTCATTTCACTTTAAAATGTTCGGAAAAAAAAAAAAAAAACGCTGCTATTAAATTACTGTAGCTGTCGCAGTGCTCCAAAGTAATGCTAGATTTTTATTAATCATAAAACTAGATCATATTTTAAACAAGTACTGACTTTCACAGCATATTACAGTATTAGTCGCTAATCAATGTGAAGTGCTTTAGCGCTCACTTTTTCCCACTGAAATAATTTGAGTTCACCGAGGCCAGGAAGCCTGCACTCCATTAGAACAAAGCTGTCCCGGTTAGGAGGAGGGGGAAGTCGAACCTTTCCTGGAATGTGTCCTCACTCTTGCTCTCATGCTCTGCTCTTCTCTTTTCTTCTCTTCCCTCCCACTGTGCTGAGCTTCTCCTTGATCAGCCCTTAGATCCCCACATCTCTTTTCCACTGCTCATTCACAAACACCAAGCTTTTCACCCTCCATCTACCATAAATCTTCACTTTTGTTTACATGAATCAATCCGTCTAACCTCCGCCCCATCCTTTTATTCTTGCATTCTGTCTGACAACTCCTTCCCCCAACCCATACGACATGGCCCCAGTGCCGTAGTCAGAATGAACAAACTGTTAAACTTACTCACCGAACACTCTGAATGCAGCCGTGGGGTATTTTAAGCTCAGCGGGCAGACTAGGGAACGCCCATGCTGTCCTGGCTGTAGCTGAAATGAGACGGAGCCGACATGTTCGATCGCTGACGAGACAGGAGAAAAAGACTGCCCGGTACACTAAATCACATCTCTCAGGGTCGGCATTAAGCAGGAGGTCCATAGTGAACACTATATGTTTTAGGAATGTGCGCAATCATTGTATTGCGTTTGTATCTAGATATATTTCTATGAGTTCTATGAGCGGCCCGTTGATTTTCATTAGCGATATAAATATGCACTGAGTATAGAAAAGACTCACGCATCCAATCTATTTTGTTGTTAAAATATGTCTTCATGTTTTGTAGCCTAAAAATGAAGATACACGTGCACACACAAGAATTTTTCAAAATGTATTTGCAATTTTATACACAATCGCCATGTGAAAGGTATAATGGCGATTATACAGGTTGAGGATATATAAATACAGTAAAACCTCCGCTGACGAACGCTTAAGCTCACAAACTTTTCGCCTCAAGAACATTAAATTTGCGAGCATATAGTCTCTGCTGACGAACTAGTTTTCGGCGGACGAATCAAACCACGCGGTCGAACAGCGCCACGGTGGCGGCCACGAGAAGCTGACGCACGCTCACGGCGTCACAGTTCGTCACCCCCTTTCTTTGAATGCGGAAGTGGTTTGTGTTTGCTAGACATTTTGGACCATATTGAGTGTACTTTTGCTATTATGGGACCGAAAAAGACCCCACCACAGGCGGAGATCATTGAAAAACACGAACGAGGTGTGCGTTTGTGTGACTCAGCGTCCCAGTACCAGTACGCTAAGTCTACCATTGCTCCCATCCTTAAGAACAAGGAAGCTATTAAGGGTGTTTCCAAACAGTAGGCGTTTCCAAACACTCCTTCCAAACAGTAAGTCCCTCCCTCCCTCCTCCTCCCACTCCATTCCATCAAGCCATCAACTACCATCACAAAGGTAAATAAAACCACTTTATTATACAGTACAGTTTATTTCTTTAATTACAATACAATAGCACATTTATTATACATAAAATAAGGTATATTTTTGTGTAGTTTTAAGGCTTATTTAATAGAAAATTATGTTTTATGGGGACCTGGGAACGGATTATTCTCATTTTAATGGTTTCTTATGGGAAATAAATGTTCGGAAGACGAACTTTTCGCCTTACACACACTTTCTGGGAACCAATTATGTTCGTGAGCTGAGGTATCACTGTACCTTTTAATAAAGAAACGGATAATTAGAATTGCTGAGACTCTTAAAGGATCTTCCCCCCTGAAAAAGTATTACGTTTAATCAGGTGTAACTAATCACCTTGGCAATCACATCATAAGATAATTGGCTTTCACCTGTGATCAGTTTTAATCATTCTGTTTAGTTCAGAATAAAATGGCTATTCCTAAAGCATTCTGAGCAGACCATCAATTATGGGTGGTGATGGAAATCTCAGCACGACAATTACCATAAGTTGACCACACAGTGGCTAAAGGAGAACAAGTGTCCCCTGCATGGGCTGGTCAGAGCCAAGACTTAAACCCTATATAAAAAAAACAAAACAAAACTGAAATGACATCAAAATTGCATTCCAACAGTGATCGCTGTTCAAGTTGACTGGGGTCGAGCAGTTCTGTCAAGAAGAATGGACAAATATTGCACAATGTAGTTGTAAATGTTGGTAGAGAATATTTTATTATAGTTTGGGGGTGAAGATCAAATTCTATACCCAGTGTACATGCTATATGCAGATTAATACATATACTATAACACATCACACGAGTTGCGGATTTGGATTTGATTTTGAAAGTCTGTCTGTCTGTCTTCCTTTCGGCTTTTTCCCTTGTACTCGAGAGTTGCCACAGCTAATCATCTGATTCGCATGTTTGATTTGGCAGAGGTTTTTACGTCGGATGCCCTTCCTGTCACAACCCTTTTTAGCAAGGGACAGAAACACGCTGACGACTTTGCAGCTACTGGTTCTTTTACATGCCTCACACCATAGACAGTGAGAGACATGGCCGGCCTTTGAGAACCCAGTTAGCCGCACAGTGACAATCTTGTGGAGAGTGGGACTCGAACCCCCAAGCTTTGGATCAGCGATCCAGCGCCCTATACCACTAGACCACCACTGCCCCACATTTGATTTGATTTTGAAAGTATCTGCCCGAAAAACCTTACCCTCTTCCATCAAGCCTCCCTTCAAAAACACAAGGACACACACACTGCCTGATTGCTGCTTGTGCACAAGTCTTTCACAGAGCAGTTAGAAGGATGAACATGGGTCTCATTGCCATTACCATGGGGATGAAGTTATACTAGTCCATCTCAAAAGTTTAGCATATTGTGATAAAGTTCATTATTTTCTGTAATGTCCTGATAAAAATTAAACTTTCATATATTTTAGATTCATTGCACACCAACTGAAATATTTCAGGTCTTTTATTGTTTTAATACTGATGATTTTGGCATACAGCTCATGAAAACCCAAAATTCCTATCTCAAAAACTGAGCATATCATGAAAAGGTAGTCTAAACGAGCTATTAACCTAATCATCTGAATCAACCAATTAACTCTAAACACCTGCAAAAGATTCCTGAGGCTTTTAAAAACTCCCAGCCTGGTTCATTACTCAAAACCGCAATCATGGGTAAGACTGCCGACCTGACTGCTGTCCAGAAGCCCATCATTGACACCCTCAAGCAAGAGGGTCAGACACAGAAAGAAATCTCTGAGCGAATAGGCTGTTCCCAGAGTGCTGTATCAAGCCACCTCAGTGGGACGTCTTTGGGAAGGAAAAAGTGAAAGAAGGGCCGTTTCCAGACCTTGGGGGACCTGTGGAAGCAGTGGCCTGAGTCTGGAGTAGAAACAGCCAGAGCCACCGTGCACAGGTGTGTGCAGGAAATGGGCACTTTTGCCCATTTTTTTGCCACTTTTGAACCAGAAACAGCGGCAGAAGCGCCTGACCTGGGCTACAGAGAAGCAGCACTGGACTGTTGCTCAGTGGTTCAACATACTTTTTTCGGATGAAAGCAAATTTTGCATGTCATTCGGAAATCAAGGTGCCAGAGTCTGGAGGAAGACTGGGGAGAAGGAAATGCCAAAATGCCTGAAGTTCAGTGTCTGTTCAGTTCAGTCAGTCAGTCAGTGATGGTCTGGGGTGCCATGTCAGCTGCTGGTGTTGGTCCACTGTGTTTTATCAAGGGCAGGATCAATGCAGCGAGCTATCAGGAGATTTTGGAGCACTTGGACCGCATTGAAGCAGTCATTTCTGCAAAAGGATTCCCGACCAAGTATTAAGTGCATAACTGAACATAATTATTTGAAGGTTGACTTTTTTGTATTAAAAACACTTTTTTATTGGTCGGATGAAATATGCTCATTTTTTGAGATAGGGATTTCAGAGACTGAACAAGCTGGTCAGGAGGGCCAGCTCTGTCCTCGGCTGCCCACTGGACTCTGTGGAGGAGGTGAGTGAGAGGAGGATGGTAGCAAAGCTCACATCCATCCTGTTCAACAGCTCTCACCCACTGCACCAGACTGTAGAGGAGCTGAGTAGCTCCTTCAGTGGACGACTGAGGCATCCTCAGTGCAGGAAGGAGCGCTACCGCAGGTCGTTCATTCCCACCGCTGTCAGACTGTACAACGCCACTTTGTAACTGTCTGTGAAAATACCGGTTATGTGCAATAAAAACCCCGTGCACTTTAATCAACCACATCTACCCCACTGTGAACCATATCAACCCATCTACTCTGCCCTCAGATACATTACACTTTAATATAGGCCAGTCTATAAAGTTGCTCCATTCTTTTCTTTTATTGTTTATTAATTTATACTATTTATGTATCTATTTATTTATTTACTTATATAATATATATGTATGTGTGTATGTTTGTACTTGTATCTATTTTTGCACCCCCTACTGATGGTACCTCAAGAGCCTGTAACAGTGAATTTCTCCATTGTGAGATTAATAAAGCTGTATCTTATCTTATCTTATCTTATCTTTTGGTTTTTCTTTATTTTTTTGCCAAAATGATCAATATTAAAACATTAAAAGGCTTGAACTACTTCAGTTGTGTGTAACGAATCTAAACTATATGAAAGTTTAATTTTTATCAGTACATTAGAGAAAATAATGAACTTCATCACAATATGCTAATTTTTTAAGAAGGATTAGTACAGTGAAGTGATTGAGGCCTCCAGAGCCAGGCCAGTTTGAATATTGTGATCACAGTGCAAGATGATTTGGATGTTTTATTTACATAGGTTGGACTTGGGAGGCTTGGAACTTGAATGCTGTGACCATGCAGGGTTTCAGTTCAGTGGAGAATATTTGGTTTATTAACAACTTTGATGCTCACTTTATTGATGAAAGAAGCTTGTTGTCAGAGAATTACAAATTCCTTACTCTGATTAGGCTGCACAATTTCTTGACTCTTTAAACTTTACTGATACTTGTGTTTAAAAGAACAAGGGTAGTCACTATACCAAAACTCGCATACTGTAATCACTGAATATCCAGAACTCCATATTTCAATTACTCTAGGTCAGTGGTTCTTAACCTGGGTTCGATCGAGCCCTCGGGGTTTGGTGAGTCAGTCTCAGGGGTTCGGCGGAGGTCAAGACACCCCCCCCCCCGACTCATATTCATGACGACACCCCCCGCTTGGCCATCAGTGGCTGCAGGTGATCACACTACATTGCTTGACCAATCTGCGCTGCAGGAAATTTGTTGCGCTCAGTAGTCGACTTGTGACAGTCGTGATGGTACATCGTGTGATTTCTTTCTTAATGTTTTAATCCATACTATGTTGAGCAAAAAAAAAAAAAAAAAAATGGAAGCGGTCGGATGAATATGTACAACATGGATTCATATATATATATATATATATATATATATATATATATATATATATATATAAAACGGAACATAATGCTCGTCAGCGTCCTGGATCAACCCCACGCTGACTGACGTATACGTACATGTATATGTGTATATAATATCAATAAATACATCTGTATTCAACGCTATAAATGCTTCTCATAACAATTAAACATTCAAAAATAATGCATATGATTTAAATAAAACATGAATACACACATATACAGACACGCGCGCACACGCGCACATATGCGCACCTCACATAAAAATCTAGGTAGATTTGATGGGGGGAGTTCATGCATTGTATTGGTTTTGTTCTTTACACACAGTGATGTTAATACACTGTTCATTTTGGTGCCCCAGTTAAAGCATATACCTGTCTTGAATTTGGAAAAAAGTATTTTTTTTTTTTCAATAAAGAAGGGTTCACTGAATAAGCATACAAAACTGGTGGGGTTCAGTACCGCCAACAAGGTTAAGAGCCACTGCTCTAGGTACACTGATTTCCTCCCACAGTCCAAAGACTCAATACTAATGAGGCTGACAGACTGTTGTAAATTGCCCCTTTCTGTGTGTGTGTGTGTGTATGTGTGTGTATGTGTGTGTATGTGTGTGTGTTGCTCTGTGGTGGTTTCAAGCTGTTCTGTATGTACCTCACCTTTGCCCAGTGTTGGCCAAGATCCCATGACCCTGATAGTAGAATTAAGCAGTTTGGAAAATGAGTGGGTGATGAGTTTATGTGTGACTGACCGTCCAATTGCACTTTGACCCCATACTTTGACAGCAAAAAGTTTTTCAGAGTTATGGGTACAGTGGATTTGTATCATAACCAAGCCTGGTGATGGCATTTAGAACAGCTGCTATAATGTATGGTTAGAGTCAAAAGCCAGAGTGGGGACTCGCAGGTGTTTCAGTGATACAAATGGCACTGTTCTGGCATCTTCTGTAGCCAAACTGATGCCAAACGTCATGCTTCGCAATTCCTTTGGACCCTGTCGGCAAGGGTGAGAGGGGGATCCTGATGATTGGGCCACCCAGGATCTCCATATTCTGACACAGGCTTTGTGCACTGGAGCAGATCCTCCAGCACCACTGTAAAGTGTGCCCACAAATCGAAGTTGTCGGTTTATGGGTTATAAGTCCTTCCAAATTGGCGTACGGGAAGGATGCCATGGGACAACTCTGACAGTGGGAGGGACCATCGAAGTCCTATTGTCTGACCACCGCCTGCCTCAAGCTGGGCAGCCCCCAGCCAATAAGGTGTAGGTCCGCCAAGGAGCTTAGTGTTCATCCAACATGAAAAGCAGACGGAAATCTAGTACCCAATAGCCATGGTATTTCAAAGAAAAAGAAATCATCCATCTTGCGTCTGGCAAGCTGGAATGTCAAGACAATGTGCCCTGGCCTCTCCGACGATTTACAACAGGTTGATGACTCCAGGAAAACAGCCATCAACTATGAGCTGACGAGGCTCAACATTGACATTGCTGCTTTACAGGAAACCAGACTCCCATCGAGCAGCAACCTCAGTGAAACGGGATTACACATTTTTCTGGCAGGGAAAGGAACCCAGGGAACCACTCATGCATGGAGTAGTATTCGCAGTGAGAAACACTCTACTGTCTTCAGTGGAACAGTCAGCAAAGGGAATACCTCAAGTACGCTCTCTTTGCCTCTCAACTTCTTCCGGCACAGTCAGCATCCTGAGAATTTATGCTTCCACACTCAGCTCTACAGCCAAGACCAAGGATGAGTTTTATGAGGAGTTTGATACTACCATCAGAGGAATCCCAGTGACAGAACTATACCCGCTTGGGGATTTCAATGCTTGAGTGGAAGCTGACCAGGAATCCTGACCTCGCAGCATTGGCGACTTAGGTGTCGGCAAACTCAGAGAATTGTCAGAGGATTCTAGGGATGTGCTCCTACCACGACCTCTGTCTAACCAACACATTCTTCACCACCAAGCCTTAACACACAGTATCCTGGCGTCATCCTAGCTCACGCCACTGGCAGCAGCTGGACCTCGTTATCACCAGAAGACCCTCACTGAATTCTGTCCTCACAACTCACAGCTACCACAGCGCTGACTCTGACACCGACCACTCGTTGGTTGGTAGCAAGGTGCAACTTCAGCCCAAACAGATCGATCGCTCCAAGCAGAAATGGCATCCACATATCAAAACAGCCAGGACAACAATGCCAGACCTGTGTAAGCGCTTTGCGGATTCCATAGAAGAGGCCCTTTGGGACTCCCCCCACAAACGGTGCTGAAAAGAGGTAGAATCACATTCAGGAGGCCATCTACAATTCCGCTATGGACATCTTTGGCCAAGAGTGAGAGACAGAATACAGACTGGTCTGAAGCTGGAATCACAAATTTCAAACCAGCAATCTTGGCAAAAAAGAAAAGCACTGTTTAACTACAAGAGAGCCTTCAGAGAAGACATTTGCTACACTCAGGATGGCCAGAAATGACGCCAAACGGATAGCTCATGAAACAAGGATGCGTGCTTGCTCCGAGGCTTTTCGGCATCATCCTCCCTCCTGCTGTCCTATGCCTTCAACCAGTCCGAAGACGGGGTATATCGCCACAATAGAAGTGATGGAGGTCTTGCACATCTCTTCGCATATCTCCATGCAAAAACCAAGGTACGAAAGGTCCTGATTGGAGAGATGCTGTTTGCTGAAAATGCCGCTTTGGCTGCACAAACAGAAGAGGCCTTGCAGTGACTCATCAACTGCTTTGCTTCTGCTTCGGTTTTCTCTCAGCATCAAGAAGACCGACATCATGGGCCAGGACATTTGTAGCATTCCCAGCATCTCCATTGATGATCACATCTTCAAGTTGGTGAATAAGTACACCTATCTGTGTCCCACCATCTCAAAGCAATTTGTCCCTGGATGCAGACCTGAACAAGCACATCGGCAAAGCAGTGACAACATTGGCTCATCTTGAAAAAAAGTATGGGAAAATGCCATGCTGACTACCAACACCAAGATAGTGGTATACGAGGCTTGTATACTCATGACGCTCTTGTACTGCTGCGAAGCCTGGACTCTGTACTCTTGCCAAGAACGCTGACTCAACACCGTTCGTATGCATTGCCTCAAGAATCCTGAGCATCATCGTCCTCCAACAAGGATGCTCTGACACAGGCAGGAATGCTCAGCATTTTTGCGTTCCTCAGCCAGAGGTGACTGAGATGGCTCGGTCACATTAGCCGAATGGATGATGGCCGAATACCGAAGGATGTGCTGTATGCAGAGCTTGCCACTAGTTCCAGACCTGCAGGAAGGCATATCCTTTGCTTCAAGAACATCCTCAAACGTGATGTGAAGGCAGGCGCTATTAACCCAATAGGCTGTGAGGTCGTGGCCATTGACCGCAGTAACTGGAGGCATGCTGTCAAGACAGGCATCCAAACCAGTGAGAAGAGGAGAGACGATCAGTAGGAGGAGAAAAGAGCACAGGCAGCAGAGGCTAGCATCAGCCCCCACACAGCCAGGCGCAGACTTCATTTGTGACTACTACAACAGAGTGTGCTGATCCAGAATTGGACTCTATAGCTAGAGCAGGCGCTGTCAATCAACCATGAACTAATCCATGGTGCAAACTCCATTGTCTTTCAAGACCGAAGGATGCCAACAAGAAAGTCAAAAGTCTGCAACCACCTCTTTACAACTGAATGTGAAGGTGTGTCCAAACTTTTGACCAGTACTGTATGCATGCAGCACAGTTTACTGAAACTCAATGTACATTGTGTCCATAAACTGTTTCATGTTGAGAAGGTTGTGTTCCTCTTAAAGCATCCCTAAAATGACTTCAAATAAGCCACAATGTAAAAAGTTTACAGCATGCAAAAAGTTGTCAATCAACCATGAATTCATCCAAGGCGCAAACTCCATTGTCTTTCTAGACCGTCTTCTGTCCACTGGCTTTCAAGGATGTAAAAAAGTCTACACCATGCTAAAAGTTGTGATCACCTGAGCACACTCGGGGTGAATGCGATACGGGTGAGGTAGTGGGAGGAGGAGGGACATGAGTGCAGTACAAAGCCACCAAGTCTAATGTCCATACATCCTCAGACGCAGTTTTCAACTCTGTTTACATTTTATTCACCACATTCCCAGAGATTGCAGTTGCTGTGGCCCAGGGCTAAGACTCACAGCAGGGTGTAACATCAATGCCAGGCTGATCAGGGCTTGTAGTGTGGTAGAGGTTTATTATAATATTTATTTTTTTAATTATAATTTAAATATTTTAGCCTTTTGAATACATAAGCTTTACCTTGTTGCTTTTTTGTACCAATACAAATGGAACACAAGGATCCCACCCCTTCTCATGAGCAGCCCCACAGTGTTTATGGTTGTTCTCTTGCTATACCTCTTTATGTTGTGTGCTGTGGAAGTCACAAAAAATCCCTTGGAACTGCTCAATATGAAAACTTGTGCCACCCTTTTAGGATTTTTACATTTCCACGTGCAAAGTATGTGCTTTTAGATGACTGTTAAAAGGCTAAATTAGGAAAGGATAAAATGAGAAAGGATTGGAAAGGAAACGAAATTACTTTCCACTTGGGCATGAAATCACATTCTGAATGAGAAGCTAGAAACGTGGTGTTCTAGGAATATAGATTTTAAGGTGATGTAATTTGAGGTGACATGTTTAATAGTTTCTGTCAAAAAATCCGTTTAAGTGTTTAAGGCAAATGCTTTATACTCATGTTTCTGCTGGAGGATAATTAATGAGTGTTCCTGGTCATAAATCTCAACCCAGCAAAACATGTAATTTAAACTAATAACGAGTTTGATGATTAACTCCGCTCACTGGATAACCACTGACCAAACAAACCACATATTATAACATTAGCAGCCACTTGGCCTGAAATCACATGCTGGATATCTCATCTGGCTATTTTGAGGCAGTGTCCAGAAATGGACTCTTTTATGGTAATTCTGAGCATGTGCCAGGATAAATACTCTGACATGAGTTGATGTATGTCTATAACTGGAAGGAATTGAGAGCAGCATCATATGTGCATGTCATCTCACTTTTTAGCACCATTTCTCTTATGCATTTAAAAAAAGAAACGGTTTTAAAATATTTATTCTCCTGAATAGACCTTTATTTCATGCCACAGACAACTCTTGTGACATCAGCTTGACCAAAATGTCAGAGTGGGTAATGACTCATCTGAATCCAATTAACTGCTGCTACAAAAAAATCCATGTTTTTAAGTGAGCTATATGAATAACGTATTCGAAGTGATAAGCGCCCAGGGCGCTTATTAAAATGTTACCAGCGGAGTGGAACGGAAAGTGCTTATTACCATCGAGATGGAAAACATGAATAATAACAGAACAATAAAAGAGTTTTAATGGTATTTGTGTTATTCATTTTGTGGTATCAACCAAACTACTTACATGAAAGCTGAAAATAAACAGAAAACAGAATTAAAAAAAAAAAAAAAAAGACTTTTCCTTCCCTTACTTTTCCCTCCCGGTGCTTTTCCTTTAAACATTTTCCCAAGTAAAATGAGCCAATCAACACGAATGTCAACTTTAGCACAGCACATGGCAAGTTGAACCAATCAACACGCACATAAACAAAGCACATGGCCAGGAGCGTCTTTAAATTTATGAAGTTAGTGAGCAGGAGAATCGGGTGAAAAATCCTCGTCATCATTTTCTGATAGGTCCATATCTGACTCATTGCTCCATTCTTTCAGAGCATCAGAAAGTTTTGCTGTAGCAGTTTCTAATGGTTCATCGGTTGTTGGACATTTACCAAGAGAACAGCAAAATATTTTTCTGTTTTTTAAAGCAAATTTTTTGTGACTGATGAACATTATAGACATTTAGCAGTGGCAGGGGCTCTTGAAATACTGTGTAAACTCATTTTTACAGGCAGTGGACACCTCATTGTACGGTTATAGACTGATCGAATGAAATTGGTAAGTTTGAGCTACAATTTTGCTCCCAGTACACATTGGCGGTTATTAGACGTACGATTAAAAATACTGGGAGGGTGGGGGGTGGGGGTGGAAGGTATTGGAGCAGGGTGCTTATTACGTCGAATACAGTATGTACTGTATGTATCAGTGCTGTGTATCTCGTACTGCGGAAAAGTTATTGTAGTAATACATATCAGACAACAACAAAATGTGTTTTCTTGGTTAAATTTCAATGTAATAAACCATTTTCTATTAAGGAGCATTTTTAAGGAACATTCAGGCAGCCACTTCATAAACTAGAGCAGGGGTCCCCAACCACCTGTCCGCGGCTCAATTGGTACCGGTCCGGAGAAGAAATAAGTCATTATTTTGTTTTATTTATTATCTTAGTCTGAACGATCTTTATTTTTGAAGAATCTTTTATTTTGAAAAATTAACGGATTCTCTCGGTTACATGTCGGTCATTTGAGCCACAAGGGTACGGCACATGAACCATGAACAGAAGCAAGTTGGACATGTGGACTTCGTTCTCCCAGCTGGTGCACGATCACTTGTGGTGTTTTTTTTTTTTTTTGTTTGTTTTTTTTTTATAGAAAAGTTGAAGCTCTACTTCCCAACCAACTTTATTTCAGTTCATTTCAGTTCATTTTCTATAACCACTTCATCCTAATTAGTCTCGCGGGGAGGCTGGCGCCCATCCCAGCCAACTTCGGGCGAGGGCAGAGTACACCCTGGACAGCTCACTAGGCTATCGCAGGGCAGAAACACGTCGACGGCTTTGCAACCTACTCTTGTCGAAAGTCAGCAATGGTTCTTTTACATGCCTCACACCATAGACAGTGGGAGACATGGCTGGCCTTTGAAAACCCAGCTAGCTGCACTTTATTTCAGCTGTTGAAAAATAACATTCATGGAGTGATTATTATTATTATTATTATTATTATATAAATAAATTATATTTACCATATAAACAATCTGACACCGCCCCCCTCTCCGGTCCGCGGTAAAATGGTCAAGCGTTGACCGGTCCGCAGTGATAAAAAGGTTGGGGACCCCTGAACTAGAGCATCACTCCTCCCGTTATTAACTGAGACCAATGGCCATACCATATGACTACACATGTGCTCATGAAGAACAAAAGGAAAACATCACCAGGAGGATGGGGTGTACAAGAATATCAAGTTGACAGACTTGCAGGTCAGTCTCATGCATTATGTTGGATTACTTTTATTTTGCCTAGGCATGCAGCACTCTTGGGACCACATGATTATATTTTATACCTGACTCAGTTTATTGAACAACGAGTTTAAAATGCAGACAAACTTAAAAAAAAAAAAAAAAAAATCTTTACTAGAAAATATTACCACAGTTTGTTCCAATATTGTAAGAATTTATTACATGTGTACTGTGATAAATTTAAAATTATTTGTCAATATGTATTTTTGACCAACTAATATATAGCTATCATAATTTGCCAAACCGCAAACTATTAGGGTTGTAGGGAGGCTGAGCCTATCTCAGCCGACACGGGGTAAAAGAGGTATACACCTCGAATAGCTCACTAGACCTTCACAGGGCAACAATCACACAACCATTCACACTCGAATTTAAGGGTAATCTAAAACAGCCAATTCGCCTAATGGGCATGTTTTCAGACTGTGGGAGGGGAGACCGTAATACCTGGATGAAACCTATGCAAGTGTAGGGAGAACAACTCCATACATAAACACCTGAGTCTAGGACTCGAACGCAGGACCTTCTTGCTGTGAGGCAGATGTGCTAACCACACTCCCAGTGTAACCTCAACTAATATCTGTTTCACAAAAATGCTTCCATTAAGAGTCATACAGGCTTCCACTACATCGCCAATGATTTGTGGACGTATGACCATCATCGACCTAATAATGATCTATGAAGCTCAGTTTGTTTACAGGAGAGCTGTCATGCTGTAACGGTTTAAGGTCTCTTCAATCCAGTAAAGGAAAATTGTAATGCAGAAGTCTTTAAAAAACGTCCTATACCACTGTGTTTTCAATTTTGGTCCCCATTTGTGGACGAACCACATTTGTTCGGGATGGTCAGACATCCACATACTTTTGAACATGTACTGTACTTTATGTGAGAGTAGGGGATTTCTGTCAAAAGCAGATAGCCTGAGGTTACACACTGACAGGTCATCAGGCATCTCATTTGGTCATCTGGCGTTGCTCTGCTGAGGTCAGTGTGGGTGGCAAGGCTTGTTTAATGAGCGTATCACACTGTGGGAACAGAATAGTATCGATGGGACAGCATGGAGGAAAAGGAAGCAGGGTGATTTTGAGAAGAGCTCTTTTTAGGCCAGCATTTCTGTGACAGGTGCACTTTCCAGTTTTAGCATAAGTGACAGCAAAAACAAGAAGCCTCCTGTTAGGTGTACAGGATTACAGGTCCCAGGTGTCACAGGTTTAAAAAAAAAAAAAAAAAAAAAAAAGTGTATGGATGTATGTGTTTTTTTTTGTCAGGTTGGACAAGGGTAGTGAGAAAACAGGGAAGTCATGCCTATTTTATATTGGCAGTTAAAAATGCATCAGGTATAAATGTTTAAAGCCAGGTGCCGTATCCGGTTAAACTTTGGGAATGCTTGCTGTCTCTCCTATCTCAGCTCTGCTGGCAGTGACGAGACAGAAACTTTGGGGGATTGCAAAACTTCGGAAAGGTGCAAGAAGCATTAAAAAAAAAAAAAATTTCAGTCATTTTGTTTCATTTTTTTAAATTTATGTTCTGAACCACTTTAAACCCTATTATGGCTGCAAGGAGGCTGGGGCCCATGCCAGACAATTCTGGGCGATGGCAGGGTGCACCCAGACCATCGCAGGGTAACTTAAACACACAGCCAGTCATATTTTCATTTGTGGCAATTAAGAACATCCAGTTAGTCTAATGTACATGTCTTTGGACTGTGGGAGGAAATTGGAGTACCTAGAGCCGGGGTCACCAACATGGTCCCATGTGCCCAGCCCATGGGCACCATGTCGCCCGCAAAATCAACATGAGGTGCCCCCAGGCCTGTTCACTGCTATTTTTAGAACAGGCCCGGGGTTCCATAGTGCCACTCTCCATCGAGCTGCGTCTAATTTTCTTTTGCTATTTTTTTAATCAAATCAATATCTTCACATAGATGAATGTCATTAATTATTGATAATAATACAAAATTATAGGTAAATTGAGCAAATTAGTTATTTCAGAAGTGTGTATCGTCCTGGGAGCCCTTCGCATTAATTGGTACCCAAGAAGTAGCTCACAGTTTCAAAAAGGTTGGTGACCCCTGACCTAGAGGAAACGCATCCAATCACAGGGAGAACATGCGACCTCTAGAAAAAGAACTTAAATTCAGGAATTTTTTTGCTGTGAGATGGAAATGCTAACCACTATGCCACCATACTGCCCTGCTTTCGCTCATATTCGGCCTTAAAAATATGTTCGCTTTTCGTTATGTCTTCTGTGCAGCAACCTTTTTGAGGTTCTTAATCTGTTTCAGCAGGATGAAAAATTGACAGACTAAGTGTTTGTGCTTTGAAAGTACTAAGCTAAATTTGGCACCGTGTTTCAGATTGAAGTTTTTGGCATTTGACAGAGTGCCCATGGAAAAGCTGATGGGGCCAGTAGGTTTACAGTGAATGGTAAATTCATCAGCTTGACTTTTTCCCTGCAGTATAACAACAACCCCCCACCTACCTACATATATAGACGCTCCCCGACTTGCGTTCATCCGTTTTACGTTTTTTCGATTTTACACCCCGCCCCCCAAAAAAAAGTCAAATTTTGAGTTTAGACGTACCTACGTAGTACGCTGACGTAATGACGCTGCATTCATTGTTTACAAACTACAGACTGAGTGTGTACATACATATATATATATATCTATATATAGATATATAGATATATATATAGGCGGCACGGTGGCGTAGTGGTTAGCACGTCCGCCTCACAGCAAGAAGGCCCAGGTTCGATTCCCGGCCTGGGCGTTTCTGTGTGGAGTTTGCATGTTCTCCCCGTGCTTGTGCGGGTTTCCTCTGGGTGCTCCGGTTTCCTCCCGCAATCCAAAGACGTGCACTGTAGGTTAATTGGCCGTTCTAAATTGACCGTAAGTTCTCTCCTGCAACGGCACCGGAACCCAGTCGTATCGGCACTTGCCTTTCCATTGGATCCTTCCGGTGGCGCTGAGACGGGGGACTTGCTGCTTGGGTAGCAGCCTGTCCCTCATTACTCCCTACCCGGGCTCTGCGCACTGGGGGGTATCGCCAGCCGGGATACCAGCCAGAGCGCAGCCATAGTCCTTCGGGACTGACGGAGGCCTACCATATATATATATATATATATATATATATATATATATATATATCAGTTATAAAGCATGTTACCCTTGTGTTAAGACGTCGTCTCTGTGATCTTTGTGTTTACACTGTTTTGCGGACTTTTGTAACCCTAAGCAAATATGGTTGGTCAGAAGCCTTAGCCTACTAGCATGGGTGCAAGTCTCATACACAGAAATTAATTAACTAGCTGCATAATCTTTATATTTATTATCTTTTAGCAGAATCCGAAGAGTGTATACTTATTTTCATATTAATATTCATTAGGATTTGTACTTGTTCTTTGTATGCATCTCTTGAATAAAGTTTACTTACACAAAAGAAAGAACTCTCCGCATTACTGGGATTCACGTGCAGGCTGTGTTCTAAACGAGTTCAACGGCACCCTTGTGCACTTGAAAGACCGGAAGTCTGTATAACTCACAGCAAGTACACTACTTTCGCAGGTACACTACTTTCGGTATTGAGCGCTTCACAGATTGTAAGCGTTGATTGACTGTTTTAAGCTTCATGTAAAGTGATTCGGTATAAATAAGTGACTTATTTGAAATTAATGTTGATATTATTTTACAATGTTATGTTTATAATAATTGATTTAGGGGTGTTTTATGAGATACGGTATTGGTATTTATGGATGTATAGTACAGTATGAGCGTCATACGTCATATGTCACTGTAACAACTTACATTCACTTTCAACTTGCGTTCGGCCGTCCGGAGCCAATTAAAAACGTAAGTCGGGGGGGGGAGCGTCTGTACATGGTAGGATCATCCTTCATATTACAAATGCCTCGTGCTGAGGTTTTCAGAATTTCTCTGGAAATATTAACCTGATAAGATAAACAAGAATTCTTGTTGTTGTTTAGTGGATCTGTTATGACTTGTTTTACTTTCCCTACTTCAGAAGTGTCCCCTGTTTGTATTCTCTAGGTTTCTGTTTTGTCTGTGCTCGGTTTCTGTCACCTTGTTATGTCTTGGCTTTAGCAATCTGGCACTTGAACATATGCTACAGAAAAGTGAACAGTGCATGTTTCAGAAAGAAAAAGCTGAAACAAGGTCTTTTATGATAATGGACAACTGCCTGCTTTCGCTCTTTTGCAGCGATTGCTCTTTCTGCCTGTTGTATGACTAATTGCACAAGCAAGGTTTTAAAAGCCAAGCAGGAAGAGTTTGCTTTTTGTGTTCATGCTGTTGCTCCCTGTGACTGTTATGTTGTGGAATGTGCCTTCAGTTCAGGGTTTCTCTCCCCCGTATGCCTTTACAGACCTGCTTGTTCCTGCGCTAACACCTTTTCACCTAAGCCCGGGCATGTGTCAAGCAGTGTTTGATGCCTTGGTGCACTGTGGGGACGTATAGTTCTGTCACTGCCTGGATAAGGCTTGACAGAATTTATCTCTATTCAACCTCTTGCACAACGCCAGCTGTCTGTCATGATGTAAGAATTTGGCTTGTTACATAGAGATATTTTATTTGCTAGAATTTATCTGTCAGATGAAAAATACACACAGTGTTATTTATTTATTTTTACAAGTAGCCTTGTGTAGCAAGCTACTTCATTAAAAATATATCTATAAAAATGACTTACACTCAGGTATGGAAGGTAGACACTCTGTCTGTCATGTCAGCATGTTGTTAAATTGGTTTCAGAGCCCGGGTGCTTGAAATACGGCTGCTTGAAAAATGTCTCCATGTGTGCCTCTTTTTAATTTTCTCGAAAAGAGGCTTTCGGATTTGGATTAGACCTCAGAGAGGACGTAAACGTAAAACGCTTTCATTTGTCCTTGGAGAGAGACATGGAGCTTGCTTTCACCACCAATCTGTAGCCGTTCATGGGACACACAGTGGACCTAGTGTTCTTCACCAAGGAACCTGCTGGCATTCCTGTGCCTAAAAGAGCTTCTGGCATCCAGCCCTGCAATTCTGTTTCCTGGAAGCCGCCAGCCAAAATCTCTGCTTGCTGCACCATGCCATATATTCAGCCACCCATCTGTAGCAACTCCATCAGCCCATTGTTTGGGGAGGGAGGGAAAAAAAAAAAAAACCCAAAAAACCCCAACCATGATTAAATGGAATGCAAGCACCATGCAGGAGCAGCCTCCAGCCCAGCACTCAGCTGTGTTCTGTTGAGCATTATGTTTCGAAGCAAGTCTTTGGGGGACTGCTGAAGATGGTTTAAAATATCCTCCCATTCCGGAGACCTCAAAGTGAAGGATCAGAATGAACCCTTGTGTTGTTGCGGAACAGAGGCTTGTCAGATCAGAAAAGCCACTGCTTGTAGTTTGTCTCTGCCTTGTTTTGCCAACCCTGTAGCCCCTTTTCCACTATAAAGGAGGCTATACTTGACAGAATTGAATCTGTTCCACCAGATGAAAATGCAGCTGGCCAAGAACTATGTTGTCACCATGACAACAACTATCATTAAAATAAGACATGAACGGTTGGAGGCTTGAATGTTATTAAGAGTTGAATACAATTACAGAACTGAAACATCACAAGCGTGACTCTAAGATCTGAGAAAGAAACAACTGGCAGATGCTCTGAAGTAAGCATGGTGCCAGAGCTCAGTCAAAAATCTTTAGACTCGAGCAGCAGGAAAAAAATATGTAATGTCTATCATGTAGACTTCATTCTTATCCAATGAAAACTCTGCGCTGCATGAAAATACAGTCGGCCCTCAAATTACGAAGACCCCTGTGTACGAAATCCCCGGATTACAAAAAACATTTTCCTGAGTTTCTGTCCCCGAGATACGAAACAACCCCCTCTTACGAAAAGAAATTCAAAATTTAAACGCGCCAATCAAAATTTCACACGACGCGCAAGTTGCTCTCTCATTGGCTGTCTCTCAACATCCCGCCCTGCTGGCCTCCCAGATAGAGACAGAAGGAAGCTTCACACTGTAGTTTTTCGTTTAGTTTTTTAAGTTGTTTTAATTCAGTAAATGTTTAATAAATGTTGGTGCATTTGAGCTCATCTGGAATTCCGATCCTTCAAGGAATCAAATTAAAGTTGAGTTTGTCAGGCAGGGAATGTGCTTTGAATTCACATGCGCGCACGCGACGCGCGCGAGAGAAAGAGAGAGCGAGAGAAAGAGAAAGAGAGAGAGAGAGAGAAGAAATAACGCTTTAGTTTTTAGTTTAGTTTTGTATGTTTTAATTCAGTAAATGGTCAAGCAGGGAATGCGCTTTGAATTCCACGTCTTGTGGGCGTGGCCCGCAGCAAGAGAGATAGAGAGAATAACGCTTTAGTTTTTAGTTTTTTAAGTTGTTTTAATTCAGTACATGGTCAAGCAGGGAATGCACTTTGAATTCAATGTCTTGTGGGCATGGCCCGCAATGCTAAAATAAACATGTGCATTGTAATGTGTGTGTGTGTTTGTATGTGTGTGTGTGTGTGTGTGTATATGTGTGTGTTAATAAAAAATGTTTAATAATGGTTTAATTAATAAATATATTAATAAAATGCTTTAATATGTTAAATGGTTTAATAAATAACTTTCTTTTACTTTTAACACATATTGCATACAAAATGGGTATACTTTTATCATTTTAGTTTATGGGGTTTGTCCAGTCCAAAGACTGGAGCCTTGGAACGAATTAGGCGTTTAACATGCATGATACGGCACCTACTCACGAAATCTCCGCAATACGAAAAGGGCTCTGGAACGAATTAATTTCGTAAATTGGGGGCCGACTGTATGTAGGATTGGACTTTGCGCGCGTGCCGCCCCCCCAAAAGCCCTTCGAAAGTGTTAGTTTTGTGAATTTGGGAACACCCACTTCTACTTGTGTAATGTTTTATCTATCCAGCTCATGGAAACTTGTTTTGTAAATGTTTGCTGAACAGGCACTGCCACCTTTTTTTGGGTCAACATTGAGCCCAGATCGTGCAGTGAGACAAAACAGGTTTTCTTAGCACTCTCCTCACAGAGGTTTTTTTTTTTTTTTTTTTTTTTTAAAAAGCTGTATTTTCAGTTACCGGTTATGTAGGAGTAGAACACTGGGAGACAAAACTGCTTCAATCCATGCCTTTCTTGTGCACCAAAAAACAACAACAACAAAAAAAAAGCCCAACGTATTCCTCTGTATTTTTGAAACTCAACAGTGGAACCTTTTTACTTTGTTCGTGGCATGATATCAGTCATAGCCCTTATGAGAAAGATTAGTCCTTCTTACATAGCTAGAGTATTTGTGGTTAATCCTGTAATACAAAACATGTGTCACAGATTTAGTTTTTTGGATTTCACATTATAAATTAAAAGTCTTCCCTACTTGCCCTAAAGCATTAAATTACCCAAAGTCCAGTCCTCAAGGTCCATGGCAGGATACACAGTGTTCAGTTCATTTTCTGTAACCACTTAATCCTAATTTGGGTCGCAGGGAGGCTGGTGCCCATCCCAGCCAACTTCGGGCGAGGGCAGAGTACACCCTGGACAGCTCGTCAGGCCGGAAACACGCCGATGGCTTTGCAGCCTACTCTTTACAAAAGTCAGCAATGGTTCTTCTAGATGCCTCACACCATAGACAATGGGAGACATGGCTGGCCTTTGATAACCAGTTAGCTGCACTGGGGGGCACAGTGACAACCTTGTGGAGAGTGGGACTCGAACCCCCAACCTTTGGATCGGCGATCCAGTGCCCTATACCGCTAGTCCAACACTGCCCACACAGTGTTCTGCCGTTTTCCTATACTGAAACAGATGTTCAGTTCAGTTCATTTTCTGTAACCGCTTCATCCTAATTAGGGTCGCGGGAGGCTGGTGCCCATCCCAGCCAACTCGGGGCGAGGGCAGAGTACACCCTGGACAGCTCGCCAGGCCATCGCAGGGCGGAAACATGCTGACGGCTTTGCAGCCTACTGTTGTCGAAAGTCAGCAATGGTTCTTTTACATGAACCTCACACCATAGACAGTGAGAGACATGGCCGGCCTTTGATAACCCAGTTAGCTGCACTGGGGGGGACAGTGACAACCTTGTGGAGAGTGGGAGTCGAACCCCCAACCTTTGGATCAGCGATCCGGCGCCTTATACCACTAGACCACCACTGCCCCTGAAACAGATGTTAATTGTTGAATTAACTCAGGTGGGTGAAAGAAGGAAAAATGATACAGTGGTTCTTCCATTTTTCTTGTAATATTGTAGCACAGTTATTTAGCTGGTATACCTACCACTTTTTTTTTTTTTTAATGCGAATAGGCCACTACGCAATTACTATTCCTAACCCTCTTCCTGAAATGGGGGGGGAACCTAATGGAAAGCACTCCAGGAAAATCCTTGACTTGCCCGATTCATACCAACATTCATCTCTAATAATCAACATCTTACTGTGCGATTGCGTGCTATTGTGGTACAGCTTGGGTTCTTGTACGTCTCCTGAAACCAGATCAATGTTCTGTTAATGTATGTGTTGATGCACGTTTTAATAGTCTAATATGTGTTGAACCATTATAAAACTCTTTGTGGTTGCAGTCTCAATGGTATTATATGACGACTGGAGCAGACACCTATCTAGCTGCTCATCCCTGATAGGCTTTGATAGTGTGAACCTCCCAAGATCCGCTTTGTCAGGTCTACAAGAGTAGTGTAATTTCACTCAGACGTGCAACTAGAGAGCTGAAGGTGAAAGCTGCACACCAAGATAGTTTATCATTCATGTCCTGCACTCTCTTTCTGTGATGTTTGAAAGGTATATCTGAGAAGGGCAGTGCTTGTTTTCACTTGTGAGCTTCTGTCATCACTGTGTTCCAGAGATTTATTTTCCTAGTGCAAAAAGTCATACTGTCCTTTGGGTTCCGATGATTACTTGACAACATCGACAGCGGAGATCCACCCTGGGGCCTTTCTGCTTTGTTCTTTTCAGACACAGACAGTACTGTTTAACCCATATTATTGTTTTGAGAAGACAACGTGCCTTAAATGTTTAATTGTTGTAATTAAATGTTTAATGGTATAAAACACTGCTAACCGCAACGACAGGACCAGCAGCTCGTAAAACTCTTAAGTGGAACTGTGCTGACAAAGTAGAAGTATCAGTTTCAATGTGGTGGAGTAGAAGCGAAATTCGGCTCGGTTTAAATAACCTTTGTTTTTTTTTTTTGTTTTTTTTTATTTAATTAATTTTTTTTTTTTGCTCGTGTTCTCTTCAAGGACATGGAGGAACTTTGGATAAATGCACAATATTTAAAGTAATATGTAGGAGGCGTTTTAAGATTTGTTGCATTGTTTTCTCGTAGTAGGGTTGCAGGGAGGCTTGAGCTCGGCTGAGTAAAGGCAGGGTACATCCTGAAAAACTCACCAATCCATCACAGGGCCAACACATATACAACCATTCACACTCACACCTAAGCACAATTTGGCGCATCCAGCTGGTGTACAATCATCCCTTGAATATCGCGGATAATGTAGACCAGACCTGGTTGCGGTATTCAAAAAACCGCAAAGTAGGAACGCCCCTCTCATTTCTACCATGTTGTCTCATTTCTATATGTTTTCGCGTCTATACAAGACAAGAAGTGTATATTAAACGTCACACAGTTATATGCATATGTAAATACTGTAATGTATTAATATTTAAATAGAATTTATATATAAATACTTTAAGTACTGTACTCACCTCTGACAATGGCTCTTCTCCGCGGTGCATGACGTTCACAAACACTACAGTACAAGATCACAAAAAATCCCGCGGGAATGTGCGAGGCAACAGCATCACGTGTCTAAGCCAATCAGCTTACGAGATTGAGTTGAGTGGGCGCGAGGCAATAGCGTCACGCGTCTAAGCCAATCAGCTTGCGAGATTGAGTTGAGTGGGCGGTCCCTGCCTGAACTGGGGAGGAGGGGCACTTCAGTCTGTCGTTTGGAAACAATGGATGCAGCCTGCCTTGCCTTCCGCTTGCTTACATACGAGTTTCAGCGCAAATTTTGAATATTTTATGAATATTTTTATTTTATTGTATTTTTTATTAAAATACCGCGATGTACCAAGACCGTGATGCTCAAATCGCGAAGTGGCAAGGGATGACTATAGTGTGTTTGTCTTTGGGCTGTGGGAAGTAACCAGTAACCAGTGTACCTAAAGGAAAACTACCCAAGCAAAGTGAGAACAAGCCAACTCCACACACAAAACACCCCCACCGAGCCTGAGACTCAATCCCAGGGCCTTCTTGCTGTGAGGCAAACCTGCTAACCACTACACCATCTTGCCAACATAAATTTAAAAGATTAATAGAAATGGTTTTGACATAAAATTTGTTGATATTTTAAAAGGTGGCATTATTTTTCATTCCCTAAGAATTAATGAGATAGAAGGTACAGTATTTTGACCACCAAACTAATTTGAGAACGTACTCTCAGGAACTGGCCAAACTGTGTGAATCGTGTCTTCTGTCCCAGCAGAATCCTTAAATTTAGCCTGAGTGCAGTTACTGTTTGGATTCCAGTGACAGTGATAAGTGGTCTAGGGTGTGGGTGTTTTTTTTTTTGTTTTTTTTTGTTTTTTTTTTGTTTTTTTTTGTTTTTTTTCTGCAGTAGCATGCAAACAGTTGAAAATAGCAGTAGCATGCGGCATTCTGTAAACTTTCTTCTGCCTGGTTCCATGACAAACCCATCTGAGCTTCACTCACTTGGTGCAGTTTCTCGAACTACTGTCAGAATCCAGGATGGAAGGTTTCTTTCTCTTTCCATTTTGTCTCTGCTGCCTGTAAATGGATCCCTTGCCTTTGGATTAAAAAAAAAAAAAGCTTCACAGGAGTGCCTGAATAATATTTCTGAAAGCCCTGAATCTATGAGAAGGGACTGATTTTTCCTTTGAAACCTGAAGTTTGTGTGATGTTTAAATGGCTCTGTAACTCACTCATTGTGTGCTTGCTGTTATATACTTTTCTTTGTGGAACATGGTTTTACACACCATCTCTATGTATCCATGTAAGTTTCCCATGTTTCCTCTGGTTTCTGTCAAGTCTTCCAGAACAAGCTGGAGATTCATTTTCTTTCAATTGTCAAACTGCTTAATCTTATTTGGATTGTGCATGTCTGCCCATAAACAAACATTACTCCTGAGACATAGGGGCAGTTTGGAACAGCCAGTAAGCCTAATGTGCTTACATTCGAACTGTTCGATGAAACCAGAGTACATAGAAGAAACCCAGGCAACCACAGCGATTGATGCACAATCTCACAACTTCTCACAGAAATGTCCTCGCCAAACCGAGGACTGCAGACCAACACTCAGGATGTGTTGCTCCAGATTCCCCTCGATTAGTATGTACATCTTGTGCATCATAACGTAAAGACAGGTGACAGATATATTCTTGTACATTTCAGCAAACATTCACATCAGCCAGAAGCTACCAACTACTGTGACATCATTTTTACAAAAACTTGCAGTAACATTCTAAGTCAGGACGGTATGCATTTTCTTTTAATACCTGAACTGATCAAATCAAATCGCATCAAATCAGACTTTCTTTATTAAATATACAATGTCTTGTATCCTGCGATCCTGCTTTGCTGATCAAGTGCCCTGAAGATTTCAAAATAAAAATAAGCATTGTGATGATTACTCCCTAAAAAAGAAAACCTCTGCTTGGGTTAAGAGGCAAGACTTCAGGCAATAGTAAACACTTGAGTGCTGATACAATGGTCTCATTGGGGCAGCGGGATGCCTACTATGCTCAGGAGAAATTTCTTGCAGTGTTTGAGTTGAACGAGGTGCCTGTAAGCAGGAAAGTTGCCAAGCAGGGGTGGTCCTCAGTCCTCCAGCACATAAGTGTTGTTAAGGGTTCTGACGCACATGCTTAGACAAGAAAATTGTGATTGTTATTGCAGTCCATCACTGCAGTAGGGATAAAACGGGCACAATTTGTGCAAATGATGATTACGGAGATGGCCGACTCTACTGTCTGGCTGATGGCTTATTAATTTATGATTGCCGACCAGACGTAAAATAGGTTGTGTATTGCACATCGCATTGTTTCTTTTGCAGTGTTTTATTTATTTTTCTCTGCTGAGATAGACATTAGATGATCCTACTGTTGTGTTAAAAATTGGTTTGTTCATCATGTTTTCCCACTTGTCCTGAGATCGGCCATGTTACTGGGGATTTAGCTCAGTTAATAGAGCGTCCACTTTATCCTTTGGAAGGTCGGAGTTCGAATCCAGCTGCATCATACCTTAAGACGTTAAAATTTGGTAGTTGTTGCTTTTTGCTTGGCGCTCAGCATCAAAGGATAGAACAACACAATAACTGGCGCTGCACAGTGGTGACAGGTGCTTAGAGCACAAAAGACCAGATTTCATGTATGTAATGTACTTTGACAATAAAGAGTTATTATCAATAAATAGCTGAACACTCTCCAGAGCGCTCTGAGCATAATATTCCAGTATGGATAAAGCGCTATACAAATCTACTACATAGCATAACATGTGCTTCAGGAAGCACTGATGGAGCAGGCACTGAAATTCTGGTTTCATCGTTTTTCTCGCTTGGTGGCGATCAATACTGAACCATTCCTCTGCCCTTCTCCATGTCTTCGTGGTTGTCCTATGATCGAACAGGACCACCTTCTGAAGAGGGTCATTCTCTATTCAACAGATGCGCCCCTTGTTCTTACAGCTATATAACAAGTCCAATTCAGACCAAATTAAAAAAAAAACAATATGGGATCATGTTGATGCAGACTTGAAGAAAATCGTCAGTCACGTTTATTATTTTTTGCTACTTTAACCCTGAACTGCGAATATAGCCTAGGTTAACACAACATAAACTCACTACATATCTGAAGTGTACACTTCCTCTAACCTTTAGAAAGTTGTTACTGCAGCTGTCTTTATTTAGTATCAGTTTCAAAATGTTCTAAACTTAGAAGTACATTGCTTCACATCAGTAGTGAATATGGCTGATCATAAACTAGCAGAAATGTTTGTTTCCGAACGCTAGCATTTGCATCATAATCCTGAATATTAGAATTGCTTAAGGTTGTCTAGTGTTATAATCTAAATCAAGCTAGGTGAAATTACAGCATGTCACATTTTTGAGGGTGATTTGTGTTCTTACTAACAAGCCAGAATTGTTTACACAAATTTACATAATATTAAACCAAACTGGGTTGTACTTGGCTATAGATCCTTGCAGATGCTGAATATTTGCACTGGTCATTCTGGCTGGTGGCTGATGCCACTCTTTGCGAGTCCAATTTGTTTCCAAGCTTTTAGGCGTCCAAGTTTATGCTCGATAGTGGATTATATCTTGGAATTCATTGAAACTGGTATTTGAGGTAAGGCTATAGTTTTTAATACTGAAAAGTGTCGTCTTTAGCAACTCTTTGCCTTTCCTAGAGTGTGCTTTGTTCATCAATGTCACCGAAGTTCAGTTCAGTTCATTTTCTGTACCCGCTTAATCCTAATTTGGATACCAGGGAAGCTGGTGCCCATCCCAATCAACTTCGGGCGAGGACAGAGTACACCCTGGACAGCTCGCCAGGCCATCGCAGGGCGGAAACACATTGACGGCTTTGCAGCCTACTCTTGTCGAAAGTCAGCAATGGTTCTTTTACATAAACCTCACACCATAGACAGTGAGAGACATGGCCGGCCTTTGATAACCCAGTTAGCTCCACTGGGGGGGACTCGAACCCCCAACCTTTGGATCAGCGATCCAGCGCCCTATACCACTAGACCACCACTGCCCCTGTCACCGAAGTTGTTATTTAATTATTTTTACCCCAGTACTGTGGTTTAAGATGAAACCAGTCACAACTTTAAGTCTCATGCATTTGCTGAACCACTTAATCCTACTAGGGTTACAGGGTGGCTGGTGCCTACCTAAGTTGACAATTTGGAACAGACATCTTGTCGAATGTGTTTGTCTTTGAACTGTGGGAGGAAACTCCTTCAAACACACGGAGAACATGCAAACTCCCATCAATTGAACACAGGACGTTCCTGCTGTGAGGTGGATGTGCTCCCAGTGCCGTTTTGTTCGTTTAATTCTAAAACATGCTTTCAGTTTAAAAGGAAATCTGTTCTAGATAATGTGTAGTAGCTTTTCACATACATTTTCTTTCTGAACCCTGACATATCCCAGTGCATTGCTATTACTGTTTGGGTAACCCTTACTTTATTTATTCAGCTGAGAACTGATACTCCCATGTAAACAGATCACACTCGCACAAAATGTCTTATTGCATGTAGAATAAAAATAAATGATGTCACAGGTTCCTCATCATTTTACTCACCAATATAGGACAATAAAGTAATCTGAAATTAGGCCACGGATAATCAAGCAGTGATTGGCATTGTGCTGCAGTGACTAGCACGTCCGCCTCACAGCAGCCCTGGGTTTGATCCCTGGGCTTGGGCGTTTCTGTGTGGAGTTAGCATGTTCTCTCCTTGCCTGTGTAGGTTACTCCTCCAATACTTTTGGTTTTCTCCTGCAGTCAGAATACATGCACAGGAGGCTAATTGGCAGTTCCAAGCTGTGTGTGTGTGTGCGTGTGTGCGTGTGTGTGTGTGTGTGTGTGTGCCTGGGCCCTGTGATGGCCTGGCGAGCTGTCCAGGGTGTACTCCATCCTCGCCCAGAGTTGGCTGAAATGGGCGTCAACCTTCTCGTGACCCTAATTAGGCTTAAGCAGCTTCAAAAATAAATGAATGGATAACCATACAGCGAATCAATGTATTAAATCACACCACAATTCAAAAATTTTGGAACGCATCAATTTACTTTTTTTTCACATAAAGTATAGAACCACAAAAGAATATTTTTAACTGTATTTTTGGCACAATTTAATTTAAATTTTTGACTCAAAAGGCAACTTTTGTGTTATAACAGCTAAGCACATACATAGCGTTTCTTATAATGATGGAAATAAAATATTGCTCTTGAAGGGCTTTCTGATACCGTGCCTACAATTGTTTTGCACAGAACAACAATTCTGGTTGCTTTGCCTTCATCCTGAACCAACTCAAGGGGGTTTAAGTCTGGACAGTGTGCTGCTATGCTGCACATCCCTGATTCAAAGCCGACCATCCCACCCCACTTACTTTTGTTTCTTTTTGTCATTTAATGAATTTGAACTGCTTACGCTGCAATAAAACGTCTGACGTGTAGAGTATCATGATTTGATCTTGTATTAAACTCTGATTTTAAGAAATGCTCGCAAATCTTGATGGCACCAGGGTTTATGGCCTCTCCAGGAGAAATCCTGTAATGAAATGGGACTACTATTTTCCAAAGCAACAATGGAACAGTAATAATGCAACAATAAAAAAAGTCTTATTTACTGAATTCATCACATTAGCTGGCAGTTATTGGTGCTCATTACATCTGAACTCTCACCAACTCTCTTGGCACAAATTTTCATTTGGTTTTTTTGCGGCCCCCCCAACACACACACACACACACACACACACACACACACACACACACACACTCTCAGTCCCACTTTTTGCTGCACTAATGCTCAGTGGCAGATGACAAAGGGAAAATTGTTCTCGGCTCAATTTCAGAGAGGAAAAGCATTTAATAATTCATTTATAAGGCGCAGAATCACCTGTTATTGTGTAATTGAGGGCATCTGCAGGGCACAGTTATTAGGCCGACTCTGTATGGGACTTCAGACGTTTGACAGTGTTCGTCACTGCAATCCTGTTTGCCATGTAGACGCACACTGGCCTGTATTTCTTATGTGTTTATATATGTGAGGCACTTGTGCAAAATGTTCATACTCAAAGATAGGTAGTTATTCCCAGGCTGTTTCCTATGATGATTGGCGCACACAGAAACCACCAGAGAATGTGGCAAGCCTGTCAAAAAACACCCCAGAGCCCTATTCAGATAAATTTTCATCTTTCAGTGTTCTACTCTCATTTATATGCGACATTATTATCAGGATAATCAGACAAGTTGCTTGCAGAGAGCTAGTGAGAGATGCCTTTTGTTTACAGTCATGCACATGGATAGCATATGTTCTGTACGTAATCAGTGAAATACATCAGTACTGGGATAAAATTAGAAAACAGAAACTGTATTATACATAATTGAAGGAAACTTTGACTCGGTGGTGCTTTGTTTGCCCTTCTCCCTGGAAGACGACGTTTTCCCAAGAACCCAAGGTCATCTATGCAGAGACTCCTTCAGCCCTTTCTTTCCTCTGATTTATGGTCATCTCAGATTGGTTCTCTTTGTACTGTTCCCTTACGGCGCCTCAGATCTATAGGGATGAGGTATTGTACAACGAGCCAGTTAATATTGCAGAGTAAATCTAGGCATTGTAATTTAGGACACAGACTAAGCAGAGGGACTATAATAACCAGTTTGTTGTATATGATTCAGACTTATTACGTGGCTATTTTTAGTAAAAATCAATAAACTGACACAAAATATTGAATTGAAAAGTTTTTTTCTTGCTTGCGCCAACTGGGTGATTTATAGCAACAGAAATAACAATGTAGAATTGACCAATCGGGCTCAATTATTCAACTGAACCAGGCAAAAAAATAAAGGCGGCGCTTCAGGACTTGGCATACTAGAAAAATAATGGGTGAAAATGTGATGCAATGCATTCCAGCATGAATAAACATTAGTGTTGCCACTTTTCGTCCATTTGTGTCATTTGATATGGAACATTTACACAGCAGGCTCTAAAGTTATAACTCGCTATATATTCTAATCACTGGAGTTTGTGAGTCTGGTCTGTCTGTGAATTTTTGCCAAGTTTGGTGGAGTCCCTACCCTGCCTGAGTTCCAGGGATGATTTTGATTTTAGAATGTCAAGGTCAAAGGTAAAGGTCAGAGCAGGGTCACAGTTTTGGGGATAGAGTGCTCATCACTTCAGATTTACTGCCCATATAGACATGCTGTTACTATTGAACCACATATGGGCCTTCAGATGTGGCAGGTAACTTTGACCTTGAGTGAGCTTGAAAATGGGAAAATCAAGGTCACAGGATTTGAAACCTTTATAAAATGAAAATGAGTGCCAATAGACACTAATTAGACACCATATATGTACTTTCAAATCAGGCTAATACCATTAGAGGTCAAATCCCAGTGATTTCATGAAACCTTTTCAAACGAGTTTTCCCCCCCACTAATTTGGTCACGTCCATGTTCTCATTCGACAAGCAGATGGGTAATTAAAATCAGTACCCATGCAGGACTCATTTCCGACATTATCCATGCTGTGTGCTGGAGGCATGTTTCACTCTGGGTGCCAAGTTAATAAGAAAGTTTGACTTGCCGTGTCACAGAGAAACCCTAACGTCCCAGTAGCTTTATCACTGAGCATTACAAAGCACTGAAATCAGAAAGTTCTTCTAAAAGATTCTGTTGGCAATCAGATGAGCACATTCAAGGGTCCAGCAGCACTTTGATTTGAGATGGTTTGTGTTCTTGTTTGTCACATTTGTTTTTAAAGTGTTCCATTAGTGATGCTTCTTGCTGATATTCCAGATATTAGTTATGTACAAGGTGTCATTTGTAGTTTTGAGTTAGGTGGTTTCTGGTGTCTTAAAGAACTTCTGAATGTCCACACAGGTTCGTTCAACAGCTAGGTGCCAGCGGTGCATCTTGAGCTGTGGGATTTGTCCGTTTGCGTGCAGGTGCGCTGCTTTGCTCATGTTCACATCATTGATTCACGAAGGTCTTGATAATAGAAGACCAAAATTCCTTTTGATTGACCAAACTATGGCTTTGAAGCGCTTGACAGGAAAACCCTGTTGCAATTTACAGTTACTCATTTATGCCACGAGCATGACTGCTAATATCAGATGTTCCTGTACAGTGTTCTGAGAAGAATTTGAATTCTGGCTATGAAGTGCTGAAAAAGTGATATTTATAAGTGCTGTTGTTGTTTTGGTAAAAAATGTAGTCTTCACATTTGTGAGATGGCAAGGTAAAGCGCCTGCTGTGTGCTTACCCATTTGCCACCATACATTACACCATTTGCCATCATACTACCAACTGTTCATTATCTTTTAGGGCTTCCAAGGGAAAAATAATTGGATATTTGGCTTTTTTATGTTTACTATGTGGAGCCAAATAAATCAAACTGAAAAACTGAACCCACATGACATAGTATATTGCATTACATCTAACTTTTATACCTCCCCCCTTTTAAACTTAATAATTTTACAGAAACACAACAAATAACGTGAAAGAACATTGTTTTCATAGCATTGATAATCCACAGATTATCTTATCAAATATATTCCTACAAAGGAAAAATATGTATACAGTAGGCCCCTGACTATTCGTGGTTTTGCACTCGCACCCCCATATTCGCGGATTGCCAAGTAACTGTCACATGATTCAAATTTAGCTGATGGCTGTTCTCCCTCCTGCTGATTGGTTTAGATGATGTATACGCCCCTTTTTTCTCATTCGCATCCAAGTCGTCAATGTGCATTTTTTTAGTGTGTTTTGATTACCAGTTAAGCTCTATGATGCCACTTAAACGCTGTGCGTCTTCTCTGGCTAAGTGCCAGAATAGAAAAAGGTAATGACGCTGCATGTCTCTTCTGAAGAAATAAGACTTTTTCCTGAAGAAACGACAGGAATAATCATCTGAACTGTTGTAAAGCACTGTAGTATTAAAGTCTTTTTTCAATTATTATGACCCCTGAGTAAAAGGGAACAGCCAAAAGGAAAAGAAGAAGAAGATTCCAGTACAGTACCCAAGTTAATGTTTAGAATGTTTGTGTGTGAGATTTTATGTACTGTGGTGTAGCATGTTTATCCCTTTGTTTTTTTAATCCAATTTATTACACTTCATATTCTTTTGTTCTTTTGTTATGGTCTGTGTTTTGGGGGTCTTTGATTTTGGTGGCTGTGTTCTTTAATTCTCCCCGCTCAGGCTGAGCTGCTCGGGCTGATTGCAGTAGTTCACACCTGAATTCACTCCTCTCATCTACTCCCTATAAACACAAACCCCACGCTCACCTCTCCGTGAGAAGATTGTCTCACATTACGTCCCTGCTTCCTTGTGTTCTCCCTGACTCTTGGTTCCAGTGTTTAATGTTGTTTGTTTTTCTTCGTCATTTGTACTGTATTTAAAGGGTGTTCCTTTGAATATTAAATCCACTCTGTGCCATCTCACACTGCCTCCTGCATTCTGGGTCCGGCTGAAAGTTCATTACGTCATTACATCACACGTTTATGTTCTTTTTATTTATTTATATATATATATATATATATATATATATATATATATATATATATATTTAATATATATATATATATTTAATATATATATATATATATATATTTATTTATTTATATATATATATATATATATATATATATATATATATATATATAACAAAAATAAAAGGATAGGACAAAGACTTTCTATTGAAACTCCATTTATCACTACAGATCTGTTTCGAGGGATGGTGAAACCATCCTCTCTCTTCAGGTGATTATAGAAGAATTCTATATTCATAATTAGATATAATATAGATATAATAAATCTATAATTCTATATTTATATATATCGATTCTTCTATAATCACCTGAAGAGAGAGGATGGTTTCACCACCCCTCGAAACAGATCTGTAGTGATAAATGGAGTTTCAATAGAAAGTCTTTGTCCTGTCCTTTTATTTTTGTTATTTGCTCTACCAAAAAGTATTGAGCATATATATATATATATATATATATATATATATATATATATATATATATATATATATATATATATAATGTAGTAATAATTAAGTAAAAACTTTAATTTTGTACTGTGATATTTATTGATTATATATAGGGCAGTGGTAACCTGGTGGTATAGGGTGCTGGATTGCTGATCCTAAGGTTGGGGGTTCGAGTTCCACTCTCCACAAGGTTGTTCCTTTCCCCCCAGTGCAACTAACTAGGTTATCAAAGGCGGGCCATGTCTCTCACTGTCAATAATGGAGGCATGTAAAAGAACCATTGCTGACTTTCATAAAGAGTACGCTGCAAAGCCGTTTGCGTGTTTCTGCCCCTTGAAAAAGGGTTGTGACAGGAAGGGCATTCGACGTATAAACCTATGCCAAATCAAATGTGCGAATCATTCGCTGTGGCGACCCCTGATAAAGGGACAAAGCTGGAAGGAAATCTCATTTCATATTTATTGATATATATATTGCTGAAGACCATCTCATAATATGCCAATACAGAACAAGCATAGCAAGTTTGAAAGCCCCAGGTTCAGCACGTTGCAAGTAGTGTCCAAAAATGCAATAAACAATTTTGTCTCTGTGACCTTGGAAAGTAGGTCAAGGTCACTCACACAAACTTGTCCTACCACACATAATAGTGAACAAGCATCCCAATTTTGAAAGCGCAAGCCTCAGTGTGTGGCAAGAAAGTGTCCCAAAATTAAAGTGTGACAGACGGACAGAATCCATTCCAATAGTACCATGTGGGTGGGGCCTAAAAAGGTTTAAAAAATTGAATATATATCAATAAATATCACAGTAAAAATTTTTTTTAAAGTTTTTACTTAATTACTCCATTTTACTACATTAATACCGTATTAATGAGTAAGACTGTCCATAGAATGTGTTTGATAAGCAGATTTTAGGCCTGTATTATGATACATAGGGTTTTACTTCCGGTTGATCATTCGCACATGTAATATGATACATAGGGTTTTACTTACGGGTACAGAATTCGCGGATTATCTTCATTCGCGGGAGGGGCCGGAACCGAACCCCCGCGAATAACAGGGGCCTACTGTACATTATTTTAATTACCATGTATACATACAAAAGTATACATTTATGTCTAGAATAACAAGAGCGTAAAAAAATAAATAAAACTTACTTGCAGGCAAATCAGTTTACAGTTTGAAAATCAAAAATCTGACTCCATAGAGCAGTGGTCCCCAACCTTTTTATCACCGTGGACCGGTCAACGCTTGACAATTTTACAGCGGCCCTGGGGGGTTGGGGGTGGGAGCTTGTTTATCTTGTAAATATAATACCCCGCCCTTGCCCAGAGTCGGCTGAGATGTGCGCAAGCCTCCTTAATCAGGATTAAGCGTTACATTTTTAATCGAGCTCCAACTCTTCGTAAAAAGAGAAAAAAAAACCCCACAGGTGATGTGCACCAGCTGGGAGAATGAAGGCTCACGCTCAGTCTCACCCGAAATCCCCACTATTGTTTGAAACATGTCCAACTCGCCTCTGTTCATGTGCTGTCCCCTTGTTGGTTGCCGTCCCCTTGTGGGTTACATTTTAGCACTCAAATGACCGACATGTAACAGAGACATTCGGTCATTTTTCAGAATAAAAGTTTTTTCAAAAATACAAGATCGTTCAGACTCGGATAATAAATTAAATAGAAATAAATAATTATTTCTTGTGCGGCCCGGTACCAATTGAGCCACGGTCCGGTACCGGTCTGCGGCCCGGGGGTTGGGGACCACTGCTATGGAGCATGAGCTTGCAAACTTTCTTGCGATTCCAGGCGGTAATAATGTGATGGAGGACTTCAGGAAATTTCATTATTATGATGTCATGATTCTGCATCCGGGTCAAAAAAAGTGAAAAACTTTAACGCAGAATTGTTGGCAGAATATATACATATATATATATATATTTTTTATTGATATGACATCATAATTCTGTTTCCAGTTCGAAAATCTAAAACTGGGCTCCCCTGAATTCTCCCTGTTGTCCACTCGAACAAGTCTGCCAGGTTTCATGTGATTCTGATCACTCATAAGGAGGAGCACTTTTTGAGCCAACAGTCCACTACAACAACCAGTTGAAAGAGTTTCACACTCGATAGCTCCGGTGTAGTGGTGGCAGTGGTGGTCTAGTGGTATAGGGTGCTGGATCGCTGATCCAAAGGTTGGGGGTTCGAGTCCCACTCTCCACAAGCTTGTCACTATCCCCCCCAGTGCAGCTTAACTGGATTATCAAAGGCGGGCCATGTCTCTCACTGTCTATGGTGAGAGGTTCATGTAAAAGAACCATTGCTGACTTTCGTAAAGAGTAGCTGCAAAGTCGTCAGCGTGTTTCTGTCCCTTGCTAAAAGGGTTGTGACAGGAAGGGCATCCGACATAAAAACCTCTGCCAAATCAAACATGCGAATCAGATGATTCGCTGTGGTGACTCCTGAGTAAAAGGGAAAAAGCCGAAAGGAAGACAGACAGCTCCGGTGTGAAAATATTTAGGCCTAATGCACATTTTTAAAACTAACACTTTCAAAGGAGAAATAATTATGGAGATATGTGGAAGAAATAATTTCCTATCCGAGTTATACACTCATCATTAAAGGGAAGCATACCTTCTTTTTTTTCCCACAATGTGAACAATTCCTTATTTTTATGAAATGACATTCACCATCATTAAGTGCAATAGTTTCTGGGACAATAGATTATCCAATGGAAACATTAATGGGGGGGGGGGGGGGGCAAAAAAAAAAAAAGCAGCTAGTGTATGTGTGCTTAAGCCTTTGGGATATCTCTGCTTGATTTGTACTGCTCTTGGTGTAATCCCAGTGCTAATCACACTCGCGGTGGGATATCTATAGGTGTTAATTCTTGCTAGCATTCTCCATGGGTGTTAACACTGAACACAGAATTCTGTATTAAACCTAATGTAACCCATTGTAGTAGTTATGCATGAAAATAATTGCCTTTACGTTGAGTTGTTTTTTTTTTCCCCCCATCAAACCTGGCATTGGTGTAATTAATACTGTCGAATACTCGAGTTTTACACTGGGCTAATTTGCAAAGTCTTTCCACAAGATGTAATTCTCAATGTTGGCCTCAGTCCAGTGATGGATACAGAATACATGATGCCCTTGTTACTGTTTTATAAAGATGGTCTGTTAGTTTAGTAGGAATTTGAAAGCAAGATCAGTGTTTAAACTTCATGCCCCTACATATCTTTCCATTTGATTTATAATGCGTTATCGGTCCATCTGTTTACAGACAGACCTACAACCCACACTTCTCTGGCTAACAAAAGACGCCACGCTTATTTCATTTCTTCTGCACTAATGATCCATCAGCGGAATAAATGGAAAGCAGTGAGCAAATTGGAAACGGGCTGCTCACTTAAAACGAGAATGGTCCAATTACTAGTACATGTTGAAATGTTGTGCTTTTTCCTTGCTAGCAGTGACTTTTAATTGCTAGTGTTACTTTGTCCTTGGTATTTCTCTTTACTGCCCTAAACTCCCCCTCTACCAACACCACAACCTGATTGGTGGCCATGTTTCTGAGTCCCTGGTGGTCAGAGAATGTAAGCTGTCAGGCTGTCTGTTTGAATGATTGTGAAGGGTGTGTGGGGTGTGTGTGTGTGTGTGTGTGTGTCTCTCTCTCTCTCTCTCTCTCACTCTCGCTCAGGCTGACCTCTCTCCCATCTGGATTGTTGATCAGTAAGAGGAAGCCCAAAGCCTCCAAGCCACTATAAATAGGCTTCTGTCTGTCTATGTCACGCTCTCACTCTCCCCTCCTCCTCTCTTAGAGCTCAAGGGACGGCCAACTCCCTGATTATGCAGTGCCTTTGCTTCCCTGGCACTTGAGTTCAGCTCTGTTGAGCCATGCTGCTCTGCTGTGCTACAGATAAAGCTTGACTAAAGCACTAGAACTGTATTCCATGCATTTAACACCGTGTAAAGTGTAGGCATTTTGTCTCATGGGTGAACGAGTAATGTCCTTGTTCTTTCTGTATAGTCACAAATAGTGTCGCGTTTTCAAGGATTATATAGTGTAGATTTTTATTTATTAATTTATATTTTTCGGTGCGTGCAGAGGGAAAAGAACAAGGAGGTGCAGAGAGCAAATAACCTTTTCGAGGCTGTGGTGGACTGATATAATGGGCAGCCTAATACAGCACTCGCATGAGAGAGCTTTCAGTGTGTGCATGCTGCTGTGTATGGAATTGAGGCCATGTAGGAGTTTGAAGCAGAAAGCATCAGGGAGGACAGGGTCGTGGTTTGTGCTCTGAGGAACAAGTGTAACAGAACAATCAACAATGTCAGGGTGTAATGCTGATCATTTTAATATTTTTGCTTCCTAAGATGGCATACTTTTTTTTTTTTTTTTTTTTGTGCCACTGCAAATTGTCCACCATTTTAATTTATTAAGGGACGATGTATAATTTTTATTGGTGTGGTTATAAACTGGGAACATTTCTGTACAGGCCGGTGCAGCACGACTGTGGTCATGTTATGTTCTGTTTGACCATCTGATTGTATGCTACTCCTTCTATACAGCAAGTTTAGAAACAAAAATTAAGGTGAATATGATACGTGGAAACTCTGATTGGCTGCTCTAATAGGATATCAGCTCATATAAAAGGTAAAGTCTGTTGGGTTTTTACACCCGAGCCTCGTGGCTCATCAGGCCGGTGCTTATCCCCGGTTTCCATAGCATGAAGCAACCAGGAGTTCAACTCCCCCTGAATGGGACGCTAGTCCGTCGCAGGTTACCTTCCCAGTATATTTTTACTGGTACCCATTTATACTGCTGGGTGAACAGAGGCACACTTGTGGTTGAGACCTTGCCCAGGGGTCTTAGCACAGTGAGGGTCTCAGTGGGATTCGAACTTACAAACTCCCGATCATGAGCGCAGCACCCTAACCACTACGCCACCGGCCCCCACATCAGCTCATATACCAGAAGAAAAACAAAAGGGAATGATTTGTCACCGTAAGATGAAAATTTTTTACTTTTGCTGTAACATTCACAAGCTCAAAAACATCGGAAAATTCTATTTTCAACTGAAAGCACCCTCGGTATAGCCGGGAGGACTTTACGTGGCGGGCAATTATTTATTTTTTTATTATTATTTTGGTCCCAAGGATGTTGTATGCTCTCAAAAATTCACATTTGGTTGAAATGAGCCCTAATTTTCATTGTTTCTCTCTGTCGGATCATATTACATTTATTTCACTATTATTAAGTTCAAGATTCAGTGTTAAGCTTTTCAACCAATCAGCCGTCCTGTTTCTTTTTATTAGAGATGAAGCCACATATTGTCTTTCACAGCAGCACATTTAGATGAGGTTTAGATGAGTAAGATAAAAGCAGGAGGAAAGGTGTGAAGTACCTTTCTGCAGACGTGCTGTATGTTCCAGCTGTGAGTTTTTGCTGTGGAAATGGAAATGTTGTAAGCTGTCTTGCATGTAATAACACTGATGTTCACACAGACCACCCCCAGTATTGGTGTCTGATTGAGGAGGTACTTGAGGTAATTGACATTGAGGAAAAGCCTTTAATAGAGGTTGGGATCACAGGATTATCAACAATACAAGATGGCTTATGTTGCAAGATGAGTCCAAGCACGAGTCAGGATCTTGGGATGTAAATAAGTGTGATACTATTAGCATTAAGTTGGCACTTGTTGTTTTTAGGTTAAGTTTATGAATACTGGTACATAAAAAAATATTTTTGTGAACATTTCAAATTGGATGTCTTTTATATTTAAGATAATATATCTCGAAATAGAAAATTTCCCACCAGAGCAGTGGTGGTCTAGTGGATAGGGCACAGGATCGCTGATCTTAAGGTTTGGGGTTCGAGTCCCCACAAGGTTGTCACTGCCCCCCCCCCCCCAGTGCGGCTAACTGGGTTATCAAAGGCGGGCCATGTCTCTCACTGTCTATGGTGAGAAGTTCATGTAAAAGAACCATTGCTGACTGTCGTAAAGAGTAGGCTGCAAAGTCGTCAGCGTGTTTCTGTCCCTTGCTAAAGGGTTGTGACAGGAAGGGCATCTGACGTAAAAACCTAATCAAGCGTGTGAATCAGATGATTCGCTGTGGCGACTCCCGAAAAAGACGAAAGGAAGAAAAAAATATCTTGAAATAGAAAATAAGAGAATTGGGGTTGGCCTACCTTTTCCTGCATCCAGGTGAGTTGAGTTTTTTTTTTTTTTTTTGGGGGGGGGGGGGGGGGGATTGGGTCCAAAAACAAGCCAGCAACATCCTAGGCCACAGTTCTTCAATTGTAATGTAAAATATAATCCACTTTGGTCAAGTATAATATTGTAACCATTCCTTCACCTCCTTATGAGTTTTGGAGCGCATGTAACATCCTTGGCACCAATAAATTAAAAAAATATTTAAATAAATACCTTAATCCTGGGAGTGCCAAAGCCGGAAAAAAATGGCATAGCGTTTTTCTTTTAAATTTTTTTTGGGGAAGGCCTCGAGAATCTTCATATAACATCTAAGGTTATATAATGTTATTCATTTGGTAGTTTCTGCATTAAATATAAAAAAAAAGTAATAATTTCACTAAAAAATGCATGACATTTTGAGCTTTAGCATTGGGCACTTCTAGGGTTAAGCATACAGCCTTTCCTCCACTACACTGAGGGTGCTTTCATTTAAAAATAGTTATTTTTATTATTTATTGCTGTGGTTGACCTGAATGAAGGGATAAAGTGTATTGTATATAAAACTACCATGTCGTGCTGTTGGATGAAGAAAAAGTTTGTTTTGCTAAAGTGGTTGCTATTAATGAATTTGCTGCAGCATGTGAAAACAGATCTGAGACAGGCACATATGATGTGAGAGGTGAAAAGGCTCATAACTAACGTAGTAATACGAGCTGCGTGTGCAGAGAGTTAGCATAGTGCATGTGCGTTCAAAAGGCAGGGGGAAACAAAAATAAATTGGATCATGGGAAGGGTAATCCCGCTCATGTGTTTGAAAAGTATTACATATAATCAATGCTAAATCAATCGTAGTTTGAAAAGAAAGCAGGCTTTATTTTTACTTTCGGCAAAAGTGTTGCCTAATCTTTGAAAAAGTGACACACTAAAGACTAAAATAACTTATCTAGTACTCAACCTTCACTTGCTCACTTGAAAGATCGGAAGTCCGGATAATCTGCACTTTGTCTGTCTGTCTTCCTTTCGGCTTTTTCCCTTTTTCCTCGGGAGTCGCCACAGCGAATCATCTGATTCGCACGTTTGATTTGGCAGAGGTTTTTACGTCGGATGCCCTTCCTGACACAACCCTTTGAGCAAGGGACAGAAACACGCTGACGACTTTGCAGCTACTCTTTATGAAAGTCAGCAATGGTTCTTTTACATGAACCTCTCACCAAAGACAGTGAGAGACATGGCCCGCCTTTGATAACCCAGTTAGCCGCACTGGGGGGGGACAGTGACAACCTTGTGGAGAGTGGGACTCGAACCCCCAACCTTTGGATCAGCGTTCCAGCGCCCTATACCACGAGACCACCACTGCCCTATAAGCTGCACTTTGTCTCACAAGCGCCATACGTCACTTGCGACAAGCGCCTACATTTGGTGGAGTGCCTCACACATATGCAATTATTGAAATCAATATTATTCAGTGAAACATGGCACAAAATGGGGTGTGTGTTACACTCCAACAAATGTTATTTATTTCTGGAAAAGAAAGTGATTTAATTGTAATTAAACTACATAAATAACTTTACTCATCCAAAATAAAAAATGTGAACAATGTGTATTTCAATGGAGGAAAAAATTAGGACACACCCACACATTTTCACAGCTGTATCAGATCAGGTGCCCATGATCAGAACATCGCGGCCCAGCATTTTGAAGAAGGATTGCATTATTTAACCGTCAGACATCAGCCATTCCACCATCCGGAAAATTGTTTACAAATGGAGGACATTCAATACAAATGCCCCCATGCCCGGGTTTGGCTGTCCAAGCAAGTTCACTCCAGAGCAGACTGCGAGATACTAAAAAGTCAGTATGGAAGCGCATGGCTCTACTATCAGAAAGAGACAAGTTTGACCGTCATGGGAGGTGTTCAAGGAGGAAACATTTGCTCTCTAAAAAGAGCATTAAGGCCAGACTAAAGTTTGCCAGAGTGAACACGGACAAAGACCATGTCTTCTGAAGTAATATTCTTTGGACGGATGAGTCTAAAGTGGAATTATTTGGACATCAGAATGGACGACATGTTCCAAATACGAAAATACAGCATTCCAAGGAAATAACCTCATACCAACTGTGAAGCATGAAGTGGAAGTGTCATGGTTTGGGGAGGCTTTGCTGCAGCAGGACCTGGCCAGAACACCATCATAGAATCCATCATGACATTCTACTGTTTCAGCAGAGGATGCTTGAACATGTGAAACCATCTTTAAAAAAAAAAAAAAAAAAAAAAAAATTAAGCTGAAGCATAACTGGACACTGCAATGTGACAATGACCCAAAACATACCAGTAAATCAAGCCACAGATTGGCTGAAAACTAAGAAGTGGTGAGTCCTGGAATGGCCCAGTCAAAGTTTAATCTATTGAGATGCTGTGGGGGTGACCTTGAAACGGGCTGTGCATGCAAGAAACCCCGCAAACATCTCACAACTGAAAGAATTCTGCATTGCGGACTGGGGCAAACTTTCCTCAGATTGATGTCAGACACTGGTAAAGGACTACAAGAACTGTCTCACAGAAGTTATTTCAGCCGGGACACACACACACACACACACACACACACACACACACACACACACACACACTAGTAATTAGGGGGTAGGGTGTCCTAATTTTTACCTCCATTGAAATGCGCATTATTCATATCTTTTGGTTTGATGAGTAGAAATGTTAATTTATGATGTTTAATTAAATTAAGTCACTTTCTTTTGCAGAAAGCAAGTTGGACATTATGTGAACATTTTCTTAAAGAATAAATTTAATTTCATCGAGTTTATGATTAAATGGGGTGTCTAAATTTTTTTCACGTGAATGTGTGTGTGTGTGTCTGTGTGTTTTCCTTTTGGCTTTTTCCCTTTTCAGGGGTCGCCACAGCATATCCTATGATTCGCATTTTGGATTTGGCATAGGTTTTTGTCAAATGCCCTTCCTGACACAACCTTTTAGCAAGGGGCAGAAACACGCTGACGACTATACAGCTACCCTTTCCAAAAGCCAGAAATGGTTCTTTTACATGAACCTCTCACCATAGACCGTGAGAGACATGGATTGCCTTTGATAACCCAGTTAGCTGCACTGGGGGGGGGAGAGTGACAACCTTGTGGAGAGTGGGACTCGAACCCCCAACCTTCGGATCAGCGATCCAGCACTGGGTGTGTGTATATGTGTGTGTGTATATGTGTGTATGTGTGTGTATGTGTGTGTGTGTGTGAGAAAAACCTGAACTTCAGAAGCTGAAGCCCACTAATATAGCACTGGAAATGAATACTTGACTTGTTCTTTTAACTATATGTGAATTTTTGTTGATTAGTTTGGAATTTATAATTGAAATATTAAATTGATAACTGTTGCCATTTTAGCTTGTGGTGACAAAACTTCCATGAAAATTTTGTTATCCAAAATTTAGATTTTTTTTTTTTTTAGATTTTTCTGAATTTTCCAAGAATATCTGACACTAGGTGGGACAGGGTTTTATGAAAATGTGGTGATTTGACACAGAATGGCTTGTAATGGTGCTTTTGATTCCAGGATTTTTTTTTTCTTTTTTTTGGCTGTCAAACATCCCCCCCCCCCCCCCTTTAAGGAGCTGAACATGAAATCTGCCCTGTTATTGAGGAATTCTTATCTCTTTATCTTTTCACTATTCACCCTTCACTTCCCTTCCCTCCCATGCTTCCCCTGCTCCTGAAACTGACCTTGATTCCTATAGCAATAAAATACTGCTTTTGTGGTGTGAGTCAAGGTTCAGACATGAGGCACGGAGGAAATGGGTGGAGCAACACAGTACGAAAGGAAGGAATCAAAAGGCATTCTGGCTGGGTTTTATACAATTTACTTTTGCCTTAGTCTGTTTGTATTCGCCGAATTATTGTCTCACATGTGTGTTTACATTTCTAGCCTGCCAAGTGACTCCCAATTAGGAAAGTTAGAATGGTATTTCAGGACATGGTCCCTTTCTCTGTCCTTCTAACCTGTAAGCGATTGTTGTCATGACAACCAAATTATTAGTCTCATGTTGTCTGTGAGCTGGAAAATTGCTTTTCTCTTTCACTTTGTGTTGATGGTGTGAAGTGGTGGGATGATGGCAACAGCAGTGATATTCTCCTTTCAGTGGGAACTCATTGTCATGCTTCTCTTTCTAACACTTACAAAACGCAAAGCTTTTTACAAATGAGACCTTTAAAAAAAAAAAAAAAAAAAAAAAATTTCATTGGGTTCATTGTCCCGTAGCTTGAGCGCCATAAACCGCATTCCTTGTGGTTGCTTTACACAAAGACTCCTTTGTCAAAGAGAGGTGTAGGATGTCCTGTAGGCAGAAGCAGAATGTGACAAGGTGTTAAAAGAAGTTCACTCCTTCTAGTAATAAGCAGTCAGTCAGCTACAGCACATTGGCACAGACCATTCCACTTGCTTTGTTGTAGAACAGACTGATACTTCATCTTGTTTATCAGGAAGTCTAAGTACACCCGGCAACAAATCTGTAACGGCGCCACTGTTGCTGTGTACGTACTGTCCGGCAGTAGTAAACATATTTAAATAAATAAAATGGGTACATGCAAAGTAATGCTTGAAAGAAACTTTTCCTTAAAGCTGTAAAAAGTGTCTGAATGTGAAACCATAACTATAAATTGAAGTTCAACAGAAATACATTAATCAGTCATTATATGGTTTGAAAATTGTTTGCATTTAAAATAGTACAGTGAGTCGTCGACTTACAACCTATGCGTTTTACGTCTGATCGACTTTACAACTGCAAAAGTGGTGAAGCATGATTCATGGCGGTGCAGCGCGAGTGTTGCGTACGACGGTTGTTTGTGCTGCCGGCAGCGCCAACATCTTAAAAGGCCAAGCAGGAGAAGATGCAGCTTCACTTTCTAACTGCTCCGAGCAAATCTATTCATCTACTTTCAATGCCACGTCACTGTGGCGTGAAGCAGAGAGCCAATCCTTTCTGTGTGGGTGGGTCTGATACCTTGAAACTCTAATTTTATTGGACTCACACGCTGCAGTGTTTATGTGACAGGAAGCGCGTCCCAAGTTTTGGCAATCAGCTGGTCTGCAGGTTGAAGTTTTTCCATGTCTGTCCATTTGTGTTTGTTTGCCAGCTGTGCTTGGCTTCGTGGAAATGAGCCGATCAAAACGAGGAAAATTTATCTCTTTACCCAAACAACACGCACAGTCTGTGGCTGTTGTTATAATCCAATAAAATTGGAGTTTGAAGCTATCGGACCCGCCCACACAGTGGAGTACAGAAAGGATTGGCTCTCCGCTGCGTGTCACAGTGGCGTGGAATTGAAAATAGATGTATTGATGGATGTAAATGCGCGAGATTTATTCATCTGTTTTTGTTTGACGTGAGTGTATTTGGATGGAAAGTCGACATACGACCAGATCAAGTTACGACCGGTCTGCCGGAACCAAACGCGGTCGTAATCGATGACTCACTGTACATAGTATTCTCTGGTTTTTCTTGGTAGTCTTTCGGCTTTTTCCCTTTTCTTGGGAGTCACCATAGTGAATCATCTGAATCACACATTTGATTTGGGATAGGTTTTTACGTCGGATGCCCTTCCTGTCACAACCCTTTCGCAAGGGACAGAAACACGCTAATGGATTTGAAGCCTCCTCTTTACGAAAGTCAGCAACAGTTCTTTTCCATGCCTCTCACCATAGACGTTGAGAGACATGGCTCGCCTTTGATAACCCAGTTAGCTGCACTGGGGGGGACAGTGACAACCTTGTGGGGACTCGAACCCCCAACCTTAGGATCAACGATCCTGCACCCTATCCACTAGACCACCACTGCTAACCAGATGATCTTGAGCCCAATTTGCCATTTATGATAATTAGGGGGTTGTTCACAATTTTAGGCTGTTTCAAAATGAATCCCCTTCCTTCCGGCTTTTTCTGGGAGTCGCCACAGCGAATCATCTGATTCGGCAGAGGTTTTTACGTCGGATGCCCTTCCTGTCACAACCCTTTTAGCAAGGAAGGGAAACACGCTGGCGGCTTTGCAGCTACTCTATACGAAGTCAGCAATGGTTCTTTTACATGAACCTCTCACCATAGACAGTGAGAGACGTGGCCCGCCTTTGATAACCCAAGTAGCTGCACTGGGGGGGGGGCGGGGTGGGGTGGGGGGGGCAGTGACAACCTTTTGGGGACTCGAACCCCCAACCTTTGGATCAGCGATCCTGCATCCTATCCACTAGACCACCACTGCCCCGCACTGTTTGGAAATGACTATCTGACCAAATAATCCAGTGCGTAAGAGGTCACTGCCATCCCAATTTAAACTCGAAGAGGAAATGCTTGATATTTTTAAAGTTGTTTATAAGTAACATTCATTTGCAGAAGGCAAAGTGGAGATTGCTGAATAGTCCCTGAAAAGGGTTGTTGAGGTTTCTGGTTTATTTTTGCATTTGTAATTTGAAGACTTTTATCCAAAATAATAGATTAATAATGCATTACGTATTTCGTGTCATCGTGTCTTGTGTGGTGTGTCCCCCCCCCTTAGAGATCTTAAGTTATGTTTGCTAATTATTTTGCAGCAAAATCGAATGGGCTTCATTTTTTGTAAAAATGTCTTGGTTACAGTAGACTCCATTATCCTGTAACATTTATTTTGTTGGAAATCTGTTTGGAAACAAAATGGTTTCGTGCCTGATGTCTTGGTCATAAATCAATTACCGATAACATTTTTAGAAGTTTGGCAGATAAGACATTTTAAAACCTTTTTTGTACAGTATTGCAGGTGTACAAGAACAAGTAGGTACATGGAAAGACTGATTCTGAGACGAAAAACAATCTTGCTTTCATATTACATTCCTACTGACTGAATGGTAACACATCATTCCAATATAATCATTTATAAGGTGCTGTGTTCTGTCCTGACAAGTCTGTAGGTACAATGAACCTGACATATTGGCCACTGACATTGTTAAAGGTGCAGACATCATGCACTACATTCGAAACTGTGTTATCATGTACTTATATGTTGAGGTGGAAGATATGGTGGGCTTAGATATGTCTCCCAGACCTGTTTTTACAGAAAGAATGTGTGTGGCGTGATATGGAACACATTTTGTCAGTTGCACTGAAAAACCCGAGAAATGAAGCCCCAAGGTTTTTCATTCAAACCAGATTTTACTATTCATGAATCCAGCTTGCGTTCTCCTTGACAGAAACGCAAGCGACCCAACAATAAGAGATTAGGCAATTCCTTAGTTTATGGCTCCTTCCTGAGTTATTTAGTAATGTTGTAACATTGCTGATAATGTGGAGTCGGTGCAGTGAGTATGAACAGCTGGATTCTACACAACGACATTGTGCCAAAGGTTGTTTGCAAAGTATGCAAATGTAAGATTGGCAGATCAAGAAAACAAGTCAAATTTGTTTAACCACCCAGAGAGAACCCCAAAAGAATGTGTGTTGAAATCCAGACAATGCAGGGAGGTGCTTATGATCAGCTCCATAGCTAGAACCGGTGCTGAAGCAAACGGATCCGTCTGGATAGGATCTAGTAATGAGAGAACAAATAAGCATTGGAAGTTGTTTTGGTTTACCTGGATAATGAAGTAATACCAGAACAACCCAAAATTATATGTTTGACCAAATAGGTCAGTAAAAGAGTAATCTGGGGATTTATGGAAAGAAAAATAAAAAGAAACTTTAAGCCTAATGCTTACTAACTAGAATTTTAAGCACCTCCTATAAATAGCTAATCCTGATTGACATTTTGTGTCACAAATAGCTCTGCTGTATCAAGAACACTGATAAGTGTGAGGGTGAAAACCAAAATTACCAGAAACATTTTTAAATGTTTGATAAAAACCCTCCAATTAATCCGGGGTTGGGTTGCAGGGGCAGCAGCCTAAGCAATAAGGTCCAGATGTCCCTCTCCCCAACTACTTCCTCCAGCTCTTCCAAGGGGACACCGAGGTGTTCCCACCCCAGCCAAAAGACATAATCCCTCCGGCGTGTTCCGAGTCGACCCGGGATCTCTTCCTGGTTGGACATGCCCAAAACACCACACCAGGGTTGAACAGAATTGCTGAAAAAGGACGGCCTTGGTGGACTCCAACCGTCATCCACATCTGTTGTTAGCAATGTGAACCAAGCACTGGCTTTGGTGATGGAGACAGAATAGCCCGTGGCAACGGGTCCAGTACACCGTACTCCAGGAGCAACCCACACAAGATAGCAAATGGGACAAGGTCGAAAGCCTTCTCCAAATCCACGGAACACATGTGGACAGATTGGGCAAACTCCAACCCCCCCTCCAGGATCCTGTAGTGTATAGATTTGGTCGAGTGCCGTAGGACGAAAACCACATTATTTCTCTTGAATTCAAGGTTCAACCATTGGTCAGATCCTCCTCTTCAGTACCCCTGCATAGACTTCCCCGGGTAGACTGAGGAGTCTGATTCCACTATATTTGGAACACATCCTCCAGTCCCCCCTCTTTTGAAAAGGGGGACTTCCACCATTGTTTGCCAATCCAGAGATACCACTCCCGAGGACCACGCAATGTTGCAGAGACGTGTCAACCAAGACAGTCCTACAAAATCCAGAGCCCTGAAACTATTCAAGGTGGATCTCATCCACCCACAGAACCCGACCACCGAGGAGCTTTTTGACCTCCTCGGCAGCCTCAGCTCCGGTGACAGGTGGGTGGTCTTCCTCCTCCACAGAGGGCGTGTTGGTGGGATTGAGGAGATCTTTGAAGTATTCCTTCCACCTCCCAACAACACCCCCAGTCAAGGTGAGCAGCTCCCCACTTCCACTGTGAATAGTATTTGTGGAGAACTGCTTTCCCCTCCTGAGGCATCAGATCATGGTCCAGAACCTTTTCAAGGCCAACTGATAGTTGCTTTCCAGGCCCTCACTGAACTCCTCCCACACTTGAGATTTTGCATCAGTAAGCTCGGACTGCAGAATGTTTGGTCAGCCAGTACCAGTCTGTTGAATCAGTCAGTGTCTCAATAGACAGTGAGAAACATGGCAGGCCTTTGATAACCCACTCTGCTGCACTAGGGGACAGCAGTGACAACTGTTGATAGTGGGGCTTGAACTCCCGACCTTAGGATCAGTGATCCAGCACCCTTCCATTTGGCCACCACGGTCACTTTTTAAATACTTGTAGTACTATCGTGTCCAGATTATACATGCTTTTTCAGTAAGTGCGTTTTATTAAAATTGTTTCGAAAGGTTGTCTAGTCTAAAGGATCCCTGTTCTTTTTCTTCAAGTTTATGTTTCTTTATCTAACTCGATTTTCATCAACATACCATGTATCAACAATAATGTGAATCTACAAACTGTGTTTAGCTTTTTAGTTTAGCTTTTGACAAATGTTGAGTTGAATGATTTCTGCTGTATAGCTTGAACAATGTCTTAAAAAAAATTAAATTAAATCACAGACTGAAATATTCCTCACCTCCCTTTTCACATTGACACTGCCTTAAGCACCAGTTGGCCTCATCTGGCCGTGGTTACTTATTGAGCCATTTTCCATAGGCTTCTATTTGAAGTAGACATGCAGATGTGTGATTAAACCCTGGAAGTTTTGCTTTCCATATGGGGCAGTGGTAGCCTGGTGGTAGGATGCTGGATTACTGATCCCAATGTCTGTAGTTCAAGCCCCACAGTCATCTGTTTGTCACTGCCGCCTCCCCAGTGCATCTAACTGGGAATCAAAGACTGGCCATGTCTCTCGCTGTCTATGGTGTGAAGCATGGAAAAGAACCATTTCTGATTTTAGTCAAGAGGATGCTACATGGTAGTCAGCATGTTTCTTGCCCAACGCCCAACCTGCTTAGGACTAAACGTTTCAGAAAGCGAATGAATGTTTTCCATAGTTTGTGTTAATAAAGTTAGCTAGCTCAACACATGTAATTAGATAGCTGGATACCCCTTTCACGACTAGTTTCCAAACAAACAAATCATGTGACTGGGCAGCACCTTCTTCCTTGTGCTTTTAGTTGACTATTACATTGGGTAACTATGTGGGGCCAGTGGCGTAGTGGTTAGGGTGCTGCGCTCATGATCGGGAGGTTGTGGGTTCAAATCCCACTGAGACCCTCACTGTGCTAAGACCCCCGCGCAAGGTCTCAACCACAAGTGTGCCTCTGTTCACCCAGCAATATAAATGGGTACCAGTAAAAATTTACCGGGAAGGTAACCTGCAATGGACTAGCATCCCATCCAGGGAGAGTTAAACTCCTGGTCGCTTCACGCGATGGAAACCAGGGATAAGCACCCACCTGATGAACCATGAGGCTCAGGTGTAAAAATCCAACAGACTTTACCTACCTACCTACATTGGATAAATAATACACAAATGAATGATTTTTAACCAGTTCTACATTTCTAGATAGTATGCTCTCTTCCACCTTGTGTTCATTTTTGAATATTGATACCGAGTCTGATTTATGGTGCTGTCTTTGTTATACTGTTAGTGTTTGGGTTATCAAAGGCGGGCCATGTCTCTCACTGTCTATGGTGAGAGGTTCATGTAAAAGAACCATTGCTGACTGTTGTAAAGTGTAGGCTGCAAAGCCGTCAGCGTGTTTCTGTCCCTTGCTAAGAGGGTTGTGACAGGAAGGGCATCCGACGTAAAAACCTACGCCAAATCAAATGTGCGAATCAGATGATTTCACTGTGGCGACTCCCGAGAAAGGGAAAAAGCCGAAAGCAAAAGAAGAAGAAGAAGGAGTGTTTGGGTCTCTGCTGGTTCTTACATTGAGATCAGATATAACAAAGTAACCTTGATCATGTTCGCAGCCCAATTACCACAGCCCTCCCAAAGTCCCCACTACACACTCATCCTCCTCTTTCATTCTCTCACTCTTTCTTTCTTTTGTTATATTAAAAGCAAAACGTGTAGCCCATTATTGAAACGTCAACCACAGAGCTGCTCTAGTAACTAATAGGTTTCTGCCCTTCAGCACTTTTCTGTTTTGCCTTAACACACTCCAATGGCTTTTGTTTTTGCAAGAAAATGTGGTTTCCTCCTATGTCTGTCCCTCTGCCTCTCTTTGTCTTCCTCTCTCTTGTTCAATGGTACACACATTAGTAATGTTCAGATTTAAAAGTAGAGGTAACTAGGATTTTTTTATTTTTGGCATTGATACAAAAAACAATAAGGACAAGAATGTAAAGTATTTCATTAGTTTCAAGCGAACTGTGAACCTCTCTTGTAAAACATTTCCCACAATGTTGGTTTCATCTCTTTCAAATTCGTTCTTTGAATTTGTGCGGGTCAGTTTGAAATTGCTGCGCTTTGGAGACGTTAGTTTAAGATGGAAAAAGGAAAGAACGCTTTTTGTAAACAAAAGACAAAGTTCTGAAAAACCACTTCAAAGCCACTGAACATCCGCCGGTGCAGTTTTGTTGTAGCTCATGCCAGACAGCTAAAGGAAACTACTGTGAAATCAACTGCGAAACCACACTCTATGGAGATTTCAACAGCAACGGATGAGCAAGTTTGTTAGTTTGAACTACAAGTGATGTGCATTACAGTGAAGTCTGTGATAAAAGCCTGAAGCTCTCTGAAGCGCCCAGCCAGCAGAAATAAACCAGGGTTGAGTGGCCCAGTCAGAATTCAAACCATAATCCCTTTGAGAACCCGTGACAACAGCTTGGTAATGCCATTTGTTGAGAGCCTCAACCAGTCTGGATATTTTTTTTTTTTTTTAGCGTCGTGCCGTTGTTGTCGCAGTGAACTTTGCGGATTGTCCAGAAGGACCACTGTTTGCAACAGCTGCCCGACGAGATTTAAAGAAAGGTTAACTTGAAAGGATAGGCATTTAATAAAAAAATAATGATTTAGACTCTACCTAAAAGCGGCGCTCCCCAGGAGATTTTTGTGGGCTGTTTCTTTTCTGGTCCTAAATAATGGATTATTCTATCAAATTTTGTTGTAAAATTTTAAGCCATGTGCTCTGGAAAAACCAGTAGAGGTATTACTAAACGTACGCTGCAAAATATTTCTAATTCAGCATTTGATTGTTGTTTCAGTTAGGAAAACAAACCTGTCTTTCAATACGTTCATAAATGTCATCATTAATCAAGTATCTGCCAAAGAGCAAATGGCCAGTATTTTGACTCATGACGCCTAACGCTGAATCAGCCTTGTGATATATAACAGCCAATCAGATGGACACCAGGTGGACTTGCAAGGCATCCAGAATTAAACTGATGGTTTATGTATGGTACTTCTTCTTCTTCTTCTTTTCCTTTCGGCTTTTTCCCTTTTTCAGGGGTTTCCACAGTGAATCAGCTGATTCGCATGTTCGATTTGGTATTACGTTGGATGCTCTTCCTGACACAACCCTTTAGCAAGTGGCAGAAACACGCTGATGGCTATGCAGCTACTCTTTATGAAAGTCAGCCATGGTTCTTTCACATGAACCTCTCACCATAGACATTGAGAGACATGGCCGGCCTTTGATAACCCAGTTAGCTGCAGTGGGGGGGATTGGAGGGGAGGGGGGTGAGACAGTGACAACCTTGTGGAGAGAGAGTGAGACCCCCAGTGAAACCCCCAACTTTAGGCTCGGCGATCCAGCGCCCTTTGCCACCAGGCCACCACTGCCCTAATGTATGGTGCTTCACCAGAATATTTGAATCTTTTTATTGGGAAATAATTTGCACATTTAGAATTAATGAATCAAATGCACGGACATTGCTTTGTGTGTAAGACCAAAGCATGTGTGAGAATGGAAACGGTGTCACAGAGGTTCTTTTCAGTTGGTCTGCAAATTATCCCCTGAGCCTCTGTTGGTTTTTCAGAGAGCAGACTTGTGGTTGCTAGCAACAGAGCGCAGGTGTTAGTGAGGTTGCCACTCCTTACTTCCTGCTAGACTTTTCATTTTCCATGCTTTACACTCTCACCACTCTCCCTCCCTCTTGCTGTTTCTCTCTCTCGCTCTCTCTCTCTCTCTCTCTCTCTCTCTCTCCCCCTCACACACACACACACACACACACACACACACACACACACACACACCTCATACCCAGTCAAAAGTGAGCAGTTATTATAATCTCGGCAGTGGAGGGAGGAACCACCTTCTGTTGTGCCTTCACCTTTTGTTCGTTTCGTCCCTCGGATCCAGGGACATCTCTCTCTTCAGGTAAAGGTCGGGTTGGATATGTAAATGTGTGCATTTGTAGTACCTGAGTCCAGTAGCACTAATAGCATTGTTTAAGCCTGATTAATGACTTCCATCTGAGATCTGGTTTCTTTGTGATATCAAGACGTATGGCTCTCGCTTTCGTCTCAGCAGCAGGTGATTGGATTCCCTGCAGCTGTTCTGCAGGGTAGGAGAAGCTTTGGAAAACACCCTGCTGAGAAACCCAGACCCTCTCCTCCCCCATCCCACCTCCTCCCAACCTTCAGTTTCCCATAAGGCCCTTTTGGTTGGCCTTGCATACTTAATCCTACAGCAGAACAATAGTGAGCCAACTCGCAGGCTGCCAAAGAGTGTTTGGCACTGAACTTATCATTGACTCATAATTTAATTTAGAAGGGCAGGGACTAATCTGTAACTTGTATTAAATTCTAAGCCTTGTGCTTTAATCCATAATGACCTACTGTTTGAAAAATGAGGGAAGCTCCTGCTTACATTATTTGACATTCTTTTCTACAATGCTGCTTCCAGGTCTGGTGTCGTCCAAGTGGTTTATATTCATTGACTGCATTCTGCCGCTACAAAATAAATACAACACAAGCACTCATTGCATCACCTTCTCTGCATGTTTAAGTTGATGTTACTTGGTAACTCTGTGGTATGTAAATTACCTAGACAGGCTCTTCCTACCCACCGCTTTTCTGTTCACCTGTTTACCCATGTGGCTCTAGTCTGCCACGGCAGACTCTCCCACGCTTCCACATCGCGCGAGCACTCGCTCAGTAATGACTGAAAGCCAGCAGCAGGTGAGCCTCATACAAAGGCCACTTCCACTCTTCGTCTTGACAAGACCCTAACAGGAAATCTGCAGGGATCTGGTTCCTGCGAGAAGTCAGGTGGAAATTTTTCTCTCTCTCTCTCTCTCTTTTTTATTTTTAAAAAAAAAAAAATATTTTTTTATTTTTCTTTTCTCACAAGCTGCCGTGCAACAATGAGAGCAGTCCTTTTCAAGTGTGAAAGGTGAGCCGGCTCACTCAAATCGGCGATCATTTTGCATCTTGAATGACTGGCGCTCGGCGGCATGCGGATTGCAACGCTGCCTCTTTCAAGAGAGGAAGCCATGTGCACTTGTGGTGATCTTTATGTAGGAGCGAGACAATCACTTTGGAACTCACACGGTAGCTTTTTAAAAAGAAAAAAAAAAAATGTGCTCTGCCCATCTAATGAGTTATAGTGAATAATGGGGCTCTTTTTGAATGTAGGTTACGACGTGGAGGATGAAAGCGAAGAGGCCTGACCTTATTTGCTCACTATCCATTATACATAAGTTGTGGTTCCTTTTTGTTTTTAACCACCGCGCCCTAGCTTGTCCGCGTGTTGTTTATTGCACAGTTAAAGGTTCCCTGATTAAATTTATTTGGTTCAAGTATGTACAATTTCCTTGATATTTTCCCCCTGAGGTGTTGCTTTTAGCGTCAGTGGGGGGGTTTCCTGTGTGCTCTAGATTGTATTTATTTTCTGCTGTAAGACTGAAACCAAAAGGCTTGAGTTGCAGAAAGGCTTGCGGTTAACAGTCATGTAATCTTTGTGACAGTTGTGTTTGTGTATGTGCGCGATTGCTTGCTTGCTGCGCTGATATTGCAGCATGTCGCCTATGGTAGTCTGGCATGAATTGCATGCTGTTCATCCTGCCTTTCCAACCATCAGACTAGGGGGTTTGGCATCTCCACACCTACCAATTTAGCACCTCAAATGTGGTCAGCAGGCCAGCCTCAGGAGGCCAGGCTGAACTCAAATTACAGAGAGCTTTTGGTTTCCATGAATCAGATTTTCAGTGACTCCTGCTCTCTAATTATAGGTCATGGCCGTTTGTTGCCCGATTTGTTTTATGACTCGGAGGTATTGCAAGATTCTGGTATGTAGCCAGCTCAAGCTTAACACATGAGACTACTTACAAAAACAGGAGTGCAATCTCTTGCTATCGCCATTAATTTCATACCAGGGTTTAGAAAAGAAAAAAAAAATAGTAGGGGGGTGCATTACGGACTTAAGATTGCAATTTCTGGTTTTGTTTGTTTGTTTTAATTTTTTTTTCGATTTAAAAAAAATAAATAAAGATTTTGACCCTTTAGACTTGCCCAGGGTTGAGACTTGTTCCGCCAGCATTTTATTCTGCATCTACCTCAGACAACCTTTTCAATAGTCAGTCTGCCAATATATTTATTTGCAATGTTTACCCCATTTTTTTCACCCACTAATGTTGCCAGATCACTTTGTGTAACTTACACCTTGTGCCTTTTTTCCTTTTTTTTAAATGGTGAAAAATCATGGCTGGGGAAAGAAAGCCCCAGTGTCGAGCTGTATGTTTTGGCTAGATTTGCAAAAGGGTTTCTGTTTAATGGCCAAATATGTGGTTTTCTCTGTTCTTTGTTTGTTTTCCACCAGTCGTTTTCCTTTCAGACACTGTTTTTTCTCATGTGCTGGAATGTTGGAAGAAAAGCAAAGCGACGACTCCGCTGCCTTCAACCTTGATGACATTTATTCCTGTTCAGGATGCGAGTTTGACGGGAGGATGTTTCATGACTTGCAGACACTTTTTGTCGAAGGGTCGAGAGTTTTTTGTTTCCCTTCAGCTTTTAAAACTCCTCAGTGGTGTGTTTACGTGCTTCAGATTAATGATGTTAACCTGGAAGAGTGTGTGGACTGTAGTCTTTCTAAACATAGCGTGACATTAGTTAAACTCTGTCAACACCGTCGGGATTAGGTTAAAAAGTCTCTCTTGATTGATGGAGATCCACATTGCTTGAGCATGTCTGCAATTCAATTAAATCTTGTGGTTATTTAAAGGGCTGCCAATGGGACCATTTTTGAGATAAAAGACGGTGCATAACAATCGTTACTCTGCGTCATGGCAGTGAATTATTGTGTTTTTAGTTTAACTTGGAATGGCATTTTGTCTCTGAGACAGACATTTCCTGTTTACAAACCTATTCAATGAACCATCTTTGTATTTCAATTAAACACTACACCTGATTATAATGATGATGATGATGATGATGATGATGATTATTATTATTATTAAAATCCATGTCATTCTTGGTGTGTATTTACTTATTCACACCAAATATTTTATGTCTTTTGCAAACACATTTTTTGAATATTGCAGAAAATTCATAAGGCGAGTGAGTTCCTGGTAACACTTGTTATAATACCATGAAACAGTCATTCCCGGAGCTGAAGTTCTTCAGACTCATTGGCGTTTTTATTTATTCATTTTTTATTGTCTTTGGCATGTTAGTACGGATGCTCCCCGACTTACTTTCATTGGTTTTACGTAATATTTTGATTTTACGTTTGAAAAAAAAAAGAAAGATGTCAAATTTTGAGTTTAGCGTTCTCTCTGTAGTACGAGAAGTACCTACGTAATGACGTAATGACGCTGCGTCTATTGTTTACAAACGACAGACTGAACGTGCCCCTCCTTCTTCCCAGTTCACCGCATGTTACCCTTGTGTCAAGACGTCGTCCCTGTGATCTTTGTGTTTACACTGTTTTGCGGACTTTTGTAACCCTAAGTAAATATGGTTGGTCAGAAGCGTAAGCCTACTAGTGATAGCGGTAATCAGAAAAAGCGGCAAGCCATCTCGTTAGAAACGAAGAAAATTGATGCTGGTGAAAAACACGTGAATGTCGCACGTTTCTTCCAAATGGCTCCGTCGACCATCGGAACCATTTACAAGCACAAAGATCGCATCACAGATCATGTTAACGGTTATATTTGATACTGTATTTGGTATTTGCTGAGTGAATTTGATTAAAATGTATCTATTTGAAATTATTTTGCTTGAATTTAATTTATTTAAAATTAATGTTGATATTATTTACAATATTATGTTTATAATAATTGATTTAGGGGTGTTTTATGAGCTACGGTAATGGTATTTATGGATGTATAGTACAGTATGAACGTCATACGTCACTAGAACATACAGTAACAACTTACGTTTTTTTCACCTGACGTTCGGCCATCCGGAACCGAACTAAAACATAAGTTGGGGAGTGTTTGTATTTGTACTGTGACATTTCTTGGTCTTTGCTATTGATTACACCAAATATTACAGATAAAGTTGGTCTTGATTAAGTACAGCTGCCTTTAAAGATGTTTTGTTTAGTTTTTAAATTAACACCTTCTTCATAAAATGGCTGGTTTTATTAAGTTGAAATTGGTTTAGAATGGACATGGATATTGAGGAACTGGTCATCAGTATAACTGCCAAATCTTATTTGGACTCTGCATTGATCTGGACTCAAACTTTGGCTGACATGTACTCAAATTCTTTGGGCTTGGTCTTGACTTGGTCTCAAACTTTTTTGGGCTTGGTTTTGGGTGCAAACTACTTCGGGTTCAGTCTTAACCTGGTCTCAAATTACTTTGGGCTTGGTCTTGACCTTGTCTGTACTAGTCCTAGGCTTGGAGTTGCAATCAGCAAATGTGGTCTTGACTACAGCTCTGGTTAATCTTATTTTGATTTTCCCTCCTTGAAATTATTCCGATTAAAAATTATTTTTAAGGAGTAATTATTATGTCATGAAAAGAAAGGGAAATTTACTGATAATTACTAAACACTGACTCCTGTCATTAAATAAATGGCTCTTTAAATTTTTATTTTGTAAAGTGTTGCTGCATGTTTATCTGCTATAAATGCTGACCTGTGACACAGAAATAACCTACTAGAACACGTGTGTTCATATAAACCTGTGATCTGCTTTGCAACTGTTAATAGAAAATCCTTGTATATTTTGTTCATATTTAATCATTCACAAATGCTATAGTATAAATTATCAAATCAGTTGAGACTGAAAGCCTTCCTTGACTTTGTTTACTATTCTGAGAACAGACTGAACTAAAGCGTGCAGCCCATCCCGCACCCCATCCTATCACAATAGACATTATTTCATGTATTTGCTCACTCCTCGTCTGGTTTTATTTTCAAACCCCCCCGTTTTATGGTAATAAACACAGACATGGTTTCTCTGGTTAACATTACAGACTTGTTGCGCAGATGTACTTTTTCCACCCTTGGGGGTTGTGCAGTGGTCACCAACGAGATTTGACCTGACCTGAACACCCAAACTCCCCACACCCTGTCTGACCAAGCCCTGACTCAGCCTTACAGACAGGGTCAGATGACCCTTAAAAAAAGAGCTCCTGGCCTTTAGCATATGTCACTGAGTGAAATCATGCCGTTGTTGGTGAATCATAACTTTTAATAGTGGTTTCTTAACCAAAAGACTTTTTTCATATAAATCAGTTTTTCTTTACTTTTTTGAAATCCACTTCCTTCCCTTCAGTGTTTTGAGAAATATGAATCAAACTTTATTCAGTTCGCCCATTCACACTGTAATCATGTAATCCTGGGGCAGTGGTGGTCTAGTGGTTTAGGGCACTGGATCGCTGATCCAAAGGTTGGGGGTTCGAGTCCCGCTCTCCACAAGGTTGTCACTGTCCCCCCCCAGTGCGGATAACTGGGTTATCAAAGGCGGGCCATGTCTCTCACTGTCTATGGTGAGAGGCATGTAAAAGAACCATTGCTGACATTCGTAAAGAGTAGGCTGCAAAGTCGTCAGCGTGTTTCTGTCCCTTGCTAAAAGGGTTGTGATAGGAAGGGCATCCGACGTAAAAACCTCTGCCAAATCAAACGTGCGAATCAAGATGATTCGCTGTGGCAACTCCCGAGTAAAAAAAAAAAAAAGGGAAAAAGCCGAAAGGAAGACAATCATGTAATGTCTGAATTGGAGCAAAATGGTAAAGTCAAAACATTTAATGTGTGTGTGTTTGTGGTGGGGTGGGGTGGGGTGGGGTGGGGGGGGGGTGTCCAGTCTTTTCCACAAAGGGGCAGTGTGAGTGCAGGTTTTCAGTCCAATCAGGAGCCACTTTCCACCTGTGAAATGATTAGATCATATTGTTTGTATGTGACAAAAGTATAATCCACACCGGTGCATTGGGGATCCCTCACTTTCCACGGTGAATGGGGACTGAGACCTCCACCTGTGACCGCCAAATTCTGTGAAGTTGGATCGACACCCCAGGACTGACATATATCTTCTTTTCTTTTCGGCTTTTTCCCGTTCTCGAGAGTCGCCACAGCGAATCATCTGATTCGCACATTTGATTTGGCATGGGTTTTTACGTCGGATGCCCTTCCTGTCACAACCCTTTAGCAAGGGACAGAAACATGAAGACTGCTTTTCAGCCTACTCTTTATGAAGGTCGGCAATGGTTCTTTTACATGCCTCTCACCATAGACAGAATTTGATAACCCAGTTAGCTGCACTGGGGGGACAGTGACAACCATGCGGAGACTCGAACCCCCAACCTTAGAATCAGAGATTCTGCGCCCTATCCAATAGACCACCACTGCTTGCATATACGTACATGTATATGTGTACATAACATCAATAATACATATTCGATGCTATAAATGCTTATAATAACAATAAAACATTCAAAAATAATGCATAAGATGTAAATAAAATATAAATACACACACATACAGATGCACGCGCACACAGAAAAATCTAAGTAGTTTTGTTGGTTTGTTTTTTGCTTGTTTTTTTTGCACAATTGGCCTTTTTTTTGCTGCATTTTCTGTAATTTTCCCCCTATTTTTCCTTAATGGCCTCATATTTTTTTTTCTTGATGAATATTAAAAAAAAAAACCCACAATGCACTGAAGCTGCAGAAACTGAAGCACGAAGTAGCGAGGGATCACTGTACTCAAATAACGTGCAAAATAAAATGGAAATAATTACATCCAAGATGTACTGTATATTTCATCTTAAACCCTTCTTTAAACTTATGCAGAAATTTTTTTTAATTTATGCGAAATCATTGGTCATCTTGTGTGGATATAAGGTATTCTGGCCATCGGCAGTAAAATGTTCATATTTTTGAGCTGTATTGGCTTAAAAAGCTATATTTTGAGATTTCCTTTCGGCTTTTTCCCTTTTTTTTCTTTCAGGGGTCGCCACAGCAAATGGTTCACACGTTTGATTTGGCATAGGTTTTTACGTCGGATGCCCTTCTTGACACAACCCTTTAGCAAGGGACAGAAACATGCTGACAGCTTTGCAGCTACTCTTTTACAAAAGTCAGCAATGGTTCTTTTACAAGAACCTCTCACCATAGACCGTGAGAGACATGGACTGCCTTTGATAACCCAGTTAGCTGCACTGGGGGGGACAGTGACAGCCTTGTGGAGAGTGGGACTCAAACCCCCAAGCTTAGGGTCAGCCATCCAGTGCCCTATACCACCAGACCACCACTGCCCTTTATAACAGCTACATTTTATGGTCTTAAAATAAGGTGAACTCACCAAGATGGCTGCCAGGGGGATGGTGTTGCTACTACTTGGTTGACGTGAGGCTCTGCACCCATAACAGCCCTTTGTGAATAAGATTGGACACCCCTGCATTAATTTATCCCCACATGGCCATGTAACTGAAAAGATGTTTTACCACAGCTCGACTGGGAGTCCGGGACCGGGTGCCATGACCAGACAATGTGTTGCTTGTCGTGAAGCAAATGATAATGAAGTGATATTATTTGTTAAAACTGCTCACTACCTACTTAATCCAAATACTTCCACTGAATACTGTGGCAATCCATTCACGTGAAGTGCAACCTTTGATCTGAAACAGGTCGCCAATTTGCTCGCCAATGTCTCAGTTTGCAGGCATTTTTCAGACCATAAGGCTCACTTAAAAAACGTTGAATCTTGAAAAAAAGCTGGCAATGCGCTTTATAACTCGGTGCGCCTTGTGTGTGAGAGCTCCATCTCACTGACACCTTCAAAACCCAAGTGAAGCAAACTAATTCAGAGCTTACCAGCATTCCGGAGGATTAATCAAAGAGCTGCTAGATATTGGTGTCAATAGGTCGTAAGTTAGAGGGATCCGGGCTTTATGTCCAAATACCTAGATAAAGCACCGCTACAGGTGTTTTCCTGACACCTAACCCTCTTGAATTTCAAGTTACACTGATACAGCTCCTTAAGAGTAATGACCTCAGTTCTGTCACGACCCAGGAAGACTTCTAATCTCCATCTCTATTGATCTGACTTCATGTGCGAGGGAATAATAGATAAAATATAGTAATATAATAAAAATAATAGAGGATCCGGGCTTTATGTCCAACTCGCGCAACTGTTAAACTCCGACACTGAAGATGAAGAATTTGATGGATTTGTGGAAGAGGAATGAACTGAAAGTGAGTTTGTTACAGCTGAACAATGTTGAGAGTTATTGTGAGAGTTGAATCGAGTTTGACTTATCTGACTTTTGTTTTGCCTGGTGCGTCTTATAATCCAGTGCGCCTTGTGTGTGGACTGGGCCGTTCATTATTATTGCGCCTTATAATCCAGTGCGTCTCATGACCCAAAAAGTACGGTGGGCTTTTCTCAACAAATATGGATTCATATCTGGGCTCACGTTTGACATGTCTTTCTGAAGATTATCTTCATGGCATTTTTCTTTAATACAGTCAGGTGGGGGATGCATGACACATTACATATACAGTAAGCAAACTGATATGTAGGTACAGATTTGCTGTGTGATACTCTATATGAATTCATCAATTTCCCACATATAAAGTAAAGCTCTGATAAAGGCTTAATCTTGTGTCAAAGCCTCTTGGTTTGTAGACAGGGAGTGACCTGTTCTTTTATGAGCTGTGTTTAAAAAAATTTTTTTTTTTTCACGCGCCCCCCCCTTTTTTTTTTTTTTTTTTTTTTTTTTTTTATTATATTAACAGCAAACTTTCACTAAACATGTTGACATTGTCAGGGCATAAGGAATTGCAGGATTTTGTGCTGCCCCAGGTGAGACAACCAATGCGAAATAATCATGGTGATTTGAAGGCAGCCGCTGTCACGGTCTTCTAGCCAAAGATAATGTGTAATGTCCAGGCAGTGTCCGAAATTTAGGATGCTCTTCTCACAGCATGTGTGCGGCTATGGCCTACGCCTGCTCACCAACAAACGAAAATGTGTAATGAAATGTATGACGCATAATGCACAGAATTCAAATATGACGCAGATGAAACAAAAGATATAGGTGTGTGATTGTGTGTGTGTGTATATGTGTGTATGTGTATATATATATATGTATATATATATATATGTATGTATGTATGTATGTATGTATGTATGTATATATATATATATATATATATATGTATGTATGTATGTATGTATATATGCACACACACACACACACACAAACACACACCTGTCACACTTAGGTTTTATAGATTTTTATTGCACAGGTTGCATACCGGAGCAAAAATACAAGTTATTTTGGTAAATAGGTGTTGACAGGTTTTGTGCTCCTGAGCATATTTCATGAATTACCCTGCAAAAACTAGAGTTTACTGGTTACTTCATAAAGCCTCATGAGACCACACGGAATCTCAAACTGGCAGATTTTGATTGATGTTTTATAATTCAGTGAATTTCCCTACATTCCAGCCTCACGACTGTGCAGCTTATGCTAGTCCAATCCTATGATGGGGTATTTTATGTAAATGAAATACGATTTCCCAGATATGATTCATGCTGTCAGTTGACAGTGTTTCTACATGTAAAGCCTCAAGTCAAACAAGATAAACCCTGCTGTATCGTACCAAGCTAAAAATGAGTAGTTATTTGTTCTTTCATTGTTACTTTTTTTTCCTTCGCATAACTCAAGAAGTTACGCAGGCTACTGGTAAGGCTTGTCATCGGCACAGTTTATAATCCAGCTAAGCCATCTTTTGACTTTGAATGTCAGTTGTTTGAAACTCTTAATTGTATGTTAACCACAAAGTATGGTTTGTAGAGCCAGGGTGTGGACCAAGTACAGGGCCAGTGTATGCAAGCTTGGCAAAACCAAGGCTGCTTGAAGAAAAACTAGCTCTGAACCTCTAATGGTGTGTTTAAAACCACAAAAGAGAAACTGAGCCAGGAAGCGGACTTTGTTTTTATTGAACACTGCTGTCGCTCCTGCTATGATTCTGTATTAATTTAGGTCTTGTTTCCAGTGCCTGTTCTCCAGCTGTACCTCCCTACACTGCCTTTGGCCTTGCATCTTAAACGTAAAGAGACCTCGGGTTGTGGTGGTGTGTCCCTTCCAGAACACACTTACTTACGGTTAGTGTTTGGTGGTCTTGCCTTAGAGTTGTAAGCATTGGTTTTTGGTTTGGAACAGTAGGCTTGCTGGTCGGGAGGCACCATGCTTTTGATTGTAGGAGGTCTGTGTTACTGTTCGCAGGTCCACTTTCCCTGGCTATTAAATGTAGCATATCGCGTAACTGCTAAATGTGTTCAGCAACTCCGTGCAATTTTTATGCATTTTCCTTTTTTTATGCCATGTAAAATTGAAACCACTTGAAAACTTGCTTGTGTAAACACGACTTTGTGGAAGTGTGCCAAGAGACCGGTATTTGGGTGCAGCACTGTTGGTCCATTTCCTTGTCTGATTTTTTTTGTCCTATAGGCATTGTCTTCACATATTCAGTATGTATATTTGCTACGTTTAGGCAATATCATATATATATATATATATATATATATATATATATATATATATATATATATATATATATATATCATATATATATATATAAATTCTGTTACACACACGTACAGTATGCTTTACAATAACAATTATTTAAAATAAGTTTTTACTTTTATTTAATGTGCATATAAAGGACTCACTTGCCTTTTGCATCACATTACAATATATACAAATACGTTTTATAGATATCTGCGGAATATACTTCTCATCGTTTTATCTGTATGAAGAGTGGTATGTTGTGGTTGGTTGGTTGGTTTGTATTTGTGAATGATCATATTTAGGTGACATAAATGGATCTTTTGGTTTTCCTGATAGACCTATGCAATGCTGTAAATACCAATTTAACTGTAAGTTGCATTATGCCATAGCCTAGGTCACCAACCATTTTACTGGAGCTCAATCTACATGAACACTTTGGCTCCAACCCTAAGCTTGCCCAACTGACTATCTATTCCTTGACCTAGATTGTTAACTTTTGGTTGGAGATAAACCTGCAGGAAAGTAGATCTCCTGGAACATGGTTGGTGGCTAGTGTTGTAGCCAAAGTAAGTGGTGTACGCCATTATGAATATGGTAGATTAGTGGATAAGGCAATTGATTGCTAATCCGAAGATCAGCCATTCAGTCTCCACTATCACCACTGTTAGGCCCTCAACTCTCAATTGCTCAGTTGAATTAAAAAAAAAAAAAAAATTCTAAGTTGATCTAGATAAGAGCGTCTGCCAAATGCCATAAAGGTAAATACTGGTTTGCTGGTCTGTCTGCATGTTTCTGCAAATACACCCCAAAACACTGGATAGTGATGAGAATGAGAAAGTCATAGGTTACATATTACTGCACAAAGTCTACAGCGTTTTAATCATAAATCTAAGACAAGTACTTCAGACAAATGTGAGTCCTAGAATAAAAACATTAATTTTTACACAATTGACACATTGCCTACATCACTTTACACCTGGCAAATGAAGAAAGACAGTAGAACATCATTTTTACATCTCATGCGCCATAAGAATGGTTCCCAAAGGACGTAGAAATGCTCTAACTTTGCATATAACAATGTTGAAATGTGGGATTATATTTTCCATCCAATTTTTCGAATAATCGCCCCTTTGATTTCTATCATTTTTTTTGTGTGTGTGAGAAGATATATCGTAAAAACCAACAGCAATCATGTTTTTGTTTGTTTGTTTTTATCTTCGGAACCCTTTGGAAAATATTGATGCCCCTCTTAAGGTAAGGGGACCTGAGGGCCAAAATGTCTTGAATCTCCATGCACCCTCATTCAGCCTTTCTGATTTCATAGCATATAAATGTATCGGGTAGTGTCTTTCAAAAAAATTAGAATTTTCAAGGCTGATTGAGGGCACCACTTATAGATGGCTCCACAAATCAAGACTTTTCACTTTTTGGTCTGCATTTGGGACCTCCAGTGGCTTGCACTCTTTGTGTCAGGAAGGGTATCCGACGTAAAAAGCTATGCCACATCAAACATGTGAATCGGAACATTCGCTGTGGCGACCCCTGGAAAAAGGGAAAAGCTGAAAGGAAATGCTGTAGCTTGCACTCTTATTAAGCTTGGCTAACTCGTGCATACATTTAGATATGTGGAGACCTTTTCATTTCTAAATATGCATAAATGGTCTCCTCTTAATTTTGGCACTTATATATAGGGGTGCCTTCTGTGACAAATCTAGTTTTGGTACATTTTTATCAGGCCACAACTTGGTGCACCGTGGAATTGACCAACTCTCTCTCTCTCTCGGTTGTCTCTTGAATCAAGGAAGTCGATTGGTTGTGCTCTCATCGGTAAGTACGCGTGTGGCTTCGGAGTTCATAGGCCGAAGCGCACACTCTGTTGCAGGTCGGGCAAGGCATGCTTGTTGTAGGGATGACGGTAGACAACATGACTACAACTGCCAGTGGTTATCTCCACCTGTTGCTTCGCCAGTTCCGCATTGCGTAGGCACAACCTAGACCTGTGTGTGAAGCTTATTTCAGTGGAAAAGCCATTGCACTGTGACCGTATCACTCTCTTGACCTCCGAGGTCCTGATTCAGTGGCACAAAGAGTCGTTATGTCTGGGGACAACTTCGGCCGCAGTAGATGATCGTGCCCTTCACGTGCTCTTACACGCTCGAAGCACTCTACAGTGCCTTGCTACTCTGCCTTCCTGACCATTGAAGCTAGTGACGACTGATTTCATCCACCCAGTCTACCAGAGTAGTTTGTGGTGAGCAGTACCAAGAGGTTTCTGTCAGGGATACCTCATCCTTAGCTCCTGGCCAAAAGACCAACCCTGGTAGCACAGGGACTATTTGCCCAATAGCAGGGGGTCTGTTCATAGGCAACAGGGCATGTCCACAAACCGGTGGACCATGCATGCCGGATGTCTAGGGGCAGACCACCTCCAAGTCCTCGTTGTTCAGCCTGGGGCCGCAGGATACCCAGTTTCCGTGTCACCGCGGGGAGGAACTACATCGGGCTTGTCCATGAGAGGCTGATTGGCAGCTTTGCAACCGCCATGTATGAGCAAGGAAGGCTTCCGCACACTAGTTCCCTTTCACTCCATGCAGAGTCAGCTTTTTGCGCATCAATAGACCATTCACACTGACCAAATCTAATTATATAATATTCCTCTATATCCCTACTTTCTGAAGATGTGCAGAAGTATGACATACATTTCTAGATGACGCCTGTTCCAGGTGGCTAAAGAAAAACTGAGTCTCTATCAAGCGTTGTCCACTTGGGATAATGTTGTTCAACACCGAGATGCGAGCCAATCAGATTTCAGATTATGCTCTTCACATGAAGTATACTATTTTGTTTATTTCTGAATATTGTTCAGAATTGATAGGTTTTTAAACCATGCGAAAGAATAATTATTGCTCAGTTTCCAGTTTGTGTGTGCAATTGCATTTTAAAAATATTACCAAATAAATACATGAAACATGAAGCTTGCCCGGTTATTGACTAAATTGGTCCCCTGGGCCCCTTCTGATCTGTTGATATACCAGTTTTTATTTACCTCTTGCCTTGCAGTACTTTTTATTTTCCCAAACAATGGAAACAAAGTGAATGCTGATTTGTACTGGTAGTTTGCTTGGTTTCTTGTTGGCTGCCAAAATTAAGTGACAAGTGTAGCCAATGAATTCAGCCCAGCTAACAGCGTGCCAGTGTGTCTAAAAAGGAACTTTAGCTCAGAATGCACTTACACGTCCCAGCCGTCCACAACTCTGTGCTCATAAAAGCTCCTGAAGAATGACTGCTGCCTGCTGCTGTTCAACAGGATTAACATTCCATAGCCCCAAAGAAACCCTTGTCCTTTTTTGTAATAAAGCAGTCCTGCAAGGTGATATGAGGCTAAAATTAAAAAGTGTATGACCCTCACACATCTCACAGTGCCTCTGAGAACTGAGGATTGTTTTACAAAGACCATTTTGGGTAAGTGTTATAGTGTTTTGGATTTCAAGAACATGTTCACATTCTTGTGTAAGTTAACACTAAGTTAATTTCGCTTCATATTTTGCGTATAAACGACTTCTCCTCCCGCAAGTGCAGACATCTGTTCTGGCACCATGGGCTCAATAATATCCTTGACAGTAAGATCCTCATGAGGTGTTCTCAGAAATCCTCCGTCTGCTGAGTGCACCAGCTGTCTCTTCAATTACAGGCTTCTTCTCTCATCTCTATACAGCTGGGAGCTTGTTGCTTCTGGTGAAGAATCAGCCAGACGCAAAACTGGAAAAAGCCGGTGCTCTTCCTGCATGGCTCATTAATGCCAACCCCCACCCCTTACTTCTTCTCCTTACTGAAATGTGCTCACTGGCTGTGGCAAATAAACGAGCATCAAATTACCGAAGTGTTGTTTAGCTATTATAACAACGACTAGCATGTGTTGTGACATCATCATGATCTCACAGTGTGTTGTCAGCATTGAACCCCGTGTCCAAGATTCCTGAACAATACTTTTCATAGCTTGAGGTAAATTTACAGTCATGAGAAGGTTGTTGCTTCTAGTTCCTGAGGCTGTGTCAAAAGTGGGATGCCTTCCCAGCTTTCAGCATTTCAGTGAATTTGGTTTGATATGCCAGATATCTGGTCTGATCCAACATTCCATTGGAAAATGAAGGCCAGGGCTGTGATCCCAAAGATTTCTTCACAGATGTAATTATCAAAAACAAAATAAACAACAAAACCCAACTTGGGCTGGTGATGTAGTGGCTAAGGTGTTGGGCGCATGGTTGAGGTTGTTCATTTTTCTGTAACCGCTTCATCCTAATTAGGGTCACGGGGAGGCTGGTGCCCATCCCAGCCAACTCAGGGCGAGGGCAGAGTACACCCTGGACAGCTCGCCAGGCCAGAAACACGCTGACGGCTTTGCAGCCTACTCTTTTTACGAAAGTCAGCAATGGTTCTTTTACATGCCTCACACCATAGACAGTGAGAGACATGGCCGGCCTTTGATAACCCAGTTAGCTGCACTGGGAGGGGACAGCGACAACCTTGTGGAGAGTGGGACTCGAACCCCCAACCTTTGGATCAGCGATCCGGCGCCTTATACCACTAGACCACCACTGCCTCCTGGTTGAGGTTGCTTATTTCAAATCATTGTTAGATCACTGGGCAAGGTCTTAACCACAATGGGCATCCCATCCAGGAGGAATTGAACTCATGGTTGTTTCACAATTCAGAAACCAGGATAAGCTCAGGCTGTAAAAAGCCCAACAGACTTACCTGAATCTAAGATCAGAGTTTAGACCTATTTTTATCACAATATTTTTATAAAGTGACTCAAATGCATGTTTGGAGGAAAATATGATTGTCACATGAGGTAATTCATAGTCCTATAACTTCCGTTTGCGGGTCAGTGGTGAAACAGTAAGTGTCAGTAGTTACTGTATAGATTCCTTGGTTAGGTATTAAAACCCATCAATATGTGTAGGAAACCAAGTGCACATATTTCTTGTATAGATTTGGTTTACACTCATTTTTTCATTCCCTCTGCTAGGAAGGATATATCCTATAGAAGGATATATAAGGATTGAACTTCGCGGTCTTGGTGCATCGCGGTATTTTAATAATAATAAGAAAATCATAAAAAATAAAAAATTTGAGCGGAAACTCGCATGTACGCAAGCGGAAGGCAGGGACCCAAGGCAGGCTGCGTTCATTGTTTACAAACGACAGACTGAAGTGCCCCTCCTTCCCAGTTCAGGCAGGGACTGCCCACTCAACTCAATCTTGCAAGCTGATTGGTTTAGAAGCATGACGCTGTAGCCTCGCACATTCCCGCGGGATTTTTTGTGATTTTGTGATCTTATAGTGTTTGTGAACGTCCTGCACCATCTAAGGCATCCAATGAGCCCAAGGAAAAGCAAAATATGATGACAGTGACCCAAAAAGTGAAATTGCTAGATATGCTGACGGTGGGCAATACGTATACCCATGTAGCACACCATTACGGCATAAATGAATCTACCGTGCGTTACATAAAAAAAGACTAAGATTAAGATCAAGCAGAGAAGCGCTATTGTCAGAGGTGAGTACACTACTTAAAGTATTTATATATAAATTCTATTTAAATATCAATACATTACAGTCTTTACATATGCATATAACTGTGTAACGTTTGATTTACACTTCTTGATATTGTATAGACGCGAAAATATATAGAAACGAGACAACATGGTAGAAATGAGAGGGGTGATCCTACTTCGCGGTTTTTCGAATATCGCAGCCAGGTCTGGTCTACATTATCCGCGATATTCATCTATTTATGTATCTATTTATTTATTTACTTATATAATATATATGTATGTGTGTATGTTTGTATATGTATCCATTTTTGCACCTCCTACTGATGGTACCTCAAGAGCCTGTAACACCTGGCAGGTGACCGGAGCCTTTTTTGTAGATAGTTTCCATGTTCTTCTGATGATTGCATGGGTTCTAAGTGCTCTGGTTTTCTCCAACAGTCCAAAACATGCAGATTAGGTCAGCTAGTTACTCTTAAGTTGGCCGTAGGTGTGAATGTCTATCTCAGTCTGTGTGATTGCCATGATGGACTGATGACCTGTCCAGGTTATACGCCATCTTTCACCCAATTTCAGCTGGGATGAGCTCCAGCTCACACCACAGCTCAAACCACAGGATGAAAGCAGTGTAAAAAGTGAATAAATGAATGAATTGCTTTATTTGTCAGTGCTTACTTTAAATTCTAGCGCAGCAATATTTAAAGAAATAAATCCAGAATTACAACCAAATGAAACGGATGCTAATTGCTCTTCATTTCACAGGAGTTATTCTTTATTTGAAATACTCAATGCCTACTAATTTGTATGTGTATAAAAGCAACCTGCATGCTACCAATGGTGAAGACTGTCAGAACATTGAGTTGGTTTCTCTTATTAAGTCAGTAACTGTTTTTGCTGCTCAGAAGAATGATGATTAATTGCACTCAATTAGAATATGCTTTATTTATAGAAGGGAAAATATCCCTAGATTTCATGTACCCTTTCAAACATTATTACTAATACCCATCAGATACATGAACGTGACTCTGAACTGTGATTGTTGAAAATGATTTTGCTTTTCATTCCGTCTGGGAGAAGAAATTAAGCAATTAATTAATCCGTGTTGCTTGAAAAACAACCACCTGTGGTGTGACTGGTCCCCGTGGCTACTTTTTATCTGTTCCATGCTAGTGAGATTGCTCACTTAGGGAATGCTAATGACCCTCACTGCTGATTATTTCTCGAAATATATCTTTGCTTTTGACAATGTCTGCCACAATCTTCATGTGTCTGCCACAAATTTCATATTGCCATAGATATTGGTAGTTGAGTCCAGTTGTCCAATTCTTTCATGACTCGGAGTATCATGTCTGATCTGTCACTTTGCTATGCAAGTAAAATACACAGTTATTCACATTTTGTTTTTTATTCTGTTTTAAACATTTATATACATCTTAATACATTTTTGGTTGTAGTGGGGCCCGGTGGTGTAGTGGTTAGGGTGATGCGCTCATGATCGGGAGGTCGTGAGTTCAAATCACACCGAAACCCTCAATGTGCTAAGACCCCTGGGCAAGGTCTCAACGACAAGTGTGCCTCTGTTCACCCAGCAGTATAAATGGGTAACAGTAAAAATATACTGGGAAGGTAACCTGCGATGGACTAGCGTCCCATCCAGGGGGGAGTTGAACTCCTGGTCGCTTCACGCTATGGAAAGCGGGGATAAGCACCAGCCTGATGAGCCACTATGGCTCGGGTGTAAAAACCCAACAGGCTTTACCTACTTAATACATTTTTGGTGGGTCTATTCTAGTTGCCGTGTGTGTGTTTGTGTGTGTGTGTGTGTGTGTGTGGCAGTGTGTTTCACAAAGTGAATTAATCTCAATGCTTTTGATAGCTTTTGTTTCATTCACTGGAATGCATTGGAAACACGACACATTCTATTCCAAATTAAAACACGAAGAAAAATATATCACATTTGTGTTATTCCTTTAAAGAAACTGAAGAAAAGTGAATATTTAAAAAAAAAAAAAAAAAAAAAAAAGCAGTGTCTGCTTTCTTCCTTACAAACTGAAACAACTCAGAAATGTAAGATTTTACTTATTTTGAATCACTGAACTAATGTTTATTTGTATAAACACTGTTTCTAAGAACTGCTGCACATCTGCATTGCATGTAGTCAACCAACTTCTGGCACCTGTGCACAGGTTTTCCAGCCCAGGATGATTGGATTACATTCCACAATTCTTCCGTATTTCTTGGTTTTGCCTGAGAAGCTGCATTTTTATTGTCATCCCATAAGTTTTCTATTGGATTAAGGTCCGGGGGTTGGATCGGCTGCTCCATAATGTCGATCTTGTTGGTCTGGAACCAAGATGTTGCAAGTTTACTGTTGTGTTTGGGGCTGTAGTCTTATTGGAACCCATTTCAAGGGCATTTCCTCTGAGTATAAGGAAGCATGACCTCTTCAAGTATTCTGATGTATTCAAACGGATTCATGATCGCTGGGACGCGATAAATAGGTCAGACACCATAGTATGAAAAACATCCCCCATATCATGATGCTTGTGCAACCATGCTTCACTGTCTTCAGTGTACTGTGGCTTGAATTATGTTTTTGGGGGTCATCCAGGGGGGGGAAATTAGACCCAAAAAGAACGATCTTACTTTCATCAGGCCATAAAATGTTTCTCCGTTTCTCTTTAGGCTGGTCAATGTGCTCTTGGGCAAATTGTAACCTCTTCAGCACATCTTTTTTTAAACAGTGGGACTTTGTGGGGGCGTCTTGCCGAGAGCTCGGCTTCACATAGGCGTCTTCATATTGTAACTGCACTGGCAGGTAACCTTAGACCTTCATTGATATTTCTGGAGCTGATTGTTGGCTGAGTCTTTACCATCTTTCCACGTCTTCCGGTTCTTGGTTGCCATTTGAAAGCATTTGTGTTCATTTTAGCAGCGCAGCCTTTCATTTTCTGCATTTCTTTATGTTTCCCCCTCTCCAGTCAACTTTTTAATCAAGGTACGATGTTCTTCTGTACAATGTCTGGATTGATCAATTTTCCTCAATTTCAGAGAGAAATGTTCTATAACTGGCGTGTACACCATTTGCTGCTTTCCGTCCTTAAATAAAGACAATAATTGGAACCTATTTTTCAAAGAATGAATGACGTCACTAACCTTTTCAATTAGTGATTGAATCGGCAGCATGTCTTGCCTGTTGAGTCTGTTGGATTCTATTATTCTACTACACCTGCTAATGTTATGTGCCATGTACAAATATAATTTCTGCCAAAAAGAGTGACAGATCAGGATAGTGATGTCTGACTGTTATTATTTTGAACACAACTGTGTTATTTCTTTAATACACACACATACATATACATATATATATATATATATATATATATATATATATATACCAAAAACAAAAATAAAAGGACAGGACAGAGACTTTCTATTGAAACTCCATTTTCCATGATTCTTCTATAATCACCTGAAGAGAGAGGATGGTTTCACCACCCCTCGAAACAGATCTGTAGTGATAAATGGAGTTTCAATAGAAAGTCTTTGTCCTGTCCTTTTATTTGTGTTATTTGCTCTACCAAAAAGTATTGAGCACTCTCCTACGGAAGGATATACTCAGAAAATCCTCTATATATATAATATATATATATATATATATATATATATATATATATATATATATATATATATATATATATATACACAAACATACACATTTATATATACAAATATATATTTATATGCATACATACATATATACAAACACACACACATATATATATATGTATATATATATATACACACACACACACACACACACGTATATATATATATATATATATATATGTGTGTGTGTGTGTGTGTGTGTGTGTGTGTGTGTGTGAGAGAGAGAGAGAGAGAAAGTGAGAGAGAGTATACACACACACACACACACACACACACACACACACACACACACAAGGTCCAATAACCACATGAATCGGAGCACAGGTGGATACACAATGAACCATGGAGTTTGGATGTGCGTGGTAAAATTGCTGAATAAGCATCTTTCCTGTCCATGTTACATAGAGTGATCTTGTGCTGACACCGATCACTGATGAATTTCTATTTATTACCTATAGATAATAAAGAAAAGATGGCGCAGTGGCGGCCTGGTGGTAAAGGGTGCTGGATCACTGATCCTAGAGTTGGGGGTTCGAGTCTCACTCTCCACAAGGTTGTCACTGTCCCCCCAGTGCAGCTAACTGGGTTATCTAAGGCCGGCCATATCTGTCACTATCTATGGTGAGAGGCATGTAAAAGAATCATTGCTGACTTTCGACAAGAGTAGCTGCATAGTCGTCAGCGTTTTTTTGCCCCTTGCTAAAGGGTTGTGTCCGGAAGGGCATCCGACGTAAAAACCTACGCCGAATCAAACATGCGAATCAAATGATTTGCAGTGGTGACCGCTGAAAAAGGGAAACAGCCAAAAGGAAAATAATAAGATAATAAAGAAAATATGAAAATGTTAAGCACTTTAAATTGGCATCGTGTAATTAATTACACAATTATTAACTAAAGCTATTATTAGTCGTTCATTCTGTCCATGTTACATACTAAAGTTTTGAGTAGTCTTACTGATAATTATGATGCTGGTTCTCCAAGGAATAATATCCTGCATTCACCAGGCTTTGCTTTTTGAACTAATAGACACAAAAATGGGAAAACTATTTTTTTTAAAAATCTGAATGTCACAAGTCAGTGTCACACAATTCAGAGCATGCTTCCTGATCAGACGATACACAGACACACCCACATATACATACATACATACATACACATACACAGTGCTGTGCAAATGTTTTTGCCACTGACCAATTTCTTTCGTTTTTTTTGCATGTTTGTCACCGTCATCCATTTCAGATCAAGCAAACCTAAATATTATACAAACATAAAACCCAAGTAAACACAAAATGCAGTTTTCAGTGCCGATTGCATTTATTAAAGGGAAAGAACATCTGTACCTACAAGGGCCCATGTGAATAAGTAATTGCCCCATGAACCTAATAGCTGGTTGAACGACGTTTTGCAGCAATAACTGCAGTCAAGCATTTGCGATGAAACGTGATGAGTCTTTCACATCGTTGTGATGGGATTTTGTTTAAGATCAACCAGATTGGATGGTTTTCAGGCATGAACAGCCCTTTTAAGGTCATGCCACAGCATCTCAATAGGGGTCAGGGACTTTAACTAGGACACTCAAAAACCCTCATTTTGTTCTTCAAATTCAGAAGTGGACTTGCTGGTGTGCTTCAGATCATTGTCTTGCTGCAGAACCCACGTGCACTTTAGCTTGAGGTCTCTAACTGATGGACGAACATTCTTTGCCAGGATTTCTTGGTAGCGAGCAGAATGCATGGTTCCATCAGTCACCATGTTTCACTGTTGGCACAATGTTCTTTTTATCAAATGCAGTGTTCCTTCTACACCAGATGTAACGGGATGCATTTCTCCCAGAAAGTTCAACTTTAGTTTCATCTGATCGAGATGATTCTTTGTCAAAACTGAGTCGTGTCTTTCACTTCAGAACTCTTCCATGGATGCCATTTTTGCTTCGTGTCTTTCTGATGGTGGAGTCATGAACATTGCCATTAACTGAGGCAAGTGAGGCTTGTAGTTGGTTAGAAGTGGTTTTTGGAGCCTTTGTGACTTCTCTGGTTAGTCTGCACAGTGCTCTTGGAGTAATTTTGGTAGGTCAGCCACTCATGTGAAGGGTCACCACTGTGCCATGCCTTCTCCATTTATGGATAATGGCTCTGAAAGTGGTCCGCTGGAGTCCCAAAGATTTACCAATGGCTTTGAATCCTTTCCCAGACTGCAGACTGAGACATCTAGACACACACACACACACACACACACACACACACACACACACACACACACACACACACACATATATATATATATATATATATATATATATATATATATATATATATATATATATGTGTGTATGTATGTATGTATGTATGTATGTGTGTGTGTGTGTGTGTGTGTGTGTATATATATATATATATATATATATATATATATATATATATATGTATGTATATGTATGTGTGTGTGTATATATATATATATATATATAGTTATATATATGTATATATTGTTAAAACTCCGTGATGAACAATGGGTCGAAGGCACACAAAAAGCATCATGGGTATTATGGAGATGCAGCTCCATAATAGCCAATGGGAGGGAGCTGTGTCAAGGGAAGTATGGAGATGCAGCTCCCTCCTAGCCAATGGGAGGCCAGCAGGGTGGGATGTTGGGGAGAAAGCCAATGGCAACTCGCACATTGTTTGAATTTTTGAGATGGCGCATTTCATAACGTGAATTTTTTTCGTATCCAGAGACGGAAATTTTAGTTAAATGCGTTTCGTGATCTGGATTTTTCATTTGTTGGGTCTTTTGTAAGGTGAGGTACCACTGTATATGCATGGAGTTGTATTATTTAATTTGTACGAGTTCACATTTGTTTTAAAGTCTGTAAGAGAATTTGCGTATGAATTGTAGAAGTGCCTTGTTTTATTTTTTCAGATCATCATTTTATATTTGATATGTCAATATGTGAATACCGTTATTTTTGCCTTGCCTTATGTGAACTGACAAATTCACATCCTATTCTTGTGATGTCATGCTCTCATGAGAGTGAAACAGCATCCAAACTAATTACTACAAATTACCAAACTGATTTTAGTGTGTTCCAACTATGAATATTTCAGATTTTTTTTTTTAAATATTCATAGTTGGAGATGTTGGAATACTTACCTTTCATTTCACTTTCGCTGCATTTCCCTGTTTTTTAATATAAAATGTAAGGGATTTTTAATAAGAGAGACAGAGAGAAAGCTCTCTACCCCACCTGTAGTTATTCTTTTACTTTTATTTGACAAATATTTTATATTTTACTTGTATACCTAGTTTAAGTAAATCAGTCATGGCAACAGATACAATCACATTATACTCACATTATAACTCAAAACAAAGGAGTTTTAATGGGCAAATCCTAGATGATCCCGTCCATCTTATATAAGAGCCTTCTGTAATGTACAAATGTCTGCTATATACCAGCTCGTGCTCTATTGCAAAGGCATTAATTTGTAATTCAGCCCACATTAATGCTATGAGCTAAAGGGAATCTGAGCTGATTTGCTTTCTCATCACGAGTGAAACAAAAATGGAAGACACACTGTTTATTGATGTAATACAATCTCGGTCAATGGCTGATCATGAATTACTTTAAACTTGTATATAAAATTATAAAACTTAACTTGCCATATGGTTGTTTCACTGCCAATTTTATGAAAATCCTGTTGTCTTCTATAGTTGCGAATTATCTTGGAAACCTGATCATTTCGAGCATATATAACATTGTGTGTGTGTGTGTGTGTGTGTGTGTGTGTGTGTGTGTGTGTGTGCATCCATATATAAAATACAAATTATAGGGATCCCTCACTTTCCGTGGTTAATTGGGACCGAGATCCCCCCCGCAACCACCGAAATCCATGAAGTAGGATCACCCCCCATACACCCCCCGACTGACATATACATGTATATTGACATGTATATGTCTATATAATATCACTGAATACATATTCAATGCTATAAATGCTTATAATAACAATTAAACATTCAAAAATAATGCATACGATATAAATAAAGTATAAATACACACACATACAGACATGCTCGTGCACGCACTCAGATACGTACCTTGCAAAGATGTAACTAGTTTTGATGGGAGGTTTTTTTTTTGTTTGTTTGTTGTTGTTTTTTTGGGGGGGGGGGTTGTTTTGTTTGTTGGTTTTTTTTTTTTTGCATAATTGTTTTTGTGGCATTTTCCTTAACTTTTTCCCGTATTCTTCCTTAATTTCCTTACTTTTTAATTTGATGAATATTAAAAAAAAAAAAAAAAAAAAAAAAAACGTGATGCACTGAAGCCGCATGAATTGAAGCGTGAAGTAGTGAGGGATCCCTGTATGTTTATTTATTTGTGGATATATTATACTATTCATAGGAATGCCCACATCTTTTTCGGCACCTTTTTTTTATTATTATTGTTTTTCCCCCTCTTTATTTTGTGTCATTATTCTTTTTCCCCTTACCTCTCCATCTGGTTTGTGATCCTCGAACTGCTTTTAAGCTTCATGGCTCCCAAAATGTGGTGTCCCTTGCCGCAGAATCATTTCAACATCTTTTCGATTGTGTCAAAATAAATTCTTCCCTTCACCCAGTGTTAACGCATTTTTTTCCCCCTTTGGAACCTCTTTTTATATCTTGATTTATGTGGTTCACTGTCTTTCCTCATAGGATATATGTAATGCAGACTACCGTAAAGCAACACCATATAAATACAGTTTATTTTTCCAGACTTTGCCTAATCTGTTTAGCAGCCAATGCTCTTTTCAGACCGTTTTTGATCTTGCACTTCTCACTTTTCGTGGCATGCTTGTTACAGATGGAGTGCAGCTGACCTTACTCACCTTTTTATGCAGGAGGGGGAAAAAAAGAATATGTAGATGATGGCTTGTTTGTGTGTAAGATGAGATTAAAAACGGTAATAAAATACAATAACACATGGACATTCTGGCTCATACCGTAGTCAGGCTGCTCTTGTACAACTAAATATAACCAAAATTATAATTACTCCCCTTTTTTGAGAGTTTATCTTTGAAATAGTCGTTTTACAGAATTCGTTACATCATTTCTACACTACAAGGAATCCTGTGTGCAATTTCTCATGCTGCTTTTTGTCATTTTATTATCAGTGACATTTGAAAACATCTAGCTTCTGCCCAAAAATCTGTAAGATGCAATATGTATTATCTTCGGTTTGTCACCAAGTGCCGTGTTGGTGAATTGATACATTAAAATAGTTATTTCGTTTAAATCTCCTTTCCTCTTTTACCAAGAACTAACCCCCCCCCTCTCCTTCTTTCTTTGTACAGATGGATTCCCCAGTGTCAACACCAGCCCCTCCACCTCTTCATCTACACGCCCCAGTTGGCAACACCGATATCTCCTCTCCCTGTGAACAGATCATGGTCCGCACACGTTCAATTGCCGTCAACACATCCGACGTGGCTCTTGCCACTGAGCCAGAGTGTCTGGGCCCCTGTGAGCCTGGCACCAGTGTTAGCCTTGAAGGCATTGTGTGGCAGGAAACGGAGGACGGTAAGACAATTCAGAGAGTACTTTGGACGGTTCATGCTTTGTTGGTCCTTTTTATTTCCTTTAACCCTCTTGCATATACAGTGGTACCTCACCTTACGAAATTAATCCGTTCCAGAAGTGGTTTCATAACCTGATTTTTTTCGTAAGTTGAGCCGCATTTTACATGTAAAAGGCCTGATTTGTTCCAAGGCCCCCAATACTACCCCCTAAACCCTTTAAAAATTATAAAAGTATACCTTTTAAGGCCTCCTTCTGCTTCAATATCGTACTGATGGTAGACAGGTTTCGGCCATATTCCTTTGCGATATCACTCAGCCGCATGTCACGAGCCCGCTTCTTCTTTTCACTCGCACCGGGAATCACTTACACCGGGAATCACATGCGCGCGCGTGTGTGGTGTATGTGTGCGCGCGTGTGTTGACCAGAGTTATAATCTAACAAATGTTTGTGCACGATTAAAAGCCTGAGCCAAAAAAATAAAGTTGCAATGAGCACACTCGAAAAATTCATGAAACAACAGTAATTCTGTCATTGCAACTTTATTTTTTGTAATGGAAAGGCCAGCGGGGTGAGATGTTGGGAGATAGCCAATGGGAGAGCAAATTGTTTGAATTTTTGAGATGGCGCGTTTCATAACGTGAATTTTTTCGTATCCAGAGACGGAAATTTTAGGTAAATGCATTTCGTAACCTTGATTTTTCATTTGTTGGGTCTTTCGTAAGGTAAGGTACCACTTTATAGAAAATTTGTGGTGGTTGGGAAAAGCCCTACTGAATGTCACTCTGACTGAATTCTGGTAGCCAAATGATGAAAAAGTTGAATTTTGGCCAGAAATGAGCCTTCTATATGTAACTATATACATCATCTGTATGGTTTAATGCCTCCACTAGAAGAGAATGCAATATATTTCATTGGCAGTTTGTGCAGACGGTTTTATTTCCTCAGTCAAGAAGGTTATTTTTTACATGTGGCTTTAGTGTGTTAGCAGCATTAAATAAAAAAATAATGTGCAGATTGACGTGAAATTTCTATCTAAGGTACAAAAGGATCAAAGTCTCGATCCAGGATTTTTTTTGAAGGATTTTTAATGTTGTTTGAGAGGAGAGTTTTGACTCTCCTAGTATTTGTTTTACTTTTATTAACTTCCTCCAAAAATCACTTTTCATCACAAATAACAGTTCCTCATACAGTGAATGTCATGCTTACATGTTTTTGAATGGCTTACATTGCATAACAAAACATGAAATTAATTGTGTCATCTGATACTCTCTTGTCCGGTGTGTGTTTTTTTTTTTTTTTTCCTCAATTTTTAACAAGATTTAAAATTTCTTGTTTTATTGCTATTTTCAATTAAGATGTTTTCTCCCATAATTTTTGTCATGTCCTCCCTGTAACATACCCCTCTGGTTGGTGGTGGCTGTATTAGCTACGCTCTCATCCGTGCATCCGGGATGACCTTACACACCGAGCGAAAGCACTATCATGATTGGCTGGAGATTGCTGACAGGGAGGAGAGTGTGTACTTTCCCTCTCTTCTGTGAAAACTGGGCCATTTAGTTTTTGTGGACTTCGGTTGCGGAGAGTGAACCGATAATCTCCAGGTTGATAGTCGTTGATGCAGCACTTCGGGGCCTGTTGTTTCTGGAAGTTAGTTGAAAATGTAACAGTTATTTACAATGGGAATAGTTTTTCCAAGCTGCCATGCAAATACAGGGATCCCTCGCTACTTCATGCTTCAATTCATGCTGCTTCAGTGCATCACGTTTTTTTTTGTTTTAATTCATCAAATTGAAAAATAAGGAAATTAAGGAAGAATAGGCAAGTTAAGGAAAATGCCACAAAACAAGGCCAATTATGCAAAAAAAAACCAAAAAACAACCTAAAACCCCCCCATCAAAACTACTTACATTTTTCTATGAGGTGCGCATCAGTGCACACGCATCTGTATGGGTGTACGTATTTATATTTTATTTACATCTTATGCATTATTTTTGAATGCTTAATTTTAATTGTATGCATTTATAGTGTTGAATATGTATTTATTGATATTATATACACATATGCATGTACGTATACATGGGGGGATCCTACTTCGCGGAATTCAGCAGTCGCAGGGGGATCTTGGTCCCAATTAACTGCGGAAAGTAAGGGATCCCTGTAGGCCTTTTTTAATGTAGAGCTGTAGTATCTTTTTATATTAATCAGATACATTTCCTTAATATTTAAGCAATCAGAAATACAGTAAAACCTCCGCTGACGAACGCTTAAGATCACGAACTTTTCGCCTCAAGAACATTAAATTTGCGAGCATATAGTCTCTGCTGACGAATTAGTTTTCGGCGGATGAATCAAACCACGCGATCAAATAGCACCATGGTGGCGGCCACGAGAAGCTGACGCACGCTCACGGCGTCACAGTTCGTCACCCCCTTTCTTTGAATGCGGACGTGGTTTGTGTTTGCTAGACATTTTGGACCATATTGAGTGTACTTTTGCTATTATGGGACCGAAAAAGACCCACCACAGGCGGAGATCATTGAAAAACACGAACGAGGTGTGCGTTTGTGTGACTCAGCGTCCCAGTACCAGTACGCTAAGTCTACCATTGCTCCCATCCTTAAGAACAAGGAAGCTATTAAGGGTGCGTGTGTGGCTAAGGGTGTTTCCAAACAGTAGGCGTTTCCAAACTCTCCTTCCAAACAGTAAGTCCCTCCCTCCCTCCTCCTCCCACTCCATTCCATCAAGCCATCAACTACCATCACAAAGGTAAATAAAACGACTTTATTATACAGTACAGTTTATTTCTTTAATTACAATACAATAGCACATCTATTATACATAAAATAAGGTATATTTTTGTGTAGTTTTAAGGCTTATTTAGTAGAAAATTATGTTTTATGGGGACCTGGGAACGGATTATTCTCATTTTAATGGTTTCTTATGGGAAATAAATGTTCAGAAGACGAACTTTTCGCCTTACACACACTTTCTGGGAACCAATTATGTTCGTGAGCAGAAGTATCACTGTATATGGTTTTGATCACAAAACTGGTACTGAAATGTGCGACGTTACGTTTTCTGTAGATTTGAAAAAATATATATATTTTCCCATTTTTAATGTATTAGGCCAATGTTCATTACCGCCTAGCAGATGCAGAATAACATGGACAGAATGAATGGACTCCTATTCACCAATAATAGTTTCAGATGACGAATGTGTAATAAGTTGCACTATTCCAATTGATCTCGGTCCAAATTAACCGCGGAAAGTGAGGGATCCCTGTATATTTGTTCGAGCTGTGTAGTTCAGTAACTTGGCTGGATTGAAATATAAAGAACCCACAGCCCAGGATTCATCAATATGATCAGTTTGTCACACAGCTCATTTTGTCATCCTTCTATAACAGTGTGTGATTTGTCTGCGGCATGGCAGAGAGTTGCTGCTCTGCAAGGTCAGAAATAGCTCAACCACAACTACCTACCTTTTTTAGGCATTTGTATTTGTTGTAAAAGTAAATGTCCAGATGAAGGACACCCTGGCCTATAAATCTAAAAAACTCGTTTTGTTGTCATCCATTTGATGCTGTTAGGGAGCTGACAGAAAAGTGTCTTTGATGTCACATGTGCATGCTTAGGCATGAATCCACTGCAGTGGTGTTAATTTATTTCAACTCTGAGAGACTAGCACGAACAGTATAGACAGCAGAAACGTTGTCATCCACTCACCTATTGTCATGCGCAAAGTATATATAATTACGGTGACCTGTGTAAACTGTGGTGGCGCTAAAATGTTTACCATTAAATCTTATTCTCTCTCCCACTAATGACTGATTAAATTGTACTGCAGTATTCAAAATTTCAGCAATTTCAAACATGAACCAGCCCTCATACGTGTCAGCTCCCACGCATTCCATTAACTGCTGTGCGCTACTACATTTCGGTTGCTCTGGGCTAACCTGACTGGAGGATGGGGAGGATGTATGACTACTTTGCTCTCTCCATCTTCTTCCAGTTCCTTCCCTTGCTCTAGAACTCTGTTTCGTAGCCTCTCGGTGATTCACTGACTCGTTTCTAGCGCTTCAGTACCTCTCATGCAGTGTTAGTAGTGCCTCAGCCCCAGAGGTCTCATCATGGCGTCGCAGCCTCCGCTTGACAAATGTGGAAAATAAGCCAGAGAAAAGTCTAAAGCTGCCTCCAGAGAGCACTGAAGAGATGAGCAATAGCCAGGGAGTGTCTTGGTGCTGTCAGTGCCATTTCACTACTGGAATTACGGGGCTGCTGGAGACGAGTCTGTCAGGGATGCTGAAATGATCTTAGCTTTGGCTCTTGTTGTGTATTGTATAATGAGCTGATGCCTCACAGTTCACCAGTTCTGACTCTCAAAGCATAAACATAAATAGCATATTTAATAAAAAAGAGGATAAAGTGGACGTCTGTATAACTTTTATATTTCTATATACAGTCGGCCCCCTACTTATAAAATTAATCGGTTCCAGTACCTTTCTCGTAACACGAGGGTTTCATAAGTAGGGGGCACATTTTACATGTAAAGCACCTGATTCGTTCCAAGGCTACCAAGACTGTCCATAAACCCTTTAAAAATGATAAAAGTACACCGATTTTGTATGAAATGCGTGTTAAAAGTAAAAGAAAATTATTTATTAAACCATTTAAACATTTTAACATATTAAACCATTTTATTAACATATTTATTAATTACACCATTATTAAATATTTTTTATTAACACACACACACACACACACACACATATGTCTCTCTATCTCTCTCTCTCTCTCTCTCTCTCCCTCTCCCACACACACACACACACACACACACACACACACACACACACACGCAATACAGTACGCATTGAATGTGTGTTGTTTACACATTAAATGTTTATTGTGGCGCTGTGCGCCACGCCCACAAACAGGATGCCCGAGCATTTTAAGATGTGGAATTCAAAGCGCATTCCCTGCTTGATAGATCGAGGGTCCAAACTCAACTTTAACTTGATTCCTTATGCGCCACATTTATTAAACATTAGAGTTAAGCCTCCTTTTCTCTCTCTCTCTCTCTCTCTCTCTCTCTCTCTGTCTCTCACACACACACACACACACACCCTCTCTCTCTCTCGCTCTCTCTCTCACACACATACACACACACACACACGCAACAGCTGACAGAACAATTCTATTGAAATGTTTAAATGGGCGGGATTTGTATTTAAAGCGGAATTACAGTACCTGTTTGAAAGATCAGAGGTCCTCATTCAATATTAACTTGCTTCCTTGCGAGATCAGAGGTCTTCTCCCACGGAGCACTCTGTTTTAATATCGTGCCGAAATAATCGTCTCCGTCACTGTATTTCCGCTTTAAGGTCTCCTTCTCGTTCAATATCGTCCCAATTGTAGACGGGTTTCAACAATAACGAAATACAACGCTGCATGATCAATCTCCAAACAGGCCAACAGTCAACTCTCCTCACATGTGTGACAAACAGGAAGTATGGGTACAGGAAGTTCAGCTGCATCATCCCTCCTAGCCAATGGGAGGCCAGCGGGGCGGGATGTTGGGAGACAGCCAATGAGAGAGCAACTCACGCATTGTGAGAAGTTTTGAATGGCGCATTTCAGAAGAGGAGGTTGTTTTCGTATCCTGGGGATGAAAACTTAGGAAAATGTTTTTCGTAACCCGGAATTTTCGTACCCATGGGGTTTCGTAAGTAGGGGGCCGACTGTACGTATAATGTGTGTGTGTGTGTGTGTGCGTGTGTGTATACATATACAGTAATCCCGCACCACTTCGCATTTCCGACTTCGCATCCCCGCAATATTACGGATTTCCCATCGGGAAATTTAAAAAATTAAAGATTACAGTACAGTATTCAAAATTCATGTGCACTACATTTTCAATTACGCTGTTTTCGCTGACAACCCTTCCTAAGTTTTGTGTTTTTATTGGTCTGGTCAGCTCATTCATAGGTAATTGCTGACATTATCTTGCTGCATCATTTGGCATTTCTTCAGTTTGCCCTTGACTTGCGGGTCTGAGTTAGCCAACAAAGTGCATTTTCTCAGTAGTGTTTTGACATTGGAAAGACCGGTTGCAAATACAGTGGTACCTCACCTTATGAAATTAATCCATTCCAGAGGCAGTTTCGTAACCTGGATTTTTCGTAAGTAGAAGCGCATTTTACATGTAAAACGCGTGATTCGTTCCAAGGCCCCCAATACTATCCCCTAAACCCTTTAAAAATTATAAAAGCATACCTTTTAAGGTACTTACTTTGTTTTGATCATGTCTTCTTAGCAGAGTTATAATTTTACAAATGTTTATGCAAGGTTAAAAGCCTGAGCCAAAAAATAAAGTTGCAATGAGCACACTTGAAACACTCATGAAACAACAGTAACTCTGTCCTTTACATGAAAAAGCATCATGGGTATTATGGAGATACAGCTCCATAATAGCCAATGAGAGGGAGCTGCGTCATCCCTCCTAGCCAATGGGAGGCCAGAGGGGCGGGATGTTGGGAGATAGTCAATGGTAGGCCAGCGGGAGAGAGTCAATGGGAGGCCAGCGGTGTGGCATGTTGGGAGATAGTCAATGGGAGACCAACTCGTGCATTGTTTGAATTTTTGAGATGGTGCTTTCGTGACGTGCACTTGTTTCGTATCCAGAGACAAAAATTTGAAGAAAATGTTTTTCGTAACCTGGATTTTTCATTTGCTGGGACTATCGTAAGGTGAGGTACCACTGTATTACAGCTGAGCACACTTGTGGTGTTCTTTAGACAATGGACATCAAATATTGTTCACGAGGTTCTTCTCAGCACAGTTGCAAAAGTTTCCTACAAGTATGTTGCACTTACTGGTTGCTTTGCCTTCACTCTTCTGTTCTCTTCATCCCAAATCAGCTCGGTGAGTTTAAGTCTGGAGACTCTGCTGCCATATTCTTTTTTTTCTAATGTAGTTCTGACATACCGTCTACCTTTGTTCCTTTTCATGTCATTCACTGCGCTTGAACTGCTTGAATTTCAATGAAGCTGGAAAAATGGGGAGTGTTATAAAACTTTTGACCGATAGTGTAGCATTTATGGCAATTCATAATATATTTTTGAAAGTTTCTTTCTTAGTAGGCGACACAGTGGTGTGGTGGTTACTAAGGCTTCTGGGTTCGATTCCCAGACTCGGGTGATTCCGTGTGGAGTTCGCATGTTCTCCCTGTGCTTGGTTTCCTCCAAGAACTCTTGTTTCTTTTCTCAGTCCAAAGAAATGCACGTTACACTAAATGAGCTTTTCAGATTGACCCATGTTAGTGCATGTGTATGTGCACTGTGTATGTGTTGCGCCGCAGTGGCCTGCTCAGGGTGCACCCCAGCTTTGCTTAGTGTCAAGTGAGATTGGTACCAGCTTCCCCATGACCCTGATAAGATTGAGTGGTACAGCAATTGTGTGTGTTTGTGTATGAGAGAGAGCGACAGAGAATGTCTCAGCAAAAGAAAAAAAAATTCTCTTTTGGCCTTTTGGCACTTCGATGTTCGATAATCCTGGGATTAGAGCATCCACAGATGTAGCACGACTGATATTTACCATAACCTTCTTGAAACTATGACATACTAGATACATATCCCAGAATTGAATTAATTTATAATTGTATTTCCATGAAAATACTGTGGGTTTTTTGTTTTGTTTTGTTTTTTGCTTTTTGCTGCAGTTAATCAATAAATGATCTTTTGTTGGAGATTTGCTCCGTTTTTAGAACACAATTACCTCCTAACACTCTCTTCTCCTTAATTGAAGTTATGTTCATTTTTATCCAAAGGCTGAAGCTCTTGCTACAGTATTTGACTACCAAATGCTGACCTTTCGGCATGGAGTATTTAGAGAGATGTGTGGATCAATGCGTGCCCTCATGCTGGGCCATCACACTGATGTGCAAAGGGGGAGAGGAAACCATGACCTACCATCTATGACCTCTTTCAGTCAGTATCCCAGGATGCCTGACAGCTCCCCATGCTCACACTGGGAGCCACAATAGCAACGAGAGGATTTGTTGAAAGGAGCAGGACTGAGAGTCTGAAGGATGACAAGAATGAGAAGACACTGATTTTAGAGCAGTATAAAGAGATACACTTGGAGAGAAAAAGAAGTGGTATTTTGAAGGTGGCGTACGGACACAAATCACTCGATGGTGATACTGCAGTGACCCTGGGGTTGGGCCAGCAGAGCTTCAGCACTCAGAGGCGCCGCATGCTGACAGTTGGAAATGTCAGCTCCAAATCCCCTGAATGTTTATTGCTGCTGAAGTGTTGCCCCAGAAAATCCTTCCCCATTGCAGGTTGGCACATTGCTGCCTGGCTGAGGCGGCGAAAGCCGTGCCAACGTTTTTGTGCCAGCGCCCTGATGAAAGACCTACTCAGGCAAAGGCTGCTTTTAAAGTCCTTTTGTTTTCAGGCAAATCTAATGTGGATCAGAATTGCTTCTGGATGATCGGTGTCCATTTTGTTCTAGCTTTCATGTACACACATTTGTGTGATGTCTAAAACTGTGCTCTAAAAACAGTACTCACAGCTACACCAGTTGTTCGACTGTTTTACCGTTTTAAACAGTGGCTGTTTGTGTGATGCTTGTTCCGACAGAGTTCTTGCATGAATTTATGAATTACATTAAAGTGTTGCATGAAAAGGCACTGCTGCAAAGTAATTAAAATAGATTCAAAAATAGGTCATTTTTTGAAAAGTCATGAAAAACTATTGTTCATTTTGTAACTTTTTGTACTTGTATTGGGTGGCAGAGTGACGTAGTGGTCAGCATGTCCGTCTCACAGCAAGAAGGTCCTGGGCTTGAGTCCCAAGTTTGTCTCGGGTGTTTCTGTGTTCAAGTTTGCATGTTCTTCTCGTGCACGCATTTATTTCCTCTGGGTATTTTGGATTTTGGGAGGAAGCCAAAGACGCACACGCAAGGTTAATTGGCTTTTCCAAATTGCCCCTAGGGTTGTGGGTGCACGCGCATGTACAGTATGTGTTGGCCCTGACATGGTCTGGCAAATTGTGCAGGATACCTTTGCCCGGTGTCAGCAAGGATGCATTCTGGTGCATGACTGAGTGAATGCAATTTTTTTTTTTTTTTTTTTTTTTTAAATACACAAAAAAGACGTTACTGGACGGAATTTTTTTCTCTCTCTCTTAAACCATGAGCCAGGTTAACACTGTTAATCTTACAGTGTAATATTTATCTTTTAGGATTCACAGTTTATAATCACCAGCATCTTATAGTACTTAGCCATATTACATACCTCATTCAACAACATTTACAATATTTGGCACACTTATACAAGGTGACTTACTTTATTTATCAGTTCAGTTCATTTTCTGTAACCGATTCATCCTAATTAGGGTCGCGGGGAGGCTGGTTCCCATCCCAGCCAACTCAGGGCGAGGGCAGAGTACACCCTGGACAGCTCGCCAGGCCATCGCAGGGCGGAAACACGCTGACGGCTTTGCAGCCTACTCTTGTTGAAAGTCAGCAATGGTTCTTTTACATGCCTCACACCATAGACAGTGAGAGACATGGCCGGCCTTTGTCAGTGACAACCTTGTGGAGAGTGGGACTCGAACCCCCAACCTTTGGATCAGTGATCCGGCACCTTATACCACTAGACCACCACTGCACCACCTACTTTATTTATTTCTCCCCTTAATTTTATTTATACAATTGATCAGTTGAGAGTTATGTGCTCTGCACAAGTTTCAAATCGGTGGTGTCGGGACTAGAACCTTTTGACCTTCTGATCAGTAACCCCGAACCTTTACCATCAAGCCACCACTACCCCAACCCAATGAGCAGTTATCAAACAAACATGCATGATGCCAAGGCTTTCATTCTTGAAAAACAAAAGTTAAAATTCACAAGTATTACTTTAATTAACGATGGGAGTTTGCTTTGAAAATATTATATGCATTGACTACCAATTGAACTGGTCACGAAGCTGGATGACACCCTTTGTCTAGTGGAATTCAGGACTCATTTGCTTTGGCTTGGCTTTGAGAAAAGATGTGTATACTGTAGGCCTGACACCCGTGATTGGTTGTAATGGTGTATTCACAGAACATGCAAGTGTATCTTTGGGATGTCCTGCAGCAGATCCTGTGAGAATGCTTGTGTGAATTAATTGTTTCCCTTATTGTATTAATGATTTGCTGTTTCAACCGTTTTAACTTTATTGATTCTTGTTTTAGCAGTCACTTGAGCTCCTTTCCAAGTACATTATCTTCTACAAACACTGTTGGTCCAGAAACTAGATCTTCTTTTAAAAAAAAAAAAAAAAAGCTACCAATCACATTTACAATTATGACATTTGTCAGTTTGGCACATACGCCAATCCAGAGTGACACTTTTGTTTTATATAATTGAAGGTTAATGGCCTTGCTCAAGGGCCCACAGTGGCAGCATGGTAGTACTGGAGATTGAACCTCTGACCTTTTGGTCGAAACTGGAAGCATTAACCACTGAGCCACTCGTTATTGTCATTCCGTAAACGACACTTTATTTTGACCTGAACCAACCGAGTGTGTTCTGTTTCCCATGTATTTTGTTGCTTTTCATGTTTCCTGACAATGCTTTGACTTTACATACAGGACACCGTAACAAGGAGTCCACATTTCTCTCTTTTACAGTACTGTTAAAGGTTGACATGAGCTCACGGTATTTGAACAATTTTATACATGTTTTGTTTTGGTGTAAATGCTCTGAAGAATATTCTATATTGCCCAAAGGTATGTATGGTTGTTCATCTCTGTATTAGCCGTGCAGTGGACTGGTTAATGGTGTACCCCAATCACTTATCCGAAGTCAGCTGGGATTGGCTCTCAATTCCCTACAACTCTGATGGATATCCAATATGGATAATGGATGAAAGGGTGCTCTAAAGGATAAGCAACTAGAGAAATCAACTGTAAATGGAAGGTTGTGGTATTTGTTTCAGGCTCTGGGATCTGCCCAATTTCTCACCTCACATTGGGGTTTGTGGATATTGCCTGACTTTGATATCACTTCCTCTTGAAGTCAAAAGAGTATGACCTGGGGATGCGGTGCATTTGCTACCACTTTTATTGACTACGAGCGACTCGGCTGTGCTAAAACTGAAGGATGGTGATTATAAATGAAGCCTCCACTCTCACTATTGCTTCTCCCCCATTGCCTCTTGTTCCCAGGAGTCATGTTCACCTTGGTTCTATGACCTATGTAATCAGAAAAGGCGGAAACCAGAGCAAGCAAATTAGAAAATAAAATTCATATAACTAAGGAGGCAGTGGTGGCCTAGTGGTATAGGGCGCTGGATCGCTGAGCCAAAGGTTGGGGGTTCGATTCCCACTCTCCAAAAGGTTGTCACTGTCCCCCCCAGTGCAGCTAACTGGGTTATCAAAGACCGGCCATGTCTCTCACTGTCTATGGTGTGAGGCATGTAAAAGAACCATTGCTGACTTTCGACAAGAGTAGCTGCAAAGCCGTCGGCGTGTTTCCACCCTGTGATGGCCTGGCGAGCTGTCCAGGGTGTACTCTGCCCTCGTCCAAAGTTGGCTGGGATGGGTGCCAGCCTCCCCACGACCCTAATTAGGATTAAGCGGTTACAGAAAATGAACTGAACTGAAATTCATATAACCTCCAGCTTTTTCTTTCTTCCTTTCGGCTTTTTCCCTTTTCTCGGGAGTCGCCACAGCGAATCATCTGATTCGCACATTTGATTGAGGCATTTTTACATTGGACGCTCTTCCTGTCACAACCCTTTTAGCAAGGGACAGAAACATGCTGACGACTTTGCAGCCTACTCTTTACGAAAGTCAGCAATGGTTCTTTTACATGCCTCTCACCATAGACAGTGAGAGACATGGCCCGCCTTTGATCACCCAGTTAGCCGTACTGGGGGGGGACAGTGACAACCTTGTGGGGACTCAGACCCCCAACCTTAGGATCAGCGATCCTGCACCCTATCCACTCGACCACCACTGCCCGTAACCTCCAGCTTTTCTCTTTTGGTAAATATGGGACTGTGCTATCCGAGGGTTTGACTATCCTAGGGTTTGAAACCTGGTTTACCATTTTAAAATATCTCGGTTTCTGTACGAATATTCTAGAGCCATGTCTTTGGAGGCATAGGCTAAGTATTTGGCGACATTTGTTTCTGAAATCCTAGGATCCCGAATTCCCAAATCTTAGCTTTCGATGTGTCGGGGCAGTGGTGGTCTAGTGGTATAGGGCGCTGGATCGCTGATCCAAAGGTTAGGGGTTCGAGTCCCACTCTCCACAAGGTCGTCAGCGTGTTTCTGTCCCTTGCTAAAAGGGTTGTGACAGGAAGGGCATCCGACATAAAAACCCCTGCCAAATCAAACGTGCAAATCAGATGATTCACTGTGGCGACTCCCGAGTAAAAGGGAAAAAGCCGAAAGGAAGACAGATAGACAGCTTTCGATGTGATTTGTAGATAAATCTTAATGCAAGTCGCTTGCAGGTAATGTGTCAAACTTATGCGTGAAGATTTTCCTGAGTGAATGTCGCAGGGGAAAAGGAGAGCTTGACCAAAAGACAAGTTAAATGGGAATGTGCTTGAGGCACAAGGTCAATACCTGGGGCACTCTGAATCTTGCAGAACTCATCCCCTCGGGGGAGACTAAAGAGGGGGTATGCTTGTCCATTAATGCAGCTCTTCAGTGGGGAAAATTGAACCGGAGACCCAGGCAGGGAGGGAGGCGCCTGCCCCTGTTTTTCTATAGTGCTTGTCAGTTGTCAGGTCTTTGTTGCCATGAAGGTATTCTTTGATGGGGTTCAGGGGAAAGAAAAACTAAAGGCCCCATGGTGATTGAGGTGGCCCTCTTTGTTGCTTAGAGGTACAAGGGCAGTGGGTGGAATATTAGGACCGACCTAATACACTGATGCAGGAAAGAGGCAGACGCTTCCTTCCCAGCACTACCAGCATGAGTTACTGTAGTGACAAATGTGACTAGACTGGTCTCAAGAGGGCTTAAAAGCAGCCATTGGTTAACTTCCAAACTTCCGTACTCATTTAAGAATTAAAGCACTTCTCACGCCAGAAAATTATTAAGGTAGTATTACAATTCAGTGTGACTTTAAAAATAGTTTTTTTACCCACCTCTTCCTGTGTTTGTTAATGCGAATGCTTAAAACACTTGTATAAACATTTCTATAACATTTGTATATATATATATATATATATAAAAAAAGTGTTGTGTCCTTTTGAAGGAAGGAGATGAGAAAAGCCTTAATTCTGCTGCCAAATGTTATGCGCTGGTTGGTTATCCTCTGAGCCCTGTGCCTAAGCTTTGTCTACGTTTGGGCTTGTCTGCTGCACCAATTTGCTGTTCTTGGCAGCCAGGCTGCACAGAGGTATGCAAAACAGCCATGGAGAGTCCCACACCAAAGGCATGAAAAACAGCCGACACGAACACAATGAGCTCCTCACTGGGATTTACTAAGCAAGTGTGTTGGCCCATTTCATTAAAAAAAAAAAAAAAAAAGCTTTCGTGAATGAAATGAGTCGGCATTTTATACATTTGCTCTGTTTTAGCATGGTTTTAAATGGTTAGTTTCAGTTATTGTAATTATAACAATATTACTGTAATTACGGGGCAGTGGTGGTCTAGTGGTATAGGGCGCTGGATCGCTGATCCAAAGGTTGGGGGTTCGAGTCCCACTCTCCACAAGGTTGTCACTGTCCCCCCCCAGTGTGGCTAACTGGGTTATCAAAGGCGGGCCATGTCTCTCACTGTCGATGGTGAGAGGCATGTAAAAGAACCATTGCTGACTTTCGTAAAGAGTAGCTGCAAAGTCGTCAGTGTGTTTCTGTCCCTTGCTAAAAGGGTTGTGACAGGAAGGGCATCCGACGTTAAAAACCTCTGCCAAAATCAAACGTGCGAATCAAATGATTCACTGTGGCGACTCCTGAGTAAAAAAAAAGGGAAAAAGCCGAAAGGAAGACAGACAGACAGACAGACAGTTTCAGTTATTGTAATTCATAAAATAACATTCAAGTAAATTGAATCAGAGATGATTCAATTTTGTATGTAATACAAGAGAGAACAGGACCAGGTATAAAGTAAAGATGTGGTTCGATTTCCAGTTATTTCTGAGCTTTTAGTTCTCATGGATCACAATTTCCAGAGTTATAGATTGCACGAATAAGATTGACCAGGCTCCTCATGCCAAAATACAAAGAAACATGTAACATCTTAAGAATGTCCTCAGATAAGAGGAACCAACTGCCTCGGGCATTACTTCTCAGAGAGAAATTCTTCAGGCTTTGTCAATGATTGGGTGATTCTCTCTCTCTCTCGCTCGCTCTCTCTCTCTCTCTCTCTGAGGACAGCAACTGCTTCATGAGCAGATGGAAGTAAGCTTTGATTTACATCTCACTGTCTTGCCAGCAGCCAACGCCTCCAATCTCCACGTTGTTCTCTTAGTCAAGTCTGTGAAGAAAACACTGTTAATGTGTCCAAGCCTGTGTGAAAACTTGTCCAACTAAGTAGTGAACTCTGGCACCCAGAGAATGCATGTAATGTCAAGAGCATGATTTGTTGTGAATATGGACTCAACTATTATTCATTTTGTACTCATCTTGTTTTTGAAATTGAAAGTAGTGCCTAAGGCTGAGATTGAGTGTTTGTATGTTTGTGTGTGTGTGTGTGTGTGTGTGTGTGTGTGTGTATATATATATATATATATATATATATATATATATATATATATATATATATATATATATATATATATATCTAGTGCCTGAATTGTAGGATGACCATTGGTGACCTGCCATGAAGTATAATTCCCTGGTTATCATCTTCATGGAGGTTTTCTTGGCAGGATTAGTGCGGTGGTTTGCCATTGCCTTCTGGACGATGCGAACCTACGGGCAATTTAGAACGGCCATTTAACCTACAGTGCATGTCTTGGGATTGTGGGAGGAAACCGGAGCACCCGGAGGAAACCCACACAAGCACAGGAAGAACATGCAAACTCCACACAGAAACGCCCAGGCCGGGAATTGAGCCCAGGCCTTCTTGCTGTGAGGCGGACGTGCTAACCACTACGTCGTGTGTGTATATATAAAAGACGAAAAGTGTGTACATGTGTATATATATATATATATGTATGTGTATGTGTGTGTGTGTGTGTGTGTATATGTATATATATATATATATATATATATATATATATATATATATATATATATATATATATATATATATAGTCGGCCCTCTACTTATGAAATTAATCTGTTCCAGTGCCTTTTTCGTAACCTGGAGTTTTCAAGTAGAGTTGTTTTTTATATGCAAAACACGTGATTCGTTCCAAGGCTCCCAATTCTACCCCATAAACCCCTTAAAAATTGTAAAAGTACACCAATTTTGTATAAAATATGTGTTAAAAGTAAAAGAAAATTATTTACCGTTTTAAAAATTTCTCGAACCACCCATGCGACGCTTTATGTCCGGGGGTTGCTGGTCTGAAGAACCCTCACCCCCACTCTCCTTCACGAGGTCCTTAAATATGGCGGTTCTTTTTCCGAAATAATCACCTCCGTCACTGTATCTCTACTTTGAAGGTCTCCTTCTGCTTCATGGGGTTTCAGCCATACTCCTTTGCGATTTCCCTCAACCGCATACCGCTTTCGTATTTTTTGATTATCTCCTTCTTCACTTCGATTGATAACGGAGCCCGCTTCTTCTTTTCAGTGTCACCAGGAATCACTTTCTTGGGGTCCATGATGGATAATGAAATATAATGCTGTAATGATTACTCTAAAAAAAAAAAAAACCTCACGAGCCAACAGTCCTGTTCAACTCTCCATCACGTGTGTGACAAACAGGAAGTATGGGTACAGGAATGGGTATAGTTCAGCTCCCCCCTGGTCAATGGGAGGCCAGCAGGGCGGGATGTTGGGAAACAGCCAATGAGAGAGTAACTTGCGCAATGTTTGAATGGCGCGTTTGAATTTTTGAATGGCGCGTTTGGCACTTTTCGTAAGAAGTTGTTTCGTATACAGAGGAAGAAAATTTAGGAAAATGTTTTTCGTAACCTGGATTTTTTCGTATTCAGAGGTTTTCGTAAGTAGATGGCTGACTGTGTGTGTGTGTATGTGTGTGTGTGGGTGTATATATATATATATTTAAAAAAAAAAAATCATCAGGACACAGCTGGTTTGATTATGTCAAGATTGAGCACAATTTGCAGTAAAAATCAAAGCTGAGAGGAGAACAATTTAACAGCCCTGCAGCAAGATAGCAAAGCTTCAAATCTCTTCTGCATGGATGAGTGAGTGAGGAAGCGAGAGGAATAGGAGGGCGGTGTTCTCTGGCATGAAAGCTGAGAGGCCCGTTGTGCTCCCTCTTGACTTATGAATTAGTCTACTGCAGGACGCAGCACTTCTGCCCTGTAGTGCAAATGTCATGTCAAAGCAGATGACATGGACTCTGGTTACCCCCAAGGGTTTGACTGACACTGAGGTCATGGTCTGAAAAAGCTATTTAAGGGACATTTGTGCTCTAAAGGTTGATGCTGACGCCTCAGCATTCACCATCGGACGTTACACCGATGGTAGCAGTCCATGTTGTTTCTGGAAGGGTGCAGTATTTTCCCTGCTGGTATGGTACAGGATTGTTTTGGAACAGTTTGAGTGGCTTTTAATGAGCTCTGAAATGGACTTTAGTCCTAAGAGCTCTAAAATGCCTTGGCTCGGACTCTGACTTCCTTTATGAGCCATGCAGTTTCAGCACATGACTTGTTTCCCCACTGGAAATACCAGTGAGCTTCAGGAAATGACATGGAATTGGCAGTTTGCATTCTTCTCCTCCTATCCCCCCCCCCTCCTCCTCCTTTCTTGCACCTTGACTTGTAGGTGGTCCGGGTATAATTTCAGTACTAACAGTTACTGTTCCAGCAACATCTGATGTCATGCTAATTGTTTGCAGATGTAATGTGCTCTCTCTGTATGTGTCTGCTTCATGCAGGCAAATTAACAACGGGCTCCTTTTGCGTGCGTGTTTCAAGCGATCTGCTCAATTTTCCCACTCGTTACACTGAAACAGAATGAGGTTCATTGGAATGACTCTCAGACATTTCTGGTTGCCAAGGAAACATGGTATGAAAGGCTGAGCCAAACAGAGGATGGCTTGGTCCACTGCGTGTGAGAGCAAAGCGATTCTGTTTCCTGGCACACTTTAGATAAGCTGTTCAAAAGCAGCCTGTTCATGTCTTTTTAATGTAACACCTTGCTGCTTTCAAGCGGTTATCTCCAGCATGCATTTCCACTTATATAATATAAATCATGTCAAAGCAACGAGGAGGAGTTTCTGAGATTGTAGCAAGGTCGAGTGCATGATGTCTGGATGTTGGTAGGTCCTTTGCTTGTCAGGAATGAAATGGTATGTCAGTAGTAGTAGTAGTAGTAGTGGTGGTGGTGGTGGTGGTGGTATGAGTCAATGGTCAGAAATTGGCAGATCATAGGGCTGGCTGCTGCCTCCTTGTGTTAAGTAAACATGACTTTAATTTCCAGATTTTTTCTTTGCATTTTTCTTTATTTACAGTCGTAGTTTCATGCTGTTTTCTGCCACGAAAATCTTGCTGTTACTTATGTGTGCAATCATTGATGTCAGCGGTATGATGTACATTTCACTAGAGAGACCACTTGTGCTCAGGCACTCGGGAACATGAAGTATTTTCCATGCTTCAGGTGTTTCCTGTCTAATGCAAAAATGTAGGCTTTTCCAAGCTGCAGCAATGTCAGGTGGAGGACATTTGCCGACCAAAATTCTTTTCCTCACTTGCTCCCTCCCTTGCTAGCATACTAATGGATGGATGCTTTCTTCCCCCCTTGCTGCTGCTAGTGTATGCTGGGTAGCTTCTCAGTTCTAAATGAGAAATGGACCTGAGTGGAGTATGTGCTTTTCATACTGAGACTGTGATGTGCACATCCTGAATACAAAACAACCATTCAAGTTTAGCACACATCATTCAGTTTATTGGGCTAACAACATCTGTTTGTAGCAAAAAATAAATAAGTCACAAACTGTTCTTTAAGGTGTTGGTTGTGTTTTGGAGTTTTTTTTTTTTTTTCCTCTACCTTCATTTGAATTTGTGTATGTGTTTGTAGGTATGCTGGTAGTGAATGTCACCTGGAGGAATAAAACCTATGTTGGCACTCTTCTCGACTGCACCAGACATGACTGGGCGCCTCCCCGGTAATGCAACACTTCATAAATTATAATTACAGCAAAGGTGAAAAATGTATGACAAAATATGTACTGTGCAATTAACATCATTAATGCAAACTGCCTGCAAGATATTGTGCTGCGCGGATATTTGCTCACTGGACAAATACTCACAGGACAAATGCTCACAAAACTAATGAAAAAACAGACATTTGCTCACCAACATCTTATTTTCTTTGTTCTAATAAATGCATAACACAAAAAGATCACAGTGTGTTATAAAAATTATTTATTCTTATAAATGTATAATGCGAAATTAACTCATTATACATGAGGGTTAGGGTTTAGGGTTTAGGGTTAGGGCAGTGTTTCTTAACCTGGGTTCAATCGAACCCTAGGAGTTCGGTGAGTCCGTCTCCGGGGTTCGGCGGAGGTCAAGACACACATCCGACTCATATTCATGATGACACTCTCCGCTTGGCCATCACTGGCTGCAGGTGATCACGCTACATTGCTTGGCCAATCTGTGCTGCAGTAAATTTGGTGTGCTCAGTAGTCGACCTGTGACTGTCGTGATGGTACGTCGTGTGATTTCTTTCTGAACGTTTTAATCCATACTATGTTGAGCAAAAAAAGAAAGTGGTCGGACGAATATGTAAACGGAACGTGATGCTAGTCAGCTTCCTATCTGCATGATTTGCGAAGTACGATCAACCGCCTGCTGACTGATATATACATACATGTCTATATGTATACAATATCAATAAATACATATTCAATGCTATAAATGCTTATAACAATTAAACATTCAAAAATAACGCATGAGATGTAAATAAAATATAAATACAGTAAAACCTCCGCTGACGAACGCTTAAGCTCACGAACTTTTCGCCTCAAGAACATTAAATTTGCGAGCATATAGTCTCTGCTGACGAACAAGTTTTCGGCGGACGAATCAAACCACGCGGTCGAACAGCGCCACGGTGGCGGCCACGAGAAGCTGACGCACGCTCACGGCGTCACAGTTCGTCACACCCCTTTCTTTGAATGCGGAAGTGGTTTGTGTTTGCTAGACATTTTGGACCATATTGAGTGTACTTTTGCTCTTATGGGACCGAAAAAGACCCCACCACAGGCGGAGATCATTGAAAAACACGAACGAGGTGTGCGTTTGTGTGACTCAGCGTCCCAGTACCAGTACGCTAAGTCTACCACCATCCTTAAGAACAAGGAAGCTATTAAGGGTGCGTGTGTGGCTAAGGGTGTTTCCAAACAGTAGGCGTTTCCAAACACTCCTTCCAATCAGTAAGTCCCTCCCTCCCTCCTCCTCCCACTCCATTCCATCAAGCCATCAACTACCATCACAAAGGTAAATAAAACCACTTTATTATACAGTACAGTTTATTTCTTTAATTACAATACAATAGCACATTTATTATACATAAAATAAGGTATATTTTTGTGTAGTTTTAAGGCTTATTTAGTAGAAAATTATGTTTTATGGGGACCTGGGAACGGATTATTCTCATTTTAATGGTTTCTTATGGGAAATAAATGTTCGGAAGACGAACTTTTCGCCTTACACACACTTTCTGGGAACCAATTATGTTCGTGAGCAGAGGTATCACTGTACACACAAATACGCACTCCGATGCACAGCTCATATAAAAATGTAAGTAGTTTTGATGGGTGGAGTTCATGCATTGTATTGGTTTTGTTCTTTGAACACAGTGATGGTAGTGCACAGTTCAGTTTGGTGCCCCAGTAAAAACCGATGTCTTGAAAAAAAAAGCATTTTATTTTTCAATAAAGAAGGGTTCGGTGAATAAGCATATGAAACTGGTGGGGTTCAGTACCGCCAACAAGGTTACTAACCACTGGGTTAGGGTTTAGGGTTAGGGTTAAAACTGAACAAATTTTTTTATGTTGTGAGCAAACGTCCGATTTTTTTATTAAGGTTGTGAGTATTTGTCCTGTGATCAAATGTCCTGGAACCGATATTATACATCTATTACATACATACGTCATATCACCAGTTGTAGTTCAACAGATGATTTATCATATATTTTTAATAGTTTACAAATTAATATGTCCTTATTGGCTAAAAGAGAGTGCAAGCAATAACAGCATGTGGCAGCGTGCCCTTTCAGCATTCTGTCATGGATGATGTCTCAGAACTATATGCTTTTGAAATGCAACATCAGGGTGGAATTGATTTTCCCACTTTTCTTTCTCCTTTTTCATTGATCCAAAGCATCAAAAGCTGAAGCTTTCAGCATGTTACGATTTAACTGTTTGATCCTGCCATTGTTGAGTCCAACTGCTTTGTACACTTAAGTTTGACCTATTTTTCAGATTTGCAGTGACAGGCTCTAACTGCGTAGCAAAGTTTTCATGAAGTTAAATCTTGTAATAGCTTTGTACAGACTATGGCTCTGAATGTATTTTACATTTCTTTTACACATTTAATAGAATTATAGGAAAGTGTAGAAAAAGATCAGAAACTTTATAGCAAAGCTCCCAAGCGGGCCACCATCGTCACCAAATATGGCTTGGATGGCTGTCCCATGTTACGGCTGTTGCATCGTTGAGTGGATGCTGATTGGCTATTATCAAGCAGTCACTGACTTGATGTCGGAATGCAATGAAAGAAGCCCCCAAAATAGAGGCTCATACACCTATGCTCGGACTTCTTTAGAATAAAACACGAGGCTAGGCAGCCGAACTAACAGGTAAATAAATGTTCGTAGAGCAAACACTGACATAAGAACTTTGGCAGAAAATGAACTCATTAAACGAATAAATAAACTATGATGGTTGATACATATGAACACAGAGGTCAAAAACAACAAAAAGCAAACCTAGGTTTGGACACCTATCGAGAGACATTTATTGGGTGCTCTGCCTTTATGTACAGACGCTCCCCGACTTACGTTCATCCGTTTTACGTTTTTTTCGATTTTACGTTTTTTTTTTTTTTTTTTTTCCCCCAAAAAAAAAAAAAAGTCAAATTTTGAGTTTAGACATACCTACGTAGTGACGTAATGGTAATGACACAATGACGCTGCGCCCATTGTTTACAAAAGACAGACTGATTGCCCCTCCTTCCCAGTTCAGTTTTATATATATATATATATATATATATATATATATATATATATATATATATATATATATATATATATATATACTAGTATGTTATTTATATATATATAAAACATACTAGTATATATGTGTGTGTGTGTATATATATATATATGTGTGTGTGTGTGTGTGTGTGTGTGTGTGTGTGTGTGTATATATATATATATATATATATATATATATATATATATATAAGCTTACTAGCATGGGTGCAAGTCTCATACACAGAGATGAATTAACTATCTGCTCGGATCGGCGCGATCTACCATGCATACTCAGTTTAAGCAAAGAGAGTTGTAATATGAATGAAAATCTGAATCCAGGAACGAGCTCTCCGCTCTGCTGGATCCACATCAGGCAGGCTGTGTTCTAAACGAGTTCAATGGCACCCTTGTGTACTTGAAAGACCGGAAGTCCGTATAACCCACAGCAAGTACACTACTTTTGCAAGTACACTACTTTCGGTATTGAGCGCTTCACATATTGTAAGCGTTGATTGGCTGTTTTAAGCTTCATGTAAAGTGATTCGGTATAAATAAGTGACTTATTTGAAATTAATGTTGATATTATTTGATATATTTGATATTATTTTACAATGTTATGTTTATAATAATTGATTTAGGGGTGTTTTATGAGATTCGGTAATGGTATTTATGGATGTATAGTACAGTATGAGCGTCACACGTTATTCGTCAGACATCACTGTAACAACTTACGTTCACTTTCAACTTACGTTCGACCGTCCAGAACCAATTAAAAACGTAAGTCGGGGAGTGTCTGTATAGTGTAGTATCTATTTTTATCAGTTTAATATTTGATATGTCTCCAAAATGGGGACCATATATTAAAAGGATTTTTGGCACGATTTGAGATGAAATAGGGGCGTGGTTCATCTACTCCATGCATACACCTGGTATTGCAGTACCTCCTGGAGTCACCTAAAGGTTAGAGAAACGGCTTTGGGACCGATCGGTCACTGGTTCGAAAAAATGTGTGGCGGTGGGGGAGTGAGCAACGCCTTCCCTCCTCAACATAACTGGCTGAAGTGTCCTTGAGCAAGGTACTGAACTCCCAACTGCTCTCCAGGTGTCCCCAATGTGTGTGGCAGCCCACTGCTCCAAGTATGTGTGTGCGCATATGCACTTTGGATGGGTTAAAAGTAGAGGAAATACTTTCCCTTAGGGCCAGGGTCAGGAACCTATGGCTCGCGAGCGAGATGTGGCTCTTTTGATGACTGTATCTGGATCTCAGATAAAACAGGTGACCTTTCTTCACAGAATAACGAATATATAATTTCACTGTCATTTAAATAAAAATACAAAAAAGCCATCAAATAAAAATAAAAACAGATGAATAAATCTCACGCATTTAAATCTATACATCTATTTTCAATGCCACATCACTGTGGCACGCAGCGGACAGACAATAATTTCTGTACGCCAGAATGCGAGCGGGTTCGATACCTTGAAACTCTAATTTTATTGGACTATAACAACAGCTACAGGCTGTACGTGTAGTTTTTGAGTAAAGAGATAAATTTCCTCGTTTTCGATCAGCTCATTTGCACGAAGCCAAGTACAGCTGGCAAGCAAACACAAATGGACAGACATGGAAAAACTTCAACCCACATACCAGCTGATTGCCAAAACTTGAGATGTGCTTCCTGTCACATAAACACTGCAGTGCGAGTCCTGTCGTATTGACCATGTTGGCTCTACATATGCACGTGAGCAGTCCTTTTCACACCTGATAAACATCAAGCTGCGGTCACGTTTAACAGATGGAAGCCTAAATAAACGCCTGCATGAAGCTGAACCGCACCCCGTATCAACCAGACTATAAAGCCATCAGCAAAACCATGCAGCACCAGAAGTCACATTAATAGTAAGAAGTATTTTTCTTATTAATAAATAACTTCGTTATGACAATGTCATTTAAAATAAGTTCAGGTAAGCTAACTATATATATATATATATAGATTTTCTGAGTAGATCCTTCCGTAGGAGAGTGCTCAATACTTTTTGATAGAGCAAATAAACAAAAATAAAAGGACAGGACAAAGACTTTCTATTGAAACTCCATTTATCACTACAGATCTGTTTCGAGGGGTGGTGAAACCATCCTCTCTCTTCAGGTGATTATAGAAGAATATATATATATATATATATATATATATATATATATATATATATATATATATATATATGCCTTTGATAACCCAGTTAGCCACACTGGGGGGACAGTGACAACCTTGTGGAGAGTGGGACTTGAACCCCCAGCGCCATTTCTATATATATATATATAAAAATATATATATATATATATATATATATATATATATATATATATATATATATGGGGCAGTGTTATAGGGCGCTGGATCGCTGATCCAAAGGTTGGGGGTTCGAGTCCCACTCTCCACAGGGTGGTCACTGTCCCCCCCAGTGCGGCTAACTGGGTTATCAAAGGCGGGCCATGTCTCTCACTGTCTATGGTGAGAGGCATATAAAAGAACCATTGCTGACTTTCGTAAAGAGTAGCTGCAAAGCCGTCAGCGTGTTTCTGTCCCTTGCTAAAAAGGGTTGTGACAGGAAGGGCATCCGACGTAAAAACCTCTGCCAAAGCAAACGTGCGAATCAGATGATTCGCTGTGGCGACTCCCGAGTAAAAGGGGAAAAAGCCGAAAGGAAGACAGAATATATATATATATATATTGCTCTCAGAGGATTAGATTTGAAAATATGTCTTTTTTTTTTTTTTTCTGGCTCTCTCAGTCAAAAAGGTACCCGACCCCTGCCTTAGGGGATGAATAAAGTATACAGAAAATTTTTAGAAATCAAGTGCCTGACTCTTCATATTAATATAGTACAGAAGTCTACTTCATTTTGCGTGTTCCAGTAATTAGTGATTCAGGAAAACCTTCAGTTATTTTCTTACTTTTAATTTGAGCAAGAAAAAGGAAAGACATGTTATTTAATTGAGCTCCCTGACCTTTTTTTTTTTTTTTTTTTTTTTTTTTTGCCCCAAATCGTATCTGTTAGAGGATGTTATCACCACATATCTAATCAGCAGACAGGTCAACATGGCCTAATCCTGTAGCACTGCGCTCTACCACACCATCCGTCAGAACAAGCACTGCTGTCGAGATCAAGGATAACAAGAGGATTAAAAAAAAAAAAAAACACTGCACATCTCTCCTGGCACTGCCAAAATAGCACTTCAACAATCAAAACTGAGATGATTCAGAGAAGTGTGTATTCATTCACTTAGTGTATTCTGCATGAAAATTTGGCCAGGTGGCTCAACATACCCTGAAGGGTCATACTTTCTAATAAGTCCGTTTTGTTCTGTTTGTTTAATGGCTAACTTGTCAATTATACTTATTGTTGTTGGTCCGATTCTGGATTTCCCCCATGCTAATAATTTGTTGTCTTGTTCTCATAGATTTTGTGAATCACCCACAAGTGATATGGAGATAAAAAATGGAAGAGGCAGGGGGAAAAGAATGAGACCTAATAGTAACACTCCAGTTAACGAGAATAGCAATTCCTCTGACAACAAGGGGAGTAACAGCAACAAGACACGAGCAGCATCCAACAACAAAGGACGGCGGGGTGGTCAGAACTCTTCAGAGCGCCGTACACCACCCAATAGTAATACGGAGGACATCAAGGCCAGTCCATCATCTATAAACAAACGCAAGAGCAAGCCTGCCTCAGACATGGAACCAAATTCTAGCTCGGAGGACACCAAAGGTAGCAAGCGTATGCGCACCAGCTCAAACAGTGGAATGCCTCATGCCATCCTTCCCATACCCATTATCAAAGCAGAGCCCCTGCCCCCTTCTCTGGATCGCAGTTGCCCCTCACCAGTACTTATTGACTGCCCTCACCCCAACTGCAACAAGAAATACAAGCACATAAATGGTCTGAAGTACCACCAGGCACGAGCCCACAATGATGATGATATCAAACTGGAAATAGATGGGGACAGTGAATATGGGGAGGATTCTACGTTGCATCCAGAACCAGGAAGCTGCAATGGTGCCTTCATTTCTCAGAAAGGCTGTGTCTCTCCAGCTCGATCACTTACCCCAAAAGGCAGAGGGTTTGATGCTCAAAGCCCATCCCCTTCATCTGGAAAGTATGCCTCCAAACAGTCCAGTAAAAAGAAGGCTGAGACTGATCATGATTCTGGAGTACATTTAGATGGCTGTGAAGATGGCCCTTGTTTGACAGACGAGGCTAGCAATGATGGTATTGATGATAGGAAAAGTTTAGACAAGGGTAAGAAATCTGGCAGTGGCTCTAAAGCAGATAAATTGTCTCAGAAGTCCGTGAAGTCTGCAAGACCAATTGTACCATCTATAGCTCCACAGCAACTCTATGGAATGCAAGCATCAAGCTTCCCTGCTCCCAACTCTAGTTCCTCTATGAGCATGAGTACAGTTGTGCAGTCAGTTCCTAAAAGCCCACAGCTGAAAGCCATCCAGCCTAAGCCTGTAGTAAGTGGAGACCCTTCCATGAACCCAACACTAAGTGGTTCCAAGGACAAAAAGAAAAAAGAGAAGAAAAAGAAGGAGGGTGCAAAGGAGAGTGATAGTCCTAAAGCCTCTGGAAAGGGAGGAAAGTCGGAGGAAGGAAAAAGTCCTTACTCTGAATCCTCAGACCCCGGCAGCAAGAGTGATTGCCTTCTCAACGGTTCAGCAGATACCCACCAGAGTCGCTTGGCCAGTATCAAGGCTGAGGCCGATAAAATTTACAGTTTCACCGATAATGCTCCCAGTCCATCAATTGGGGTAGCCAGTCGGATAGATACTGCAGGTATGCCCCAACCTCTCACCCCACTCCACGTGGTCACCCAAAATGGGGCGGATAACTCCTCAGTGAAAACCAACAGTCCGGCCTACTCTGACATTTCAGACGCTGGTGAAGATGGAGAGGGCAAAGTAGAAGGTGTGAAGGTAAAGTCTGAGGATCAGGCACCCAGAGAAGGTGCTAAAAAGGCTCTATTTGCCACGCAGCCTCCCAGCAGAGAGTCTCCTTACTATCCCAACTATGAGACATACTACTCACCTAATTATGCTAATCCAAATCCTAGTCCGGGGGTTTCAAATTCTAGTGTACTTTTGCAGGATGGCTCTGTAAAGGTAAAAAAAGAAGAGGAGACAGATTTAGGGGATGAAAAAGCAAAATCAGAACAGCCTGAAGATCGCAAGGCAGATATTAGTACATCTAGTCAACAGCAACAACAACCATCTGTTATCCAGCAGCGGTCTAATATGTATATGCAGCCTCTTTACTATAATCAGTACGCCTATGCCTACGGATATTCACCAGACCAGGCTTATCATAATCATTTGATGAATACTAATCCAGCCTACAGGCAACAGTGTGAGGAACGGCAAAGGCAGGCTGCTGAGCAACATAGAGTGGGAGAGAAGAAATCTGAGGCTATTTCGAAAGACAGGGATGTATCAGTGAAGTCAGAGGAATGGAAACAAAAAGCATCAGTTCCTCCGACTTTGTCGAAAGCACCAAGTCTCTCTGACCTTGGTAAGCCCTCTCCCCAGAGCAAGCCCAAAGAGATGCCTACAGAACCAACCAAATCTGTTATCATCCCAAAGGTGGAAGATGGGAAGTCACAAATCCAGCCACCAGAAGGCCTAAAGATGAAGCTGAGTGAAGGTGGACACCATGGAAAAGAGGAGCAGAAACCTAGTATTGATTCTGGAAAGCCATCAGCCATGGAGCAAGCCATGTACATGTACAGACAGGTTAGGGAGATCTTGCATGTTTTTTTTTTTTATCCTTCTTAATCATATCCATAAAATTTACATGTCAACGTATGGATTGGTATTAAAATAGCACAACCAATATTTACTGTCTAAAGTAAAATCTTTCTTCTCCAGGAGCCTGATTCTCGACTGTGGCCATATGTTTACCCCAGCAAGTACCCGGAAATGCAGAAACAGCTAGATGAGGAGAGGTGGAAGGAAGAACGGGATCGTGATAGGGACAGAGACCGAGAGCGAGACAGGAAAAGTAAAGAAGAGAGATCTCGACCCAAAGATATCCCTAAAGAGGAGTGCAAAGACGGGATTGAGCCCCGGACCTCGACGGCTTCGGAGGAGCATAGAGGGATCAGTAAAGACCACCGAGCCCATATGCACTTCTCTCCAGCACTGCCTCAACACCAGTCTTATATGCCATACATGCACAGTTACCCCTACAGCCAGGGGTACGACCCGAGTCACCCAGGATACAGAGGGATGCCCTCTGTGATGATGCAAAACTATCCAGGTAACATAGTGATTAGTCTTGAAAAGATTTTGCAGTGAACTTTTTTTTTTTTTTTGCAGCATGTATCCTGCAAAACCCTTCCTGTTCTTTAGACCAGTGGTCCCCAACCCCCGGCCCCCGGGCCGGCGCCGGTCCGTGGATCAATTGGTACCGGGCCGCACAAGAAATAATTATTTATTTCTGATTTATTTATTATCTGAGTTTGAATGATCTTTTATTTTTGAAAAAAAAACTTTTATTTTGAAAATGACCGGATTCTCTCAGTTACATGTCAGTCATTTGAGCGCTAGAATGTAACCCACAAGGGGACAGCACATGAACAGAGGTGAGTTGGACATGTTTCGAACAATAGCGGGGATTTCAGGTGAGACTGAGCCTGGGCCTTTATTCTCCCAGCTGGTGCACCATCACCTGTGTGTGTTTGTTTGTTTTTTTTTGTTTTTTTTTTTATAAAGAGTTCGAGCTCAATTAAAAATGTAATGCTTAATCCTGACTAGGGAGGCTGGCACACATCTCAGCTGACTCTGGGCAAGGGCGGGGTATTATATTTACAATATAAACAATCTACACACACACACACACACACACACACACACACACACACACACACACACACACGCACACACACACCCGGGTGGCGGTAAAATTGTCAAGCGTTGACCGGCAGTGATAAAAAAGTTGGGGACCACTGCTTTAGACAACCAATACAGTCTGCACAATTCTATGCAATACTAATGGTGGGGTTTTTTTTTTGTTTTTTGTTTTTTTTAGGGTCATACCTGCCAGCAGGTTACTCGTTTTCACCATATAGCACTAAAATTTCGCCAGGTGATGAGAGCGATAAAGCTCGTGCCAGTCCGACAGTAACTGGTAAATCAGCTTCAGATTCGAAAGCCTTGGACATCCTGCATCAGCACGCAAGCCAGTACAAGAGCAAATCGCCCACGGTGGGTGACAAAGCATCTCATGACAGGGAACGAAGCGGAGGCGAACGAGAGCGAGAAGGTGACCGACCACGATCCTCTCCCTCGCAGAGAATAATGCCTTCCCATCACCACCTGGGTTATTCTCTTATTTCTGGACAGTATGATTTGTCTTATGCCCCTGGTGAGTATGAGCTTGTTGGAATAAATTTGCTTGTGGGGAAGATTTCTGAGCTGTTATGATCATCTGTTATGTCAGTAAACATTTTCAGGGTTTTTGGGGGGTTTTTTGGAAATATTTAAAAAAAAAATAAAATAAAATACTTTGTCAATTGGCTTTCCAAAATCACATGACCACTTTGAAACCAAACTGCTTAATCCTACAAGGATCACAGGGGGAGGTTGGTGCCTATTCAGCGACACTGTGTGAAAGTGGGGTACAACTTAAAGAACTCGCTAGACCATCACAGGGCAAAACAGATGCAACCATTGACACTCGCATCTCGGATCAATTTGGAACAGACGATTAGCATAAAGTGCAGGTCTTTGGACTATGGAAGGAAATCAGAGTACCCAGAAGAAAATCTATGCAAACTCCAGACAGCAATAGCCTAGACTGGGAATCAAACCCAGGACCTTTTTTTTTTGCTGGGAGGAGGACGTGCCAACCCACTACACTACCATACTGGCCAGTTTTTAAACTTCATAAATAATTTTACATATAGTAAAAAATCTTTTACAATAATAAATACGAAAGTTGATTTTTTTTTTTTTTTTTTTTTTTTTGGAGAAATGAGGTACCAAATATTAATTCACTGTATAGTAGTTCGCATTTGCATGCTTTACTAAGAGTCCAATATGCAAATAATTCTGGCTATGCAAAATACATGAGTTTGTGCATATAGGGGTTGGAGCTTCTCTAATTTGTATGTTCACTTGAATATACAAGACTTTCTTTGAGAAGTGAAAATCTTGTGATTTCTGTTGTTTAGTCACTGTCTTGGTGAAACCATGTCAAATAATTGATTGTTAGGATGCTAATTTGATGACTTGAAAAATCACCCCCATTTCTTTAACATGCTCCTTGTTTTTCAGCCATTGTTGCGAGCCAGCAAGCCTCTGGCCCATCACTCTACCCCCCTGCAAGGAGGTGAGAATGGTAAGATATTCTTCTTTGTGGTGTCAGTTTCTACATTTAAATCTACAGCATGTGTCCTCATCCTTCAATGAGTAGTAGTATACAGTCTGTGTTGCCCTCTAGTGGAATTAATCATTCATTCTTTATAACTGTAATAAACTATCATGACATTTTATTACTTTCCATTTTATTATTCTAATAAGTATATCTTGGCTTTCTCACAGACGGACGTGATATCAGTATTGTTACCTAGATTGTTCCTCCAGCACCTCTCGAGGGTGACTTGTGGACCTCAAGCTTCCCTGCAGCCATGTGATGAAATCACATAAGATAGCAGTTGTGAACTTTATGACATCAGTTCAATGGTGTTCCTGAAATTATTTGTGTAATGTTTTTGTTTGTATTTCCCGCCGCCTTCAAACCCCATCATCGGAGAAAGATGGGGAGCGGAGGAGGAGGAGGAGGAGGGGGGGGGGTGTGTTGTTGCTGATATCACCACAGCCCTATGATCATCTGGATGAGCTTGGTCACAGATCCCCTTGGTCGCATTGATGATGAGGTACTCATGAGGGATGAGACACTGCGTCTCCTACACGGAGTCACGATGTGGTAGCTTTTGGAGAAAAAAAAACTTGAATTTCAGGAACATTGTCGACAGACGAAGCAGGAAATGGATGTCATGTGACTACTCTTCTCTGTTCACCGGCGTCTTGAGGAAAAAAAATGATGGAACTGTTACTCAAGTGCCCCAAGGACACAAATTGGTGGATATATCTTTTTTAACTGGATTTTTTTTTTTTTTTTTTTTTTTTTTTTCTCCAAGGATGAGAAAGTGAACAACCACCATCCTCTTGGCTTGGTAGTCTCTTTTCTCATTCCTTGTCCTGACACAACCACCGGGTGGACTCTATGCAAGCTATTGATGCTCACCTCCTTCATACAGTTTCGATTCAGGGGATTTACTACAACTCCTGTTACGAAGGTTTTACATCAGCTAACAGGAGAAATGAGCCTTTTATTGTAGTTTTGTTAAGACATTTCCAACGCCACTCTCTTCTAACCAATCTTCTCTGTCGACCACCACGTCCTTTTTTATAAGGAGACGAGCAGACCTCTGCACATGTCCTTTGCTATCAACCTCTTAGCATTGAATGCTATACTGTTTGCCGGTACTAGCAAATGGTTTTTCCTCCAAGGAGCTCTGCATTACTCCAGCACCATTTATACACCTGCTCTGTGTTTAACTCCACAGATTAGGACTACTGACCTTTGGCTGCTTTAGATTGGTGCTCCAACATGCTTCAAAGGACTCCGCATGTCAGAGGAAGGTTGGGAAGACATCAATACTGGATGGGGGAGTAGTGCCTTCCTTTGTGGCAGTTTAACCAGCACCTTTGAGTGGCCCTGCAAGAAGGAAGGCATTCAAATTCTTATACTTGTAAGAGCTTCTCCATGGCCTGGCTTCTTTTTTCTGTGATGAGGCACATGTGCCCATTTGACATTTGAACAACCAGAGATATTCCAAACCACATGGCCTAGTCATAAACTGTCGAACATGCCCACACTGTTGTTCATCGTGCTGCTGCTGCTGCTGCTGCTGCTTGAGAATCTCATGCCAAACTGCATGAATCGAGATGTAAGACCTGGGGGAAGTGCACGCACCAATAGTTTTGAAGAGGACGTTTGCATGGAGAATTCACTGTGTCTATGTGCTGGGGCTAAATAGGCAATGCTTAGACCCACTATGTGAGGTCCGTGGTTGGGTTGGTACTCCACAGCTGTATCAGATGATGCTGATGCATAGAGTTGCTGTATACCCGACAGTGGAGTTCCAGGTGGTTATGTTCACGATCTGAGTTACATTTTTTCAGATAATCCCCCAGGTCCCTCTCCTTCCCACTACGTCATGTGTATCTGCGTGGTGTAGTATAGCACTAGAAAAAAAATATATATATATATTAACCTACACACGAAAGGGAGGCGAGCTGTGCACGTTTGCCTCACTTCCTGTATTTACCAAACCCCCCCCCACCCCACCCCACCCCACCCCTCTCACACATGCACTCACGCTGTGCTTTCTGTATATATTGTACAGAGGAATTATTTTAAAGAGGTTGTTGGATGCTATTGGATTTTCCTATTCTTTTTCTTTCTTTCTTTTTTTTTTTTTTTTTTTTTTTTTTGGGGCCTGTTAGCCTTTTTTTCTACTATTGTTGATATACTATGATTATGTAGCTGGTGTAACGGCTTTATAATTGAAGTGTTATAAATTTACAGCTTGTTCTCCCCCGCCCTCCTCCCCACTTCCTCCTTGCAATTCCATGTTCGCTAAGCATGACACCACTTAATGTTTAGTTTCAGTCCCAGTTGTTTACGTAATATACAGTATGAACACAAGTTGTGGTGAGATATATATTATAAAAAGGACTTTTGTCCAAATCTGTGTTAGCATAATATAAAATTATAATAAATACAGATCAGTTTGATGTGCTGCTTCCATCAAATTTGCCCAATTCCCATTTGACCCGTTCTGTCAGGGGCAATATGGCAAAGTCCCAAGTCAGTTATGCCACTCAAATCGTTGTTGAGGAAGGAAATTCTGGACCTGCTGACGAGTTTCAGGGGTGAAACCAGTTCCCTACATGACGTCTATGATGACCTGCCAACATGCATGTCATGACCGCATGCCAGGTAAAATTGAAGTCAAGTTCGTCACTGATTTAGAAGGTGGTTTATTCCACTCTAACATAATGACTGACTAATGAAATCTGTATTATTGAGTCCTACCATATAAATATAACACTAATAGACATGCAGGGATAGAAATGTATTCAAAGGCATTCAAATTTACATTTCAACTATTTCTCCCGCAGGGAACTCAAGCAGGACAGCTGGTTTTCTGTCGGACTTGTTAGCCAGATGATGACACGTTTGGGGGAGGGGTGGGGCGGGATCATAAACACTTTGATTCTCAAACTTGGTATAGTTTAAAGATGGGGTATGATTGTTCTCCCAAATCCAAACTTCACCGATTTTACAGGCAGGACTTGCGTTCGCAGAAATGAAGAATCTTTGGGCATACGGGAGGGATTTTTTTTTTTTAACATTAGTAGTAGTAACTGTTTTATCTTTGATCATATAACCAGTTAACGTGCTGTCTGGTGAAAAAGCGCTTGTAATAAGTTATTTTGAGGCAATTTTAGTACTTGTTTACCTTGAGAGAGGTAAGTTGGTCAGTTTTATTTGATGTTCGCATTTTTCTCATATGGTGCTACTACACCTGTTCCCGTGCGCTCTTTGACATAAAGGACAATTTTTTTGTTTGTTTGTTTGTTTGTTTGTTTGTTTTCCACCCCGTTATTTTCTGTCTCCACTGAATATCCTTGGTCCTTACAAATCACCGTATTCATGGTTACCCCTCCATTTCTGTTATTGGTACTTGAAAGAAAGATGTTTACAGATTTTGTTCATTTCTATGTTTGGATGCATTTCTCTTGTAACCCTGTCTGTCCCGCTTCTGTCTGTCCTGAAGCTCTGCATCATTCTTTCTCTGCCTCTGTCCCTCACTTTTTTTTTTTTTTCTCCCCCACCCTTCTTTTATTTTTCTCTCCTCCCCCTCTGGGATTGTTGTATGTAAAGTGTACATTGCCACACATGTCTTTTTTTTATACGATATTCTAACTTGCCTTTGTACATTTAGGCAGAAAATAAATCTTTTTATGAGACAATCACTCCTGTAGCTCTGCCTCATCTGTACTTTTGTCCAACTTGAGTTGAGTTATGAAAAATATTTCTTTGTTTCCACTCATAATTCCATTAAAAATTCAGCTAGAGACCTGGACTGTATTCTATCTCTCTTGTGAGTCGTTTGAGATAAAAAGCCGAACGAATAAATGTAAATGTATATACTGAGTGTTATGAAGTTGTAAATTCATTTAAAAGCGAATTAAATGTTTTAACGGAATGTAAATGGTCAATATTAATACAATAAAATGTGATAAACACCAGCAAAATCGTCATATTTTCACATATGAATGCCCGCAGAATTTTTTTTTTTTTTTAATTACTACTTACGAGTTTGAGTTTATTGGGTAAAAGTCATACGTGTTTGTCTCCACTAGAAAATACCAAAACAGTCACTGAGGATAACAAGAAAGTACAGACACTCCTCGCTTTACGTTTATTCATTTTACGTATTTTTCGATTTTACGTTTTTTTTTTGTTTTTTGTTTTTTTTAATGATGTCAAATTTTGAGTTTAGCGTGCTCTCTGCAGTACCTATGTAGTACGCTGACGTATTACGCTACTTCTGTATGATGCTGCGTCCATTGTTTACGAACGACAGACTGAACGTGCCCCTCCTTCTTCCCAGTTCAGTGCGTGTTACCCTTGTGTTAAGACGTCGTCTCTGTGATCATTGTGTCGACACTGTTTTGCAGATTTTTGTAACACTAAGCAAATATGGTTGGTCACAAGGGTAAGCCTACTAGTGATAGTGTTCATCAGAAAAAGCGGCAAGCTATCTCGTTAGAAACAATGATGGCTATTATCAAGAAAATCGATGCTGGTGAAAAACATGCGACCGTTGCACGTTTCTTCCAAATGTCTCCGTCGACCATCGGAACCATTTACAAGCAGAAAGATCACATCATGGAGTATGTTAAAGGTGATATTTGATACTGTATTTGATATTTGATGAGTGGATTTGATTAAAATTTATCTATTTGAAATATTTTTGCTTGACTTTAATTATTTAATTTATTTGAAATTAATATTGATATTATTTGATATATTTGATGTTATTTTACAATATTATGTTTATAATAAAGGGGCAGTGGATCGCTGATCCAAAGGTTGGGGGTTCGAGTCCCACTCTCCACAAGGTTGTCACTGTCCTCCCCAGTGCAGCTAACTGGGTTATCAAAGGCCGGCCATGTCTCTCACTGTCTATGGTGTTGAGGCATGTAAAAGAACCATTGCTGACATTCAACAAGAGTAGGCTGCAAAGCCGTCGGCGTGTTTCCGCCCTGCGATGGCCTGGCGAGCTGTCCAGGATGTACTCTGCCCCCGCCCGAAGTTTGCTGGGATGGGCACCAGCCTCCCTGTTACCCTAATTAGGATTAAGCGGTTACAGATGAATGAATGTTTATAATAATTGATTTCAGGGTGTTTTATGAGATTCGGTAATGGTATTTATGGCTGTATAGTACAGTATGAGCGTCATACGTCACTGGAACATACAGTAACAACTTATGGGTTTTTTTTTTTTTTTTCACCTTACTTTTGGCCGTTCGGAACCGAACTAAAACGTAAGTCGAGGAGCGTCTGTATACAGTAAGCTCACGTGTTTCCAATGTGATTATGATGTGCTGTTTTATAGTATGTGAAGTATTTAACATATGACAGGAATCTGATACCGTGATTCTTGGACTTATAAATGATCTCCTTTTGAGTTCATTTATAAATTCCTGATTTCTATAATCTGAATTCCTGAACGTTTTTGAGGTTGGTTCGGGGAAATAAAACAGTTTACTTTAAAGAATAAATGCAGCTCAAATTTACAAGCAGTCGACACTGTTATACTGGATGAAGACCACTTGCACCAGACAGAGATGTAATAAAAGTCCCCTGTGTGGGTTTTTTTTTTTTTTTTTTTTTTTTTTTTTAGGAAATGCATGCTTTTAGTTCAGCACTTTCCAGTGCCATATTTATCTCAGGAAATGATGCACAACAGCTGCACACAGAGATGCATTTATTTCCTAATTAGACTTTGCACAGTCTGGCAGATAGTTAATGTTGCCATTATTTTCCTCCATCCCTTTTAGAACCTATTACTCAGTTTGTTTGAGAGAACTTTAACTGCAGACATCAGGGAATCTGTCCATGAGATTCCCCCCCCCCCACAAATCTATGTATAGCATCCCAGGATAGGCCGAACGATCCCGTATCAGGTACGTTTCTCTGTTATATCCTGATTTACTGAAATGGATCGAATTTTCATGAGTACTGTACTAGTATATGTGGATGTGCTATTAGATGACCAGCCCACTTGTGCTGCTAAATCATCTGAGCTATGTACTGGCCACCGTGTATTTCTTACATAGCGTCTCCTTTACTTCTTTCTTCCACGTCTCGATTCTCCTAAACTACACTTTTACTTCCAAAGGCACACCTGACTTGTGTTGTATGCTGTATCTTTAGAAATGTGGTGGTTTTGATGCATCTTAAATTATATATCCTTTAAACAGGTTCCTACAACCTCAATTGTCCATTCTATATTTTTGCTTTGATCCTTTCCTCACCCCATCGGTGTTATTGTTCTACATTGTTTATCTCTTTCCATTACATGTTAATACTCCAATACGGTTCATACTAAGGTATGCACAGCTTGTCCGTGTTATTTCATAGCTTTTATATTAGCTCATCATAATACTCACTTGCAGCCAAGCATACCAATACACTAGCCTTAAGGAAAACCCCTGCAGAGTTTGAATGTAAACTTTATTAGACGAGACTAAAATACAATAACACACAAGACCAATTAATTAATAAAATAGTGCAGTCCTAGATGTTCTGCACTGTAAGCAATCCCATGTACGGTAAAGGTAGGGCACTAGCTAACTAATGTATACAACTTCATTCCATTGCACCCTGTATAATACATAAGGAAAGTGAAAGTTGGAATTCAAGATGTTTTGCTGGTTTTGCAAGTTCTCCCCGTTCCTGTCTGGTTATCCTCTGGGTACTCCAGTCTTCTCCCATGATCCAAAGTCATGCACATTAAGCTAATTCATTCATTTTCATTCATTTCCAACATTTGGCTGATGCTCTTATCCAGAGCAACTGACCGTTTTTCTTTTTATTGAACAACTCCGCAATTAAGGCTTAAGGGCCTTGCTCAGAGGCCCATGAGTGGCGATAGTGGGATTGAACTTCTGACCTTTTGGATCAGTAACCCATCACCTTTATGCACCAAGCCACCACTGAACTATTTAATTGGCTGTTCCAAATTGCTCCTGGGTGTGACTGAATGGTTGTGTGTCGACCCTCTAATGGTCTAGAAGGCTGTTCAGGGTGTGGATCGCCTTCACGATGCATCAGCTTAGAGATGCCAGCCTCCCTTGACCTGAGTGAGATTAAGTGTTTTGGCATTGAGGTAAGTGAACGATGAGTGAAATGTCTTGCTCAAATTCACGAGGAAGGTAAAAAAAAAAAAAAAAAAGTGACGTTCTGTAAGTGAAGAATACGTACTGAGGATTTTTTGTGCTAGTGAAAAAATAAATGAGTATTCAGAGCGCAAGTCTCTGCCAAGCAATTAAAAAATAACACCCATCATCCCCTGCCTTGCCTGTTTTACTTCTACGCTTTTAAAAAAATAGAGATTTTCAATGTTAAGATTAAATTGCCCCAAAATGTCCGGTCTGGATCCGACTGGTCTGACATTATCGTGTCTGATCCTGAAGGTACATATCAAATTTTATTCAAGTTGGGTGTGTTTTAACAGATTTATTTTTTTTTTTTTTTCACTGATTGGTCGATTGATTGATTTGGTGACATCAGTGCATGAATTATTACCAAAACTTAATGGAAACATCCTTCCCCATTATAAAAATTTCAGGTTGATCTGTAAAAAATTCATTTACTTCGTCTCACTGGGGTCCTGGGATTGTGGTGCCTCTCTCAGCCAACACCGAGCGAAGGTGGGGTGCACCATAAACAGCTTGCCAGATCAATGCAGTACAACACCAAAACCCATTCACACTCGCACACAGAGTTAATTCACACCCAAGTACCTGGGACAGCCAGTCAGCCTCCTGAGTATGTCTTTTGACTGTGGGATTAAACCGTAGTACAATCGGCCCTCTACTTACGAAATTAATCTGTTCCAGCGCCTTTTTCGTAACCTGGAGTTTTCGTAAGTAGAGGTGCATTTTACATATAAAACACGTGATTCGTTCCAAGGCTCCCAAGACTACCCCATAAACCCTTTAAAAATTATAAAAGTACACTAATTTTGTATGAAAAGTGTTAAAAGTAAAAGAAAATTATTTACCTTTTTTTAAGTCTCTCGAACCACCCATGCGATGCTTTAAAGTCCGGGGGTTGCTGGTCTGAAGAACTCTCACCCCCATGCTCCTTCACGAGGTCCTTAAATATGGCGGTTGCTTTTTCCGAAATAATCGCCTCCGTCATTGTATCTCCGCTTTTCAGGTCTTCTGCTTCAATATCGTCCAGATTGTAGAGGGATGTCGGCCATACTCCTTTGTGATTTCGCTCAACCGCATCCCACTTTCATATTTTTTTATTATCTCCTGCTTCACTTCGATTGATAACGGAGCCCGCTTCTTCTTTTCTTTGTCACCGGGAATCACTTTCTTGGGGTCCATGATGGATAATGAAATATAACGCTGCAATGATCACTCTCAAAAAATTCACGAGCCAACAATCCTGTTCAACTCTCCTTCACGCGTGTGACAAACAGGAAGTATGGTTACAGGAAGTATGGGTACATTTCAGCTCCCTCCTGGCCAATGGGAGGCCGGCGGGGCGGGATGTTGGGAGACAGCCAATGAGAGAGCAACTCGCGGATTGTTTGAATTTTTGAATGGCACGTTTGGCGCTTTTTGTAAGAAGAGGGTGTTTTGTATACAGAGGGCGAAAATTTAGGAAAATGTTTTTCGAAACCTGGATTTTTTCGTATTCAGAGGTTTTCGTAAGTACAGGGCCAACTGTATCTGCAGAACACATCCAACTGCACACCGGCACCTCCCTCGCCAAGCCTGGGATTCAAACCTATAAACCAGGGAAACATTAACCACTACAGTAGACCACCATAATGCCGATGTCAAAAGCTGTGGAGAGGAGGTTGCTAACAGGCAGAAAGACAAGCGAACAAACCCATACTGATGAAAACAACCACCTTAGTGCAGCTAATGAGCAGTTGGACAGTCCGTATCCTTTTTTTTTTTTTTTTTTTTTTTTTTTTTTCCTTTGGGGGCACAGTTCATATGGAGCTCAAATCAGCACCACCATGCAAGGTCAGGGTTAATTTTCCAAAGCATGCCTTGAAGACAACACCAGGATTAATAAAAACATACAATCCATGTTAGCAAGCAGGCAATGTCATGACAGTAAACCACGAGTGGTGTCTTGGTCTTGTTTAATTCCCATGTACAGGTACCAGGTCTTTATCCAGCGCACTTGAAACCAGCTTGAGCCTGACCACCAAACATGCGGCTGTGTCCATCTGTTACGACCTGCAGAAATCTGAAAACCAGAAGATTATCCATTAGCAGTGGATTGATCTGCAGCCAGTGCTTTATACTACCAGGTGTGATACTGGAGGGCAGATCCTCCTTTACATGTCGGAGCAGTACTTGATTTCGATTTGCATTTCTCTATGTTTACTGAAAAACAGTACGGCTTGCGTGTTTCAGCAACTGTGAAGATCACTTGAGAAATCAGAATAAAGTGCTCTAGTTCAATATGCTGGAAGCAGGTTCTTTGGAAATCGGGTGACCAGCGGTAGAATAAGCGCCTCAGGGCAACAAGGCTGTGATGAATAAGACCAAGAAGGAGATCACAAGCTGCTCTGGGAGTACAGTGGGAATCATTTTGCAAGAACGAAAAGACACTTGTTCAAATCTGGACAGAGTGGAATTAATAGTAGTAATTCCGGGGCAGCGGTGGCCTAGTGGTATAGGGTGCTGGATCGCTGGTCCTAAGGTTGGAGGTTCAAGCCCCACTCTCCACAAGGTTGTCACTGTCCCCCCAGTGCAGCTAACTGGGTTGTCAAAGGCTGGCCATGTCTCTCACTGTCTATGGTGAGAGGTTCATGTAAAAGAACCATTGCTGACTTTCGACAAGAGTAGCTGCATAGCCGTCAGCGTGTTTCTGTCTCTTGCTAAAGGGCTGTGTCAGGAAGGGCAACCGACGTAAAAACCTATACCAAATCAAACATGCGAATCAGATGATCCACTGTGGTGCCCCCTGGAAAAAGGGGGGAAAGCCGAAAGGAAAAGAGGCTGATGATCAGTGGTAATTCCATTTATAATAATTACTCACAAAGCAGTGGTGAGGTGAACCAAGAGCATCAGCTGAGTGCATATACACTGAGATAATTTGTTTTTTAACTTGCCGCCATTTTTTTCCATCTTCATTTGGTTGTATTAGACAACACATATGTACTGAAATCGCCGACATAATATGCAATTCACCAATAAGCAAAAACAGTATTGTATTTTATGACCATAAAGAGTGAGGCTGCGAAAGCCTGGACAGCTGTCCAGGGTGTACCCCACACTCACACAGTCGGTTGAGATGGGCACCAGCCTCCCTGTGACCCTAATTATGATTAAGCAGGTAAAAAAATGAATTAATGACTGAATAAATAATTTGGCTCACTGGCTGTTCCAAATTGCCCGTAGATGCAAGTCTGAATGATTGGTTGATTGTGTTGGCCCGACAATGCAGGCTCCAACTTCCCCAGGACCCTAATATAGGATTGATCAGATATAGGATTGCCCCAATGTTTACAATTCCCCCTCATTACTCCATGGGTTTACTCATGAGTTTTTTTATTTTATTATTTGCTCCATCGTCGTCGTGATCCTGACAGGTTATATGAGGTATAGATAATTCATTATATTTAGCATGGGGTGCATTTTATATTCATTCCAGTTCCATACATTTTAAAACCCCGGTATTATCCATTTCACTTCTTTTTTGGTTCCTGATTTGCTTCGCCCCTTACTTCACATACACACAACATACGCAGTCTTGGGTGTACGATATTGCTCAGGTTCACACTACATGTCCGGGGGAATTCTTCGTATCTCTCCTATAGGCTTTTACTTTCTAATTTAGGAATTTCCTAAATGATGTACTTCATATGGAGCTGAAGACAAAAGTCATAGACTTGAAATAAATTAAAAACAGGTGCCTTAAAGTGAGGTTGCTCATCATCGCTGCTAGTTAAGCCGGGTTTATTACTTAATTTCCAAGAGAAAGTGTTTCAAATCCTCTGATTAAGACTTAATATTTCTGTGCTGTATCCTACGATACAGGTCAAAGCACAGTGGTACCTCACCTTACGATAGTCCCAACAAACAGAAAAATCCAGGTTACAAAAAACATTTTTCAAATTTTTTTGTCTCTGTATACGAAACAAGTTCTCCTCATGAAACTTGCAGAACATTAAAACGTGCCATTCAAACAATGTATGAGTTGCTCTCCATTGACTATCTCCCAACATCCCACCCCGCTGGCCTCCCATTGGCTAGGAGGGATGACGCAGCTCCCTCCCATTGGCTATCTCCCAACATCCCGCCCCTCTGGCCTTCCATTGGATAGGAGGGATGAGGCAGCTCCCTCCCATTGGCTATTATGGCGCTGCATCTCCCATAATGCTTTTCATGTAAAGGACAGAGTTACTGTTGTTTCATGAGCTTGAGTGTGCTGATTACTTTATTTTTTGACTCAGGCTTTTAACCTTCCATAAACATTTGCAAGATTATAACTCTGCTAAGAAGACATGGTCAACACACACGCCCACACACACACACACACACGCGCGTGCGTGTGTGATTTCCGGTGCGAGTGAAAAGAAGAAGTGGGCTCATGGCATGCGGTTGAGTGATATCGCAAAGGAATATGGCCAAACCAGTCTACCATCGGTACGATATTGAAACAGAAGGAGGCCTTAAAAGGTATACTTTTATAATTTTTAAAGGGTTTAGGGGTAGTATTGGGGGCCTTGGAACGAATCACACGTTTTACATGTAAAATGCGGTTCAATTTACGAAAAATCCAGGTTAAGAAAAAGGATCTGGTCCAGATTAATTTTGTAAGATGAGGTACCAATGTATACTTTTTTTTTTTTTTTAAAAGTAGGGCACTTCAAGCAAAAACACATTTTCCCAGGCTCTTTGGTAAACGTAGTACTTATACAGAGCTGTGACTATTTAAACTCTCATTTGAGTGCTTAAATGGATCTTTGTATACCATTCAAATTACACCACTGATGTCTTTAAGATGTCTCAATTAAACAGGTTCTTTCCGTCTACACTTTATAAAACGTCATTCTTTTTTTTTTTTTTTTTTTTTCAAAAATGACTGAACTGATAAACATGGTGATTTACAAGGGAGGAAGAGTGACGGGAGCAAAATTGTAAGAACACAAACATTTGTACATTGAAATGTTGAGTAATGGATATGAACAATGCAGTTTAATGACCTCATGCAGTACTATATATTCGGTGGGTTTTCTTATTTTTTCATCTGTATTTTGCTGTTCGGGTGTTGTAATGGTGGTACAGTGCTGTAGAAGAAAGAAGGTTCAGGGTTTGGGTCCCAGATTTGGGAGTTTCTGTCTTCTTCTGGGAGTCCTCGTCCTTGCATGGGTTTCCTCCCATACTCCAAAAACATACACATTCGGCAAACTGACTGTTCCAAATTGCCCCCAGATGTGGATATGAGCATGAATGATCCATGTGTGTTTCTCTGCAGTGGTTTATCATAAGTGAATCAGGGTGTACTGCACCTGCACCCAGTTTTGGCTGAGGTCTGCTCTGGTCTCCCCACCACCCTAGTCGCATTATGCGGTTTGGCAAATGAATAAGCCAGTGGGCATTTTATACCTTACAAGATATTTTACATTATTATGTTCCAGCAAACATTTTGTTTCCAGTTCGACCAAATAAAAAATGTAAATGAAAAGGTGCTGACAGTCTTTTGTTAATGGGTGAGGTACAGCAATTCACTCCCGTAAATATGTAATGTGTCGACACTTTCAATCGGTGGTTTGTACCTGATACATCAAACATCAGCAATTGGAAGTGTAATCTGAGGGACTTTACATGGCATGGTTGTTTGTGGCAGATGGGCTGGGTCAAGTATTTCAGAAACTCCGGGGGATTTTACAAAATATTTTTTTTCTAAAACTTGCACAGGATGATACAAAAATTACCAAGAAAGCTGTGGTTCTGTGGGTGGGAATCAGAAGAGAATGAACGCAGTACCAAATAACTATATTAAACTAAAAAGGAACCCGTTTTATTCCCTCTGACGGTGAGGTTATGTTTTTGATTAAGTTTGTTTGTCAGCAGAATGATGCCAAAGGAATGAATGAAATTCTCATGAAATTCCTGTCAAAGGTGGAGCTTTTGACAATGACGTTTCCATTAGATTTTGAGGATGATCCGGATCAAATTCTGGAACTAGGAAGTTTTGAAAGATTCATTAACAAATGAGGTATTACAGAAGGTTAACCAAGGGGTGCTGTTGTTTTTTCGGGGGTTTTTTGTTTGGTTGTTTTTTTTTGCTTGGAAGTCTTCTGCTCTTTGACTGTTATTAATTGCTTTGCATTTTCATTAACTCACTAATTTACTGAACTAATCATACCGTTAAGGTATGGCAGGGAATACAACACTGAGTGAATGTAGGGTATGCCCAAACATCTATCTATCTATCTCTCGCTCTCTCTCTCGCTCTCGCTATATATATATATATATATATATATATATATATATATATATATATATATATATAATATCTTCTTTTCTTTTCGACTTTTTCCCATTCTCGCGAGTCGCCACAGCGAATCATCTGATTCGCACATTTGATTTGGCATGCGTTTTTACCTCGGATGCTATTCCTGTCACAACCCTTTAGCAAGAGACAGAAACACGCTGACGGCTTTGCAGCTACTCTTTATAAAAGTCAGCAATGGTTCTTTTACATGCCTCTCACCATAGACCGTGAGAGACATGGCCCGCCTTTGATAACCCAGTTAGCTGCACTGGGGTATATATATATATTATTTATTTATTTTTTATGTGTATATATATATATATATATATATATCCCTCACTTTCTGTGGTTAATTGGGACCGAGATTCCCACACGACCATCAAAATCTGCAAAGTAGATCACCCCCTCAAACTGACGTATATGTGTATATAATATCAATAAATACATATTCAATGCTATATATGCTTATAATAACAATTCAATATTTAATAATAATGCATAAGATGTAAATAAAATATAAATACACACATACAAATGTGTGCGTGTGCAGATGCAACAATGTAAGTAGTTTTGATGGGAGGTTTTGGGTTGTTTTTTGTTTTATGTTAGTTTAGGGTTCTTTTTTTTGCCCAATTGGCCTTGTTTTTGTGGCATTTTCCTTAACTTTTTTCCTATTCTTCCTTAATTTCATTATTTTTTTAATTCGATGCATTTTTTTTTTTAATTGCGATGTACTGAAGCCGCATCAATTGAAGCAAGAAGTAGCGAGGGATCTGTATGTGTGTGTGTGTGTGTGTGTGTGTGTGTGTATATATATATATATATATATATATATATATGTATGTATGTGTATATATATATATATATATATACATACATATATATGTATGTATATGTGTGTGTGTGTGTGTGTGTGTGTGTGTATATATATATATATATATATATATATATATATATATATATATATATATATATATAGTGTGAGGCATGTAAAAGAACCATTGCTGACTTTTGTAAAGAGTAGCTGCATAGCTGCCGGCGTGTTTCTGTCCCTTGCTAAAGGGTTTTGTAAAGAAAGGCATCTGGCATGAAAACCTATTCCAAATCAAATATGCGAATCAGATGATTCGCTGCGGCAACCCCTGAAAAAAGGAAAAAGGAAGAAGATAAACATCGAAAAAAATCTATTTTATATGTTATACTAAGTAATTTGCATTCTGTGCAAAACTCATTTCATGTGGCCTGCAATAGCTTTCAAATAATGATTATCATACATTTCTTTTCATCAACCATTACCATAAAAGCTAATTCATCATCCTTCCACAAGGTCACAGCAGCCGATTTCAAGTCAACAGCTCGTCGCCATTCATGACTCAGGAAAGTCTGTAAGCTATCTCATCACTGTACTGCACAATGCTTGACACAAGCATTGTCAGAAAAAGTACGTACATGAAAGAAAACAGGACAAATGCCAACAAATCATTTTGCCATTCAGATTTCATGGTTGCCCTTTTAGAACCAATATCGAGAGATTATTCGGCCCTTGATGTCCTCAAAATTTAGTGATGTGGCGCTCAGTAAAAAATGAGTTTGACGTCCCTGGGTTAAACTGAATACTGATGTATGTACACAGCTCATTTTGATTGGTACTTTAGTAGACTTACTGTCATCTCTACTAAATATAGGCCAGAACAAATCGAATCGTCTGCAGGAAGAGACAACATTGTGGACAGATGATGGCAAATTGTCCACAAAATCTGCAAGTCACAGCATTATATACTTCAAAGTAAATTTAATAAAGATAAATAAATAATGAAGTGAAAGGGAAATTTGCAGTTTTTCCCATAGAGAAAACCAACAACAACAAAAAAAAGAAACATTCAAACATCTACTATCAGTTAAAACCTAACAGTATTTAAGTTTCAGAATAATGACCCCTTTGTCTGTAATTGCAAGAGTTCAGAAGCAGTTTGAAGTGAACCTTGAAGCATCGGCTTTGAGCTCTACATGAAGATTACAGTCCAGTATCTCGGTTTTTCTTTGAATGTAAAAGCTTGATGCCCTCTGTTTGAACAGAGTAGTCATTTTGTTTCAGCCAAGAAAATCTTTCTGTGGGTTGATCTTTTCCCCTGAAACAGCAAATGGAGGGACACAAAGCAAAAAAAAAAAAAACCTACTTTTATCCATGGCTGCATCTACCAATCTTTTGCTTTCTGTGTTCTTTTGATTGTATTTTGTTTCTTATTATAGCTTTACATTATACGATAAGCTCATTTTGACCCTTGCAGAATAAATATCTTATATTTTAGGGGATGTCTGAGATGGAAATTCCCCTAATAAACGTTGTTAGTTATTATATGCATCATCCCAAGATCAGATGTTGACCTATAATATTGTGAAGTAGGTTATAAATAATCCCATTAAGTTTCTACATGGTCTTCATTTTGGCAGGATGTCACTGCTTCACTACATAATTTAACCCCCCCCCCCATGTAAATATAAAATTAATGTAAAAATACGTTGTGTTCGTTTGTGTTTTGGTCAAATATCTCAAGACTGTAATTTGGAGGCAGCGGTGGTCTAGTGGTAATGGGCGTCGGATCGCTGATCCTAAGGTTGGAGGTTCGAGTCCCACTCTCCACAAGGTTGTCACTGTCCGTCCCCCCCTCCAATGTGCAGCTAACTGGGTTATCAAAAGCGAGCCATGTTTCTCACCGCCTGTGGTGAGAGGCTTGTATAAGAACCATTGCTGACTTTCGTAAAAAGTAGCTGCATATCCGTCAGCGTGTTTCTGGCTCTTGCTGAAGGGTTGTGTCAGGAAGGGCATCCGACGTAAAAACCTATAACCAAATGAAACTTGCGAATCATTTGCTGTGGCGACTCCTGATAAAGGGAAAAAGCTGAAACGAAATCTCATCTCCAGACCGTAATTTTCCCAGCTGATGATGGACTGGGAAAAAAAGAAAATGTGTTTTTATTATAATATGTTTATATATGTTTTTATATATGTTTATATATGTTATAATATGTGTTTTTATTATAATATTTTTTTTTTGTCAAACAAAATTAAGAAAGCACGGCTTGTACCACGTCGGGGATCTCATTCATTCATCATTCATTCAGTTCATTTTCTGTAACCGCTTCATCCTAATTAGGGTCGCGGGGAGGCTGGTGCCCATCCCAGCCAACTTCAGGTGGGGGCAGAGTACACCCTGGACAGCTCGCCAGGCCATCGCAGGGCGGAAACACGCTGACGGCTTTGCAGCCGACTCTTGTCGAAAGACAGCAATGGTTCTTTTACATGCCTCACACCGTAGACAGTGGGAGACATGGCCGGCCTTTGATAACCCAGTTAGCTGCACTGGGGGGGGGTGAGACAGTGACAACCATGTTGAGAGTGGGACTCGAACCCCCAACCTTTGGATCAGCAATCCGGCACCTTATACCACTAGACCACCACTGCCCCCTTGTCGGGGATCTATAGGACAAAAATATATAATATGGCTATGTCTATGTCTGTTGTCTTATTTGCCAATGACATGTTGCATTTTTTTTTTTTTTTTTTTTTACTCCCCTGTACCACAGCAGCCTGTCAACATTTTTTTTTTTTTTTTTATTATTTAGTTAAATATTGTAACATAAATATCTTGTAAGTTGTAATATTTACTGACCCATTTATTTAACAAACTGCTTAATCCTTATAGGGTCCCCAGGAGGCCAGATTCTATCTCAGCTGGCACTGGGCGAAGGCGATACCCTGAACCCTGTATACTGTACCCTGAACACTTTTCCAAGACCATTGCACCATCATTCTTACTCACATCTACATCTAGGGACCATTTGGAGCAGACAGTTACCCGAATGTTTTTTACACCATGGGAGGAAACCAAAGTACACAGAGGAAAACCCATACAGGCAGGAGGAGTACATAGATACCCGACTTTGGGACTCAAGCCGAGGATCTTTTGGCCGTGAGGTGGAGGACATACTAACCTCATACATCCTCGTGCAGCTCTCAGGTGTAATGGCGTTATCGAATATGTAAAACAGCGCCAAACTGCTTTGGAGGAATATACTGTCTTCATTTTATACGTTCATGGTGTTATTTCAGTAGAAGCATTAATCATTAACGCAAAGTCTTTTCAAAATTTCTTTTATGATCCCGATGAATTAAAAAATATATCGATTCATTCATTTGCCGAAATGCTTAGTCCTATTAAGGTTGCAAGAAGACTGGGGCCTATCTCAGCCGACGCTGGGTGAAGGCAGGATATATCCTGACTGGTTTGCCAGTAAACTGCAGGGGCCCACACACACACACACACACTTTCCGTAGCGTGAGTCCAACTCACCCTGGATGGGACACTGGTCCATCGCAGGTTACCTTCCCAGTATATTTTTACTGGTACCCAGTTATACTGCTGGGTGAACAGAGGCACACTTTTGGTTGACACCTTGCCCAGGGGTCTTAGCACAGTGAGGGTCTCAGTGGGATTCGAACTCACAACCTCCCGATCATGAGCACAGCACCCTACGGGCCAAGTTTTTTTATGCTCCTTTGTATTTTATAGATAGGTTACATATTTACAGGTGGTATGGTGGTGATGTGGTTAGTATGTCCGCCTTACAGCCAGGAGGAGGTTCTGGGATTGAATCTCAGTCTGGTGCTCCAGTGAATTTCATCCGAGAACTCTGGTTTCTTCTCACAGTCTGAAAACATGCACATTAGACTGAGCTGGCTGTTCTAAATTGCCCCTAGTTGTGAATGGGAGTCTTGAATGATGGTGAGTGTATTGGTCATGCTACGTCCTGGCAAGCTGTTCAGGGTGTCCTCCTCTTTTGCACAATGTAGGCTCCACCCAACAGATTCAACAGGTTGGCAAATGAGTGAATGAGTTCTTCTACTCTAGTGGCTGGTCTTTTGATTATACACTATACAAATATTCAGTGATATCAGTAATAATAGCAATGACTGGGTTACTATTTATATGTTCGTCTACAGGTGGAAAAGACCACGTTATCTCCATCACGCGCCCTTCTGTACACATGACAGTAGCTGGGCGGTCTTTTTATAAGAGGCGGAGATATCCGGCAAAGACACGCCCTTCATTTCCGTGGTGTGGTGGGTTAACCACGCCCCAATTGCTCTTCAAGAAACAACGAGTCAAAGCAGAGCGAGGAGCTGCAGCAAGACTGCTGTCCCACTTTCATAATTTATTTTGGTTTACGTGTTAATTTCTGAATGTCTGGATAAACAAACTCGGCAGGAACTTGTGACTCTGGATAAAGAGCGCACGAGCTGCTGGGAAATGATGGGCTCGTGCCGCGTTTAAAGGTGAGTCGGTCATTATTATTATTATTATTATTATTATTATTGTTGTTGTTGTTCTTCTTGTTCTTGTTGTTGTTTTTACTATAATTACATACTTGAGTGTTTTATTTTAAGTTTTTATAGCTGTCCATGAAGTACTGTAGTCTCCCATAGTGTCATGTCCCCAACTTTACACTTTCTTTCTCCTGAATGAAGCACCTGGAAGTTTGCATGGTGGCTTTATTATGGGGTTTGATTTGCACTGGTGGCTACGTGACATGGAAAGTGCATGAAAATCTCGAAATTTATAATGAATGGCAGGATTGTGCATTATGTCAGAACAACACTTTATTATTATTATTATTATTATTATTATTGTTGTTGTTGTTGTTGTTAATAACAACAACAATAATAATATCTTTAATATTATTATTGTTGTTGTTGTTAACAACAACAACAATAATAATATCTTTAATATTATTGTTATTATTATTATTGTTGATGATATTATTATCATCATCATCATCATCATCATCATCATCAGTTATACTTGATTATAACACTTGATTATTTCAGCACATTTTTTTTTACACCCAAAACTACACAAAAATGAAATTTGCTGTAAAGAGGCTGCAGGGTTGCCTGTAAAGTACTGTATTGTACAGTGGTACCTCACCTTATGAAATTTTTCTTAACCTGGATTTTTCGTAAATCAAACCGCATTTGACATGTCAAACATCTGATTCATTCCAAGGCCTCCAACACTACCCCTAAACCCTTTAAAAATTATAAAAGCTTACCTTTTAAGACCTCCGTCTGCTTCAATATTGTTCAGATGGTAGATGGGTTTGGCCATATTCCTTTGCGGTATCACTCAACCGCATGCAACCAGCCCGCTTCTTCTTTTCACTCGCACCGGTGCGTGTGGTGACCATGTCTTCTTAGCAGAGTTATAATCTTACAAATGTTTATGGAAGGTTAAAAGCAATGAGCACACTCAAAAAACTAATGAAACAACAGTAACTGTCCTTTACACGAAAAGCATTATGGGAGATGCAGCTCCATAATAGCCAATGGGAGGGAGCTGCGTCATCCTTCCTAGCCAATGGGTTCCAGCGGGGTGGGATTTTGGGAGATAGCCAATGGGAGGGGGCTGCGTCATCCCTCTTAGCCATTGGGAGGCCAGCGGGGCGGAATGTTGGGAGATAGCCAATGGGAGGGAGCTGCGTCATCCCTCCTAGCCAATGAGAGGCCAGCGGGGTGGGATGTTGGAAGATAGTCAATGGGAGAGCAGCTCATGCATTGTTTGAATGGTGCGTTTTTAGTAACCAGGCTTTTTGGTTTGCTGGGATTATTGTAAGGTGAGGTACCACTGTATTCCAAATGAGTCTAATGCTTGCTTTTCATAGTGTACAGGGTACAAAAATAATAATCAAATATATATGTTCATTTGGCTGAGACAGGATCCATCTGAGCTGAAGGTTAAGGGTCTGGCTCAAGGACCGAAGTAATTTCGCCATGTTGGGATTTGAAAACATGACCTTGTGATCTATAACCTTTACCACTCTGCCAGAATATATTTTGTTTGTTATATAGCCTGCATTACATTACAACCAGTTATTAATCTTTGCATATCTTGGATTGTTTGCTTTATAAGTATCGCAAATCAGAACAGTGCTAATCCCAACACCACCAAGCATCCACTTTTTCTTTGTTGACTTTATGTATTTCTTCTGCCACCTGTAAGTTGCCCGCACCATACAGCTAATGTTTGTGATGTTGTGCTATGTTTACCATCATTGATCCATTCACTCATCTGCCAAACTTCTTAATGCTGTTAGGGTCACTGGGAGGTGTGTGGCTATCTCAGCCGACACTGGGTGAAGGTAGGGTACCACTTGAACAAATTGCTAAGCCATTACAGGGCAACACATATACATGCACACTCGCACCCATGGGCATTTTGGAACAGCAAGTCAGTCTAACGTGCAGATAATCCTGTCTGTGAAAGAAACCGGAGTACCCAGAGGAAACCAACACAAGCATGGGGAGAACATGCATACGCCACACAGAACAGAGCCCGGGGCTCAAATCCCACAACTTCTTGCTGTGAGCCTGACATGCTAACCACTTCGCCACTAGGCTGCCCATCATCAATTTAATAATACTAATATCAACTGAATACACTTTATAATGGCTTCCGAGGCTTTTTATCTTTAGCTTTTGTAATTACCTGATTTCATTAATTTATTAATTTTCTAAGCTGTTTATTCTTAATTAAGTTGATTGGGAGGCTGGTGGATTTTGGGCAATGGCGGAATACACCCTGAAGCACTTACCAGATGATCGCAGGGCCAACTTACACACAGCCATTCACACTGACGCAGGCGCAGATTGAAACAGCCACTTAGCCTAATATGCATGTTTTTGCACTGTGAGAGGAAACCGGATTACCCTGAATAAACATGCGGAGAACATCCAAACTCCACAAAGAAACGTCTAGAGCTCAGGAATCGAACCCAGGACCTTCTTGCTGTGAGACAGATGTGCTAACCAACCTCTTTATATGTGAATCGCTCTACCGAATGCAGGCGCTTGTCACAAGTTACGTATGGTGCTTGTGAGACAAAGCACGGCTTATCCGGACTTCCGATCTTTCAAGTGAGCAAGTGAAGGTTGAGTACTAAACAAGTATTCAACGCGCACTTGCTCACTTGAAAGTTCGGAAGTCCCAATACGCCGCGCTTTGTCTCATAAGCACCCGCCTCCATTCGGTTGAACGCCTCACATATATTCACCAATCAATCATAACATTAAAGCTATTATGACCACTGACAGGTGAATAACAATGACCAAGTTACACTGGCATCTGCCAAGGTAAAAAGGTAAGGTAAAGTCTGTTGGGTTTTTACACCCGAGCCTCGTGGCTCATCAGGCCGGTGCTTATCCCTGGTTTCCATAGCGTGAAGCGACCAGGAGTTCAACTCCCCTTGTATGCGACGCTAGTCCATCGTAGGTTACCTTCCCAGTATATTTTTACTGGTACCCATTTATACTGCTGGGTGAACAGAGGCACACTTGTGGTTGAGACCTTTCCCAGGGGTCTTAGCACAGTGAGGGTCTCAGTGGGATTTGAACTCACAATTTCCCGATCATGAGTGCAGCTTCCGAACCACTACGCCACCGGCCCCACAAGCTTAAAACACCTGGTATTCCTAGGGGGTCACCCATCCAAGTACTAACCAGGCCCAACCCAACTTCGTTTCCGAGATCAGACGAGATCGGGCCTTCTCAGGGTGGTATGGCCGTTAGCAGAGAGACAGACAAACATTCACACTTACATTTAGAGCATGTGCAATTTAACATAGCCATTTGACCCAATACACCGCGCTTCGTCTCGCAAGCACCCGCTTACATTCGGTAGAGCGCCTCACATATATTCACCAATCAGTCATAACATTAAAGCCATTGTGACCACTGACAGGTGAATAATAATGACCAAGTTATACCGGCATCTGCCAAGGTGTGGAATATATTAGACAGGAAGCGAACAGTCAGTTCTTAAAGTTGATGTGTTGGAAGCAGGAAAAATGAGCAAAACGAATGTGTTTACTTTAAAAAGGGCCACACTGTGATGGTTAACGACCGGACAGCAGGTCTTGTGGGGTGTTCCTGGAATTCTTCTTCTTCTTCTTTTTCTTTCGGCTGTTCCCTTCAGGGGTCGCCACAGCAAATGATCTGCCTCCATCTCTCCCTATCCTCTGCATCTTCTACTCTTACTCCAACGACCTTCATGTCTGCCTTCACCACATCCATCCCGCCTCTCCTTCTTCGACCAACAGTAGTCCAATTTCCATCAGCACCCTGTTGGTTGACAGCACTGATGGCGGTCGTTGTTAACCCGGGCCTCGACCGATCCGGTATGAATTTTGTTTTGACCATTTGCATTTTTAATGTGGCAGAAGTTTTACGCCGGATGCCCTTCCTGTCGCAACCCTCCGGCATTTATCCGGGCTTGGGACCGGCATAAGGGGGAGAGACACTGGTTGGAATGCAGAGTTAAATACCTTCCGAAGGTGGACATCCAGTTTAATTTGACAGAACAGCTACTGTAGCACAAACCACTGAACCAGTTAATGTTGCTATAATAGAAAGTGGAAATGGTGTACTGCAGCTGGCTGTATATGGGGCTGTTTGAGCTCTGAGCAGTCAGAAGTCGTTAATATTATTGCTGATTGGTGTATTCTTTTTGATTGCTTGATTAACCCACTGATTTGGGCCAATAAGTAGAGTTTATTACGTTCAATCAAATTACATGTATAGTAAGTTGAAGTTCATTATTAACTCGCACAGTAAAATAAATCAAAAGCGATTTTCGGGTTAACGCGTAGTTATGATCGCCAGCCTTTTCATATGCAGCCTGTTCGCTGGAGTGTGTTTAAAATCCCTCATTTGCCTCAGATGTCTTGTTATTAAAATAGCCTATGCTAAATGTGTAATGAAGTAGACACTTTGAGGAAGGGGACTGTTATATCAGCTTATGTTGCAGCGAAACAAAGAGATCATCCAAGGACATGAGAACAAGGGAGCCATTGAAGGTTCAGTGCTGAGAGTCTCTCTGGTATTTTTCCCCCCAAGAGGCCCACAGGCACAATACCGCGGTCTGCATGGGTCAGTGTCTCTACATTGCTGGATGCAATTGTTTTTAGACTTCCTGGGAGATAAACAGGATCAGCAGGGGCCTGGTAGCACTTTATTCAGTCTCTCTTTTTTTATTTTTTTATGTGTGTTAGGTAAGGAGACAAGCTTTCCGTGTGTAAAGCATGCATTTCAGACTTTTATAAACAGGGTATATTTGTACCAGATGAACCATTAGTGCAAATTTATTTCATGAAAATGATTTTTTCGAATAATGTTTTTGTTTATTTACCCATGTCATGGAGCTTTGTATTCTGGAAGGATCTACAAACCGAACATATTCGGTCCAATACGATTTTCTTTATAAGGCCTTCTCGTTGAATTCAGCCAGAGCCAATCAAACACTACAAAAGCATTCATTCACTCATTTACAGAATTGCTTAATCCTACTTAGTCTATCTCAGGCTTTCTCAGCCGACACTGGCGGAAGGCAGGGTCCAGCTTGAGCAGCTTGCCCAGACCATTATAGGGCCAGAATAAGAAAGTACTATCTATGTATATGAGTAGAGTATTCAGAGTGTTATGTGTGGATTACTGTATGGCCTGGTATTTGCATCATTTTCCAGATGACTGTGGACAGTGTCTGCACAGTCTAACTCTGTTCTGTGGCTCAAAAATCCATTTCAAGTATGTTTGTATTTGTGCTTGTATTTGCTACAGATTGAGCACGAGAACTTTTTTTAACCATTTTTGCTGTTTCTCACTTCTTCAATGGGTTGTTTGGGTATGAAGACTTGGTTTTCAGTTTTAGATGTAGATTTAGGTTAGGGTTACGATGAAGTTTGGGGTTAGGTATTTAGTTGTAATGGTTAAGGGAATGCGTCATGTGACTTAATGTTCCCATATGGATAGAAGTACAAGTGTGTGTGTGTGTGTCTGTGTGCGTTTGTTTGTGCATAGAAATTTGACAAGGGAAAAACCTCATTATTTTCACGTCCCACTGAGCCTCTGCTCAGGTCTCCATAGGTCCAATAACAACATGAATCGGAGCACAGGTGCACTATGAACTACAGAATTTACATGTGCATGGCAAAATTGATAAATAAGCACCAGACTTAAAACGGTGCCGATGATGTACGTAACTTTTCCTGTCCGTGTTACATAATCTATCTTATGATCCCACCAATCATTGATGGATTGCATCTATTCACGATATATAATAAAGAAAAGTTGAACATGTTAAGGCTCCATCAATTGACATTAGTGTAACTTATTACACATTTGTTATCTGAAACTATTATTGGCCCAGCAGTTGTGGCCTAGTGGTAAAGGTGCTGGATCACTGATCCTAAGGTTGGGGGTTCAAGCCTCACTCACCGCAGGTTGTCACTCTCTTCCCCAGTGCAGCTAACTGGGTTATCAAAGGTCGGCCATGTTTCTCACTGTCTATGGTGTGAGGTTCATGTAATAGAACCATTGCTGACTTTCGACAAGAGTAGCTGCAAAGCCGTCAGCGTGTTTCCACCCTGCGATGGCCTGGCGAGCTGTCCAGGGTGTACTCTGCCCTCGCCCAGAGTCGGCTGGGATGGGCACCAGCCTCCTCACGACCCTAATTAGGATGAAGCGGTTACCCAAAATGATGATGAACAGAACTATTATTGGTGAATAGGATGCCATTCATTATGTCCATGTTACTCTGCATCTGCCAGGCTTTAATGCACATTGGCCTAATACATTAAAAATGGGAATATATATATATATATATATATATATATATATATATATATATATATATATATATATTTTTTTTTTTTTTTTTTTTTAAATCTACAGAAACTGTAACGTCACATATTTCAGTTCCAGCTTGGTGATCAAAACCATATATTTCTGCATATTTAAGTATTCACGAAATGTATCTGATCAGTATAAAAAAGTAAGATTCTACAACTCAACATGAAAAAAGGACTACAGTATATAGTAACTATAGAGCAAAGTATGCAATGGGGCTGGGAGATATAGACATCGTTATACATCACAATATGGATTGTTTCACACTGTATCTTATAATCATATCCATCACAATATCTGTACAGATTAATTAGCTGTTGTTCAGCACTGGTAACTGTTTTTTGGTAATTTTGTCATTTGTTACTAATAAAAGCAAGAAAATCTCAGCACTGTCGAAATGGGAACAATATAAAAACAATATTTCACAAATATTTATTAAAACATTTCAGCTCGTTGGGTGGCACAGTGGTGCAGTGATTATCATGTCCCCCTCACATCAAGAGTCCCAGGCTCATGTGTTTCTGTGTGGCTGTATGTTCTCTCTGTGCTTGCATGGGTTTTCAACAGGCTTTATCCCACAGTGCAGAAACATGTGCATCAGGCTATTGGGTGTAGCTGTGAGTTCCAACGGTGTGTGTGTGTGTGTGTGTGTGTGTGTGTGTGTGTGTGTGTGTGTGTGTGTGTGTGTGTTTTTTTGGTCCTGCAATGGTCTGGCAAGCACTTCATTTTGTACTTTGCCTTCACCCAGTGTTGGCTGAGATAGGCTCCAGCCTCCCCACGACCTAAGTGTGGTTGAACGAATGAGTTCCTCCTATTGTAGCCGATGTCTGTTCTATGTTGAAGTGCTGCAGGCAGTTTCGTTCTGCGTTCTGCTACTCAATGCTTCTTTTTGTTACAGCACGCCACGAGTAGCTCCCAATACAGACCTTAGTGATGTAAATCTGCTTCATCTGTGATATTGGCGGTATAAAATCTATTGGAAAATGTCTATTAATAAACATGTTTCATCAAACATGCCATATCGCAACGCTCTAATATGGATGTCCAAAATGTTGGCTGAGACATTATCTTACACTTCCCATTGATAGCATAGCATGATTTTTACATTTCAGCCTTGCATATCTAAAAGGTGTCATTACCTTTTTTGTTTGTTTCACAGCCCACAGTAATCGTACACCTCTTTGATTTCTGATATCATTTTTTTTTTTTCAACTCTTCTTTTCAGATACTTCATGCATTAAATCTTGGATATAAAGTAAAAAAAAAACACCCCAAGAGGTAATTTGACTGCTATTGGAGTTGGTCAACCATGTTAACAACTATGAACATTTCCAGTTGAACATTACTAACCTTTAAAAACATGACTAACTCTTATCTGTCTTCAAACAAGCTCGGTGTATCAGTTCTTGTTAGTTTTTTCAATTCCTGTTGGTTTCCACACAGAAAGCACAAAGCCAGTCAAATTCGAACTAAATGAAAGGGCACCATGAGGCTTAAACTCCAGTTCTTTATTATAATATTTAATCACATTTTTAATAAAATACGATGGGTTGCATAGGTTTGCAAACAACAAAAGGCCAGGAAAAGAAAGTTGTTGAATTTTAAACGCAACAAACCTCGAAAAAGTTTATTCCGATGTATTTATTTATTGTTTGTAGAAATAAAAGGAGGATAAAATGAATTAGGAAAGAAAATGTTAACACGAATAATCAGCCTCTTTCACAGCATGTTCCAGCACGTTTGCGAGTTTCGCATGAGATTATGATGTTATTAAAGTTCACACGCTTATTTTATGGCGAGACCAGTAGACCTGCTTGGAAAGTTTGAGTATATTTTCTGTGTGGAGTTTGAATGCTTTTCTTGTGCTTGCTTGGGTTTTCTCTGGGTATTCTGGTTTCCTCCCTGGTTGCTTTAAATTACTCAAAGGTGTGAGTGTGAATGCCTATGTGTGTGTTAACCCTGTAATAGATTGGCAACCTGTTAAGGGTGTACCTCACCCAGAGCCAGCTGGGTTGCCTCCGGTTTCCCCTGTGATCCCGAAGGATAATTGCTATAGATAATGGATGGATAAAACAGATTTAATCCTAAAAAAATCTCAGCTTAAATTATGAATGAATTCTAGAAAATAGGTCAACATTCATGGTGAATGTGTACAATGGGAAAAGCCTTTTTTTCCTGTTTTAGCTTCCTATGGTTAATATGTAATATCAGATTTATACAGCTGTAGGCTGTTGAATGTGAAGAAAGGTAACCTGTTTGCTGTGTCATATCTTGGTCCATCCATCCGGTTGCTATACCAGTTTAATCCTATTAAGGTTAAGGGGGACTGGAGCCCATCCCAGCCGACATCTTGAACAGCTAGCTGGAAAATCGCAGGGCTAACACACATCCAGAATCATTCACACTTGCAATTGGGGGCAATCTGGAACAGCCAATTAGCCTAATATGCATATATTTGGATTGTGGAAGGAACACATGCAAGCACAGGGAGAACATCCAAATCCAACATCCAATCCACACAGAAACATCCAATCCACACAGAAATGCCCTCATAGAGTCTAGGACTTGAAGCCAGTGCCTTCTTGCTGTGAGGCAGACGTGCTGAGCACTTTGCTACTGTGCCATCCCTCAGATTAGTGATTTTAATCGTCTAAATTCACATTATTTAAAACAATTTGTAGAAAAAAATTGTCTTGAGGAACTAATAATAAATGATAATGATTCATGTTACCATTGGTGAGACAATCTATATCTAATGTATATGAATCTATATATTGTTTATTTTTCCTCTTTAATAGCACACGTAGATGTGTAATGTATGAAAAGTGTACAGTATTCCACTCTTGTAGCACGTTATTCCTGCTGTGCATCCAGGCGAGACTCGTGACATAAGAGCTTTGTGTAGTTGCAACACTGTGTGTTCCAGTCTGTTCTCCGTCCCTCTCCTGATTCTAATCACATCTCCAAACATGGTGCCAGATCCTCGGAGTGGCTGTGCGCTTTCCCCAGGGAGTCATTTGTTTGTCCACCCCCTGGATGCTTTCCAAAGAAACAGGCACTTTCCCTCAGTGCCACCACTGTGTTTGGTCAGCAGGAAGACAGCCTCGGTTTTTTATTGCCCATACCTTGTGAACAAAGTCGAGACTGTTTTAGATAAAGTATGCACTAGCACATTGTTAAATACCTATAATCATTTATTGCTGTGTATTTATGACTGTTATCGTTTAATGTTTAGATTAGTTTAGATTCAACTTTATCGTCATTACACTGTATGAATTTGGAGTAACAAAATACAGTTTCGCATCTAATCAGTGCAGAGAGCAGAAAGTGAAATATATACAGCATGTGCTGTATTTATGTTTAGAAGAAATTATGTACAGATAAGGGCAGTGTGAAAGGTGGGAGTACGGTGGTCGTGTGAGATTATATACAGTTAAGTTTTGTTAAGGGTGAGAATAAATTGGCATTAATTTTACAGGGGAAAAGTATACAGATGTGCTGTGTACGGCTGTATGTATGTACAGGGATCCCTCACTTTCTGCGGTTAATTGGGACTGAGATTCCCCCTGCGAACGCCAAATTCCGCGAAGTAGGATCAATCCCCCCGACTGACGTATACGTACATGTATACATGTATGTCTATATAATATCAATAAATACAAATTCAACGCAATAAATGCTTATAATAACAATTAAACATTCAAAAATAATGCATAAGATGTAAATAAAACATACAGACGCTCCCCGACTTCCGTTTTTGTTTGGTTTCGGACGGCCGAACGTAAGTTGAAAAAAAAATGTAAGTTGTTACTGTATGTTCCAGTGACGTATGATGTTCATACTGTACTATACATCCATAAATACCATTACTCTATCTCATAAAACACCCCTAAATCAATTATTATAAACATAACATTGTAAAATAATATCAACATTAATTTCAAATAAATTAACTTCAAGCAAAATAATTTCAAATAGATAAATTTTAATCAAATTAACTCATCAAATATCAAATACAGTATCAAATATAACCTTCAACATTCTGTATGATGCGATCTTTCTGCTTGTAAATGGTTCCGATGGTCGACGGATGGTCACTTTGCATGAGGCTGAGCCGAATCACTTTACATGAAGCTTAAAACAGCCAATCAACGCTTACAATATATGAGACGCTCCACCGAAAGTAGTTCACTTGCTTGTGTTTGAGACAAAGCGTGGGTTATCTGGACTTCCGGTCTTTCAAGTGAGCAAGGGTGCCGTTGAATACTTGTTTAGTACTCAGCCTGCAATGATGTGAATCACCAGCAGAGCGGAGAGTTCTCTTTCTTTTCTGGATTCGGGTTTTCATTCATTTTACAACTCTCTTTGCTTAACTGAGTATGCATGGTAGATTGCGCTGATCCAAGCAGATAGTTAATTCAGTCTTCGGAAAACCGGAAATTCCGGCATATGCCGGAAAACTTGCACCCATTCTAGTAGGCTTACGCTTCTGACCAACCATATTTGCTTAGGGTTACAAAAGTCCGCAAAACAGTGTAAACACAAAGATCACAGAGATGACGTCTTAACTCAAGGGTAACACACACTACTGAACTGGAAAGAAGGAGGGGGCACGTCTGTCGTTTATAAACAATGGACGCAGCGTCATTGTGTCATTACGTCAGCATATATGTAGGTACGTCTCGTACTACAGAGAGCACGCTGAACTCAAAATTTGACATATTTTTCAAAAAACAAAAAAAAAAACCCGTAACATTGAAAAAATGTAAAACGAATGAACATAAGTCGGGGAGCGTCTGTAAATACGCACACGTGCACACACAGATATGCACCTCACATAAAATAAAAATGTAAATAGTTTTGATGGCGGGGTTTGGGTTATTTTTGTTTGTTTAGGGATTTTTTTTTTTTTTTTTGCATAATTGGCTTTGATTTACAGCATTTTCCTTAAGTTTTTCCCCCCTATTCTTCCTTAAGTTCCTTTTTTTTTTAAATTCGATGAACATTTAAAAAAAAACCACGATGCACTGAAGTCGCATGAATTTAAGCGCGAAGTAGCGAGGGATCCCTGTATATACTAGTATAATATATACACACACACAGATGTATTCAGTAGTACCCAAGGTATCAGTGTGGAGTGCTGCTCTTCAGCATGTTATTACATGTTCAGGAGTGTGTGAGTCATCTAAAGTATGAGTTTTTTTGCTTTCACGCACAGCAGTGTGTACATTATGCGGTTGGAATAGACACTTTCTGTATCATGATTACTTTCATAATAACCATTTTATCATATTTTGTCACTTCCAGTTAGGCTTTATATTTTAACTTTGTGCTTCTATTGCTCACAGCTTGTCTGTCTGTTGCCTTTGCTCTCATTCTCCCATCTATATTTAGGGCTTGTTATCAGGCTTTTCAGCAATTCACACGCTCCTGGCCACTCCTCTCATTCCCCCATCATTCCCTCTCTTTTTTATTTTTTTTGTCCAGCTTCTATTTTAGGTAACACTAATGTATTAAGAGGATATTCTGCACCAATCATCTGCCTCATCAAATAAGAAATATCACCCAAGAAATAAATGTTTTAAAGGTTGTTTGCTTAAGTAATGAAAAGAGGTTTTTACATAGAAAATCTGAGTAGTCAGTCGGACTTTCAGCTGTAGATCTGCCAAGTTCCTCCTCTATAAATCATTAAGTTTGGCTCATACCAGTTTGCAGCTAAAGTGCCTTTCCTGTCCTGCTTTTTCTTTATAATGAGCTCCCATGTGGTTTTCAGTTGACTGTCATTACCAATGTTTGCAACTCACAACTGTTAGCATTACATTCATTTCTATGAAATTTGTTTGTATTCGCCGTATAACACATTCCTTGCCACTAAGTTTTAGGATGAATGTTGGCGGTTTTTGCTGATAGTAAAAGTATACAGCTGTGGTGGGAGCTTACTGGAGTCAATCATGTTTTTCCTTTCTGAACAGACTGACAAGCGGTGTTGGAGTGTCTATAAAAAGACTGACAGGAGACCCATTAAACCTGGACACACAGTACCGCCTGGACTGCAGTATTCCAATTGGGATTTCTCAGCGACATAATATACTTATTCTGGAGCCATGGCGGAAATAATTTTATATATTTTTAAATCATGCTGTTTGTATTGTCCAGGTTCCTTGTACTAGTAAGAAATAAAGAAGAATGACTATTGAACCTTTAAATAGCCTTGAAGAAATGGACTACTAAGAATCAGTATTTGAACCTGAAAGGTCAAACGTCAGGTTGTAAAAACTTTCAAATAATTTTGTTTATTTTAGTCATGTTCCTTTCCCAAAGAACATATTGTAATATAATTACATGGGTCATTATAACCCGAATTCATATAGTGTGATTTCCTACTCTAGCCATGCTATCGGGTGGCGCTACATTGCAGTTTATCATTTTTTTGACTTTTCAGTTTACTGACTTGGTGATGATTTATAGCTAGAGATTATTAAATAAATATATTTGAAGTTATGATTGTTATTGTTGTTTTTATTATGAATTTCATCAGGCTAAGGATGATGGCGGAACAGATGGATCAGAGTGAAGACGTGGGCCCAGTGAACCTGCCAGAGACCAGTGATCTTCCAAAAGACGATGACCAACACTGTCTCCAACATTTCAGACAAGGCATCATGTGAGGAAAAACCCATAAGCCAATGTCATCACTCACTCTTTTCCCAATTCTCCTTCTTGTCAAATGTTCATGACTTGAAATGTTCTAGATGTTATTCATGCCAGAACTTTAATCATATCTGCTCTGCTGTCTCTTCATTCCGACAGGCCTAAGCCTGCACCACACTGATTAGTCCTGTAAATAAGATCAAGACAAGAGCAGCTTAGAATAAACCATAAATTTCAAAGGCAGATTCAAATTTTTTTCTTTAATAGTTGTGTTTTGTTGGGTCTGTACAGTTCGACCTTATGGATGTTGTCATACACCACATTATATTGTCTGTAGAGGGTAATATTAATGAGGTTTTAGGGTTTTGGTATGACCAAGGACTGTGATTGGTTGTTGATCAGATATAAACTAGATGTGTTGTCAATCCCTAAACCAACTTCAACTGAATGGCTTTATGCTTAAAAAAATAAATACAAGCAAACTCCATGTCATAGAATTGCTTCGAGTGATGATATAAAAAGAGGGGGAGGGGAATTAAGACAATATTCTTTCATGTTAAAAAAGGAACAGACTCGTCCTTCCTAAAATCACTCACTCACACTCATTTACCAAACTTTACTTCTTTTAGGCCTTAATTTAGGTCATAGGGAAGCTGGTGCCAATCTTAGCCAACTTTGGGCCAATTTGAGGTACACGCTGAACAGCTTGCCGGACCATCACCGGCCAACAACAACACAACCACTCACACAATTTTCTCCAGTTCTAGTCTATTAAAAAGGACAGTACAATTCCGTGGCGGGATGGTGGTGTAGTGATTAGCACACCCGTCATCCTGGATTCGAGCAGGTTCTAGATCAGTGGTTCCTAACCTGGGTTCGATCGAACCCTGGGGGTTCGGTGAGTCAGTCTCAGGGGTTCGGCGGAGGTCAAGACACACACCTGACTCATATTCATGATGACACGCCCCGCTTGGCCAGCACTGGCTGCAGGTGATCACGCTACATTGCTTGGCCAAGCTGTGCTGCAGGAAATTTGGTGCACTCAGTAGTCGAATTGTGACTGTTGTGATGGTACGTCGTGTGATTTCTTTCTTAATGTTTTAATCCATACTATGTTGAGTAAAAAAGAAAGTGGTCGGACGAATATGTACAACATGGATTCACATATATAACGGAACGTGATATTCGTCGGCGTCCTATATGCATGATTTGCAAAGTAGGATCAACCCTGTGCTGACTGACGTATACGTACATGTATACAGTGATACCTCTGCTCACGAACATAATTGGTTCCCAGAAAGTGTGTGTGAGGCGAAAAGTTCGTCTTCCGAACATTTATTTCCCATAAGAAACCATTAAAATGAGAATAATCCGTTCCCAGGTCCCCATAAAACATAATTTTCTACTAAATAAGCCTTAAAACTACACAAAAATATACCTTATTTTATGTATAATAAATGTGCTATTGTATTGTAATTAAAGAAATAAACTGTACTGTATAATAAAGTCGTTTTATTTACCTTTGTGATGGTAGTTGACGGCTTGATGGAATGGAGTGGGAGGAGGAGGGAGGAGGGACTTACTGTTTGGAAGGAGTGTTTGGAAACGCCTACTGTATGGAAACACCCTTAGCCCCACACGCACCCTTAATACCTTCCTTGTTCTTAAGGATGGGAGCACTGGTAGACCTAGCGTCCTGGTACTGGGACGCTAAGTCACACAAACGCACACCTCGCTCGTGTTTTTCAATGATCTCCGCCTGTGGTGGGTCTTTTTCGGTCCCATAATAGCAAAAGTACACTCAATATGGTCCAAAATGTCTAGCAAACACAAACCACTTCCGCATTCAAAGAAAGGGGTGATTTAACTGTGACGCCATGAGCGCAGCGTCGGCTTCTCGTGGCCGCCACCGTGGCGCTGTTCGACCGCGTGGTTTGATTCGTCCGCCGAAAACTAGTTCGTCAGCAGAGACTATATGCTCGCAAATTTAATGTTCTTGAGGCGAAAAGTTCGTGAGCTTAAGCGTTCGTCAGCGGAGGTTTTACTGTATGTACATATAATATCAATAAATACTATTTAAATTCAATACTACAAATGCTTATAATAACGATTAAACATTTAAAAATAATGCATAAGATGTAAATAAAATACACACACATACAGACGCGTGCGCGCACGCACTCAGATGCGAACCTCACATAAAAATGTAAGTAGTTGTGATGGGGGAGTTCATGCATTGTATTGGTTTTGTTCTTTGAACACAGTGATGTTAATGCACGGTTCATTTTGCCATTTTGGTGCCCCAATAAAAACATATACCGATGTCTTGAATTTGAAAAAAAAAAAAATCATATTTTATTTTTCACTAAAGAAGGGTTCGGTGAATAAGCATATGAAACTGGTGGGGTTCAGTACCGCCAACAAGGTTAAGAACCACTGGTCTAGATTCAGCCATTTTTGCGTAATGTTTTTATGTTCTGTCAGTGTTCGCATAGGTTTCTTCTCGGTATGCTACTTTCCTCCCACAATCCAAAGACTTTGGCATTAGGCTAATTGGCATTTCCAAATTGCATGTACATCATCGGATCAAAAGTATTCGCGAAATCGCTTCAATGCATGAATTTTAGAAGCAAACACAAAAAGTCAAATAATAAATTAACACATTTACCGTTGACTAAACTTCGTGAAATTTTAACCATAGATGCGCATGGTATTCTACTTCTGGAATGATGTCACAGTTTTGTCGTCTGCCAAGTAGGTCAGAGCAGACGAACCAAAACAAACAATGAGTCGCAGATTGACGGAGATTGACAGCGCCACCAAACAATCGATCGTAGATCTAAAACAACAAGGCATAGATGGACTGTTGTATACAACACTGGAAAACCGTTATATTCAGAATCTCAAGTAGTCATTGGGAAAAATAATCGTGTATTTGTGTGGCGATCTGCAAATGAAGCATACCGACCCGAGTGCATGTGTGTTCCGAGCCAGCGGATGTTGTCTGTTATGGTGTGGGCTTGTATCACTTGATATGGTATGGAAACTTTGTGCCAGGTCGATGGTAACATAAGTGCTGTCAAATATGTCGACGTCCAAGAAAACAATCTGTGGCCAGTTTTAGTCCGTCATTTCACAGAGAGACCGTACAGGTTCCAATGACAACGCCCCAGTCCATCGGGCTCGTATTACAGAGTACAAAATTCAAAACAATATTCATGGCATGCTATAGCCAGCCCAGTCTCCTGATCTCAACATCATAGAAAATATTTGGCAGAAAATAAAGCATTCATTAAAAACAGAGCCGCGGACATAAAAACACAAGATTAACTGTTTCATGAAATTCACACCATCTGGACAAATATCACGTTGGATTACGTGAAGAATCTCTTCATCCTGTCCGAGACGAATGCTGGCCTGTGTTTGAAGTAAAGGACAGCTGACCAAGTATTGAGGGAGGAATTTTAATTTGGTTTTCTGTTATAATTACTCAATTGAAAATGCGAGTCGATTGTTTGTTTACGTCGCCATGTTGAAAAATAGCGAATACTTTTGATCCGATGCTGTAGGTTTGAATGGTAGTGCGTGAATAGTTGGTTGTGTGTGTGTATGTGTGTTGCTCTGCATTGGTCTGGCGTTGCCCAATGTCAGCTGAGATAGGCTGCAGTCTCCCTGCGGCCCTAGTGGGATGAAGCAATTCAGTGATTTAGTGAGTGAGTACAGTTTATTAAAAAAAATCTGTAAAATGTCTTTATTGGGATTTTATTTTTAATACTTTGTAAGCCACTGTAGAACACAATCTCTTGGAACATTTTTGACAAGTCTGTACACTTTACTCAGAAATCAGAGCTCTTTAATATAATTCATGTTAAGTCATGTTATAACTTTAGTTTCTTAGTAATACGGATAGTAGACTCACCTTCCATCAGTTAATGTAGAACTTTTACCGGCAAGGTAGCCAAAGTCTTTGTTTATTTAAAAAAAACACACACATGGCAGGCTAAATAACACTTCCATTAATGACTGCTTTTGTTTGTTTCATAATATAGTGACAACATTAAATGAATCAAGTTTAAAATTAAAAACTTTAGTCGTTGAAATTTAAAGTCTAAACATGAAAAAAAGCAAATTATTAAAATCTGGGTAAACCAAAAATACGGTTTCTGACCGTGCTACTCCAAAAATACACATATTGTATGTCATAAGATATTAATCATCAAGGCAAGGTTGATTTAAAAATTCAGCAAAGATATACAATTAATTTTTAACCTTAAAAAATAAAATAATCCACCCTCACTGCTTGGCAACATTCAGGGTGCTTTCGGTGAAGGTACTGAAATTACACCATCGCCAGAATGGTGCCACTTGTGCTGTTTGTTTTTACTATTTCAACATTAGCCGTAACACACATGTACTCGGCTTGTGTGTTGCATGACTGTTTCTATTTGAAATCGAATTGATTCAAAGATGGTTAGATTTTAACAGAAAAGGAATGAGAGAAAAAATGTTCAACATGTACACTGCTATCAATTTATCCCGATTTTGTCCCAATACAGACGTTTTCTGCTGACTCAAGTTCCAAGCAACCACGTTTAATATGGATTTTATACGGATATATAGTTGGATTTGGGAGGTTCGTGCCATGTTGTTCTTACATATGGTAATGAATGGGTTTTGCTTATTTTTTATTGTATTTTTAGTTTTTTGCATAGGTCTTCTGTCGCCTTTCAGAGGCTACTACATGTATAAATCAGTGAATTTAATTAAACCTGCCACCAAGTAAATTTTATACGTCCAAGTGAAATAGGCTCCTCTCATCGAGTTAAACACCACTTTTCTGTCAACAACAGAATAAAAAAACAGGTGGTAGAGTTGTTAATTCACCTTCACCCTCCTGCTGGTAGGGAAACACCTGTCAATAGATAAGCTTGTCCCACTTAACATGATCTTTAAATACACCATCTTGAGTTATTCGAGCAATTTAAATCCACCGGTGCCTATCTTTCTTTTACTGAAATCCCTTTCGGGGCCCTTACACAACTAAAGGATAAATTCCTCGTCCAGGATCCACCATGAATAGGTGGAGTAAGACTTAACACTTGAATTCACCTTGTAAAATGTAATACAGACACTCCCCGCTTTACTTTCATTCGTTTTATGTATTTTTCTATTTTATGGTTTAAAAAAAAAAAAAAAAGTCAGATTTTGAGTTTTGCGTGCTCTCTGTAGTACGCTGACGTAATATGCTACTATGGCATGACGCTGCGTTCATTGTTTACAAATGACAGACTGAACGTGCCCCTCCTTCTTCCCAGTTCACTGCTTGTTCCCCTTGTGTTACGACATTGTCTCTATGATCTTTGTGTTTACACTGTTTTGCGGACTTTTGTAACCCATAGCAAATATGGTTGGTCAGAAGCGTAAGCCTACTAGTGATAGTGGTAATCTGAAAAAGCGGCAAGCCATCTCGTTAGAAATGAAGATGGCTATTATCAAGAAAATTGATGCTGGTGAAAAACATGTGAATGTTGCACGTTTCTTCCAAATGGCTCCGTCGACCATCGGCAGCATTTACAAGCAGAAAGATCGCATCACAGAGAATGTTAAAGGTTATATTTGATACTGTATTTGATATTTGATGAGTGAATTTGATTAAAATTGATCTATTTGAAATTGTTTTTCTTGAATTTAGTTTATTTGAAATTCATGTTGATATTATTTGATATATTTGATATTATTTTACAATGTTATGTTTATAATAATTGATTTAGGGGTGTTTTATGAGATACGGTAATGGTATTTATGAATGTATAGTACAGTATGAACGTCATACGTCACTGGAACATACAGTAACAACTCACGTTTTTTTTTTTTTTTTTTCACCTTACGTTTGGCCGTCCGGAACCAAACTAAAACGTAAGTCGGGGATCGTCTGTAATAATAATTTAATATTGCTATTAATATCGCCCTAAAAATATATATCACCAGCCCCATTAGGGTTATGTTGGGGATGGTTCTCGAGCCATGAATGATGAGCTGATAACTGGTTTAATGGTGTAACTTTACAATTCAGACCTGCATAGTTTGCAGTCTTTCCATCATTAATTTTCCACCATGTATCATGTGTTTAGAAAGAAATCTATGGATTTATTTTCTGTAAAATAAGTGTTGAACAGAAGCTCATACAGCCAAACACATTACTCTTGGTACTAGCAGGAGGCAGAGATGCAATTTGTTTGATATAATTAACGGTTATTCCACAGAGCCTGGGGCTCATTTATTGTATTTAGTACATGAGAACATAAGGAAAAGCAAAGATGGTAGCCAAAACCAGACTGTTCAATATCCTCACCGGCGCAAAAGCTGGGTGCACCTCCTGAGCAGATGCATAGTAACAGAGTTTTAATATCAAATAAGACAAGACTTTTCTAGTTTATTTTTACATATTTTAACCATGACAAAGGCAGGTCAGGTAAGTTCTGCACACTCCAAGCCAAGCTAAGCCACGTATTTATAGGCTACTCATTCAGAGGTTAATATATACAACACAGAAAATTGCGTTCTTCAACAGCATGTATTTAAACATTTTCAAGGATTTAGTATATACCACACAGAGCCACAAGAAAATCATTTCTGTAACCGCTTCATCCTAATTAGGGTCGCGGGGAGGCTGGTGCCCATCCCAGCCAACTCAGGGCGAGGGCAGAGTACACCCTGGACAGCTCGCCAGGCCATCGCAGGGCGGAAACACGTTGACGGCTTTGCAGCCTACTCTTGTCGAAAGTCAGCAATGGTTCTTTTACATGCCTCTCACCATAGACAGTGACAGACATGGCCGGCCTTTGATAACCCAGTTAGCTGCACTGTGGGGGGGGGGATAGTGACAACCTTGTGGAGAGTGGGACTCGAACCCCCAACCTTTGGATCAGCAATCCAGCGGCGCCTTATACCACTAGACCACCACTGCCCCCTACAAGAAAATCAAATCAAAACAATTTCTTATGATTTTTTTTTTTTTTTTTTTTCAAATTTCAAGTGTAATAATGTTGGCACTATCTTCTCCAACTGAACGTGACTTGGGGTATTTTTTTTTTAAGCCCCTGATAGTGGATTAATCAGGTTGGGCCGTTTCCGTGTCGTAAATTCTAATTAACTATTTACTGAATACATCAATTTTTAAGTGGCTGACGCTGTTATTATATAAACAGGGATCCCTCGCTACTTCGTGCTTCAATTCATGCGGCTTCAGTGCATTGCGGGTTTTTTTTTTTTTTTTTTAAATATTCATCGAATTAAAAGATAAGGAAATTATGGAAGAATAGGGGGAAACGTTAAGGAAAATGCCTCAAAAACCATGCCAATTATGAAATTTAAAAAAATCCCAAACAAACAAAAAAACAGCACAACCCCCCCCCCCCCCCCCATCAAAACTAGTTACATTTTTGTGAGGTGCGCATCTGAGGGCATGAACGTGCATCTGTATGCGTTTGCGCGTGCTATGTGTGCATTTATATTGTATTGTACATCTCATGTATTATATTTTTTATGTTTAATTGTTATTATAAGCATTTATAGCATTGAATATGTATTTATTGATATTATGTACACATGTACATACATGTCGGGGGGGGGGTCCTACTTTGCGGAATTCAGAGGTCGCGGGGGGATCTCGGTCCCAATTAACCGTAGCTAGTGAGGGATCCCTGTAAGTATTTTACAGCAATTTCACAAGCTAATCCTGAGAGAATCATATTTTACTTTGTATAATTCCTGCAGTGGATATGTGTCATGTAAAAAACTAGTTTAATACACATGGTGATAAAAATATTATTTAAAAAAAGGTCTGAAACCCTGTGAGAAAGGAAACGTGAGATCCTTACATGTCACTAATCTATGCTTAAATAAGGCTTAGGAGGTAATATAAAATCAACAGAAAAACAATTTGCCATATACTATACTCTACAGCCACAAGTTGTCAAAACATCCATGATGACATCACAGCAGGGATAAAATATTTTTGTTTACTAATTCTATGGGTAAGCTGGAAAGATATGTAAACATGACCCATTTGGAAACTGTTACAGTACAAAGGGCAGGTTTGTGTTTACATGGCCCTCCTGTCAATTATTTCGTAGATATTCTCTTGTACTCCTTCATTCCGCCACGTGAAAACCCTTCTAATATAGCAGTTCAGCGTTCAGGAGATTTGATTACAAAGGATAAACGACTGCCTGCACTCATCACCATTGTCCAAAAGTATTAGTTTGTTCCACATTTTGTTTTCATTGTTACGTAATGGGCTCGACAGTCCCTGTTAATTCTCTCTGTGTGATGCTAGTGCACAAACTGTGAACTACTGATTTGTCTTCATGTGAGTAAACCGGTGAGAAATCTAAAAGTTTTAAGTGTTTTTTTTTTTTTTTTTTTTTTTTTAGGCAGTGTGCTTCACATAAAAATTAACACAGATGTTCTTATAAACTGTTGTGGGTTTGTGTTTCTAAATTGCCTTGGAATGAGTATTACCTCCTAATCCTAGATTAGTGTTTATCTAAAATAAGATATCCCCCCCGGGTTTAGTGGTAGCCAATTCCCACCCATCTAGCATTACCTTCCCTATGACACGACCATCACCAACCAGGGACGGACGCAAGCATGTAAACCCCCCCCCCTCCCCCGTGACATGCAGTGATGTCACCCACCTCTTTTCGAACTGCTGGGCTTACATATTTTGAGGTGGCTTAACACACTCGGAGGGAAAGCACTCTCCGCCCTTTCAAACAAACCAGTTCACAGATTGGCCATGATTGGCTGGTGATCCCTGTGGGTGACAGGGAAGTAAGCATATGCCATCCCTCCCTACCGTGACAGCTCAGTCAGTTAGCTCTCATGGACTCCCGGTGACAGATGGCCGTGGCATCGACCTGGATTCTAATTTGCGATCTCCAGGTAAATTAAAATAACTGATTCTAAGAAGGTTGGCACAGTGTCGTAGTTGTTAGCATATATGCCGAGTCCTGGTATCAGGCATTTCTGGGTGGAGTTTGCATGTTCCTTATGTGGTTACTTTGGTTTCCTCAAACAGTTTTAAAAATATGCACATTAGGCTAATTGGCTAAATAGGCAATTTCATATGTGGTTCATATTATCGCTATTTGCTTCCTGTGTGAATCGTAATGATGGGTGTGAGCGTCATGAGTGGAAATGGGTGTAATGGAGGTGTGCAGGGTATTTCAGTAGCCTGAAATGGGCATCAGTATTTAGAAAATAATTATGCTCACCCTACCATAGCTCACGACAACAAAGAGCTTGTAATAATGGAGAGACTAAGTAATCGCTGTTTGAGACCACACGACGGGGCCACCTGTAATCTCAATACACACTCCATCAGCTGTCTCCATTCGGTGAGAATGTTAGTGCAGTTTTGATCATTTTTTTTTTTATCAATAAGTCGCATCAAATAGAATGGGGGGGGGTCCTCGGCAACTCCATACTTAAGGCCATTGGTTCGATTTTATTGTCGTGTCTGTGTTCTGGTCCCGTTACATACATACCAATAAATAAAGAAAACGGCGGCAGAAGTTTAATGTACGTCGCCGCCACTGGTGCGCATTTTGCAACTTTTTCACTTACTTTACATATGCATGTTTCTTTAACGTACACATGCGAACATTTTTGGAGTTCCTCTTTAAATCGGTTCCTAAATATGTTCTCCTGCTCATCTGATGAGCTACCAATGACTTGCTTCTTCGTTTATAGATGTGGGTACGGATGAAATCTGGTTTTCTCAAAACATATGACTATCATTACCCTGTCCAGGATCAAAGAGGACATTTGAATGAAAGGAATAGATGTATTAAGTAGCACTGCGAGAGCACCATGTACAGTTTACACTCTCACGGTAATGACCGAGGCCTTTGTTTATTCTGCAAGCTTTATATCTGCTCAGCGTTGGGACAGAATGGGAAAAAAGGCTCATTCATAATCCTAGTTAAACTCTAGTGTGCTGCTACATTTTGCATGTGATCGTCACGTATGAACAAGCTTTGAATGGTATTTTGTTAAAAATGCAAAACTCAAATATGGATCATAATTGTAGTCAATTTTTATGTACAGGGATCCCTCACTTTCCGTGGTTAATGGGGACCGAGACCACCCCGCAACCGCCCATTTCCACGAAGTAGGATCGACCTCCTGACTGACGTATACATACATGTATATGTGTACAATATATAATATCAATAAATACATATTCAACACTATACATGCTTATAATAGCAAACATTAAAAAATAATGCATACGATGTAAATAAAATTCGTGTCAAGGCTCCAGTCTTTGGACTGGATGAACCCCATAAACCCTTTAAAAATTATAAAAAGTACACCAATTTTGTATGAAATATGTGTTAAAAGTGAAAGAAAATTATTAATTAAACCATTTAAACATTTTATTAACATATTAAACCATTTTCTTAACATTTATTAATTAAACCATTATTAAACATCTTTTATTAACACACAACACCCATATATACACCCCCCTCTCTCTCTCTCTCTCTCGCTGCGGGCTATGCCCACAAGACGTGGAATTCAAAGCGCATTCCCTGCTTGACAGTTTGAAGGTCCAAACTCAACTTTAACTTGATTCATTGAGGGATTGGAATTCTAGATGAGCTCAAATGCGCCCACATTTATTAAACATTTACTGAATGAAACAACTTAAAAAACTGAACTAAAAACTAAAGAGTTATTCCTTCTCTCTCTCTCTCTCTCTCTCTCTCTCTCTCTCTCTCTCTCTCTCTCTCTCTCTCTCTCTCGTGCGCGTGCACGCTTTGGGCCATGCCCACAACACGTGGAATTCAAAGCACATTCCCTGCTTGACAAACTCAACTTTAACTTGATTCCTTGAGGAAACACACACAAGCACGGGGACAACAGGGAAATTTCAGAGGGAATTTAAATCCTGAATGTTCTTGCTGTGAAGAAACATTGCTACCCACTGGACTGTTGTTATGCCCAGGTTTTCATTCCCGCAGAAGTTTTTCATCCCTTTTGTATTGTTGTGCTGTTCTTTTATGTTTGCAAAACCGTAATTATTCATTCCATCAATTTAGTCATTCTGATTATTTTTACACTAATTCTAATGCATTCAAATGGGATGACGCTCTTTCGGACGCATGCCGTCGTGAAGTAGTATGAAGGTATTGTTTTGGTATAAAAGGTTTCATGTGATGTGTGCATAATGTGAGGCTATCGGTGCGAGCACTCGCACCATAAAGGCGGCCTGCACTCGTAATGACATTGTTCCAGTACTACTGGTGTTTGAATCTATATACAGGGAGACCCAAAAAAACCGGAATTTTTGAAGTGCGTATTGGAAGACATGAGCACGAGGCAGCCCTGCGAGACAGTGACCTTGAGCAAGTAAACACTCCACCATTTTAGATGGATCATTGGAACGGGCAACAACGTGCATTAGCCATAAAAATGTTTTATAAAAACGGTGATAGTTTGACAGCTGCGCAGAAGGAGTTCCAACGTTTTTACAATTTAGGACGTCATGGTGCTGTTCCATCAAAACGCGATAAAATGTTGGATTAATAACTTTGAAAAGAAACCTGGTTTCAATGGGATGGAGCGACATCACACACTGCTCATTGGAGGCTGTGTGAGAATTGCTTGGTAGCCGTGTGATCCCAAGATTCAGTAACGTTCCCTGGCCTCCTAGATCGCCAGATTTGTCCTTTTGTGATTTTTTTTTTTTCTTGTGTGGCAGAAGTAAAGTGTACATGACTCAACCAAGAACTCTGGATGAGTTAAAATAGAGAATTCAGGATGAAATTCACAGTGTTCCAGCTGAGATGTTGCAGCGGTCAATGAGGAATCTCAACAGCAGATTTTAAGAATGCATTCGTACTGGAGGACGCCATCTACAGGAAGTAATTTTTAAAGAATGAAAATTCCATAATTTTTTTTCTTGAATGGCATGCTTTAAGGCAGGGGTGCTCTCACTTTTCCAGCATGCGAGCTACTTATAGAATGACCAAGTCAAAGATCCACCCACTACAAAAATGCAAAACATATATTTATGTTAAAGTATATTGAGGATTCTTATGTGTAAATGTATGTTTATGTGCCTTGCATAACCGCATGAGTCAATACTGCAAAACACAATATAATTAACTATGAACTTTTTTTGTAACTACCTGAGTTCACTTTGATGACTTGCACTGAATTGAATCAGCCAGGGATGCATAATCCAGACAGTAGCCGCTGACAGCCAGCCTCAAGCACACTTCCAAATGTTCATCGTATTTCTGCCTTAATTTTAAAGTCTCGGAACAATGAGTCAGCTGCCTCAATGAATGCCTCTTTTACCATCTCTACGGCTTGGAAGGACTTCTTGTTATTAACGATGATGTGACTAACCCGGAACGATGCTTCCGGTGGCGGCTTTCGCTTTTGAACTATGTTGTGTGAAAATTGACTGCTGTCCTGCCAACTGGAATTTTAGTTCGTTCACTTTTCTCTTTCCTAGCTCGCTTTTCGGTGGAATGTCGGTGTTGTATTTTCCATGAACAGTTCGAAAATGCCGCTCCACATTTCCCTTCTTTGGTATTGGAATTGTACACTGGCAGATGAGGCAAACGTACTTCAAAAATAACATCGTGAAAAAAAAGTCCGCCCTCCCCCATTCCGTATGAAAATGATACGTTTTTGTCTTCTTCTTTGCTCCAGCATCCATAATCATGTTTGATAAGCTTTCTTTACTTTAAGAAAAAAATGAGAGTTTAAAACAGGAGGGAACTCGCTGGCTAGCTTGTTTTGCTGTAATTTAAAAAAAATACTTTTTGTATTTTTTTAATGGCATGTTATTTACCGATACTCCCTTCGCGATCGACCGATATTACCTTCGAGATCGACTGGTAGCTCGCAATCGAACGTATTGAGCACCCCTGTTTTAAGGTTTCAATTACTATGAATAAAATATCTTTCTCTTCCATCACTCTCGGTTTTATTGGATTGTTCCTGGTTTTTTTTGTGTCTCCCTTGTTAAGGAAAATAACTTTTTTTTTTTTTCCCCTGGAATTGCAAGCGCAGTAACTCTGAGTGCGGATAACTTGCACATGTTATTAGTGATGGGAAGTCCAATTGTTTTAACTAACTTGATTATTACGTGTTATTTGATTGTAGCGAATCTATTCATTTGATTCACCAAAAAAAAAAAAAAAAAAAAAAAAAAGGCTAGTTTGCAAATTACAAAACTGAATCATTCAGCAAAGTTAATAGTATTGAAAATTCTTTATTAAGTTTTGTAATTTGCAAACTAGCCTTTTTTTTTTTTTTTTTTTTTTTTTTTTTTCAGTGAACCACTGAAGGATTTTGCGAGTCGGCCCAACTCGGTCGCTCAATGATTCAGCGGTTCGCTACGCGATGTGATCAGAGATCTTGCCACACGAGACTCCCTGCTGCACAATGCGTCACACAGCATTTTTTGCTTCACTGGCTTTCAGACTTAATGAGTGGTTCTTACTACTTTGTGTTGATCGACAGTTATGTTAGCAATGCGCAAATTACGTAATTGATTCAACTCGTTCACTTAAATTAATTGATTCTTTTGAGCGATTGGTTTGTGAATCACCCGCCATGATCCCTGATGTGGACCATGTGAACCTGATGTAGCCCACTGTAGTCTGTTTGTTTTTTCAGTACGTGCACATATTGTTTCCTCTAGGTGAAAAATAATCAAGTGGCAACTAAGTGCTCAAAAGTTCGGAAAAAAGTTGCGAAAAAAAGTTCACCCCTATTATGTGATTATGCTGAAGACATAAAGACTGATAGACCTTCATGTTGTTCCACTTTGGGAAAGTTCAGAAACAAGATGCTTAACTGTGTTGCTCTGACCAGTTTGTCTTACCCCAAGCCACAGACAAAAACAATTCTTGGAATAAACTTGTCAGTCTCTGTACAGACACGCTGATGACTCAGAATTCTGACCTTTTCTCTAAGCACTGTCCAGCCCATTCACTGCAGAGTCCAGAATTACTATGCGAATTTTCAGCCTGTTGCCAAATACTTTCACTGATGCATGTGTGTGCCCTGGGGGCTTGCTTTGACATGATACGTCATGTACCGATACTGTTCTTCTTCTCTTGTCTTCATGCCTGTCAAGCTCTCATTTCTCAGTGTAGACAACGGTTTAGGTTATTAATATGACAAAGATGACCGCCGTCTGAGGCGCTCATGTTTTTAGCAGCTTTAACATGTTCCATACTGAAAGAGGCCTGACTGGTCCTGGTGGTTTTCCTTCCGTAGCACACCTACTCAACACAGTCAATATCTTACCCCCTTATTTTCATATGTTATTGTGTTCATCTGGAACCACATCCTTCACACCTGTAGTCGCTTCCACTTTCTTATCAGGTGTTAATACTGATAATATTCCTGATACACACTGCTTATTAACAAAGTGTGAGGTCTGTACAGATATTTCTCAGACTCGGGGTTTGTACAGACCAAGCAAACAAGGATAATAAGCTGCTTATTACGTCATTTTAAAATTTACGGCCTTTATTTTTTACTCCATGTGCTAAATTTAATTATCATCTGAAATATTGAAATAACATATAATTCTGGCAGAGTTCCAGCTAGAGAGAGCTAGTTTGAGCTATATGCATGTTATCCTATTCGCTCTTTGAAGCCAGCTTCAGAAGGGTACGCTGAACAGCTCACCAGACCATCGCAGGGTAACAGCCACACAACCATTCACACCCACCCACACCTAGGGGCAATTTTGAACAGCCAGTTAGCCTAATATGCATGTCTTTGAAATTCTTAAATCATTTCCTCAGCCACTTAAACCTAATATGGGTTGCAGGGAAGCTGGCACCCATCTTGGCCGACTCTAGGCGAGGGCAGGGTACAGCCTGGAGAGCTTGCCAGGGTATCACGGGGCCAACACTCAGACAACCAGTCACATAAACACATTAGCACTTGAGGGGGGATTTGGAACAGCCAATTAGTCTACTGTGCATGTTTTTGGACTGAGAGAAACCCAAAGTACCCAGAGGAAACCCATACAAACATAAGGAGAACGTGCAAACTCCACACAAACTCCCAAGCCCAGGAACCGAATCCAGAACCTTCTTGCTGTTCGGTGCTAACGTTTACACTCCTGTGCCGCCCCTCTGAATGTAAATAAATTAGTTAGTTAATATAGAGTAGAATTAGATTTTACTTTGGTTGTGTGGTGTAGTGTGTATTGTTGACTGTGCGTGGATTGGTTGGTGTGTTGGTTCGTGTTTGTAAGTTCACGTTAGTACTTTTATTACTGTTTATAACTAGCTGTAAGAATAATAATAACTTTATGTTGTACATCTCATGGTAGTGACATCATACCTCTAACCCCCGAGCGCTCCAGAGAGCCGATGTCATATCTGTTGCTTTTTGTGACCTACTTTGCATAGTGCAGTCTATAATTCACTGTCTGCTGTGGCCGATTGTGCAATTTTTGTACTTGCATGCCTTCTTTTATTGAAGCCTGATTCTATGCTTATTACCTGTACTAGAGAATCATGTGACCGAAATCAGCAAATAATTAAAAAATGCATAATATTTCATCATCAAAAATATGCTGTGTAGTCCATCAGCTTTATGTTTTCATCTAAAATTTTCAGATTGTTTGCAGTTGGGTTTTCTCTAGGGATTCTGATTTCCTCCGACAGTCCAAAGACATGCACATTAGGTGAAATGGCTGTTCCAAATAAAACCTAGGTATGGATATGGATTGTGTGTGTTGGCCCTGGAATGGTTTGGTGAACTGTTCAGGGTGCACCTCGCCTTCCTCCAGTGTTGGCTGAGATGGGCTCCAGCCTCTCTGCACCGTGAGTTCAGCAAATGAGTGAGTGAGTGAGAGAGAAAGGTGGGTACGTGGTGAATGTGAGTGTGAATTATTGTATTTGTATTGAATCTGTAATCAACTGATCTGGAATTGGCTCTAGCTTTCCCCGTGACCCTGATTGATGCTGAACTTAAAGGAATACAATCTCACATTACCAAGTAGGATTTCCCAGATGATGGGGCATTTCCGCATTTTTTTCCTGGTCAATGGTAAATGTAAATATTGCATTAGCTCATTTATTCCTGATGCATGACCTTCGAATACTTACAATAAAACATGCATTTCAACTTGTGTAACTTATCTGTGCTATTTAAACTCAAAAATTAATTTCTTGTTTTATTCGTGAAATGTTACTAATCTTTTTTTCAAGCAATGATTTAATTGTAGCTGTACAATATTACCTGGTATTTTATTCTGTGAGTAACAACAAATAAAATATCACCTGCCTCATGGCCAGATGTAGCTTGGTAAATGGGGCCAGACATGTGCTAATGATTTGGTTGGTGAGTGATGTTTGAGGAAGTCATATTTGCACACTCTGCAGCTAGGGAGGAGTAATTGGGTTAAAGGCTATGCCTCAGCTTGCTCTATTATAAATTCACCAGGGCTGGATTTGCATTTCTGGTGCATAAACACAAACTTTCACCAGAAAACAGAGCACCATTTCTGTATTTATATCCCCGCTTCAAATGAGAGGATAACAGTAGATTCTTACAAGAAAGAGTGAACTGTTCATTAGGTGACTGCAAAAAAAGTTCTACAGCCCCCCTTTTTGTCATCTACATTTGTGATTCTTTAGGTAAAACACATATTTTCATAGTAAAACCAAAATTGTCATGCATATAAAGTGGGTTTTAATGGTTCTGGGACCTTAATCTTCCTTTTATTGCACCATATCACTAGTACAGACACTCTCCGCTTTACGTTCATTCGTTATACGTATTTTTTTTTTACGTTTTTTGTGTTTGTTTGTTTAATTATGTCAAATTTTGTGTTTAGCATGTTCTCTGTAGTACGAGACATACCTACGTAGTACGCTAACGTAATACGCTACTTCCGCATGATGCTGCGTCCATTGTTTACAAACGACAGACTGAACATGCCCCTCCTTCTTCCCAGTTCACCGTGTGTTACCCTTGTGTCAAGACGTCGTCTCTGTGATCTTTGTGTTGACACTGTTTTGTGGACTTTTGTAATCGGAAGCAAATATGGTTGGTCAGAAGCGTAAGCCTACTAGTGATAGTGGTAATCAGAAAAAGCAGCAAGCCATCTCGTTAGAAATGAAGATGGCTAATATCAAGAAAATTGATGTTGGTGAAAAACACGTGAATGTTGCACGTTTCTTCCAAATGGCTCCGTCGACCATTGGAAAAAAATTACAAGCAGAAAGATTGCATCATAGAGAATGTTAAAGGTTATATTTGATACTGTATTTGATATTTGATGAGTGAATTTGATTAAAATTTATCTATTTGAAATTATTTTTCTTGAATTTCATTTATTTTAAATTATTGTTGATATTATTTGATATATTTGATATTATTTTACAATGTAATGTTTATAATAATTGATGTTGTTAGTGCTTATGCCCCACAGACAGGATGTGAGCGAGAAGAGAAGGAGAGATTCTGGAGCGAGTTAGATGAAGTGATTCAGAGAACCCCCAGAGGTGAACGAGTGGTGATTGGTGCAGACTTCAATGGACATGTTGGTGCAGGCAACAGAGGGGACGAGGAAGTGATGGGCATGTTTGGTATCCAGGACAGGAACACAGAAGGACAGATGTTGATAGATTTTGCAAAAAGGATGGAAATGGCTGTGATGAATACTTTCTTCCAGAAGAAACAGGAGCATAGGGTGACTTATAAAAGTGGAAGTAGGAGCACACAGGTAGACTACATCTTGTGTAGGTGATGTAATCTGAAGGAAGTCAGTGACTGCAAAATGGTAGTGGGTGAGAGTGTTGCCAAACAGCATGGGATGGTGGTGTGCAGGATGGGGCTGATGGTGAGGAAGGTGAAGAAGGCAAAGGCAGAGCAGAAGACCAAGTGGTGGAAGCTGAAAAAGGAAGAGTGTCGTGTTGTCTTCAAGGAGGAGTTGAAACAGGCTTTGGGTGGTCAGGAAGTGCTTCCAGATGACTGGACAACGACAGCTAATGTTATCAGGGAGTCCGCTGGAAGGACAGTAGATAAGGAGACTTGGTGGTGGAATGAGGAAGTGCAGGAGTGAGAGTAGAGAACAAGTGCAGGAAAATCTAAGAGAGGTGGAGGTATGCTCTGGAAAGGAGAGGAATGAAGGTTAGCTTAAATAAGACAGAATACATGTGTGTGAACGACAAGGACCCAAGAGGAACGGTGAGGTTACAGGGAGCAGAGATAAGGAAGGTGGAGGATTTTAAGTACTTTGGCTCAACATTCCAGAGCAATGGAGAGTGTGGAAATGAGAAGAAGCGTGTGCAGGCAGGTTGGAATACTTGGAGAAAAGTATCCGGAGTGATGTGTGATAGGAGGGTATCGACAAGAATGAAAGGAAAAGTGTACAAGACGGTGTTGAGGCCAGTGATGATGTGTGGTTTAGAAACAGTTGCGCTGAGGAAAAGACAGGAGGCAGAGCTGGAGGTAGCAGAGATGAAAATGTTGAGGTTCTCTTTGGGAGTAACGAGGATGGATAGGATCAGAAACGAGTACATCAGAGGGACAGCACATGTTAGATGTTTTGGAGACAAAGTCAGAGAGGCTAGATTGAGATGGTTTGGACATGTACAGAGGAGGGATAGTGAGTATATTGGTAGTAGGATGCTGAGGTTGGACTACCAGGCAGAAGGCCGAGAGGAAGACCAAAGAGAAGATTTATGGATGTGGTGAAGGCGGACATGAAGGTCGTTGGTGTAAGAGTAGAAGATGCAGAGGACAGGGTGAGATGGAGGCAGATGATTCGCTGTGGCGACCCCTGAAGGGAACAGCCGAAAGGAAAACAAGATGATGTTTATAATAATTGATTTACGGGTGTTTTATGAGATACGGTAATGGTATTTATGGATGTATAGTACAGTATGAACGTTATACGTCACTGGAACATACAGTAACAACTTACGTTTTTTTTTCACCTTACGTTCGGCCGTCCGGAACCGAACTAAAACGTACGTCAGGGAGCGTCTGTACGTTCTTTCTGAAATGATTTGATTTGGGGTGATCACACTCATGATGTGATAAAAAAATCAACTTGCGTGAATGGCAATCCGTGGTTATCGCGCTTTCATTACCAATACAGTGATCCCTCGCTACTTCGTGCTTCAGTTTCTGCTTCTTCAGTGCATTACGGGTTTTTCAAAAATATTCTTCGAAAGATAAAAAAATACAGAAATTAAGGAAAAATATGGGAAACTTAAGGAAAATGCCGCAAAACAAGGCCAATTATGCAAAAAAAAAAAAAAAAAAAACCCAAACAAAAACAACCCAACAAAACATTTTTAATGTGAGGTGCGCATCTGAGTGTGTGCGTGCGCGCGTGTGTCTGTATGTGTGTGTATTTATATTTTATTTACCTCATGCATTATTTTAGAATGTTTATTATTGTAAGCATTTTTAGCATTGAATATGTATTTATTGATATTATATAAAGACATACGATGTATACGTCAGTCAGAGGAGTCAATCATTCTTCGTGGAAGTTGGAGGTCGTTGGGTGGTCTTGGTCCCCATTAACCGCGGAAAGTGAGGGATCCCTGGATTAATCTCCTGACATTCGCAGCATCACTTTTTGCTTGCCTGGTTCGTGAACTCATCACAAAGATATTTAAACATGTTTAAAATATCTATAAATGTCACAAACCAAGGCTCTTGAGCAGAGTAATCTCAAACTCTTTGCAAACAATCCGCACACGTCAACAGAAGGTTGCAAAAATGAATAAATTGTTTATTTTTTGTTCACAAGGAAAGGCAACAAGTTGGAGACTTCCACGAGAAAAGTCTGACACTTACTGGCGACTGCCATATTCCATGTGTTTTGTTTTGTTTGTATTTTATTCACGTGGTCTTTGTGTGGATAACATGACTTAAAAGCAAATGGTTTGAGAACCAAAAAGCTGGAAAATGTGACTGATTTACAGCTGGAGATTTGATTTTTTTTTTACCAAACATCTGTAAACACGATTCGAAAATCAGCCGCAAGTTGTCACACACCTTTCTTGCAACTTTCATGTGACATTTCTAAGCTGCAAAATATTCATATCTTGATGTTTTGAAACTCCACATGCAGGGGAATATCACAATTTATAAAGAATCAATTCCAGTCAACCACTTTCCTATCATGCCTCTTTTGTGATCATCCTCTTACTCTCGCACATTTTAATCTGACACACCCTTTTTTAACCCATCAGTCACCGTGGTAACCCCCCAAAAATGAACAAAAAACGACAAATGAAAAAAAATTTTCATTTCTGTTTATTTCAATAAGATCAGTATGTATATTTTCGACCATTATATAAAGGCTCAAATGCCTTCAAATGATACTGATTGAAAAAAAAAAAAAACACTGTTAGGTTCAAACAATCACACTGAAATTAAGAAAACTATATATAAGAAAACCGTGGTGGTCTAGTGCAGTGTTTCCCAACCTTTTTGAGTCAAGGCACACCTTTTACATTAGAAAAATCACGAGGCACACCACGGAATAAAAATTATACTGCCCTCTAGCAGAACAGCACTGTTACTACATGCAACGTGAAATTGGTTAATCTTCCGCGGCACACCTGATGATTTCTCACGGCACACTAATGTGCCACGGAACAGGGGTTGGGAAACACTGGTCTAGTGGATAGTGCGCTGGATCGCTGATCCTAAGGTTAGTGGTTCGAGTCCCCACAGGGTTGTCACTGTCGTGTGTCCCCCCCCCCAGTGCAGCTAACTGGGTTATCAAAGGCGGGCCATGTCTCTCACTGTCTATGGTGTGAGGCATGTAAAAGAACCATTGCTGACTTTCGTAAAAAAAAGAGTAGGCTGCAAAGCCATCAGCGTGTTTCTGTCCTTTGCTAAAAGGGTTGTGTCACCAAGGGCATCCGACATAAAAACCTATGCCAAATCAAATGTGCGACTCATTCGCTGTGGCAACCCCTGAAAAAGGGAAAAGCCGAAAGGAAATCTCATATATAAGAAAAACATATAACAAAACTCTCTGATCTCTTTATACAAGTAAGCTTTATCAACTCTGCCTTCAATAGTTATTATCTTAATCTATATTCTCACCACCAACATGTGTGTGAACGACAAGGAACCAAGAGGAACGGTGATGTTACAGGGGACAGAGATAAAGAAGGTGGAGGATTTTAAGTACTTAGGCTCAACAATCCAGAGCAATGGAGAGTGTGGAAAAGAGGTGAAGAAGCGCGTGCAGGCAGGATGGAATGGATGGAGAAAAGTGTCCGGTGTGATGTGTGATAGGAGAGTATCGGCAAGAATGAAGGGAAAAGTGTACAAGACGGTGATGAGGCCAGCGATATTGTATGGTTTAGAGACAGTGGCACTGGGGAAAAGACAGGAGTCAGAGTTGGAGGTAGCAGAGATGAAAATGTTGAGGTTCTCTTTGGGAGTAACGAGGATGGATAGGATCAGAAACGAGTACATCAGAGGGACAGCACATGTTAGATGTTTTGGAGACAAAGTCAGAGAGGCTAGATTGAGGTGGTTTGGACATGTACAGAGGAGGGATAGTGAGAATATTGGTAGTAGGATGCTGAGGTTGGAACTACCAAGCAGAAGGCCCAGAGGAAGACCAAATAGAAGATTTATGGATGCGGTGAAGGCGGACATGAAGGTCGTTGGAGTAAGAGTAGAAGATGCAGAGGATAGGGAGAGATGGAGGCAGATCATTTGCTGTGGCGACCCCTGAAGGGAACAGCCGAAAGAAAAAGAAGAAGAAGAAGAATATCCTCACCACCAACACAACCTCATGTACACTTTTATTAACAGATGCCTCTTTTTTATCAACATCAAAATTAAAATCTTCATCAACACAGCTGGCATCATCATCATCTTCATCATCATCTTCATCAGTTTGTTCATATGTAAAAGTAATGAAACATTTAAGTATTTTTCAGGTCTTGACCAATTTTTGTACAAAACCAAACAACCCACGATTCAGCATGTCCAGTCCAGACAAGATTACACACAAATCAAATAATCAAAAAAAATTCCATAATCAAATTTTGCATGCAGAGAAAAATACTCGAAATAGTCTTCAAGAACGCAAAGCATCTTCAAAGCCCAATTCTCGTGTCGAATTTAACATCTATACTAATGCTGCTAGACATCACAGATGACATTTCACTTTCCTTTTCCAGAAATTATGTGTATTAACAATCTTATAAATAAACTTAATGACTGTTATTGAAGAGAAAGTCCGAGATAAGTTCCGCATGCGGTAAACTAAAGTCAGGAAGTAAACTGGAAGTTAACGTGTGACGGGCACTGCGCATGTGCAAGCCCGAGCTGACCAATCAATGTGCTCGTTTCAGATCTTCCTTAGCAACTAGCCTGCATTGTTTATGAGCATATCGTCTTCATAATCTTTATTTTATTCGCTGAAACAGCATTTTAATATCAAAACACTATCCAAAATGGAGAGACGACTTCACGCCCGTTCTTCTGGTGTATGGATTATAGTGTGTCTTGTACCGAACTCGGTGAATAATTGCAACGAAAACCAGTAAGTTTGCTACTGTTTTTATTTAGTTTTGTGCCGGTACTCGTCAGAAAAATGGGGGATAAAACACATTTTTAGTGAGTTTATTCGAAATCCGAATTTCGATAAAAATGAACCATTTTTACTTTTCTGGCCTTTATCTCAAAAGTGGTCTGTGCGACAAGCGCCTGCTTTCGGTGGAGATTATTCCTCTGGTCACATGGGCTTGTTATTGTAAGCAGACACAGATCCAAAACAAGATGTAAAACAGGTGAATAAGAGACACAACTCCAGTAAGTGGGGATGATTGTTCCAGGAAACGTTGTTTTCAGCCATAATGAAATGACAGTGACAGATAAACCACACCGGCTATCCACTAGTGACCAGGAATCTTAAATTGTCATATACAGTATACCCATACATATTGCTATACTTCTTCTTATTTTCCTTTAGGCTTTTCCCTTTTTTTTCCAGGGGTTGCCACAGCGAATCATCTGATTCGCTTGTTTGATTTGGTATAGGTTTTTACGTCGGATGCCCTTCCTGACACAACCCTTTAGCAAGGGACAGAAACACACTGACGGCTTTGCAGCTACTCTTTACAAAAGTCAGCAATGGTTCTTTTACATGAAGCTCTCACCATATACAGTGAGAGACATGGCTGGCTTTTGTTAGCCCAGTTAGCTGCACCTGAGGGGGGGGGCAGCGACAACCTTATGGAGAGTGGGACTCGAACCCCCAACCTTAGGCTCAGCAATCCAGCGCCCTTGACCACCAGGCCACCACTGCTCCCCCATACATATTGCTATATCTCCTGCAAAAATTACATTTTCACCATACATTTCTAAATTTGGAATAAATAAACACACAGATATAACAAAATAATTTTTGTTTAATGGCTACACTGGCTTTGTGAAACATATTTGAATTAAATTACATTTCACTGTGACTGTTTGTGTGTGTTTTATTTACATGTTATAGGCTGCAGCTGATAGATGATCTTTCATATGAAGATGTAAAGAAATGTTATCGGGGATCTGTAAGTATCATCTATTTCTTATTTCACTCAACCGATGGCGTGTAAATTAATTAAATTAATAGACACAATAATACGTGATTGTGCCTCGTTGAGAAGAATATTTCTCAGGCACGAAGTGTTAGGAAATCATTCAACATTTTTTTAGTTCTGACAAAGCTGTACTAATTTTTTTGTTTGTGTGTAGTGTGCTGTCTGTGTGTACATGGGTGTACAAGTGCATGAGCTTGCTCAAGTACAGATGTTATTGTTTAAACTATACACGAGAATGGCACATTCTGATTGATTCACTCTCTCAGGATAATGGACGTTATTATTTATTCAATATATCTTCTCATTTCTGATTGGTGGGAGTTCATCAAAATGAACTATAAAATAAATAAAATAAAGCCGCTATCGAAACATCCTGGGCCTCCGTAACACCTCAGCAGTGCCACAGGCTGATTGGCTCCATGCCACGCCGCATTGAAGCAGTCATTTCTGCAAAAGGATTCCCGACCAAGTATTAAGTGCATAACTGAACATAATTATTTGAAGGTTGACTTTTTTTGTATTAAAAACACTTTTTTATTGGTGGGATAAAATATGTAAATTTTTTGAGATTGGAATTTTGGGTTTTCGTGAGCTGTCTGCCAAAATCATCAGTATTAAAACAATAAAAGACCTGAAATATTTCAGTTGGTGTGCAATGAATCTAAAATATATGAAAGTTTAATTTTTATCAGTACATTACAGAAAATAATGAACTTCATCACAATATGCTAATTTTTTGAGAAGGACCTGTATATGTTCTCGGAGCGCAGAGGAATACACGCAGAAGATATGAGGTTAATCGGCTCGGCAAAGTCATTTTGAGGAGGGCTAGTAAAGTGAAATTTTGCTTATTGGATAGAGCAGATTTTTGGTGTGATCAAAGCTCGTATCATGGAAAAATCATTATAAAAGACCACTGTGCGTGTGTGTGTGTGTGTGTGTGGGGGGGGGGGGGGTAAGGAAAATGCTGCAAAACAAGGACAATTAAGCAAAAAACGCCCCTCTAAACAAACACAAACCAAAAAACAACCCAACCCCCATCAAAACTACTTACATTTTTATGTGAGGTGTGAATCTGAGTGCGTGCGTGCGCGTGTCTGTATGTGTGTGTATTTATATTTTATTTGCATCTTATGCATTATTTTTTAATTATTTTTTAAATTGTAATTATAAGCATTTATAGCAGAGTACCCCCAGAGGTGAAAGAGTGGTCATTGGGGCAGACTTCAATGGACATGTTGGTGCAGGCAGCAGAGGGGACGAGGAAGTGATGGGCAGGTTTGGTATCCAGGACAGGAACACAGAAGGACAGATGTTGATCTATTTTGCAAAAAGGATGGAAATGGCTGTGGTGAATACTTTCTTCAAGAAGAAACAGGAGCATAGGGTGACTTATGAAAGCGGAGGTAAGAGCACACAGGTAGACTACATCTTGTGTAGGCGATGTAATTTGAAGGAAGTCAGTGACTGCAAAGCAGTAGTGGGTGAGAGTGTTGCCAAACAGCATAGGATGGTGGTGTGCAGGATGACACTGATGGTGAGAAAGGAGAAAAAGGCAAAGGCAGAGCAGAAGACAAAGTGGTGGAAGCTGAAAAAGGAAGAGTGTGGTGTTTTCTTCAAGGAGGAGTTGAAACAGGCTTTGGGTAGTCAGAAAGTGCTTCCAGATGACTGGACAACCACAGCCAATGTGATCAGGGAGACCGGTAGGAGAGTACTTGGTGTGTCCTCTGGAAGGAAAGGAGATAAGGAAACTTGGTGGTGGAACGAGGAAGTGCAGGAGTGTGTACAAAAGAAGAGGTTAGCCAAGAAGAAGTGGGACATTGAGAGGACCGAAGAGAGTAAACAGGAGTACAGGGAGACACAGCGTAAGGCGAAGGTAATGGTGTCAAAGGCCAAGCAGAGGGCGTATGATGACTTGTATGATAGGTTGGACAGTAAGGAGGGAGAAAATGATTTATACAGGTTAGCACAGCAGAGAAATAGAGATGGGAAAGATGTGCAGCAAGTTAGAGTGATAACAGACAGAGAGGGAAATGTATTGACTGATGACAGAAGTGTGCTGGGAAGATGGAAAGAGTACTTTGAAGAGCTGATGAATGAGGTAAATGAGAGAGAAAAAAGAGTACAAGGGGTGACCGTTGAGGAGCAGGAAGTAGCAAAGATTAGTAAGGGAGAAGTGAGGAGGGCATTGAAGAGGATGAAGAGTGGAAAGGCAGTTGGCCCTTATGACATACCAGTTGAGGTATGGAAGTGTCTAGGGGAGGTAGCAGTAGATTTTCTGACAGGAATATTCAACAAGGTCTTAGAAAGTGAGCAGATGCCAGAGGAATGGAGGAGAAGTGCGCTTGTGCCCATTTTTAAGAACAAGGGAGATGTACAGAGTTGTGGCAACTACAGAGGGATAAAGTTGATGAGCCATACAATGAAGTTATGGGAAAGAATAGTGGAAGCTAGACTAAGGGCAGAGGTCAGCATATGTGAACAACAGTTTGATTTCATGCCAAGAACGAGCACCACAGATGCAGTGTTTGCTTTGAGGATGTTAATAGAGAAGTACAGAGAAGGTCAGAAGGAGCTGCATTGTGCCTTTGTGGATCTGGAGAAAGCATATGACAGGGTACCGAGAGAAGAACTGTGGTATTGTATGAGGAAGTCTGGAGTGGCAGAGAAGTATGTTAGAGTGGTGCAGGACATGTATGAGAGATGTAAGACAGTGGTGAGGTGTGCTGTCTGTGTGACAGAAGAGTTCAAGGTGGAGGTAGGACTGCATCAAGGGTCAGCTCTCAGCCCCTTCTTGTTTGCTATGGTGATGGACAGGCTGACAGATGAGGTTAGACAAGAATCTCCATGGACTATGATGTTTGCAGATGACATCGTGATCTGTAGTGAGAGCAGAGAACAAGTGGAAGAAAATCTAGAGAGGTGGAGGTATGCCCTGGAAAGAAGGGGAATGAAGGTTAGTCTCAGTAAGACAGAATACATGTGTGTGAACGACAAGGACCCAAGAGGAACGGTGAGGTTACAGGGAGCAGAGATAAAGAAGGTGGAGGATTTTAAGTACTTAGGCTCAACAATCCAGAGCAATGGAGAGTGTGGAAAAGAGGTGAAGAAGCGCGTGCAGGCAGGTTGGAATGGATGGAGAAAAGTGTCCGGTGTGATGTGTGATAGGAGAGTATCGGCAAGAATGAAGGGAAAAGTGTACAAGATGGTGATGAGGCCAGCAATGTTGTATGGTTTAGAGACAGTGGCCCTGGGGAAAAGACAGGAGTCAGAGTTGGAGGTAGCAGAGATGAAAATGTTGAGGTTCTCTTTGGGAGTAACGAGGATGGATAGGATCAGAAACGAGTACATCAGAGGGACAACACATGTTAGATGTTTTGGAGACAAAGTCAGAGAGGCTAGATTGAGGTGGTTTGGACATGTACAGAGGAGGGATAGTGAGTATATTGGTCGTAGGATGCTGAGGTTGGAACTACCAGGCAGAAGGCCCAGAGGAAGACCAAAGAGAAGATTTATGGATGTGGTGATGGCGGACATGAAGGTCGTTGGAGTAAGAGTAGAAGATGCAGAGGATAGGGAGAGATGGAGGTAGATCATTTGCTATGGCGACCCCTAAAGGGAACAGCCGAAAGAAAAAGAAGAAGAGCGTGGAATATGTATTTATTGATATTACATATACATATACATGTACATATATGTCAGTCGGGGGGGGGGGGGGGGGGTGGATTTGATTGATCCTACTTTGCAGAATTCGGCGGTCGTGGGGGATCTCAGGCCTAATTAACCACGGAAAGTGAGGGATCCCTGTATATGTGTGTGTGTGTGTGTGTGTGTGTGTGTGTGTGTATACTATATATAAAATACCTTTGCACACATGCAGTGTGTTCTTCTGAGCATTTTACCTTCTATTTATATATGCTAGTCCAATCACATATCTGCTTTGTGTGACAGTAAGGGAAAAGTTTACCTGGCCTTGACCTTGTAGTTGCTATTGCAAATGAGAATATGAGTATCTTTATATCACGCAGGGATGAGAGTTTTCCTCTTTTTGGCGAAATTCTTTTTTTTTCAGTCAAAATGTACCTTTTTTATATTGCTGCAAATCCGTTGAGAAAATTTTAGGGGGGTTGGGTAGGGTCTGGCATTCTTTCTGGGCGGCCAGACTGACATGCCGCCAACTGAGTCAGGACTCATGTAATCTATAATTCTCAGATTTGTCGGCATCCATTTTGAATATCGTACTTTCTCGTAAGACCTTAGGTTGCCATTAGTTTGTATTTGGTGTATAACCAATGTCTTGTGTTGTGATTGGCCCCTGTATCAGCATTTGTTGAATTGACAACAATCCGTATTCACCTTCTTAAACCACCTTCCCGCGCTACATGATTGGGTCTTTTTGAATGTGTGGAAATATATAGAGAAAAAAATAAGTTACTGCAGCAATACTCGTGTATGTAGTTTTGTATCAATCAAAGTGCCAAATGTTATCAAGACTCATGATGAAGCTAAAGTGCGTGAGATAGATGCGGATCTGAAAAACAAGTTTCGATGGGACTGGTTGGATAGAAAGGTGACGGTGTCACCAGTGGGAAGCAGTAAGCAGGAACTATTATCTGTACTTGTGTCTGATTTCATGAAAAAAGCTCTATGTCTTTGGCAAGACACCACTGGAGTATTTCAAGAGGGAAAGTATACTCCATTCTCCAGTTGATCCTTTGCTGATGGGAAACATGAAGAGCTCTTATTCTAAGTACAAGGCTGAACTTCAGGCAAAGGGAGAACTGAAGAAAGCTACCCAGACATCAATGGCTGTGCCAAGCACAAGAATGCAAAGTAAGAGAAAGGCCAAGGAGGAGTTAGACAGGGAGCAAAAGAAAGCAAGGATGGAGTTTGTGAAAAATCAAGAGGAGTTGGCTAAAAACAGGGAGAGGACCAACAAGCTTTTAGCTCTTGCTAAAAAGCTCAGAATGAAGAAGAAATAAACTTTCTGCACCACGAAACTGTAAATAGTTGTATATATTGTTTGGGACTTCACTTGTACAGGTACGAGGTAGGAATCTACAGCTATCGAATTTGTACATTTTATATAAATACTAGTGATAAACCATTATTTAATATAGCAGTGAATGTGTTGCCTTAGTTTGGATTTCGAGCAGAAAATTTGAAGTACTGTATCATGTTGGTGCTCACTTGGAATGTATACGCAAAATTTATTACAAAAGGCCCATGTCAATCTTTCCTTTACATAAGTGTAGTTGATCTTTTATCAAATGAAAGTTTTTAATTTGTAAAATTTTGTTCATAAAATTAATGGTTTTTAGGTTAAAAAAAAATGTCGAAAATCCATGAGCTCCCAGGGGCTTTGCCCCCTGGACACTGATCGGGAGCGTGTTTATCCAGTGGGGAAATCCACATGTCTGTCCAATAACAGGCACTTTAGCATGCATTGGTTCAGGAGATTCCCCTCGTCAAGGATCCAGAAAAACTTGCTGCAAAGTGGGCAGGGATGAACAAGTAGACTATAATAGACACTATACTGATAGTGTATTATATTTATACATGTTATAATGTACTGTTTTGTTATAAAGTTCCAATATATAAATGTATTATGATATAAGAACTAGTACATTAAAGATAGTAAATGCTTATTCAGACATTACAAATGGTTATCAGCTGTTAATTATCCATTAATTATATTAATTCTTCTATAATCACCTGAAGAGAGAGGATGGTTTCACCACCCCTCGAAACAGATCTGTAGTGATAAATGGAGTTTCAATAGAAAGTCTTTGTCCTGTCCTTTTATTTTTGTTTTGTATATATATATATATATATATATATATATATATATGTGTGTGTGTGTGCATGTATATATATATATATATATATATATATATATATATATAAATATGTATATATGTATGTATTGTCTGTCTGTCTGTCTGTCTTTCAGCTTTTTTCTTTTTTACTCGGGAGTCGCCACAGCGAATCATCTGATTTGCACGTTTGATTTGGCAGAGGTTTTTTTTACGTCGGATGCCCTTCCTGTCACAACCCTTTTTAGCAAGGGACAGAAACACGCTGACGACTTTGCAGCTACTCTTTACGAAAGTCAGCAATGGTTCTTTTACATGCCTCTCACCATAGACAGTGAGAGACATGGCCCACCTTTGATAACCCAGTTAGCTGCACTGGGGGGGGACAGTGACAACCTTGTGGAGAGTGGGACTCGAACCCCCAACCTTTGGATCAGCGATCCAGCGCCCTATACCACTAGACCACCACTGCCCCACTGTGTGTGTGTGTGTGTGTGTGTGTGTATATATATACGCTCCCCGACTTACCTTCATCCATTTTACGTTGGTTTTTTTTTTTTTTTTTTTTTTTTTTTCCCCAAAAAAAAAAAGTGGGGAGACATGGCAAACCCTGTGGGGGTGTCTGGGGTAAACCCCAGTTGGGAGCCTAGGCGGAACCCAATAACCCAGGCTTGGCAGAGCCCCTTTGGTGCTTTTCTTTTTTTTTTTTTCTTCCTCCTGTTCTCATGCCTGAAATCTGATCATCAGTTATAGCTTATCTCACCAGTAGGCTCTTTTTATTTCGCACTTCATATGTACACTTGCTTCATTTACATGGTTAAACATTAGAAAGAGAGAGCAATCAACCTCGTGAACGGTGCTCTGTCAGGTTTTTATTGAGTGGAAATGTCAGCTTGTTTCCAGTCGAGAGTCAGGTGTGAGTCTTTCCATTTCTAAAGGGAAAAGATAAGCAGATTGTGTGTGTAGAGTCCCTGGGATAAACTGGAGTGGAGGAATGAGAAAAAAAGCTTTTCACAAAAAGCTGAGAGGGAAACAATGCTGTGGAGTCTAATACAGTGAGCAGTAGGATGGTTTTGGAGTCAGAGAGACTCGCAAGGTGGATCAAGGTGAGGAAAGAGGTTATGAGGTGTTAGTTGCACATTTCTTCGATATATCTCTAAATGCCTGAATTAACATAACTGATGCATATGCTTGTTTTATTATTTACTTTCACACTCTGTACAATTTCTGAAGCACTGTATCATGTTTTCGCTGATATATTAAGAGTGATCTGCAGTATTTTCTCAACACATTCCCATTGGTTTTTGACTTGTCAGCCAACCTGTAGTGTTTTTTTATATACTGATCAGCCTTAGCATTAAGAATAGCCATTACATTATGGCCACTGACAGGTGAAGTAAATAACTTTTATCTAGTTACAGTGCCACCTGCCACAACATGGAATATATTGGGCAGAAAGCAAACAGTCAGTTAAATATTGGAAGCAGAAAAATTAAGTAAGTGTAAGGATCTGTGTGACTTTGATAAGGGCCACATTGTGATGCTAAACCACCAGGTCTGTTTATCTTCAGAATGCGAGGTATTATTGGGAATCTTACAGTGGTAAGTAGATCCAGTGAATTGGGGCCCAAGGCCCACTGATGTGGGTAGGGAGTGAAGGCTATTTTTTCTGTTCTGCGCCCACCGAAAAGCTTCTGTAGCAAACTGTTAATGCTGGCTATGATTGAAAGCTGTCACTACGTATGATGCATTGTAGCTTACTGTGTATGGAGCTGCGTAGCTGTACAGCAGTTAGGTATTATTACTATTATAGTCACTCGGTGTCACTGTATAGCATGTTTTAGTCGCTTCCCTAACCATTAGGTGACAGCTTGCCTCCCGCCATTGTCGCACTGTTGTATATCAAGACAAAGTACTTTTTTTTCATTAATTCATCATGTTTAATTATTTTCTTCTTTTATTAGGAACTTGCATTTCTACCCAAATGAAGCTAACAGACTAGTCCAGCTTCTGTCACTTAGTACAATTTAAAAATCACATTAATAAAAATTTGTATGTTTAAAAACGAACACACAAAAAAGCCTTGATTTTTTTTTTTTTTTTCCCCTTGCAGATTTGCTATTGTTTAATTAGAACAAAAACTGATAAAACAAACCAAGTGTGCAAATATCTGGTATGCAATCATCAAGCTTACCACATGAACAATTTTAATTTAGATTGTGGGAGGCCTTCTTGTTGTGACTTGGAGGTGATAATCACTACACCACTGTGACCCTGTCTCAAAAATGAAAAAGAAAAAAAAAAAAAAAGTTTGTGTACATAGCAGCTTGAATGAGTTTTGAGATCATTTTTTTTCATCCTGAGAATCAGCACCCTACTAACACACTGCTTTAATAGGCTCACTCTGCACAACTCGCTTGCCATAGTGCTGGCTCCCCCATGTGTCACAGCTGTGTAACCATGACGATTCAACAATTTATATGTGTGTGTGTGTGTGTGTGTGTGTGTGTGTGTGTGTGTGTGTTTATATTTGTGCAGATATGATATACAGCCAAACTCTAGTATTAAGTAGGCTGTGTTAATAAAATTTTATTTTGCCTTTTTACTTTATTTTTTTCTTTTTACAATGCTGTAATTCTATATGTAATAGCAGGTATGGTGGTACCTTGACTTATGAATTTAATCCCTTCCGAGGGTGAGCTCGTAAGCCGAAAAGTTTGTAGATGAAATAATTATTCCAAGAAGAAATAACGGAAAACCAATTAATCTGTTCCAACCCCTTCCCAAGTGCATATAACCTGTCACAAACACATACTAGTATATTTGACCTAATATAGTAACGCTAAACATGTAAAAATAATACATATTTCATGGTGATAATAATAATACATGTACATTAACATTAATAACAATTAATAATAAATAATAATGATAAAACAAGAATAAACAATAAGTCAACGCTTCCGATCATCAACTGCAGCAAAGATGTCACAGCGGTCACATAGGTGGTGTGTAACAGAAGAGGAGGAGGAGGAGAATTTTGTGCGTGTGTATGCTACGAATGCTGGTGAGGAAAGGCTCATGGTAAGCTCCCACAAGACCAGTGCTTCTCAAATAGTGGGGCGCACCCCCCTTGGGCAGCATGGTATGATGCCAGGGGGACATGCATGTTCCTGGGGAACATGCTTTTTTGCCATACTGTACTAGAATTAAGTGTAATTGCACATTCACTACAGTACTTGGCAGCGGTGCTCTCATTGTCACGCGGTGATGTCGGGTAAAAGCAACAAGCAAACGATACGAAGTGCAGCAAACACTATCTATAGTCGCATGTGGGGTGCTGGAGGGACGTGAAATGTTTTTTTTTTTTTTCTTCCTAGAGGGGGAATCACAGAAAATAATTGAGAAGGACTGCACAAGGCGGTCTTGGAGCGCAGAGGAATACACGCGGAAGCATACGAGGCGAATCGGCCCGGAAATGCCATTTCCCTTAGCAGAGCTCGTAAATCAAAATTTTGCTCGTTGGATGGGGCAGATTTTTGGTAGGATCGAAGCTCGTATCATGGAAAATTTGTTATAAAAGACACTCGTAAGTCAAGGTACCACTGTATATCATTGCAATGTTTTAGTTTAATTCAGAATGTAAGCTGGAAACCTGTCGAATTGAAGCAAACAGGCAAAGAAGTGTTTGCTTATCTTACCGAGTCACCCTGTCTCTCCTTACAGACTGTCAGCAAGTACAACTCTCAGTACCACAAACTTTTCCAGAACATTCCCAAAGAAGAGATACTCATGAAAGGTACAATATGAGGTTTCCCGTATTAGAAAGGTATTTTGTAATTGTGTGGGTCGTGCTGGGTTAGGTATAAACATACTTGATGTTAAATGCGTTGCAAAGTACAACGTAGTGTTGAATAAGTTTATTTAACTTGTCATGTACGCACGTATCAGTTGCTGAACATACTAGCAGAAACAGAAACCTCCAATCGGTACTGTATTGCATGTGTTTTGGCAGCTGTTGACTCTAAAACCACCTCTTAGGAAGGAGAAATGAGACTAATTACGTTTCCGCATTAACTCTTAGTGTACTCGTGTGCTCTCCTGAGGGATATCTTGCTGCAAGGACGACTCTATATCTCCCGCAATTGGCTGTGTTTCTATGCTAACCTGTTTGGCAAGGACATCAAGGTTGGTTCTAAAGGGTGGAAGCAGTAGACTGTAGACTTTTACACTAAGAAGAATAGTTACACTGATATACACACACACACACACACACACACACACACACACACACACACACACACACGCACACACACACGCTTTATATAAGCTCCAGTCGTGCCATAAATTTCATTTTCCCTTCAGCAGTTCTATTTTAATCTGAGGCCAAAAGTTTTCTCAGTTTGATAGAAGTCAAAAGCTAAGAATCAAGAGAAAGTTTGATGTGACATACCCAGCGTGGGAACAGATATAGAAATCCTGTTAAAATCCTCGTCTTGACTGCTGCTACTCATGGAATGAACCACAATTGAAGAATGCATTATTTGATTCACTTCACGACACTGGGAAGGATTTGATTTTCTCCCCAAGATTTTTAAGGGGAAAATTAATTAAATGCAACATTATTTTGCTACCATTATCAACTAAAATATACATTCTTGTTGATTTTTTAAAAAATAACTTCCATCAACACTTATTTACAGTGGACCAGTGGCAGCCCAGTAGTCTGGAGGCTGGATTACTGGATCCCAAAGTCGGAGATTCAAGCCCCACTGTCACCGGATGGTCACTGCTTTCCCCCAGTGCAGCGAACTGGGTTCTCAAGGCCGACCATGTCTCTCACTGTCTATGGTGAGGGGAATGTAAAAGCCTGTTTCTGCCCTGTGATAGACTGACGAGTTGTCCAGGGTGTACTCTGCCATCGCCTAGAGTCGGCTGTGATGAGCACCAGCCTCACTGCAACCCTAATAAGAATTGAACGGTTCAGATAAAGAATTAATTATTTGTAACATTTGTAATGGCTATAGTCAAGACAAAGTAGCCTAATTAAAATATAATTAAAAATTTTTATGCACTAATAACAAATACGTTTTCTTTAAAATTTGTGAACATTTGGTAAAGTGGAAGTTGGTCTGTATACACCCGAGCTGAGTGGCTGATCGAACTGGTGCTTATCCCTGGTTTCCATATCGTGAAACGACCAGGAGTCCATCGCTGCTTACATTCCCAGTATGTTTTTACTGGTACCCAGTTATACTGCTGGGTGAACAGAGGCACACTTGTAGTTAAGACCTTGCCCAGGGGTCTTAGCACAGTGGGGGTCTAACTGGGATTCGAACACACAACCTCCTGATCATGAGCGCAGCACCCTAACCACTACACCACCGGCCCCACAAAGTGGAAGTTAGGCTTTATTATAGAACAGCACCCCCATTTGGTTCTATTTCCTCAAATAAGTAAGAGAGCTCTAATTTTTGTCGAATCTATTTTGCAATCAATCACAAAACAGGTATTTTCCACGTTGGAGTTTTTTTTCAATGTTTTTGTGTTATTCCATCTGAGTATTAACTCTGCCACTCAGGATCAGATCTGTTAAACCTGAGATGTTATCTTGGATGAGATCACTGATTAGTACTTTTTGAGGTCACTAGAACACAGAGCTTGTGACCCAGTCACAATCCTGGTACATCCTAATCTCTTGACCTACAGCTATCAGTAACACTGTTTACTCTTCTCCTGGTTGCATCTTTATTTTGTATTTCAATTGAATATATAGTTATGTAAGACATTTCTACCTTGTTTTTATGTGATGCAAACATGTGTGTAAAATGAAAATGATGAAAGGAGTCACAATGAGAGGGACTGGAACAAGTTTGCCATATTTTTAATTTTAATGTGTGTGTGTGTGTGTGTGTGTGTGTCAGGTGGTTATCCCTGTAGTTTCAGTTCGTCTGGTGAAGAAGCACAAAACAGCTGGCCTGGTCCCTAATGGCCTTGCCATCACTACTGACACCAGTCAGAAGGTATTCTCAAATGCATGGATACACAGTACATTGCGCCCCCACATTTAACAGTATGTCTGTTTATTCACTGTACAGTCCGTTTCAATGCAGCTTCTAAAGAATCAATAGAAACAAATGGCGTAAAAAAAAAAATATTAGATGGCAGACACAACTTATGTACGGTTCACATCCCAGTGGACAAATACTCACAGAACCTCTGGATTATTGACTTTGGTTATTGTTAGACATGTGCATCTCAGTCATTGTAGTTAATGTACAGGGATCCCTCGCTATTTCTTGCTTCAATTCATGTGGCTTCAGTGCATCGCGTTCCTTTTTTTTTTTTTTTTTTTTTTTTTTTTTTTTTTTTATTATATTCATCGAATTGAAAAAATAAGGAAATTAAGGAAGAATAGTGGAAAAAGTTAAGAAAAATGCCGCAAAAGCAAGGCCAATTATGCAAAAAAAAACAAAAAACCCTAAACAAATACAAAACAAAAAACAACCCGAAACCTCCCATCAAAACTAGTTCCATTTTTGTGAGGTGTGCATCTGCGTGCATGCGCGCGCGCGTCTGTATGTGTGTGTATTTATATTTTATTTACAGCTTACGCATTACTTTTTAACGTGTAATTGTTATAAGCATTTATAGCATTGAATATGTATTTATTGATATTATATACACATGTACGTATACGTCAGTCATTGGGGGGGGGGGGGGGGTGAATCCTACTTCTCGAAATTTGATGGTCACCGGGGGGGGGATCTCGGTGGATTAACCGCGGAAAGTGAGGGATCCCTGTACTGTTGATACAGTAAAATAGTTTATAATGATGTGCAATAGTGTCTTATAATTCATGTTTTGGAAGCAGAACACTCCTATAATACTGAAGGTATTATTTGCCTGATAAATATCGCACCAGTTTTCAAAATTTTTCTAACAACCCTTTCACTCTGTTTCTTAGTATGTTTTTGTCTCACTCCTGTCTCGGGACAGTGTGTATGATGTCCTCAGGAGAATCTGTACCCATCTGCAGGTACACAGTTACAATCTTGTGCAAGAGCAGCAACACATCTTAATCGGAATATTGCATGTGCCAGATGTTTAACTCGTATACGCTATGACTGAACGCTTTCCTGTAGTACAATTCAGTTGTATGTTGATATTGTCATGATGTCTTCAGTTCAGATGTACGTTTTGATGGATCTTTGCTCTGCAGGTCAACGGCAAAAAGAGTCTGAGTCTCAAACAGTATCTAGAAGAACCTGGCTCACTGTCAACTGTAAGAAAATTGAATTCTCAGAGTTTGGATTTATTTAAAAGACAACACTGTGTTATGTTCATACACTCACCCACTTTAGTATGTATCTGTTGTGTATTTATAGAGCGTTTTGCTACACATTACACAACACTGTTGACTCAGTCTAGGTTCAGTTTGCTTTAGTTTGGCAACGATTCAGACAATGATAACAGGTGTGTGCTGCACTAACATCACAGAAGAACACTGATAGTTTGGTTATAATGGCATTTAATAGGATAACCTATAAGGGCAATGTGAAAGCACAAACCACCAGGCCAAAAAAAAAAAAAAAGGTAGAAAGTACCCCCCCTCCTGGCTTGTTGTAATACAACTCTTCCAAACTAGCTCACAATATTAAAGAATCTTTGAAAAATCTTGATCTGGATCTTCTCTCTTAATTTAATGGAATATGATTTGAGAAATGAGTACATCAGAGGGACAGCACATGTTAGATGTTTTGGAGACAAAGTCAGAGAGGCTAGATTGAGATGGTTTGGACATGTACAGAGGAGGGATAGTGAGTATATTGGTCGTAGGATGCTGAGATTGGAACTACCAGGCAGAAGGCCCAGAGGAAGACCAAAGAGAAGATTTATGGATGCGGTGAAGGCGGACATGAAGGTCGTTGGAGTAAGAGTAGAAGATGCAGAGGATAGGGAGAGATGGAGGCAGATCATTTGCTGTGGCGACCCCTGAAGGGAACAGCCGAAAGGAAAAGAAGAAGAAGAAGATGATTTGGGTTATACACCATGCCTATAAAAGAAATCATCAAAATCCATTCATAACTTTTTGTGTAATGTTGCTACCAAACAAACAGACAAATGCTAAAAACTGTGCTAACATGAACATGACATCCCTGACGGAAGTACAAATGAAAGGGTGTTACATCCACATTGCACGTCATGTCGAACTTCAACTCGCAGAGGCGCACATGGACTACTGGCAGGGCTGAAGCAGACTCCGAGTCCCTACACAATCCTCCCAGTCACCCTGCTTTATTTTTGTAACACCTGATAATCATCCTTCAGGGGTTTTTAAAGACACTATATTTACATTTACAGCATTTGGCACACACTGTTATCCTTACAGGGGCCGGTGGTATAGTGGTTAGGATGGTGCGCTCATGATCGGGAGGTTATGTATTCGAATCCCAGTGAGACCCTCACTGTGCTAAGACCAGTAAAAATATAAAAATATACTGGGAAGGTAACCTGCGATGGACGAGCGTCCCATCCAGGAGGAGTTGAACTCCTGGTTGCTTCACGCTATGGAAACCGCGGATACGCACCGGCCTGATGAGCCATTAGGCTCGGGTGTAAAAAGCCCAAAGGACTTTACCCTACCTACCATATCCTTCCAACCAACATACAATTGCAATTTTTTTATGCAATTGAGGGTTAAGGGCCTTGCTGAAGGGCCCAACAATGGTATCAGTTGGGACTGAACTGCTGACCTTAACTACTAAGCCACCACTGTCAACTATATGCTCTGCCTTACTGCAAAAGCAATTGTTTGTTGTCTGGTTGTGCTAGGCTGTAATATTTATCATTCATTTTCTGAACCGCTTAATCCTAATTAGGGTCGCGGGTTGACTGGTGCCCATCTCAGCCGACTCTGAGCAAGTACAGAGTACACCCTAGTCAACTCGCCAGGCCACGCTGACGGCTATGCAGCTACTCTTGACAATAGTCAGCAACGGTTCTTTTACATGAACCTCTCACCATAGACAGTGAGAGACATGGCCGGCCTTTGATGTCCCAGTTAGCTGCACTGGGAGGACAGCAGTGACAGTGTGACAGTGGGGCTTAAATCCCCAACCTTGGGACCAGTAGTTCAGCACATGACTGTGGAGCGTTGTGGGTCTGAATCGTGACAATCTTGAATGAACTCGGTGGATTCAGGGTGATCATGATCG